>CM031243.1:11325475-11478504 GCA_018340775.1 Taxus wallichiana var. yunnanensis
CGATTTTCAACAACGCCTGTATCGTATTCACACCTATAATGGTCGAGATCCGCATGTATAACATGTTCCATGAGGAAACTCACCTCTTCCTCCTCCAAGGCCTCGTCCCCCATATTCACCTTGATAATTGTGTCCTCTTCCATGACCTACTTCAAATCACCCCTCATTCTTGTCATAGTGCACTTGATTGTGATCCCAATCTTATTGCTCATTCTTTTTTTTAGAATTATCAGTTATACTTGTTTGTCATACACTAATGTTTATAGCATCATGGATCTAATCAATCAATCTACAATATTCGGTATCATGGGTCGAGGACCAAAAATTTTACAATGGAAGGATACATTCTTCCTTATTACGCACTATAAAAAAGGATAGTGGCTAGAATCATGATTCAAATGATAGATCTCATAATCTAACATCAATTAATGTATAGATCTGTAGGGGCAAACTATCCTTGGTGTGACCTTCTACTTCACAATCTTTACATCAAATCCCTAAGCACATTTCATGGGCCAAATTTTCTGATAGTTTCTCTATCTTCTTTTCCATAGCTGCAATCTATGCCTCTAAGAATGGGATAATGACAAAGGTGTGAATACTTCCAACTACCTCAAAGCATGTAGAGCTACCTCCAATGCCTTATGTGGGTTAGTGTATGTCTTATGTGAAAGTGCCCTTATAAAAGGGCTAATCAAACCCCCAACAAACCATTTGCATAATGGATTACATGTATATCATAAGAAATCTTAGATAATAGCATTATAAAATGGGCATCATACTCTCTAACACTCTCAGTAGTGCCTTGCTTAGTATCCTTGAGTGCACTTATACTCTTCTACTCAAACTTAGGGATGTGAAACTCTTTAAGGAATGCATCTTTTAAGGATGGATAATCAACACAATTGATCGGGGTCAAGTTTTTTGTATCATCTATGTGTGTGCCCTTATAACATAGTAGAAAATTGTCTTACCTTATGCTTAGAAGACATGATTCATTTTGCACACCATAGTATTTCACACATATGCACATGTTCATAAGTATATTCTATGCCCCTATACTCTGAAGATGAAGAGACATTTCCATGTAAATATTATGGGGTTGGTGTAGACCTTACCCACTTGATCCAGAACCTCATGTGTTTCCCCCTCTTGAACCACCAGATCCACCTGAACTAGAGCTACCTATACCTCATGATCCCGAACTCTGTAGCTTGGGGTCAAACCAAAATATGTGCTTCCTTGTGTCCCAACAATAGAGCTGAATTGTACCTGATATTATGTGAAGGCTGTTACTACTCCCAAAAGTTAGTCCAAAAATCGGCGCGCTTGTATTTTGTGATGATGGTACACCCAAAAGGTACTCCCATATAAAAATTAATACATTTTTCTACCATCATTGAGCCTCTTATAAGACTCTCTCCTACTATCCCACTACTTGAATTAGCTTGATTATTTTTTGTACTAGATGCTGGAAAACCAAGCGCAAGGGAAAGGATACTAGGTGGATTTAGATACACACCCGTGGCCCATGTCATCTCTGCTAATGTGCTTCTGTGTGAGGCCAAGGGGGCCTCCCTGTCATGATTTTCTAGATGGGGGAGTTTTTGATTCTTTGGATCCACATCTTCTACGTGAGCTCTAAATCCTTCACAAGCCATTTCTCTCCTCAATGCCATCTTCTCTGTAATGTATCACTACTTCTCTACCTCCCTCTCATGTGCCTCATTATACTTAAGCTACATTTCCTCTCTCTACCTTTCTTTCGCTAGTTCCACCATCCTTCATCAAATCTGATCCTACCCCCATGCATGGTGGGGTTTAGCTAGCCATTGGTTTACTCTCTAAATTCAAAGTTACCATTAGGATTTTGATTTCCAGTGGAATGCCTTGCAGGTAACTTCCCCTTGGATATCGTAAAAATTGTAATTCAACTACCTTTGAGAATGTATAAGGGTAAATTGAGTACTCAAAGATATAACTGTTTAAAATGCCATGGAACCACATATCCACAGCTCGAGTCTAGATTAGATTAGCATCATAAAGGGCCTGAAATTCTTCATGTGTCTAAACAAGTGCGCGGTACCTCCAATTCTACTTAGATGCATATGTAATCAGCCACTCGTACAATTATACTAGGAAAATAGCAAAGAAGCACTCATATAAACTATCATAGAGGTTATGTTCTACTTATATGCATTCGTTAAACTTAGATCCAGTGTTGAACCACCATGCGTGTATTCTTCTTCCATATCATGTATCCACTCTTCAACACTTGCTAAGGTCAATCGGTATGTCTTCATCATGAACCATCCTGAAAATAATTAAAAAGAGGTCATGGAAACAAAACCAATGATGCAACCTAGAATTTAGTAATACAAGCCCAATAAGACCCTAGGTGTGTTAGCACATCACTCAGCCTAAACTAAGCGCTCACCCAAAGCGCGCAAAGGTACCAGGTCCCTCTTTAGGGTTGTTATTGTAGGATGTTAGCATGATGAAGACTTAAGACATGTAGTTCCATTATTAATACAACATCTATAAAGCATGCCAAATCTATATCTAAGGGAGAACATAATTAAGTATTAACGATGATGAAATCAATAACATACTAGATCTAGATACACACGTAACTAACACTTAGATTCAGCCAATATCCTCCATTATATTAAATATGAAAATTACATAGAAGCTTCTTACAATAATGACATTCCATGCCCATACGCACACAAATATGATACAGTAGTCTAGTCTTGCACACATACATACATATATTTATCTCTCTAATCATCTCGTAATAATAATATTATGTCTCTTCTACTACGTATTTCACTACATATTTATAAGGGTAGGGAATTTCCCTTCACCACTTATCTAATCCCAAAATAGGTTTCATTGTATTATTAGCCACAAATCATTACACAAATAGGATTATAGGTAATAGTGCTAGCAATAGACTAATGTTAGTTAACTGATAGTAGTAGATCTATTTCTGGCCTATATCCATGCAAAGCACTTTGTAGCTGATCTTCCAAAAATAGTGAATGCGTGGTGCACAAGTCTCTACCTCATTTATGTGTTTTGTATGCCATTTCTAAAAATAGATCCTCATGTGCAAAAATAGCTAAGTCCCGAAATATGAACTTATCCTTCGTGTGTGTTTTCTTTTATCGTTTGCACCTTTGAACATACCCTATTTTCCCACATGGACCTCTTGTGTGCCTTTTGTTAAGTAGTCTCTACTCAAAAGTCAGTATAGAAGTATAATGAACATAAATTTTAAGGTTTGAACATGAGATTTTTAATATATAAATATTGATAAGTATATATCTTCTTATATATAATTTTAGTTTTAAGATATGTGTATATATAAACAAAATACAATTAGATATTTTCTTGAAAAAATAGATAAATATAATTAAATAAATTTATATATTCCACACTCACATATAATTATAGGTAAGTCCATTTAAATATAAATATATGCACATACATAGATATAATTCATTTTATTAATATATAAATGAATTTATAAAATAATAGTATTATTAATTTTAAAGACATCGACTATATGTTAGTCCTCGTATGTTATTCTATAGAATGCATTATAAAAAAATAAAAAGAAGGGTGTGGCCCTTTAAATAAGCTAAACATTTTGTAAAATTTGGTGAATGGAGGGGCAGGTGAGCCCGGTGACCTGACCCCTCTCCTACTATAAATTGGGCTTGGCTCATATAACCCATGCCATGACCCTTCAAAATTGGTTATAGGCTTATGGGCTTACCAAGGGCTTCACCCATCCTTTATTTTTTAGTCACCCTTATTTGGGTCCATTCATGGGTATGTTACTAGTGAATTTTGGGAAGGGTTAAGGCCCAAGTCTTCCACATTCGGTCACGAATGGCCACAACCATAATATATATATAACCCTATGTTTGAAACAAGATAAACATTATGATTAAAATAAATTATTTTTTTAATAACATAAATGTGTGTGTGTGTGTGTGTGTGTGTGTGGATATATTGAGACACACACACACACACATAATTCCATATAAATGGGGTATAATACCCTATGTTTGGGTGTATACACTCAAAGAAAATTATAACTAATATGAGTAAAGATAATAAAATAGAGAAAATAAAATAAAATAAACAAGGATAAGTGTATATACATGTGTACATACCTCCATTCCTTCAACTTGGGTGTATATACATGAGGCTCCCTATGTACATAATCTAATAAGGGCATAAACATATGGTATTGATGGGATAAGTAGTTTATAGTTTTGATTGAAAATGTTAAATATTGAGTTTGATAAGGGTATAAACATATGGTTTTGGGTTGTATTAGGATTGTTCTCTTTTGATGCTTTTATTTTATCTCTTGTTTTTTAATACTCTTTATGGCTTTATATGGATTTTAAATCCTCTTTTAAACCCTTTATCTAAAAATAATAACGAGAAACATACTTGCAAACTAAATAAATTTCTCTTATGGAGTTGTTGGTTTTGAATAAACATATAGTTTCATTATATTTATAAGTCATTATTGAATTATAACATGAACATAAATTTGAAGGTTTGGAAAAGGTATTTTAAATATATAAATATCGATAATTATATAACTTTAGTTTTAAGATATGTGTTTATATATACAAAATACAAATATAGTTTTGATTATAAATGTAATTAAATAAATCTATATATTCCACACACACACATAAATATAGGTAAGTATATTTAAATATAAATATACACACTAATAAAGATACAATTCATTTTACTAATATATAAATGTATTTAACTAATAACAATATTATTAATTTTAATGATATTGACTATATATTAGTCCTCATATGTTATTATATAGAATACAAATTATAAAAAAATAAAAAAGGGTTGTGGCCCTTTATACAGTACAACCTTGTGTAAAATTTGGTTAATGGAGGGGTAAGAAACCCTTGATTACTTGACCCATCCCCTACGATATATTGGGCTTGGCCTACATAACCCAAGCCATGAACCTTCAAACTTGGTCATAGGATTGTGGGATTACCAAGGGCGTTATCCATCCTTTATTGTTCAGTCCCTCTTATTTTGGTCCATCCATGGGTGTATTACTGTGAATTTTGGGAAGGGTTAAGGCCCAAGTCTTTCATAGTTGGCCACAGATGGATGCAACTATAATACACATACACATGTGGATATATATAACCCCATATTTGAAACTAGATAAACATTTTTTACTAAGGGTAAAGGTTTTTGGCCGAGACCCTATCCAGATTAAAAAGAGGCCTATAGCCCAGATATTTAGATACATAAAAGAAGATAGAAACAAGACTAACAAAAAACATAATCAATATGCAACACAAAAATAACAAGATATCAGTACATTGTTAATATAATGTTAGAACAATGTTAGCACATAATCAAAAAAATTATAAAAAGAGATCCACTCATTTCATGAGCTTATAAAATCTCTTCTTAACATTGTCCAAGCCCTTCTTAATGTATTTGAAAGAGGTGCCTTTGGTGGATTTATCTTTGCTGTTATGTACCTCAAAATGGTCCATGAATATGAAGAGGAAGTTAAGAGTACTCTTTTGCATTGATAGGACATCACATTGTTTTGCTTTAACCACTTCCACCTCCTTCTCAATTTTAGTGACTCTATTTTGGAGCTCTCCGATAGTAATTTTATCTACCATGTACTCAACATTGAAATTACTACAAGCTTTAATTTTTCCTTTAAGATACTTGATCTTTAATAGTTATTTATCCAGATGATCAATGATTATAGTGTCATCCTTAGATGATCTAACATTGCTCTCACCACCCATGGAAAGAAGGATTAAGAAAACATCCCCATCCCCCATGGAAGGAGGAGATGAGAGAGTAAGATCAAGATAAGATAAATTATCCCTTTTACTTCTGAGAGATCTTGGAAATGTCTAGCATGATGTTTTCTAGTAGAGGGGAAAGGGTTGTGGGAAATGATTAGAGGTAAAGAACAGGGATGTGGAGTGGGGATAGGAATGAAGGGGGAGGGAAGAGAGGGGTATGAAGAGTGAGGGAGGGAGGAAAGAGGGATAGAGGTGGAAGGAAGGGACAGGGAGGGAGAGGGGTGAAGGAAGGGAAACATGGGTGGAGGAATAAGGGAGAGCGTAAGTGAAAAGGGGGGAGATATGAGCATAGAGGTGGAGGAGGGAGAGGTGGTAGGTGGAAGGTGGAGAATAAGGAAATAAAATATTTTTAGAGAAGGAAAATCACAACATGATGCATGGGATTGACCCGTTTTCCCCATTTAACCAAAATAAATTAGTACTCCAATGAATGAAGAATGTATAATAGGAAAATGACAAAATAATTTCTACAAAAATGATCAAGGAAAATGAGATCAAAAGAGGGCATTACCAAGAATATACCATCTAATGTAATGAACATCATGACTAGGAGACCCACCATGTTGAATAGAGGTGGGAGGGAATCACGAGTGAAGACTCCATTTTTGTGCACCGTGGATTCCCTAACATCAAGAAATTTACATTCCTCCTCTTAGAAATCAATGATATTATTATAGTATCTTAAACCATTTATTTTGAGCCTTGTCACTTTGGAAACTATTTCTTCATCGATATCAAAAATCATCCCCTTATAATTTGCCTTCATATCATTCTAGTTCTTGAAAAAGTCTTGTGAAAGGTGAAATTCATACCCATTGGTTATTTCCATAAATCTAGAGAACCCTCCCATTTGAAATATGACCCATAGTTCCTCATTATTATTCCATTCATCAATTTAAACTAGGTCTACTCTATAAAAATCTTCCCCCATGATTGAGATTGAAACCTAGATTGAAAACACACCAAGGCATGGGTAATTAACAATGAAAAAGTTAAAATGATGAGAAAGGAGATATAAATAAAGTGGTAGAATCCATCACACACACATTTTCAAAATTTCCATCGATAGTATCCCTCTCATCATTAATAATATTAATATAAAAGTAGGGGACTCTTCCCCATTCCAAACTTGGAAATGGTTAAGATTAACACCCACTTTATCCATAATATCTGCTAACTTATTCCCCTCACGGTAGGTGTGTTGGGTCAAGTAGTTATGGAAAGTTCTAATGATGTGAGTGGCTTCTTCTATAATGTTTTTCATTAACCAACTAGACTAAGTAATACCTTTAAGCCTTTGGTGATGTTTAAAGAATCCCCTTCTACAATGAGATTAGTAGCATTAATTTCTCTCGCTATTCTAAGACCCCAGAGAGAAGAAAGTGCTTCAACATGATGACTTGAGTTAATATCCATGGGAATTGCATAGAGTCTAATAACTTTTCCAAGCTCATTTCTGATGTAACCTCCCCCCTCCCCCACTTTTCTCTCGAGTTTCCCTTATAAGCACCGTCATAATTTATCTTAAACCAACCTGAGATTGGTGGATGGAATTTAATATTATTAAAATGAATAATTTTTAAAACAAACATAGATATGTGAGTGTGCATGCATGTGCATGTAGATATATCTACACACAAATATAATTCCATATAAATGGGGTATAGTACCATATTCTTGGATGTATACACATATATGTATACACTCATAAAAATTACAACTAATATGAGTAAATATAATAAAATAGATAAAATAAAATAAAATAAACAAGGATGAGTATACATACACCTATTCATTCAAATTAGGTGTATATATACGATGCTCCCCACATTAAATACATGTGGCTCCCCTAGGATCATTTTCTTATTGATGAGATAATTTATCATGTAATACTAAGATCTTAGGGAGTTTATTTAGACCTAATGTTTCCATAACTAATTAACTATATTTACATTTTATTATTTCATGTGAGGAAAGTACAAATAAAACTTGACATAGTGCTCGACATAGGTCATTAGTGAGGTAGGAAAACTAGGTGGAGGTTAATGCACAACTTTTTTGGTGCTATAAGACATCAAGGGAGATATGTGAGAAGTTAGAGAAGAGATGAGGGAACAATATCACCACCATCCATGTATGCATCAGGTACATCACACTCACACATAAGGCCCCATAAGAGGAATACCCACATACAAGGAAGAGAGGAAATAATGATCAAGATCATCCTACCCCATGCACATGTGTCATCGGGTCCTTCGAGGATAAGCACATGGCCCTGAGACATTAGCTTCATGCAACACATATTTTATAGCCTTCTCATTTGGAGTATGTTAAGCCTAGTGACACATTATAGATGGTTGAAGTGAGGAGGGGACATGAACATGGATGTTGTTAATTTTGTGGAGTCAAGGATCACTATGTGTGAGTATGTATGTAACCACCTCCACCACCATGAATAATACCACATACTTCTCTAGGTTGGTATAATATTAGGTTTTCTTATACTTTTTTACTTGATATGACATGTGAGTAACTTTATATTATTGTAAATATCAAGAAATTTAAATTGGTTAGATTTTGTGCGAAATTGTGTAGAATCTTATGTATGTGTCTCATTCTTAGGAGCATGTATCTTCCTATGGATCCTTATAATCAATTGTTATTTTATTAGAAGTAAATAACTTGTTGATCTTGATCCTTTGACCATGTGGACATACCAAAACACATGCCAATGCAACCTTCCAGTTGTGTTTGAAATATTAATAAATAAAAAATGCATATAACATAAATACTAACAAGATAAAGTGGAAACAATGAACAACTTGTGAAGTAAGGGTAAGAGGTTAAATTGAAGAGTTGAGGTGGGAACCGTAGTAAGATAATTGTAATTAATTAGTATTAAATCTTATGGGAACACTAAAAATAAAGAAAAGAGATGAATTTGAACAAAATGTATTAGTGAATATGAAACCTAAGAAGTGAAATCTGAATAAATGGTTGTTATGACTTAGGTAGTTAGTAGAATAGATGGGGAGTGACACACGACAAATAAAATGCAAACATAAAAGGAATGACCTTAATGAATCTTTACCTATGATAGTTTAATGAGTGATACAAGAAAATTTAAGTGAAATTTATTAATATGAAATGATTATAGTCTTCATTGCGTAATGATCGATTGAGAGCCATTTAAAAATGATAGGGATTCATAATTTCGCATAAGTAAATAATGCATGAGGCCTTAAATAAGAAATTATTATAAGGAATTGCTAAGAGAGATGAAATTATATTCTAATGAGTTGAATGATTTTATTAACTAAATAGTGATGATGATTGAAAAACTAATAAACCAATAATAAACTAATCATGAAATAATTAGGAAAATCAAAAATTATAACACTATAAGAGAAGAAAACATAAATTGTAGGTTTGAAAATATTATGTGTGTACAAGGGGATGAAATTGATATATTTAGGGAAGTAAAACAATTTTATAACTAATTGAAGCACCTAAAACTCAAAAATTGAGAAAGAAAAATTTGAAACTAAATATAATGCAAAGGGGGTATAATAATGAATATAACAACTTGAAAAAAGGAAATAAGTGCTTATAACAAGATAAGAGAAGTATATATAAACCCTTGAAAATGTAACAACTTTATGAGCTTGTAGTAAAAATATGCTAGAAACCCTTGAGTAAATGTATTGTGATACACATGGTCATCTAATTTTTTCTTATGCATGCCCCATGGGTAAGCAATCCAATCACTTTGCTGAGGCCCTAACTACTCTCCAGGAATTAGAATGGCTAGGATTATCAAGGTTAACAATCTCATTGTGGAGGGGGATTCTATGAATATCATTAACAATCTCTCTAGAATCCAAACACCCAATAGGACCATTAGTGATTTCATTAATGAAGCTACTAAGCTTTGCAATGGTCTTAATATTATGATTCAACATGTGTATAGGGAGGGAAATAATTCCGTAGATGCACTTGCTAATGTAGGTGTCATATGAATAATTATAGTGAGTGACATGATATCAAGGACCTCCCCTGCGCAACTCATTCCATCATCATTAATGAAGCTACCACCCATCCCATCATTACTCCTTAAGTGGAGGATTTTACATGTGTGGAACTCCCCTCATGGGTACTTGAAGCAAATCGAATTTATTCATTTTTATTTACTCCACACCTCGAACACTAAGGGATTTTTTCATAAGAAACAGGTTTGGAGAAAGGCATCGGGTTTTACCAAGAAAGAAGTTCAGTATCTAGGCTACCAAATTGCTGTCAGAAGGCTTACCTATTGCTGCCATCAGTCTAAAATTTCTCTACCACCACTTTCATTCAAGATGGGAGGAACACCTTGCAGATTCGAGCCAGTTTTTGACCCCCAATGGCAAGACAATGTTGATCTTTGGGAAACCCTCAACATTAGAGGTTTCACAGACTTCATTCAACAAATTGGGCCATGGTCAACATATATCTCTACAATTTGTATCAAAATGGAAGGATAGAAATATCAAGTTCAAGGAAAAGACTTCAACATTTCTGAGAAATTTATCTCCTTCATCACGAGCTTAAGTATGGAGGGCAACAAGTTCTTTTGCAATAAGTTTGAAAATGAGGCAAAGGAAAGGATTTTCTTGGAAGATGGGGAAAAAATAGAAATAAAACGTGAAGGCATCATCTGGTCCTCTATTCTCGTAACCTTTTGATGAAGTTAATCACATGATGGTTTGCTACATAATACTTGAAGGTTCACGTTAACTAGATTTGTGATGTTAGTGGGATTCTTGCATCATCTTGGAAGAATGGGAGGATCACTAAGAAGTTCATCAAAGAGTTCAACTGGACCCTAATATTAGGGCAGCCATGAATATTTATAAGGCACTTAGGTTAGCACTTAAGGTGTATAACAATATATGAATTAGTGCCTTTTTGCCTTTGTGTTCTCTATGCAGCTGTTGTGGTGTTGTTTTTGAGCTATTGTTTTGCTATTGTCAGTTTTTCATGATTCTTGTAGGCAATTGGCCCCTACCTTATAAATCTTATAGGTTTTTCTATCTTTTTGGATTTTAGTTGGGTTGTGGCCCTCATGTATAAAAAAATAACTTTTTTCTCTCATGTTTATCTTGGATGTTGAGCCTTTTTGGTTGTACTTCAGGGTATGGTCCCTTCAAAATAATTTACCTTTAATAAAAAAATGTATTGTGGTACCATAACTTGCATTGAGTCTTGGGGAAACTAATAGGGTTAATAAGGTGAAGAGACAACTACCAATATTCATAGAATATTTTTTTCTTAATTCTTTAACACTTATTTCACTAAATCAATACTGATTCCAGTCTGAGCAGCAAAAAATATAGCCAATATTGGAATTATCTGGACTCCAAAATCGTACACATTGGATTCCAATATCGCATATATTGGAATCTAGAATCACATATATTGGAATCCAAAATAACAAATATTGGAATTGAAAATCACATATATCGGAATTTACTACACTCTAAAGTCCCATATATTGGAATCTAAAAAGTCAAATATTGGAATCCATTAAATGGGCTAACATCTGCAGTAGGCATTGTCTATGCTTTGGATTTAAAAAATATGTATATATTTTATATGGGCTAGTAAATGCTAGGCGTTATTTATGATTTGTTATATACATTAAATGTTTCTGTTTTATAAGTGCTAGTGACCGCTAGCCATTATTTATGTTATGTTATATAAAGAAAAAATTTATATTTTAAATGGGCTAGCTACCGCTAAGCATTATTTATACTTTGTTATATACATAACATGTTTCTGTTTTATATGGTCTAGCGGATGCTAGGCATTATTTATGACATGTTATGTACAAAACATGTTTATGTTTTATACGGGATAGTGAACATATTCTCTTGTCCTTCAATGGTTGCAACAAAGGCCATAACGTGGTGTTAAATTTGACACTCGTTTAGACATTTTTTTATTGTTTTAATCCTTAAAATAGTTGCAAATATTTGAAATAACTGTCACATATGACTTGCATATTATAGATATGACAATCATTTTTTCTATAGATTTATTTATATATTATTTATATTAAAAAAATAACAATAGTTAAGTACATACAATATAATTTTATATTTTTTGAAAAATGAACAATGTAAAAGATACTATTTTCAAGGGAAAGTTTTTCTAATAATTCACCACGAAGTTATTCAATCATACTGTGAGCTTATAATCAGTGAAAATGTAAATCCTCCCAACATATATTTTGACAATCTCATCATCATATAATAGAGTTACGTAGTACTTTCATAATAACATATCCATGTATATATTTTTGACAATGTTAAGAAGTACCATCATAACAACATTATGAAAAGATAAATAGTTATTTAGCATTTTCTTGTTCCAAGTATTTAATTCCCTCTACCACATTCAATCCATGAGACACTATTTGTATAAATTAGCCATCAAACATTTATCTTTTGTACAATATTTGCATCTTCTTTTCATCCCCACCATAAAATTTTCAGGAGGGTTTCCCTTTGTGCCTAATGTAATACAAAAAGTGTTTTTAGAGATGTATGAAAAATCATTTCTACTCCAAACCTTTTCTAGGTCTCTTACTGCTATTCCCTCGACTAGATTGCAATGTTCCTTTCCCCAAGTGATTCTTGGATTCAATAAGGTTGCTAGTTTTTATTAAGCCCATTGATATCTTTTTAACATCAGCAAAAATGAGATTGTCGACCATAATCCCAATTCACAGTATGGTGATAATAATTTTATAAATTCTGACAAGCCACCTCGTAGGTTGAAAATTTTCATATAAAACCTAAATGAAATCTTCCTATTGTATGCTTTGTTTATTCCATATAGAAGGTCCTCCATATCTAAAATAATTAAATAACTCTTATCACTAACTATATGGAAGTAAACAAATTTTATTTTCATCGGCCGAATATCAATTACAACTAATTAAAAAAACAACATTTTAGCTTATGAATAACAGTTACCGATTGAGATTATGGCTTGGATTACTCTACCTTTACATGCTACTGGATCCGTTGATGCAAGAGATATTTCAAATAAACAATCATCAATTCATAATTTATTTTTTCTATTGAAAATTTGAGCATAATGTATTTGAAATAAAAATTAATCAATTCATAATTGATTTCATGTTGTGGAAAATGAAAGCTTAGATGGATAAACATAGTGGTTTCTATGTTGATATGGTAAGTACAATATCAATTGTTCTTTATCTTATAATTCACATTTAGTGGCCACTAGGATAAGCTTATATTCGTCAAACCACCCTTTGGTAGAAAACCATCCTCAACTATTGATGAGAATTGCGACCACTAGCCTATCCCATCATTGATCAAAGTACACTTAGCTAGATGACCTTTAATGAGACTAGAAAAGTGTTGCTTTACATACGTATGAACTATATCAATGCATATGTAGTTCTGTTTATGATGATATTGAAGCCAAAACAATGTTAATTCAATGTAAGTAGTTAGTATGCAGTAGTAAATCAGTGAAACATTGTAGATAGTATGTAATTATAAATCAAAGAGATATTGATGAATGTAAGGTTTTTTAGTCAAACCATTACTCTATTCAATGTGGATGCATTAAGTCCACTAATCTCTATATACTTCATTTTAAATTGTTATCATAGCTTACAAATGGATTTCCTTAAAAATTCTTTAACCCTATGCCAAGCATATAAACTAATGTCTATTAGTTATCGTTTCCTATAAATTTGTGGGCCTTATAAATTATTTTTTGTAAAATACACATGGATATCATACCAGGTTGTGATTTTTATTCATTTTGGATACCTTTGTGTCCTCCACAGCTTACATTGGTTGGTTGTTAGTTGTCTACTTAATCATTTATCGTCTTATAAATTTTTAGGGCTTATTAGTGGTTTGTTTGTAAATTCACATGATTAACATACCTAGATCTGATGGTGTATTCATGGTTGATGTGCCCATGTCCTCCACATCTGTCATCTGAACTGTAAAAAACATAAGTTTGTTAAAATAATTGAAAACCATGGAAATTGAAGATAGAGCTCATTAAACATATTTATAAAATGATTGAAAGTAAATCACCATGTTGAATTGGTTGTGTAGTGTCATGGTGAAATGGTTTTACATCAAATTTTATATATTTTTGGTTGTCTACATAAAAAATAATTGTATAAGTAGCATATTTAGGTTAAAATCCATTAAAAAAATCACTTGTGGAAGTTGTTTTTGGTGACGAAGCTGTTTCACCTTTTTCTTAGATCGTTTCTTTAAATTGTTGACGAAAAAGATAGGGTAATGGGTGTAGGAGGAATACTTGTTCAAATGTTGGTTGATGGGTTGTTGTGTGCATATGACTTCCAAATCCACAACTAATTTTGAGAGCTTCCTTTTGGCTAGGAGGAACTACCTGTAATGAAAGAAATACCACCATAAAGAATTAAACAATATGGGCAGTGAGATGCCTAGCGTAAGCTAGATCCGAGAAGTATGATACTTCCTAGATGGTTGTCAATCCACTATTTTAAAAAAATTAATGCTGAAAACAAGATAAATCCTATTCTTATTTTAAAATGATTTAGGTATCTCACTTAAATAAACAATAAGAAATAAATCTAATCTAACAAAGCTAAGCTAGAATAGAATCCACAAGTCAAATGGTTGGTTTTGGGTTTTGCAGTCGATAAAGGTCTCGAGTAGGTCATAGGTGAGTGAGGGTGAGGTAAAATTAGATGGATAGGTCTTTGTTTAAGGATATGTGGGAAAACACAGAGATCAAGCATCGGTCGGGGGTGACCACTACGGTTATATATAACTAGCACCGCATTATGAGATTTGGGAACATCACAAAATGGGGTTTTTGGACCTCTTTGTGATTGCACAAAAGATTTTTTGTTGGTCGGACGAGATAATGGGTGACTGGAGTAGGTTTTTCCAAGGTTTTGATGGGTCTATGGAGATGAAAAGTGTTGGATATGGTCAATAAGAAGCAAGATAAACAATAGGTGATAAAATAATGATGAAATGAAATAACTAGGAAAGTATGATGTTATACTTACTTGGATTTTGTTTCTGAAAGTTTGTGTGTGAAGGATGGAGGTGCTAATGATGGGTTTAAAGGTTGTAAGTGATCACCAACTAAAGAAAATCTTCTGCATGGGCTGCATGTACATTCCTCTTTGCTTAGATAGATCCAAATGTGGTGGGATGGTCAGATAGGAGAAGATGCTCAATCTTTTCCTTGGATGTGAGTTCTTCTGTAATTGAATCTCTCAAGATGCGTTATCTTTCTAAGATTTTTTCTTTCTCATCACTTTCTTCCTTCCAACCTTTTTGGTTCTAGATTCCAACATTTTGAGAATAAGGTTGTTTTGGGGTTAACAAGGGGTAAGTGATGGCGGTCCAGCTTAACCGGTGATGGTTAGGGATAACCGACATCGGTCAATGTGAAGATTTTCTAGGTTTACCAAACTTAGGGGAGATCCTCTTGATTTCCTTGGATCTTGTGTTGTTCTCCCATGAATTAGACTAAGAGCTTCTTGTGAGCATGTAGGAATGTAGTTAGAGAGAATGTAGGCATTGATTTTTAGGGTTTGGGTAAGTAATAGTTAGTTATGGTAACTTGCTAAGAATAGGTCTTAGGTTGAGTTAGCTTGGTGATGTGTCTAGGTGAAGTGTATGTGTGGATATTATTTAAATTAAGATATTTAAATAATAAATATGGTGAGGATAATGAATTAATTTAATTAAATTAATATAAGTCAGGTGAAAAGGGCCATGGCTAGATGAATGTGATGAAGGGTGCTTATATGTCGAGGGAAAAAAGGGGAGTGTGACCTAATTTTAGTGTCTACATTTTTCCCCTTTTTGTTGCGTAGCTTGTATTTGTAAGCGATGATAATAAAAATAAGGTGTGGTTGGCCCATGTGGGGGTGAAGGTGATCCCCCTCAAACTAGGAACTAAAAAAGTAGTAGGTTGAAGCGGTGAGTGGTTTGATAAAAGGTAAATGTGAGGAAAAGGGAAGTGGGTGAAATGTCTACTCGGAAATCTAGGTAATGGGTCGGGGTCAAAGGTAGTAGCGAGTCAAACACATGCACACATATAAATTGTAGTAAGCACGCTACTGTGTTAAAGAGCAGGTAAACTCTACATCGTCTAAGGTCGATAGGTTTATCGAACAAGGGTGAAGTGAATTTGGTATCCAAGGTATAGGATAAGGTCAAGAAAGACAATGTAGGTTAGGTGCAAGGAATGTTTGGGTATGTTCCAGCATTACACCAAAGGTAGGTTTAGGATAAATGGTCATGACAATAAGCTAGGTAAGGTCATTAGTCAACAACACAAGTAACAGTGCCTCAAGGTATAACAAACACACGATCTCAAAGGTCACTAACGATGGTCCAGGTCTAAATATCTAGGTCACGGCATGGGTGAGGCCAAGGTAGTAAAATAATAAGGTGTCAACAACGGATGCATGGAGGTTAAAGAAGGTGGAGGGCCAGAGGTGAAGGTAAAGTGGTCCAAGTAGGTGTATGGAGGGAAAAAGAAAAGGGAGGTAAGGAAAATGAGGTAAATGTGAGGGTAATGAGTATGTAGGGTAATTGACATCGGTGGTATGAACCGATGATGGTGTAGGGAACCGACGGTGGTAGTCTAGGGCATCAAACCGGCAGTGGGCAAGGATTAACCGATGTCGATCGGGTTAGGTAGGGTATAAAAAGTGGAAAACCACGTTTGAAAAGTCAGTTGTGCATTTGGAAAAAGGAGAAAGGACAAGAAGATAGAAAAGAGGAAAAGGACAAAAGAGTACAGCAGAGAGCTTGGTTGGTGAGCCACATAGGTGAGATTGGTTGAGTGAGAGGTGGGGCTGCGAGAGCAGGTGGCACGGTTCATGTGGCTGAGGATTGGTTATTCAGTTGAGGATGGTAGAGGTCGGAGAGGGGTCGAGTGGTCCACCCGTACAGTGGCTAGATATACTAGCACGATGTCGGTAGAGGGATGAGGTAAGCTCTACACCATTGCTTAATGATTTGATTGATTAAGTAGGCTAAAATATGGGTTGTAATAAAAACATGGGGGATAATTTGAATTTTGGATTAGGAGGTAAATTGATATAATTGGGGTGGGGGAGGTTGGAATGTTGGTCAATAGGAGTGGGAAGGGAAGTAGGGAAGGTTTACGGAGGTTTGGTTGGGTAGTTAGGTTTATTTGGTCAAAATTGAAAAAATTGGGTTGGGGGTTTCGCGTTTGGCACGACACCACGACTGACTAGCGTCGATCCACTATCGGTGATGTCACCATGGTAAAAGTGGCATTGGTCGGGATACGGTAACCAAAACAATTAAAGGCTACCGGTGATGGTTATGGGTAACCAGAGTCGGTGTGAAAATAAGGAAATGGGGCCAAAAATAGGCAAAAATGGGTTAGGCAGTGGAAATGGATGGGTAATGGGTAGGGTAAGATATGTAAAGGTGTGGGGTAAGAGAGAGAGGGGATGCATTGAGGGTGGGTTGGGTAAGGATTAGGGTAGAGGGGTTTTGGGAAGAATAGGTGGTTTGGGGGAGAACACAGGGTAAGTTAGGAAAGCGTATTAATACATAGTGTTGGTTGGATGTAGGCCCAAGATGAGTCATGTAGATGAGGAATCGAGAGCCTCTTATATTACTAGAGATACATGGACAGTGAATTTTGAGGAGTGGATCCACATTGATGATGTCATCCTAATTGGGATCCACCATTATGGGTGGGTTGTGAGAGAGAAGAGTTTGATGGTCGCACTCATCGAGAGATGGGATTCGGTGACTAACACCTTCCACTTGCTGACAGGGGAGATGACCATCACCCTAGAGGATATATATAGGATATTGAGGCTACAAATCGGTGGAGCCCAGTGTTTACTCAAAGTGACATCTGAGGTCGTGGTGAGATGTATAGATGAGGTGTTTGGAGAGAGAGCAGGTGAGCTTCGTTACCACAAAGTGCCTAGTCTAAGTTATAGAGAGGTTTATGCTTCCCATCTTGAGGAGATGAGGTTGATAGTGTTGATGATGGAGGCGATCATGTGCTATGCATTACTAGATTCAGAGGGTGGGAGATTCTGAGGTCACTGATGGGAGTCCTCCATGACATAATGATACATTAGACATGATTCGCATGGGCACCTGCATTGCTGACATAGGTGTATAGAGAGCTATGGGTCTATTGCGACTCGTGGAGGTTCAACATCCGTGTTGCATCGTACTACTACATTGCTGGGTGTACGAGCACATTGTTTGTGTTCGACCAGTGGGGATGCCCCCGGTAGATGCATTCCCACGGAGAGTTTTGAGAGTGGGGTATAGGTGGTGGGTACCGAGGGCGATGTATAGAGAGCCCGGGCTATATACGATGTAGCGTATTATAGACAAATACTGGACATCCTATCTAGTGTGGATATAGTCTAGAGACCTTATATGACCTATCCCTCTTACAAAGGGATGTATGTAAAGCTGGAGGAACTATAGCTATGGAGGTGGATAGAGGGACATCGTGTCGGGAGCACGAGATGATACCTATCGACCGAGTGAGGTGACAGTTTGGTTTAGTGTAGGATGTGCCCCCGCCCTTCCCACAATATAGGAGAGAGAGGTGGAGAGACCTTTATCTCCACCCCATCAACAGAGTCGACAGGGGAGGAGGAGGATCCTATGGACCGTCGCACAGATGATGCGGGGGTGACAGTGGCATATAGCCAGTGGTGGGTCGTCGAGGTAGGGTCGGGGAAAACTCGGGAGGTAGGGGTCACAGGTATAGGCCAAGAGGCCAAAGCCACAGATACAGGTAGAGAGGTGAGAGCCTTAGGTACAGGTACAGGAGGAGGATCCCAAGCTATAGATATTAGTGGATGGTGATGAGATCACCAAAATAGCCTTGAGTGAATGCACATATCACATGTATAGTACTGAGAGTGTAGGTGGCTAGTGAGCCCAAAGGAGAGAGCAGAGGACATCTATTAGGCATAGGGGTCAACATCAGATGTCGGGCCATCTAGTGGTAGATTGAGAGTAGTAAGCTGCTACTTTGGGTCAGAGGGGACTATCGACATTACAGATGAGGTAGATATGTTATAGTAGATGTGAGATAGTATATCACCTATTTTTTATTATTAGATTTTGGATGTATACCAAAGATGCGAGCGAATGATATTGTATTTATTTTTTGGACATGATACCAACTATGTGCATACATTTTTGAGATGATAGCCATGATGAGACATGCATGTTTTTTGAGATAAACATTTATGTGATATGGGTGTACATTATATTGATACACACATGTATATATGAGGAGATAGATGATATGCAGGTGATGTGTTTGAGTTTGAGTTTTAATTTATTATGATATAGATGGAAAATAGATGAGTTAGGAATGATAGATTTAGGTCATAGGCATGGATCGAGTCATGTCATTTAGGCATGGATTGAGTCAGGCCAGTTTTAGGCATGGATTGAGTCAGGTTGTTTAGTCATGGATTGAGTCAGGTCAGTTTTAGGCATGGATTGAGTGAGGTCAGTTTTAGGCATGGATTGAGTCAGGTCGTTTAGGTATGGATTGAGTTAGGTCAGTTTTAGGCATGGATTGAGTTAGGTCGGTTTTAGGCATGGATCGAGTCAGGTCATTTAGGCATGGATTAAGTCAAGTCGGTTTTAGGCATGGATCGAGTCAGGTTGGTTATTCATGGATTGAGTTAGGTCGGTTTTAGGCATGGTTGTTCATTTTAATATTTTGGATAACAAATGGCAATATAAATGCATGAGATAGTGTAAAATGTGAAAAATGTTGGTTATGTATGAAAATGTGAAATAATATAAGTGGTAAAAGTTATGTGGTATATGGTTTAAATGTTGAGGTTTTTGAGATGAACAGAAATCAAGTAAGGGTGAGGAAAATGGTTAGGGTAAAGAGTGGCCGAGCTAACCTTCCAGGCCCCATGCCTGGAAGTGTACCCTACATAGTCTTGAAAAAGGGACTTCAGATCGATGTAGTTCTCCCATAAGCTAGGGAAGAAGATGAAAATGAGTTGGTAGGTGGGTGGTCATGTTGTGGGTTTGGGCTTAATAGGTGGAGGTAAATGATAGTAAAAATGTTGCAGGTGAGGGAAACTATGGTGAAAGGGGAGGATGACCCCAAAAGGTAAGCGTCAAGGACTAAGTCTTGTATAAGAAAAAAAAAGGTGATGAAGAAGAGAAAAGCTAAGAGGGGGCAAGAAATCCACCCAATTGGTAAATGATCAAAATGTATGAAACACATCTATAGATAATCTAATGAACGTAAGACCCTAAAGAAATTACATGATTGATTATTCTAAGATTGAAGAATAGTCACATGATCACCAAATGTCATAGGTTCAAAGAGGTCCTTTGAGGTATGAAGTGAAAATACAATGGGTAGAGAGGTGCAGTAATTGGGTCATAAAATGGGAAGTAGAATGCCTTGGGCAATAGATCCAAGAACACAATAGGCAAGTCCATGACGAAAAAGCTTATTTTTCTTTTTTCTTTTTTATTCTTCTTTTTGACTTTGTAGATAGACCGATCGAAGTGGGAATTCTATATGGGATGAATACATGGCTCCTTGAGGTCTTCGAGAAGCTAATCGATGTGGGAAGCTTCTAAATTTTGATTGTTGAGAAACAATAGTCTTTTTTTGGAAAAAACTATATAGAGAGGTGTGAGCTTTTTATAGCTATCCTTCGAGGGAGTAGTCTACTTATATCGACAATTGAGGGTGGAAGATGTCCTTTTGAGGGATTCATATTTTATATTGGAATTTTGACTCAAGGAGTTGATCCCTTATTTTGGAAGGTCCTTCCGAGGGATTCATCTTTTTGTTGTTTTTTTTTTGCTTTTAAGTCATGGATGAGACTATAATGAAGCATTTGGTTCTTTTTGAGAAGGAAAATATGAATGACCATGGGATCTCATCTAAAAGAAGATGAAAAGTATCCATGAGAATCATGCCATGTGCGCAGAGTCATGGTGCAAATATTTAAGAAAAGGAAAAAGGGGGATGGGTAATCACATGATCCTTGTTTAGTCATTGGAGATGAGGTGTGGAAAAGGTAAATAGTGCTCAAGGGATGAGCATGAACTAGATAAAATAATGATGTAGGACTAGAGGTCAATATTATAATGGTCGAAGATGTAATGCGTTAAACGGCTCAAGTTCGGGTTTACCCTCAAGCGAGGAAAATGATAGGCACTTGATCCATAGGTATGAGTTATAATGTATGGTCCAAGCCAATTAGGAGAAAATTTGCCTGTTTTTTTTCTTTGCTTTTGGTTACAAGTTGATGTTCTTTCAAAACAAGGTCACCAACTTAGAAGGTTTGTTCATGAACACATTTTTCATAAGCACGTTTGATACATTGTTGATAAAATTTAAGGTGATCTATAGCATTAAGATGACGTTCGTCATCTAATAACTCCAGTTGTGCCAAGTGGTCCTAACAAAATCCATCATCTAGTAAGAATTTCATGGAGAGAAATGTGGAGTGAGGGGATCTAGACTTTGAGAGGTAGAACAACCTCTATACTGTAGACCAGAAAAGGGTGTGGCCATAGTGGAGGTGTAAATACTAGTGCGGTATGCCCATAGGGAAAAAGGAATGTGCATATGCCAATCCTTCCCAGTATCGTCAACAACTTTCACGAAAAATTTGTTGAGGGTTTTTTTAGTGGATTCAGCTTGGCCATTGGTTTATGGGTAATAAGGTGAGGAAAAACTAAGCTGAATGCCAAAGGCATTGCAAAGTTTTTCTAGTTTTTTGTTTTTGAATTATTTTCCATTGTCAGTGATGAGGTAATGAGGGACACCAAAGTGACAAATGATGTGATGGTTAATGAACTCACATATTTTCTTAGCTTTCACGGAAATGATTGGTATAGCTTCCACCCATTTTGTGTAGTATTCGGTAGTGGTTATGATCCATTGATGGTGCGTTGGGAAGAATGAGGATTGATTTCTCTGACAAGATCCAAACCCCATTGAGAAAAAGGCTAAAGGTCACAAATGACCTGTAAGGCATGACTGGGTGTATGATGAAGGTTGGAATGTTGTTGACATTTCACACAACATTTGACATAGTCGCAACAATCATGGTTAAGGGTTAGCTAGTAATAGCCTAGGTGAAGAATACGCTTAGCAACAACAAGGCCACTAAAGTGACCTCCACATATGCCATCATGAACCTCCTTAATGGTATAAGGAATTTCATAACTTGTGAGGCATCGTAAGAGAATACCATCAAATTTGTGCTTATAGAGGAGTCCCCCAGGATAACGAAATGGGAGACCTTCTTAAGGAAGGCACGTTGTCTGTTACGGGTGATATCGGGAGGTAAGATGGAGAGGGAAAGGTAGTCGGAGTATTGTTTATACCAAAGGTCACTCGGGACAGGGGTATCTGTTCCAATTACGTAAACATCGTGAGGTAACTAAGAAGGTGAATGGAGGCATTTATACGATGACAAATATTTTAGAATTGGTAGGGAAGCGGGTATTTGGAAATCCAAGCAAGCCATGGTGTCTCGCAAATTTTTGGTTGACCATGGGATGGTTTGAAGGGTGTAATGATCAAAGGTGATCAAAAGTATGTCTACATGATGTTTATACTTTTGAATTATCTCGTTATGACATTGGTACATACCATTGACTTGGTTTATAACCAATTGTGAATCACCAAAGATGTGGAGTGATTTGACATCTAGGGCATAGGTGGCTTGGAGACCTAGTATGAGTGCTTCATACTCCACAATATTGTTGGTGCATTCAAAGTCTAGTTTGAAAGATAAAGGCATGGGTTATCCATTAAGAGGAATGAGGATAACACTAGCTCCATCCCCATGCTGACACTTGGAACCATCGAAGAATAGTGTCATTTGGTAAGGGGGTTCATCTAGGGAAAGGGTAGCAATCGACTCATCAAGAAAGTCAAAATTAGAGGGTTGGTCCCCGGTAATAGGTGCGTCCACCAATTAGTCAGTGATAGCCTAGCCCTTAATGGACTTTTGGTGGATTAGTTTGAGGTCAAGATCAGCTAAAAGCATGAGCCAACATGTGGCACGTTGATTTTCATAAGGTTTAGCATACATGAAGTGTAAAGGGTCGGTGTTAGTCACACCATAGGTTTTATGGTTGAGTAGAAATGGCGAGTTTGGTGGCAATAAAAAATAAGGCTAAGAAAATATTTTATGGGTGGTTGTATCAGGTTTCATAGTCTATAAAGAGTATGGCTTATGTAATAAATTACCTACTCCCTATGTTTTCATCACGATGAGTGAGCATGGCTCCCAAGGAATGATCGGTAGCTGATATATGTATAGGTAAAAGGGTTAATCATCCTTAGGTGAAATTAGTATGGGTGGTTGGAGAAGGTATTGTTTTAGGGCCTCAAAAGCTTTGTGATAGTCATCATCCCATTTAAAGGAGACATCCTTCCTAAGCATATTATGAAATGGTTGACACCGATCCAATAATTGTGAAATGAAATAACGAATGGACTGTAATTTACCTTGAAGGCTACGAAGTTGTTTGAGGTTCGAGGATGGATGCATTTCTAAAATGGCCTTGACTTTGGTAGGGTTAACTTCTATACCACATAAGGAAATGATAAATCCTAGGAGCTTTCTTGAGAGAACCACAAAGATTCATTTTTAGGTTGAAGGCGAATTCGGACAATATTTAATGAGGTGATCAAATATGGTTTTGAGGACAGCGAGGTGCTCGGCAACATGTTTAGATTTAGCTAAGAGATCATCCATGTAATCTTCCAATATGTGATGCATGATATCATGGAAGATGTAAGTCATAGCACACTGATATGTAGCACCAGTGTTTTTAAGGCCAAAAGGCATGACTCAATAGTAGAAGGTCCCCCAAGGGGTAATGAATGCGGTCTTGTGCTGATCTTCTGGGGAAAGAAAATTTGGTTATAACCTAAGAAACCATCCATGAGGGAGAGCATCTCATGACCCACGGTAAGGTCAACTAGTTGATCAATACCAGGCAAGGGAAAATCATCTTTCGGGTAGGCGAGGTTGAGGTCCCTAGTCTTTACAAATGTGGAGTCCCCTGTCGCTTTAGTAATAGGGACAATGTTAGAAATCCAACAAGGATAATTAATGGGTAAGATGAAGGAAACAAAAATAAGGTTTTGAAGTTCTTCTTTGATGAGAAGAGCAATGTGAGGGTGCATTTTCCATAGCTTTTGTTTGATAGGTTTGGCATCGGGAATGGTTATGATATTGTGGACCACTATGGTGGGGTCAATACTAGGCATGTCTGCATGTAAGACCAAGCGAAAGTGTGGTTATGCTCTCGAGAGAAAAGAAGTGATGGCTTCTTGTTTAGCAGCATCTAAAGATTGTCCAATCTTTAGGATGTGTGGGTCATCTTGAGTATGAATGTTGATCTCGATAGTCGATTCATTCAACATGGTTTATGTCTCAGAGGGTAATGACCAATGAATATATGAGTCTTCTACACCAAGGTAGGTGAGTATGGATTCATCATCTTGACATTGAATGACATTAATGGTTGGTTGGTGTGTCATCATGATCATCTCGGGATATAGGAATGGAAGAGTGGAAGGGGTTACACCTTTACATTGATAAGTCGAGGCCCCAAGGAAATGGTGTTTATGAAAAAAGTTAGGAGGGATAGATTTAGGATCCATCGACTCCATCGGTGAGAGTGGTGATGAGGGTGGAGAAGGGCTAGGGTGTGCAATGAGTTCAATGTGGGCCTATTTGGTAGGAGGTTCGGGAAGTCGATACCACTATGATCATTATGTTTGTGGGTAGTACATGGAATAATGGTATGGTGACCTTTCTCGTAGAATCCAAAACCAAAACCCTTCCACACACGGTGGTGTAAGAAGGTGTGGGTGGAAAAAAATGATTGGTAAGTGATTTAAACTTAGTGGAAAATGGGAAAGGTTGTGATGGTGGTTCGGTGTGTAGGTGGTAGTATCAAGTCCCCATAGGTGAGACTAGTATGAAGATGAGGAGGACCATAAAGGAGGTGTTCTCCTATATGGTGATCATAAATGAGGGTGTTGGTAGAGACTTCCATACTCATGTGGAGTAAGGAAGGTGTTGAAACTATATAGGCAAGTACTCCCCCAGTGAGGCGTTGAAAAACACCTTCCAAGGGATCAATGGTTGGTATGTGGGTAGCTGGTATGGGTGATGTGTCAGAGGTCGATGCGGAGGTGGTGTTAATGGATTGGGAAGCTAATGGGTCAGCCGTGGAGGTTATAGCAGTGGTAGGTGTGGAGGAGGTATGTGTGGTGAAAGCAATGGCTATACTGGTAGGTGTGGGTGTAGGTGTAGGTGAAGTGGTATTGGTTGTGGAAGTAGATGGATTGACCGGTATGAGTACATCATTGGGTCGGTAAAGCATGTTGCATGTTTTGAAAGGTGATGGGTCAGCTGGAATGGTATAAGTGTGTCCTTCATGTTCAAAATTTACACAATGATGTAAAGTGGAAGGAATGCAACCCATGAAATGGATCCATGGTCTACCAAGCAACAAGTTATATTAGAATTACCCCTTTAAAACATAAAATAATTCTAGAATAGTGTGGGGACCCACACAAACATGCGAGGATGACATTGCCTAGTGTGGAGGTGATAACGTTGTTGAATGAATACAACATGACCAGATGTTTGCGATGTAATTTTCAGTATGTGCATTTGAGAAAATGCATGGGATGAAATGATGTTAATGCTAGCCCTCCATCAATCATCACATGACGTACCCATATGTCATCAATGTGTATAGAGATGAAGAGGGTTGGGCTTGGTCATCATTTTGGTATGGCACAATCTCTATCTCTTAGAAGCTAAGGGAAGCCACTTGGTGAACAAGGTGAGGTGAGGATGAAGGTTGTAATTTGGTGAGGGAGGCTACATGATAGGGTGTGATAATGGAGGCTACGGGTGTAGGGTTATTGGGTAAAACCTCGATAGATTGAAGAACCGCCATGGGGGTTTGACGATGGGCTTCTAAGGTTTGGATGAGGTCATATAAGGAAATTTTGAGTGGAGATTGGTGTAATTGTTTGAGCATGGTACGATGTGTGACACCATTATAAATGGGGTATGTGGGGCTGTGGATAGTTATTTTAGGTATGGGGGCAGATGGTATGTTGGGTATAGGATTGTTTGGTGGGTCAGCTACCTTGTCTTTACCCTTATGTGTAGTGTAGTAACATGTACCATGTTGATTTGAGGAATTTTCAAATGGAGAGGCTATAGGGTATGTGGTATAATGACATGAAGGGTAAAAACCTACGGGAGGATAAAAATCCCTATGAGGTCAGTTGGGTGTAGCGACATTTGGGTGGTGGCGTAGCAAGTTCTACGATGCGAACCATGTTAATTTCAAATTTTGTTTGTGGTTATGGGAGGTGTGAGGGTGGAGGTTGTGGTTGTTGAGTGGGTAATGTGGGAATGGGTGTAGGTGAAGCAGGGTCCTCGTCAAGAAGGTTGTTGTCATCAAAGTTGGTTTCAGTGGACATAATTGGATAAGGATAGTTTTCAAGGCCTTGCAATTTTCCACATCATGCCCTGGCACACGATGATATGTGCAGATTTTGGTATCATCAAACCCCTTTGGCTTGGGTTTGAGGGGGTCATAAGGTTGAAGTGGCGGTAATGTAATAATAGAAGTCTCAAGGAGGTTGGTTAAAATTTTGGCATTAGACCTGCTAGTGGATCACAATGGGAAGTAAATGTGGGTTTGGGTGTAGGTGTGGTTGGTTATCGGGAATTATTCTTAGAATTGTAGGAAGGGTCAAGCTATAGGTTTAGGCAACAGTGTGGTTTGAGGTATCGGTCGGGTTGGTTTGGGTAGGGGTAAAGTAGATGGATGGGTAGGAGGGTGTGATTTTGTTTTGACTACCTTGTTGTGGGGTAGTGGGGTTTTGTTTTTGGGGTGCACCTTCTTGGGTAAAGGTGATGTGGGCATACAAGGTCTATGAGGGAAAGCAGATGGAGGAAGAGGGTGAGTTACCCATGGGGATAACAAGGGTGCTATGAAGGTAGATGACGTGGGTCATGCTTGGGGTGTGAGGTATAATGAATGAAGTGTAGTAGGTAGTGAAGAAATGGTTGAAGGTATCAAAGGTATTGGTGGTAAAGAGATTGCAGGTGCGGGTATGAGTCATGTTGTGTGATGGGGTAGGTTAGGGATTTGTGAGGTAGGAATGGGTGGTTATGTTATTGGGTTATGAATGGGTGAGGGGTGTTTGACCTGTTGGGAAGCCGAGGTCTTAAGGCGAGATGGGACAAAGTGCGGGTGTAATTGGTGTGGTAGGGGTATGAGGTTGATGAGTTTGTTTCTTTATCTTGGGTGTCGGAGTAGGTGTGGTTTTAACATGGAAGGATGTAGCTAAATCCATTTTAATAGGCGGATGAGTAAGGCTGGTGATTGGGGTGACCCCTAAAGTGGTAATAGGTTTAGTAGAGGTAAATGTTGTGGGTATGGGTTTGGGTTTAGGCATAGGTTGGGTTATGGGTAAGGGTGTGGTGTGATTTTTAATGGGTATCATCGAAGGGGCTATGACAACAGTGGTTGTATTTGGTTTGATGGGTGGAAATGTGTTTGGGTAGATAGTGGAGGTGTCGTTGACGGATTTCTGTATTTGTCTTTGAGACATGGAGTAAGAGGCACCCCCATAACAAAGCTCTATCCACATACTCTAAGTGATCAGCCAAACATGAGAATGGCATGTTTGTGTGTGGAGTTAGTGAAGACCTAGTGGGAATTCCCATAAAATGCATCTTAGAGACAGGGAATCGGCCGACTTCAACTTCCATGGGTAAGAGAGCTGAAATTAGGTTTGTTGGATGTCGGGTAGTGGATGGAGAATGTTTTCCAAGAGGAAAAGGGAGTTCCTCTGAGTGAAGGAATGGATAGGTACTCCTTTATGGAGGAGGGTAATGGGTGCTCCTCTACGGGTGGAGGAGATATGTTAGGTAAAGGTTTGCTAAGTAGAGAAGCTAGGGGTAAGATGGTTTTAATGTGTTGGTTTTCAAATAGGACTTTTTAGAAGAGCAACAGTCAGGGGACAAGAAGTCCCTCCTCTTTGATGGGAGAGGTTCCCTTATTCAGAAACAAACTTATTTACAAATGTACAGGACATGATTTGTTGGTTAAACTTGGATACCACGAAAGTGTTTTCTACGAAGGTTATCAATTACAAAAGGACTGAGGAAATGAGAGGGTGAGAATGAGCAGAAAGGCAACATGCAGAATTATAGATAACAGAGTAATTCTTTATGTATGCAAAGTCACAGTGAATTGAAAACAAGATCATTCGTATCGTATAAATAAGATGGAATTTAGAGACACAAAGTTCTGTAAATAACATCTGCCAGAACACAAAGTTTCTTAACGTAACACAGATTTATCAATCAAGGACACAAAGTTCCTTCTTGGTTATACAAGATCACCAAACGGCAAGACTAACAAACTGGAGACAAATGATCTTCACAAAGAAAATAAATGAAAGCTCAGAGATAACGGAGATCAGATAGACAAAGAATAGAAAGCCCTTCTGTATTGATTTCTTTATGATCTATTTACACTTTCAGAAAATAAGCCAAGTTCTTCCTCCTTTTAAAAATGGCGCAAAGAAGGCCATTATATAGCTTACAATTCGGTTACTCCTCGTAACCATTTCTTTTAACTAGAGAATAGTTAAGGAATGCCAAACGCAATTTCTTAACTAATTACATGGAATATGAAAGGAATAGGAAGAAGAGAAAAGAATGAAGAAGGAGACAGGTGGACAGTCACTGAGAAGGACCCACCATCTTCAGAAACCGCTTCTTGAATTTCTTTAACGTCTCAGCTATGTCTTTGCCATGAGGGACACACCAGACGTTTCATCTTGAAGATGACAATGGATATCTTTGAAAACTGATGTAAATGGCGTTTTGAAAGCTTCGTCTTTCTCGCACCGTCCTGAAATTTGATCTTCGCAACTTAAATTCAAATTTAGCACATTCGGGTCGAGCGGGAAAAACTAAGTATGAATTGCATTAGGTTCACTTGGGACATGTGAGACGCGAATGCGTGAAACACGAGGCTCGGCCGATTCGGACGAAATAGGGAGAAGACGCACAAATGCATTTTGGGACATTTGGGACGAAAATGCGCGAAGGACGCGGTCCGGGCGAACCGGCCGAAAATGGAACAGTTTGCATTTTTTGATTTGGGACAAAGAGCTCTGAAGTACGCGACTCGGGAATTTCGGCCGAAAATGGGACAGCGTGCACTTTTTAACTTTGGGACATTCGGGACAAAAAGTTCCGAAGGACGTGGTTCGGGTGAATCGGCCGAAAATGGAACAGAAGGCTAGTTTGGACTTGGGACATTTGAGACAAAAAGTTCCGAGAGTACGCGGCTCGGCCGGTTCGGGTGAAAATGGAACAACTCGCACTTTTTGATTTGGGACATTTGGAACAAGAAAGTGCGAAGTACGCGGTTCGGGTGATTCAGCTGAAATTGGAACATCTCGCACAAAAAGTTTTGGGACACTTGGGACAAAAAGTTCCGACGGGCCCGAAAATGGAACAACTTCGGGGATTTCGGCCGATCGGGGAACAGAATGCACTTTCGTACTTGGGACAGGCGGGACAAAAATGTCCGACAGGCCCGAAATACATACAAAATGACCCAAAACACAGATTTTCTCAATTTTCACGACTTAGGCACTTTAGAGAAAACACTCATAACTCAAAATTTTGAAATTTTACTTTTATCAGAGCAGGGAATTTTGAGTGGACAACAGCTGGCTCCTTCTGGGGATGACTTGGCATAAATTCAAGGAATGAGACAAGGCAAGAACTTAGACAAACTCGGGAAAGTAGCATCAAAGGCCTTATCCATTGGGCAACGGAGTCAAAAATGAACAAACACAGAGGGCAACACACAAAACAACAAGTAAGGAAACACACCAAAAGCAAAGAAAAAAACACTGTACAGAATATACAAGGGACTCCCTAATCACCTAGGACTTGAACAACTTGAGATACTACCCACTATAAGGAAGTGGGAGAGGAGAACCATCCATGTAATCAAGATAAAAGGAATTCTCACCAGCAAAGTGTCTGATCTTGAAAGGTCCGAGCCACAGGGAATCAAATTTTCCATGGCTGCCACGAGGTTCATGTCTTTTGTCCCATAACAGTACGATGTCTCCAACTTGGAAATCTCTGAACCTAGCTTTCTTGTCAAACAGACCTTTACCTTCTGCTGGTGAACAGATATCCTATCAACAACCTCCAATCTGTCCTCATTCAGTTTGTGCAGGTACATAATTCTCTTATCCAGAGCATCACTCAAAACTAGTATCCTCAATGGCCTTCATTAGGTGCAAGGTTGGCAGTTCCACTGTTACTGCAATTGAGCTTCTACTCCATATACCACTTGAAAAGGAGACATTCCAATGGCTCTCTTGGTGTAATCCTGTCTCCCCCAAAGAGCATCATAGAGCTTCTTGTGCCGCTTTCACGAGACTCATCGACCAACTTCCTTATGATAGTCACCAGATTTTGTTGTGGATTCTCGCCCGCCCATTTCCTGGGGTAGTAATCAAGAATGAGCCAAAGAGATGCCATACCCATAGCAGTAAGTCCATTATCTCACCAAGAGAAATTCGAGGCATTATCTGTTACAATCTTATTAGGTACACCATACCTCACCAGGATGTTCTCTTTGATGAAATTGCATACCACTTCAGAAGTAGTGCTCTTGACTGGAATAGCTTCCACCCATTTGGTGAAGTAGTCAGTGGCAGTTAGCACATGAGTGTGACCAGCACTGGAAGCAGGATTAAGTGTACCAATGAAGTCTAGACCCCACTGTTGAAATGGTTCCTCAATCACAACTGGCTTGAGAGGCAACGACGCCAGTTTAGGTCTTCCCACAAAAGTCTGACAAGCCTCGCATTTATCCACCCACTTGGATGCATCTCTGAACAAGGAAGGCCAGTAGTAACCTCCACGGAGTATCTTGTGAGCAGTGACTGCTGATGAATAGTGCCCTCCACATGCCTGATCATGAAAAGCTGAGAGCAATTTTCTCTGCTGTTCCTTGTCCACACACTTCAAAAATCTCCCATCTAAACCACGCTTGAACAAGGCATTTTCCCACAATACATATTGTGCTGACCTCAATTTAACAGCCTCTTTTTTTGGCGCTTAAATGAGAGGGGCATTCCCATAGGTGAGAAAATGGGCGATGTCAAAGATACCATTCATCAACCGAACTCAGAATGCAAAAGAGAAGGTCACTTTTCTCCTCCAAAGAACTCATGTTTGGCTCCTTCAAGAATGAGCTCACAAAGACCTTTTCCACGAACCAGCTTGGTTGGTTTGATATCAATGTCATACTCTTGGACCTTAGCCACCTAGGGCCTCTCTCTGATCCAAATTCTTGTTGTGTAAGAATTGACTTTAACAGCTTGTATCTGGAACCAAGACCATAGAGTGAGAGTTGAGGATATAGAAACGAATCGCTTAATGCTTTGACTACCGCAAAAGCATGCTTCTCCATCATGGTGTATTTTAGCTCATGATTCTTCAGGATATAGCTCATGAAGGCAATTGGTAGCTCATGTTTATCGAGTCTTCTTGGGTTAAGACAGCAGCCAAGGTATTATCTCAGTAGCATAGCAATAGATGATGAAATCTTTGCTGAAATCGGGACAGGCCAAAACTGGAGTTTTAGCGATAGCTTTCTTGATACCCTCAAAGGATTCCTTTCCTTCAGAAGACCAACCAAATGTTTGCTTCCCTTTCATCATCTGAGAAATATTCAAAGTTAATTCAGCAAAATCAGGGATGAATCTTCTTAAAAAATTGATCTTACCGAAGAAGGAGTGCACGCCCTTTTTACTGGTTGGGAGAGGAATTTGCTGGATGGCTTGAACTCGTTCAGGATCAATCTTAATACCATCCTTGGAGACAATGTGCCCTAATAGTTTTCCCTCTGTAACACAGAAGACAGATTTTTTAGGGTTCAGAGAGATTCCATGCTCTCTGCATCTCAGCAGAATTGTCTCCAGGTGATCAAAATGATCCGCTCTTGTCTTGGAAAACACTGTCAGGTCATCAAGGTATATGACAATACACTTCCCTTTCAAGCTTCCAAAAGCCAGATCCATAGCTCTCTGGAAAGTGGCACCAAAGATTAATAAGCCCAAAAGGCATTCTCTTGTAGGCAAAGGTACCCCAAGGAGTGGTGAAGGTTGTCTTGTGTTGATCTCAAGATCAACCTCTACCCGATTGTATCCAGAGGAATCCATCAAGCATAGATAACATTTCAGATCCTGTATCATATCGCTTGCAATATTTTGATCCATCATAGGCAAAGGGTAATTATCTTTCAGAGAAGCCTGATTCAGGTTCCTGAAATCAACACAGATGCGGATCTCACCATTTTTCTTCCTGACAGGCACAATATTTGCAATCCATGTCGAATGGTGAATAGGAAAAATAATTTTAGCCTTCAACAACTTCTTCGAATCTCCCGAAAGATGGTGTCAGCTATTTTGGGGTTGTAGACGTCTTGTTTCTGCTTGAAAGGCTTAATTCCTGGTTTGAGAGGAATCGAGTGCTGCATATCTTTTGGTTTGAAAGCTTTCAAATCTTCATAAGAGTAAGCGAGAACATCTTTATACCTTTTTAGAAGATCAATTGCTTTTCTCCTCTCATCTGCTGACAACATTTTCCAATATTTACGAAGCTTGGGGTCATTAGAACTCCCAATATCAATCTTATCATACTCAGCTGATTGCTGAGGTCCAGTAGAAGCTTTAGATTTCACATACCTATCATGCTTTATCAAATAGTTCCTCCAAACTCACCAACCCTTTAGGAATCTTGTTTCCTTTGAGATTGATGCATCCATCTTGATCTGCTTTCTTCTCCTCGGGTGACGGCTTGGTCAGAGGACACACTCTCACGAGGTAGGTTTGTCACTTCCTCAAAATACAAATGTTCAAATTACCCTTGAGTTCCGGAAGGAAAGCAAATGCTGGTCATCGTTGAAAACTTGCCAGTTATTGGTATTGTCAGGTACACTAGGCCGGTGGACCATTTCAATAGTGAACTTATCCTGAGAGAATTCAGGATGGGGAATCAGTAGTGACCCTGAGACAGCCAGTGAATCAGCCCTGCTGTTCTTTTCTCTAGGTATTGCTTCAATAGAGAAAGCATCAAGGAATTCAATGGAATCCCAAACCTGATTCCGGTAATGCTTCAGCCTCCCATTTTTTACCTGAAAGAGGTTTCTGACCTGCTTCACAATCAACTCTGCATCACCACGAGCCAGAAGGTTCTTCACACCTCGTTCTTTGGCCACTTGCAGTCCAAGAATGAGAGCCTCATACTCTGCTGTATTATTAGTGTTTTCAAACTGCAACTTAAATGAAAAAGGATGTAGGCATCCTTCAGGTGACACTAGCAGGACACCAGCTCCAACCAACTGAGGAACAACTTCCATCAAATTCTAAAATCCAAACACCATTGGGATCTTTAGGTGATACTTTGAGGGTTGATTTCATCGGGGACGTAATCATGTAATTACCATGCCCCATATCCTCATAGAGTATTTGTGCCTTAGGATCATCCGCTTTCTCGCACAATATACTCAGATCGCTTCTCGTGCAGTAACTTCTTCATGTGTCCATTGACAGGTATGAGTGCATGTGACCAATCCATTTGAATCTCCCCACCCACATCTTTACAGAAGTTTCTACTTAGCAACATTCCATAAGAAGGAGGAATGTCTGCTACTAGGATGGTAGCCAAGACTTTCTTTTCAGGCAAAGCAGCAAAGGCCACTTGTGCATCTTTAATCCTTCCAACCAAAGGCACTTCCTTACTCTCCATGGAGTAGCAGGATCCATAAGTACGAGTGAGGGTCAAGCCTAAAGCATGAGCTACTTTAGCAGGCATCACATTATCTGAGGCTCCAGAATCTATGACACAATTACTGAGCCTATGGCCAGCTATGAGAAGTGTTACATAAAATGGTTTAATTTTGTCACCAGGGGAGGTGACAGCAGCTACCAGACTTGGCTGTGGTGCAGAAGGAGGAGTAGGTAAAAGGCCTTTAGAAGTGGTCTTAGAGTTGGAATTAACAAAGTGGATCATTTTGGCAAAGGCTTTGGGATGGGTTTGATAGTACTCAGCTTCTGAGATTTGTACCTTGGTCTTTTTCAGGTGATCAACAATATCAAAGGATCCGTATGGACGGCCATCATCATTTGGAATTCTAGGCTTATCAACTTTAGGAGAAAAAGAAGAAGCAACTTTGTAATCTGGATTGATAGGACTCACCTTCTCGTAGATGAAGTAGGGATAGGAGATCCTCTTCTTGCAATTACAGGATAGTTGCATCGCTCCTTGGATTTCTTAGGTGGTCGGGTCACCTTCTCCTCTCGCTTTGTCTCTGCTTCGAGTCATGACAGCAAAATATTCACTGTTCATGTCTGCTACCACTTCATCATAATCATCAATGCCCTCAGTGGTAAAGAAATTAACCCGAGATCCCTCAAGTTCCTCTGCTTCATCATCAAATTCCTCCACAAACTCCTCGCAAGCTTCATCATCATCTGGCTCTTCAACTTCACAGGTTGCGTTCACAGGAACCTTAACAGGAGGTCCTTCAAGTGCTAGTCTTGTGTGAGGAGCAGGCAAACGATTTCTGGGCTGAAAATTTCTTCTTGGAACATCTGCATACGGGGCATGCTGAGCCAACTGTTTCTTTATAGCGACAAGATCATTTGCGAGTTTCTGGACTAATGGATCAGTACTAGGTCCAGGGGTGGAAGAGGAAGAAGCAGCAGACTTAGATTTGGGAGGGTCTCTTCTCAACTTCCCTGACATGATCAAGTCATCTTCGATACTAACAGCCAGTTCTTGATCCAGAGCTAGTGTTCCGAGATTAGCCCTTCTTAGTGCATAACTAACTTTGGGCGATTGAGCATTTAGGAAGAAACACTTTTGAATTTGGTCGACAGGTCGGGTAGGCGTTGGAATTTTATTTACCAACCTGTTGAACCGGGCCACAAATTCCCTCATGGGCTCTTGTGAATCTTTCTTTATCTGAGAAATTTGGGCAAGCAAGGCATGCACATCTTCTGCCGGCTTGAAACGGTTTCGAACTGAGTTCTCATTGTCCTTCCGGTCGGTGATGGCACCACCGGCCGGAAGGTGATAGAACCAATCAAGCAACATTATCTCAGTAACGCCTCAACAAACAAATCTTTTACGAGACGTCTTCATGTTTCGACTCCCAACTCCACATGCAACAATGAAGGCTGCGATGTGTTCATCAGATGTACTTTGCCATCACCTTTAAATTTGGGGAAGTTCTTCCTGTTTCCTCTAGGTAACTCATGCAAAGGCGAGTAAGGGCCGAGGCCCGACACGATGACCCCATGGTAATGGCCGCCATTCTTGGAAAAATGGCTTGGAGAGGAACTTTAACACCGCAAGGATCAAAGCTCGTAGATTGGGACTAGTAGGTTCAAGGAATACCACCCGTAGGACTTCTATTCTTGAACAGTGGAGTGTTTGTCGAACGGTCCTTCTATTTCTTGTGAAGGAAAGGAAAACCTTGTTGTTCTAAAAGTCAAACCGAGAATCTTCGATACCAAGGGTCCTTCTCCTCGAGTGAAATGCGAGTCGCTGCGATCAAAAGATGATCAAAAATCACTAACCGAATGCGATTTTCCCAAATAGTCGCCAAAAACTCGTTGGTTTTCAAATAGGACTTTTTAGAAGAGCAACAAATGGGACAAGAAGTCCCTCCTCTTTATGGGAGAGGTTCCTTATTCAAACAAACTTATTTACAAATGTACAGACATGATTTGTTGGTTAAACTTGATACCACGAAAGTGTTTTCTACGAAGGTTATCAATTACAAAAGGACTGAGGAAATGAGAGGGTGAGAATGAGCAGAAAGGCAACATGCAGAATTATAGATAACAGAGTAATTATTTATGTATGCAAAGTCACAGTGAATTGAAAACAAGATCATTCGTATCGTATAAATACGATGGAATTTAGAGACACAAAGTTCTCTAAATAACATCTGCCTGAACACAAAGTTTCTTAACGTAACACACGTATTTATCAATCAAGGACACAAAGTTCCTTCTTGGTTATACAAGATCACCAAATGGCAAGACTAACAAGACTAACAAATTAGACAAATGATCTTCACAAAGAAAATAAATGAAAGCTCAGAGATAACTGAGATCAGATAGACAAAGAATAGAAAGCCCTTCTGTATTGATTTCTTTATGATCTATTTACACTTTCAGAAAATAAGCCAAGTTCTTCCTCCTTTTCAAAATGGCGCAAAGAAGGCCATTATATAGCTTACAATTCGGTTACTCCTCGTAACTGCTTTTTTTAACTAGAGAATAGTTAAGGAATGCCAAACGCAATTTCTTAACTAATTACATGGAATATGAAAGGAATAGGAAGAAGAGAAAAGAATGAAGAAGGAGACAGGTGGACAGTCACTGAGAAGGACCCACCGTCTTCGGAAACCGCTTCTTGAATTTCTTTAACGTCTCAGCTATGTCTTTTCCACGAGGGACACACTAGACGTTTCATCTTGAAGATGACAATGGATATCTTTGAAAACCGATGTAAACGCGCGTCTTGAAAGCTTCGTCCTTCTCGCTGTTTGTCCTTGAAATTTGATCTTCGCAACTTAAATTCAAATTTAGCACATTCGGGTCGAGCGGGAAAAACTAAGTATGAATTGCATTAGGTTCACTTGGGACATGTGAGACGCGAATGCGTGAAACACGAGGCTCGGCCGATTCGACGAAACAGGGAGAAGACGCACAAATGCATTTTGGGACATTTGGGATGAAAATGCGCGAAGGACGCGGTTCGGGCGAACCGGCTGAAAATGGAACAGTTTGCATTTTTTGATTTGGGACAAAGAGCTCTGAAGTACGCGACTCGGGAGTTTCGGCCGAAAATGGGACAACGTGCACTTTTTAACTTTGGGACATTCGGGACAAAAAGTTCCGAAGGACGCGGTTCGGGCGAATCGGCCGAAAATGGAACAGAAGGCCCGTTTGGACTTGGGACATTTGAGACAAAAAGTTCCGAGTACTGCTGCTTGGCAAAAAGTCTTAGTACGCTTTCGGCGAAAATGGAACAACTCGCACTTTTTGATTTGGGACATTTGGAACAAGAAAGTGCGAAGTACACGCGTTGGGATTTCGGATTCGCCAAAATTGGAACATCTCGCACAAAAAGTTTTGGGACACTTGGGACAAAAAGTTCCGACGGGCCCGAAAATGGAACAACTTCGGGATTTCAGCCGATCGGGAACAATGAATGCACTTTCGTACTTGGGACAAAGGGACAAAAATGTCCGACAGTTCTCAAAATACATACAAAATGACCCAAAACACAGATTTTCTCAATTTCACTTTTATCACGACTTAGGCACTTTAGAGGAAACACTCATAACTCAAAATTTTGAAATTTTACTTTTATCGAAAGGGGAATTTTGAGTGGACAACACAATGTCAATGAAGAATCCTCTGTAGGTGATTTAGGAGATAAAGGGTGTTCTTCTATTGGTGAAGGAATAGTGACGGTTGGTCTAGATGTGGAAGGATGATTTCAGAGCTAGGATTTCCTCTATGGAAGGGATGTGAGGTAATTGAGATCGACATGTACCTCATTAAATATTGCGTGAACCTCACGGGTATGGGTATCATGAGAGGATATCTCACCGGTTTGATTGGATGAAGGGGCATGATTAGGAAATGATTTTTAAAGATTTTTATTTTTTTAGGGGTGGTGTTGGCATTATCCATAGTCAACTCACCTTTCTCGATCATTTCTAGATAATATTCTTGAAAGTGATGCATTTACCATCACTATGACCCTTCACTCAGTGATAGTTACAAAAATATTTTCCTTATAACATGTGGGCATGGGGTGAGCAAGGTCAAAACCAGTGTGTGGTTTTATGGGTGGAAGGGTGATGGTGCCAGCTTTGATCAGCTTTTCTAAAACAAAAGAGTAAGGTTCCCCAATTGGGGTATATTTTCATTGCTCTTGTCTAAATCGAAAAGCCTAAACAGGTGATAGATTAGATGAGGGTGTGGCTTGATTGGATGGATGATCTGGGCCAGCCTTGAGTACCACTACATTAGTGGTACCTTTAGCCTTTGAATAATTGGTTGGTGGTTTAGAAGAAGAAGAGGTTTCATTCGACTTGAATGCCAAATTCTTATTTTGTAATTGAATTTTCTTCTTTTCAATGGTGCGAATCTCTAACTTTCGTGCCATAGTAAATGCCTCATCGAATGTTTTGAAAGTTTGGACCTGCAAGGTCGGGGAGATATGTCTAGCACAAACTTGTGTGAAGAGATTGATGAGTTCGGTTTGTAGCAATTTGAAAGGTAAGTTGATTTATTAGGTGTGTGCCAACAAGTGAAAAAAATCTGCAATAGATTCATCCTCGTACTGATGTGTGGAATATAGATCGGTCATGGTAACTTTCTTGGCGATGTTGATAGAAAAATGATCCAAGAAAGCTTGGGCTACCTGATTGAATGAAAATATGGAGTGTTTGGGTAACCCACTATACCAATCTAATGCTTTGGTCTAGTGAGGGACATGGGAAAAGTTCTTAAAAGTAAGGCATCATCATGAGCAATCAAATAACATCCATGTTTAAATGAGCACAAATGTTGTTGTGGGTCTTCCTTACTATTGAAGTGGTTGAATTTAGGCATTTCCCAATGCATAGGGTATGAACGGATGGGAATGGATGGGTGAATAGGCTCGTTGTAAATCTCATCGTAAGTGAGAGTGTTGTGGGAGCCGAAACCGATGCCTCCAATGTTTGCATCTTATCCATCATCAATCTAATTAGGTCATTGGTGGGTTGTGATGATTGGATGCCTCCTATAGTGTGAGGAGGTTGGTTTTGGGTGTATAATGGGTGGGGCATTCTAGTGTATGGGGCTGCCATGTAAGGTGGTGGAGAAGAAGGTAATGAAATAGGGGGTACGTACCGGAATGAACAATAGATGAAATAGGCGGTTGTTGGTAGTATGTATATGGGGAGGAAGGGTCGTGGTAACCCTAGTGGCAATAGGGGCTAGTGATTGTGGAATGGAAAGAACTACGTTCTAAAATGGGGTAGGGGTCATTGACACTGGAGGTGGGAACGTAGCTACGGGTATGTATGAGACATTAGGGGTAGATGAGGTCATGTTTGGGGTAGTTGCACGAGGGTATGGTAGATGTAATGGGTGCTATAGGGGTAAAAATGTGGCGATCATAGTGGGTATATGACCTAACTGAAACGACTGGGGGTAAAGTGGAAGCGGGCAGCATGGAGCTAGATGGGGCTGAGGTGGAAGTGGGTGTGAGTGTTGGGGGATAGATATGGGCATGCCATATATCAACTAACCCGAGGCATCTCGAGTGGACGAATGGGAGAGGTAAAACTATAAGGCAGTAGGGTTCTAGTCAAGGAGTCATGCAAACTCCTCATCTCTGGTAGTGAATTCGTAGGCTTTATGGGATCCATGGCTGGTGATAAAATAGAGGGTGGTGAAGGACAAGGTGGGAGTAGGCTGGTGGTTGTGAGGAACACGAGGGCATTCACTTGTCTTTGGGTTAGTTTCATGTGAGCGATCTTATCAAGTGGGGTTGCTTCTCTATAAATAATACAAAGAATAGCAGGAACAGTGAATCTAGTGATAAAAAAATGGATGAAGTAAAAAATGGTGGGTGGAATGTGAAACAGGCTAACTAATGCCGGTTAGGGAAAAATAACGTCGGTTAGTGTGTAGCTGCTCTTTGGTTACTATGGAAAATAAGCAGTGAGTAATCAGTGAGGTAGAAGGAAAAATCTAACAAGTATGCCCAATCTAGGGATGTGTAAAATGTCAATAGAGAAAATGATAGTGACAGAGACTTTGGAAAGTGGAAGCAAGTGAAGTGAAAATTTCCTTTTGAATAGGTTAGCAAAAGGACCTGGAACCAATGTCGGTTGAGTTTAACCGATGGCGGTCAGAGGTAACCGATGATGGTCACTGTGAAATTGAAATAGTGATGAGAAAAAGTGGTTGTGAATTAGAATTTGATGTGGAATCAGACCCAAAATTCTGGGAATGATGGTGATATGGCCCAGGCACACTCAGGTGAAGCTGGAATACACCAGCTATGATGGGGAGTGTGCAAGGAAATACAAAAATAATGATCGAAAGCTCTCACCTCAAAATGCAAATCAAATAGAACACTAAGAAAGAATGTTCCTAGAGTGCCTATTCTATTACATTTGTTCAGCTTATGCTATTTAGGGATTGACACATGAATTGTGAAATAGAGTTTTTGGTGAGGATGGCTTCCTACAAAGAAGGAGATCTAAAGGGTGAGGTTTCAAGTTTGTTATGGTGGGGGCGGGCTACGCTCTGAAGTATGACTTGATAGAGTAGTGAGTTGGGTGCCCACTGTGTCGTGATTGTGTGATCACATATAGCTTCTTCCAAGTAAGATGTTTAAGAATGTATGTATTTTGAATTTTTGTGTGGTTTGGTAAAACTCGGAGAAGGAGAAAAGGATAGAAGTGATTTTCTATGATTTTTTTGTCAACCATCAATTGTAATGACTTCCATCGTATATGTTGTCCTCATTTAATGTGAGCTAATGCAAAAATTAGAATGAAATGCAATGATTTTAAAACCCAAATCAAAAGTGTTAAATTGGATAACACAACAAGATGAATAGGAAGAGGGATGCTCTTTCACTAAAATGTAGAAAACATGAAGAAATGATTCTTTTAAACACACTAAAAGAAAAGTTTCCTTTAGATAAAATAGAAAGAAGAGTCGATTACAGGGAAGAAAAATTAGTGTGTACACTTTTAGAAGGAAAAAAACACACAATTTTTTCCTAGGAATGAATGAGATTCAAAGGAACCCCTAATGGGTCCCACCGGACATGCCAAAATGTTTCACCCTTTTCTTAAATCGTTTCTTTGAATTGTTGATGAAATAGATAGGGTAATGGGCATAGGAGGAATAATTTTTCAAATGTCGGTTGATGGGTTGTTGTGTTTATATGACTTCCAATCCACAACTGATCGTGAGAGCTTCCTTTTGGCTAGGAGGAACTACCTGTAATGAAAGCAAGACCACTAGAAAGAATTAAACAATATGGGTAATGAACTACCTAACATAAGCTAGATCCGGGAAATATGATACTTCCTAGATGGATGTCACCCTTTATTTTAAACAAATTAATGCTGAAAACAAGGTAAATCCTATTGTTATTTTAAAATGATTTAGGTATCTCACTTAAAAACACAATAAGAAATAGATCTAATCTAACAGGCTAAGTTAGAATAGAATCCATAGGTCAAATGGTTGGTTCTAGGTTCTGTAAGTCTGATAAAGGTCTTGGGTAGGTCATAGGTGAGTGAGGGTGAGGTAAAATTAGGTGGTTAGGTCTCTGTTTAAGGTTGTGAGGAAAACACGAGAGACCGGCGTCGGTCGGGGTGACCGATCGGCGTTTAGGTATAACCAACACCGGTTACTATGAGATCTGGGAACATCATAGAATGGGTTTTGAACCTCTTTTGATTACACAAAGGATTTTTGTTAGTCGGGATGAGGTAATGGGTGACTAGAGTAGGTTTTAGCAAGGTTTTGCTAGGTCTACGGAGATGAAAAGTGTTAGAGATGGTCAATAAGAAGCAATCTAAGCAATGGGTGATAAAATAATGATGAAATGAAATAACTAGGAAAGTACGACATTATACTTACTTGGATTTCATTCTTAAAAGTCTATGTGTGAAGGATGGAGGTGCTGATGATGGGTTTGAAGGCTACAAGTAATCACCAACTAGAGAAAATCTTCTACATGGGATGCATGTACACTCCTCTTTTCTTAGATAGATCCGAACATGGTTGGGATGGCTGTGTAGGAGAAGATGCTCAATCTCCTTCATTGGATGTGATTTCTTGCTGGAATTGAATCTCTGAAGATGTGTTATCTTTCTGAGATGTGTTCTTGCTCATCAACTTTCTTTCTTCCAACCTTTTTGGTTCCGATTCTAACCTTTTGAGAATAAGGTTTTTTGGGGTTAACAAGGGGTAACCGATGGTGGTCCGTCTTAACCGGTGATGGTTAGGGATAACCAACGTCGGTCAAGGTGGTATTTTCTAGGTTTACCAAACTTAGGGGAGATCCTCTTGATTTCCTCGGATCTTGTGTCGTTGTCCCATGAATTAGGTAGGGAGCTTCTTGTGAGCATGGGGAATGTGGTTAGAGAGAATGTAGGCATTGATTTTTAGGGTTTGGGTAAGTCTTAGTTAGTTATGGTAACTTGCTAAGAATAGGTCTTAGGTTGAGTTAACTTGGTGAGTTGTCTAGGTGAAGTGTATGTGTGGATATTATTTAAATTGAGATATTTAAATAATAAATATGGTGAGGATAATGAATTAATTTAATTAAATTAATACAAGTGAGGTGAAGGGGGCATAGCTAGGTGAATGTGATGAAGGGTGCTTATATGTCGGGGTAAAAAAGGGGGAGTGTGACCTAATTTTAGTGTCTATAGAACCTTTCTTCATATGAGAATAGTAATGTTTTAAAACATTTTTGAGTATATATCTCAACAACAAAAAAACATATAGTTTATAATCCACTAATGCACAGAGTGTGACACTTCCTCCGTAAAGCACTAGCTCTAGAAATTTTCTAACAACATCAACTAAACATATTATCCCGAACTCATATGATATTTTGCAAAGAAAATGATGGATCTTTCCTTATAGGACAATTTCTCTTGCAGCTACTAATTTTTGTGGTTGTTTATTCATACAATCCATATGGACCTCTTATTTATAATCAATGTTATTATCAAAATTGTGCACACAAGATATTTTGTACATAAGATACAAACTTATGAATATCCCGTTGCTATTGTAGAGTCTTGTAGTATCCATCCATAATTGATACTCCAATGTCTTTAACCTTTTCCATGTATCTTTGTACTATGTCTCTTAACATTTTTGAATAACCAATTGGTATTAGAACAATAATAATACAATCCAACACACTAGTTCCGATAACTATTAGAAGCTCCATTATGACATCAAAATAAATATCATTGGTAAAATTGTAAAAATCAATGATCACACATTCAACATTGAAAGGATTAGTCAAAGGAATAACTGATAAAGTTGATGGAATATGGAATGGATATGCACATTTACAAGAAAAATTTTCTGTGACTTCCATCCTTACTAGTATATTTCCTTCCAATGACATCACATAGTTTTATAATATTTTATGAGCCATGACGAAAAGAAATTATTCCACCTCATGATATTTTTTCCATTTTTCCATTTTTTTCCCTATATGGGAATCATATTTTCTTTTTCCATTTCTCTCTTTACTCAACAATACGAATAACTGGTGGTAGTGTGATTCATACAATTTAAATTCTTTAATTACATTGGATTCAATGCAGGATGTCAATACAATATTATCCGGATGCTTATTTCTCAAATAATGTAGAAATTTTTATCTCGTTTTTTTTCTCCTTTTATTCTCTACCGGTAAGAATCAAATGTCTCTGCTTTATTACACTAGCCTCAACATACCCATTGATTTAGTATTTCTTGTCAACATATGTAATTTTGGTTTAGATGGTTCTATCTACAATTTAGTTAAATATGTTTGCCTCAATATAGTAAACAACTTGGCATGTTTTGGAGGTGAAAAAAACCTTTTCTATGCAATAAATGACAAAAAAAAGATGTTTTATCGTTTCTATACAATTTTCTAAATACTATAAATATTCCATTTTGAATGTCTTTTGCATTTGAACATCCGGTTTTTCAAAATATATTATAATCCCCAAATTCCAACAATATTTTGAACATGAATATGGTCCGTTGTTGATGAAGGCATGTATTGTCCATTTCCTGAACAAAGAAACATCCAACTTCATATCTAAAATAAGACACTTATTGTTTTCAAAGTCAAAACGTTCCACCTGGACATGCAGTGTCCCCAGATCAATAACTTATGATGATATAACAATAACGAATTCCTCGTGATTGTCATCTATAACAAAAAAACCATAGGTTGACATGGTAGTTTTCAGGGGAATTAATTTCCACAAAGAATTCCTCATCTCTTTTCTTCGAATAAATACTACCTACGATAAATAGAATAGTTTTGAATGGAGCATGAACAATGGAATACACTTTACCTATATTTAGAGTAAAATAAATTAATAATTAGGTATTTATGAACTTTAAATTGTTTTTCTTGCATTGTCTATTAAGGAATTTAAATACTACCCTAGTGGACACCAACCTCTAGAGTTCTTTAGTATGTATCATAACAAAGTAATTAACTTAATGGTTAGTGACCACTAGGATTCAATAAGACATCTTATGTATCATTCAATTGGTTACAATGATTCATATTTTGTGAATCAAATCAATAATAACAATTTTTGTCTAAAAGTATAAAATAAAATTATGATGCATTGAAAGATACGAAACCATTTGCACCTTTTGAAAGTATTACATATGATCCAAACAAGCTATAACATTATATAGATGGCATGATCAGAATGTTAAAAAATACACATTTTAGTGGTAGGTAAACTTCTAGTCAACATATAAAAGAACAACCTAAAACATTTTTAAATCCATTTACACCTATTGAATGATAAACCGTAGAGGAAATTAAGATGTAATATTTGGTATTTCGAAGAGAGTTTGTGGTAGCTTGGGATTTTTGTTTTAGAAGACGATGTGATTTATGTGTATATCGGTCATACTGTAGTAGTGAGGATTAAATTCCTGTAACAAGACTAATGAAGATGTTTAAAGGATAGTGGTCAAGATATAATGTTTGGTATTTTGAGGAGAGTATTTTAACAACAAATCACATTAATAGAGTTAGTGATAGCTCATCATTTTTGTTATATAAGACAATGTGAAATATATGTATATTGGACATACTTTATTCATTATGTTTAAATGTCTATAACTACTCTAAGTATGATATTTTAAGTGTAGCGCTTGGTGGGAAATTCCACAACAAGCTATCAAAAAAAATGAGAAGGATTAAAATTTTCCTAAACATAAGTATGGCCCTCTTCACAATAGTAATTTTTGTGGAAACAATTCTCTCTATAAGGTCATGGTGGGTTATACCTATTTGAGAAAATATTTGATTATTAACAATGTTTTTGAGTACCACTAAAACAAGGGTCTATTCTCTCTTACTCTGACTATAAGTTATATTTACAATACTAATTGAAGAAATTTATTCCAAATTGTTCGAACTTATGTTAACTTATTTATAGTGTAAATTTTCTTAGGCTACAAACATTTACTATCCGATACGTTGTATCCATTGAGGGTAAAAAACACTAAGAATTTAAAAATAATGATAAAATAACAAATCATGACCTAGCTTAGTGGAAGCTAGGGTCCCACCATTTCATCTTGTCATTGTAATAACTATGTCTGTACACTTTTGGCTCGCTAGTGATTTTCATTGATTATAATTCTATCATATTCGATAGACTATCCATGGTGGAAACAAGTGATACACTAAAAATCCTCGATAGGGATCAAGCCATATGTATTTTCCATAAAATATATTGTTTGTAATATATAATTCACAATGTTTCGTATCGGAAATTTTTACCTAACACCAAGTTTCATTACTTATCAAAATTAATGACATGATGGATGCTAGTTTCATTAGTTTATTTTATTGAAAATTGTAATAAAATAATAAATCGTGACCTAGCTGAGTGATTGTGAGGCTCCTACCATTATGGTCATTATAAACACTATCTGTACAATTTTGGATCGCTAGAGTTTTTCATTGATTATAATTATATCATATGGCTTGAATGTACTTAGCAGAGCCAATAGCTCCACTACATACCATATAGAAGGATCAAACCTTACGTAGTTTTCATAAGGTATATTGTTTGAAATACATAATTCACATAAGATCTTATGAGAGAAAATTCTTAGCAAATGCTAAGATATTTTTCCTTATTAAAAGTAATGACATAGAGAATGCTAGGATAAATAGTTTCATGATTTGAAATTATGATAAAATAAAATATCATGCTCTAGTTTAGCATCACTAGGATCCCACCATAAGTAGTAGTCATTATAAATATGATATGTATATAGCTTTGGGTCGTTACTATGTTTTCATGGATTATGAAGTACTCACAAGACATATAGTTTGTAACATATAATTCACATTTGTTTATATGAGAGAAAATACTTAGTAACCACTAAAATTTTGTACATATATAATGGAACGTCATAACAACCACTACGATCAATGTTATTATTTCAAAACTATGTGCATGGTTTTGAACAATAGTGTTATATATTTATTTTAATTGTACCATATTTGCTAGGCTATGTGTGGTGGAGAGAAAGTCTTGCATTACATACCCTCTAAATGGATCGAGACATATTATGTGTTTCTCATAGAATCAAAAGTTTTTTATTTTAGAAAATAACCATAAAATAGAAACCCATGGTATAGCTTAGTGGCCACTAGGCTCCTAACTTTACCTCTTCTCATTATAAACACTATCTTTATAGTTTTAGATCACTAGCCTTAATATGTAGTTCCTATAAGATACATGGTCTTCAACTCATATTTTACATCGTTACTATCAAAGAAAATTCTTAACAACCACTAATCTCCTTTACTTATTGACATAAATGGCACCACTAGTCTCAAAAAATTGCTTATTTTTAAAATAGCCATAAAATAACAAATCATGGTATAGCTTAACGAATGCTAGGATTGTACCTTTACCTCTTCTCATTATAAAATTTATCTTTACAATTTTGGATCCCTAACCTTGGTATGTAGTTCCAATGAGATACATGGTTTTCAACTCATACTTCACATCATTTCCTATCAAAGAAAATGCTTAGCACCCCGCTAAGCTCCTTTACTTATTGACATAAACAACATATCAGACCCTAGGCTCAAAAGTTTCTTATTTTTAAATTATCCATAAAATAACAAATCATGGTTTAGCTTAGCGACAACTAGGCTCTTACCTTTACCTCTTCTCATTTTAAACACTATCTATAAAGTTGTGGATTGCTAGGCTTAGTATGTAGTTACCATAAGATATATGGTTTTCACATTGTTTCTCAACAAAGAAAATTCTTAGTGCCCGCTATTCTCCTTAACTTATTGATAGAAATGGAATATCAGAGCCTAGGCTCAAAATTTCTTATTTTGAAAACAACCATATAATAACACTATTTGTAAAATCTTGGATCACTAGCCTTATTATGTATCCCAAATAGCTTGTTCGAACTTGCCACATGACACATTCTAATTGGATAATTAATTTAAATTAGGGCACACTATATCTAAAATTGTAGAAATTGATTTCGATAAAAATGGAATGAAAATGCATGTATATTATTCTAATAAACTTTAAAACTATGTTTAGGATTTATTTCTTTTGTTTTCTTATAATATTTTTTTGGTATGCTTGTTTTAATATATGTTGTATAATATATATTTTTATTATGTTTATATTATTATAGGCTATAGGCAATGAAAAAATTGCATTAATTTTTATTCACGTTTAGTTTTTAATTTTTAAACCATGGAAAAATAAAAATAAGGAAATTTGAATTCCCCGTATTTTCGGATATTTAAAATTTCAATAGCCCACCCTTTTTATTTTAGAGGGGAAAGTGAAAATTTCAAATTTTCGTATCCTACTCTTTTTCTATTTTTGAAATTTCTTTCGTGGAATGTGATAAACAAATTATTAAATACCTCAAAGAAATATTGAGTAGGGTTTCTAATTTTTTGGTCAATCAAAAAAGCATGTCTTTAAAATAAAAAATACGCACATGTCATAGATTGAAGGGCTGAGTGTTTGAATCCCACTTGTTTTTACATGTGATTATAATCTTGTTTGCAGAGAAGGCACACAAAAGAAACATAGAAAGGATGCACACGCATGATGTACACAAAGGAGATATCAATAGATGTTGTGAAAATAATCACGTAGATTATTTGATTGAAGTAGCAGATGGAGGTTTCACAGACAACATAAAACATGAAATAATCCCATATATTACTAAACTAGGTATTTATAGTAAAGGTGTACCTTTTTTATTACGAGATATATTAGTTGCTCTGTAGTTGACTAGTTCTTGTGTTTTACATGAAAGTCTGATCATGATCCACACACTCCCTACTTTGTCCTACTCAATCCTACTGAATCGTGATCCGTGCAAGCCCTACTTTTTCCTATTGAATCGTGCTCTGCAGTCAATCCTTGATTTCCATTTTATTTTGATCTCCATGCCAAACTTCCTTGTTCTTCATGAAAAATCAAAGTTTTTGTGCATTAACGAAAGAAATTTTAATCACTTTTCTACTCTAGTATTTATCTTTATTTAATGCTTTCCCATTTCCGCCATTCTATGTCTCTCTTTGGCTATTTTCATTTTGAATTTTTGTTCTCATTCTTGTGATTGATTTTTATGGATAATGATAACTTATGGCATAATCACCTTTTTTAAATTTTATTTTGGTTGGGAGAACCAAAAATAGTTTAATGTTGTTCATTAAGATGATGCAAAGAAACATTGCTAATTAATGCATATTACATTTTTTACATGGTTTTCGCTTAGATATTTTTGGAAAATATATGAGGTTAAAACATTAATTCAAAACTATAAAACCATATTAATAATTCAATTATATGATAATTATTTCCAATTATATACTTGTTTCCATGTAGAATTAACCAAATGTAATGTCTTCAACAATTTTATGTTCTATACAATGGAAGTTAAACACATTATATATGCATTAATATTATTAAATCTAATTTTAATCACTATGCATTTTATAATTAATATGTTCTTCCTTTTGAGCCCACTAATCTATGCTAAAAATTGACATAACTTTGAGTCTTCCATGATATAATTCTTTGTTTCGACAACCTATTTACGGAACTCTAATTCTATTTCGAATTACATACATGATTCTACATGTATATTTATATATCCATTATATAAATTCTGAATTTATTTATTATAGTTTGTATCTTTTCAATATGATTTCTTTTCTATGAATAAACTCTACCATAGGAAAATTTGTCTACCATAGCGTTTGCTAGGCTATAATTCTAATTTGGAAAAAGAATTAGTTGTCCTTGGCCCCTCGCGAGATCAATTGTTTTTATATAGGAAACACAATGTTTTTTTATTCTAGCGATCACTTTTGTTATTTGTCTACTGTTATATTAAAAAATATTAACAATTTAGATTTATAAAACAACTTCATTATGAACTTGATATATTTAACTTTAAGAATAGATTAGTTACTTCTAGGATGCAATGAGTAGATGTCTTCATATGTACAAACTTGTTTTATAGATTCTCAGTCATAATTCCGAGTTTCTATATTTTTCATAAATGTAAAATAATTCTGCCAAAATATTGTAAGAAGTAAATAAAACTATACATATACCTATATAACATATTAAATATACGATTTTACATGTATATTTATGTATCCATTATATAAATGCCATATTTATTTGTTATCTTTTATAGCTTTTCAATATGATTTCTCCTGTATGAATACACTCTACATGAAAAATATTATGTGAAGTAGCGCCCACTAGGCTATAATTCTTATTTAGAGAAACCATTTATTTGGTGTTAGCAATCAATTTTGTTGTTTGTTTCTGTTATCTATGCAAAGATTAAGAATTTAGATTTATAACATAGCTTCATTATGAACATGATATATTTACCTTTAGGAATATCTTAGCGAAATTTGCTTTAGGGTGCAATGAGTAGATCATGTTGTATTTAAAAACTTGTAGTATAACTTCTAGGTCACTAGTCTAAGTTTCTTTTCTTTTCCTAAATGTAAAAATATTCTACCAAAATCTCATAAGAAATATAGAATTCTAGACGTATAGTTGTGTAACACATGAAAAAATTGATTCTAAATGTACATAACTTCATTATGAACATGATATATTTTCCTTTAAGGATATCTTAGTAGCCGCTAGGGTACAATGAGTCCAAGTCTATACATATACTATTATATAAATTCTAGATTTATTTTTTACCATTTATATAAACTCCTTTTTGAATACAATCTACATAAAAAAATTTGCCTCCTCTAGCGACCACTAGGATATAATTCTTATTTGGATGCAATCTTTATTTATCTTTTTGGAATCATGGATAACTGGATTTTGTTATAGGAAACACACTTTTTTGGGTCTAGTGATTGATTTTCTATTTTTCTCGTGTTAAATATGCAAAGACTAACAATTAAATTCATAACACATCTACATTATAAAAATAATATATTTACTTTTAAGAATAACTTAGTAGCCTCTATAACCTATCCAGCTTACCCAATGATATTTTTTATCTTAGCATTCATAGCTTATGAAACAACATAATATTTGGATATTAGAAGTCTCCAGGTTTCAATAAAAGAAATCAAGATATTATAAGCTTAGTGGTGGTAGGATTTTCTAAAACATAATAATACGATTTTAGTGAATATTGGTATTAAGATCTTATCGACTACTAGGTTATGCCACAACATATTATTTGGGTATCAATTCACTCGGTTCTCTATCACAAAATGATATGTATCGCAAAGAAGATACAAAAAGATGTGTTTAAATTAGTTGAATTTATTTAATGATTTTAAGATTTAAAATTAAGATATTTCAAGCTTCGGGCCGCTTAGGTTATGCTACCACATAATCATTAGAATGTAGTGGTGGTTAGGTATTAATAAACTAAATTAAAGTATTAAGAGCTTAGTGGCTGCTATTTGTGTTATCAAATTCCATATTTCGATTTGGGCTTAAAAATCATTGGATTTCATTATGATTTTCTACATTAGCTTACATTAATTGAGGAAACCTATACGTTGGAAGTCATTCCCAGGTGATGGTTGACAAATGAATCATAGAAATTACATATCTCTCTCTCGAGTCTTACCACAATGTACAAAATCAAAACAAATACATATTCTTAAACAACATCTTAGCTGGGAACGCCTTTGTTAATGATCACACTAATCTAAGGATTGGAAGGTACTCCCGACTCACTACTCTGTCGAGTCATACTTGGAGAAAATCCCACCCCCACCATAACATACCTAAAACCTTAGATTTTAGATCTCCTTCTTTGTAGGAAGCCATCGTCACCAAAAAAATCTATTCTACAATTCATGAGTTAGTCCTTAAATAGCATAAGCTAAAAAAACATAATAGAAAAGGCACTCTCGGGATCACATTTTTCTTAGTGTTTTTGTTGGTCTTGTGTTTTGAGGTGAGAGGTCATGTTCTTCATTTTTACGGTTTCTCCTTGCATGCTCCTCATCACAATTGGTGTATTCCACTTCATCCGAGTGTTCTGGACCATATTCTCATCATTCTAAACATTCAGGTTTGATTCCACATCATATTTTAGTTCACAACCACTTTTCTTTCATCACTATTTCAATTTCACGTGGCCGGTGTCATCCATCGTGTGGTCGATTACCCTCTGACCATCATCGGTTACACCCAACCAGATGTCAGTTCCTCGTCCTTTTGGTTAATCTACCCAAAAGGACATCACCACCTTCCATTTTATCACCCACCCTAGAACCTATCTAACCTATCACTATCGATCTGGAAATGAGGAGTTTGCACGACTCCTTGACCAAAACCCTACCGCCTTGCAGTTTTATCTTTCCCACTTGTTCACTCAAGATGCCTCGGGTCAAGTGATATACGACATGACCATATCTATCCCCCTGACACTCACTCCTAATTCTGCTCCAACCCCAACAACCCCACGTTGCCTACATCTACCTTACCCTTAGTCATTTCGCAGCTAGGTCCTATACCCACTATGATTGTCACATCTGCTACATCCATTGCACCCACCACATCCACCATACCTTCAAAAACCACTAAAAACACAACCTCATATGCCCCTATTGTCTAGCATATACCCGTAGCTATCTACAACACCCACAGTGTCGGTGACCCCTACCTCTTTTCAAAATGTGGTCCTTTCTATTCCACAATCGTTAGGCCACATTTCCACTAGGGTCACCACGACCCTTCCACCTTCATATACATAATATCAACAACCTCCCATTTCATCAGTTATTCACTCTAGATACGTACCCCCTATTTCACTACCTTCTTCCTAATCTACCTACATGAAAGCACCATATATTGGAATGCCACCCTTATTACATGCACAACACCAACTCTCTCTTACGCTCAAGAGGCACCCAACCATTGCAACCTACCAATGACCTAATCAAATTAATGATGGAAAAGATGAAGACATTAGAGGCATCGGTTTGTGGCTCCCGTAACACTCTCACCTATGATGAGATCTGTAATGAGCCTATCCACCCTTTTGGTATCGATTTAATCTCCTTCACAACTTGAACAACATCATGAATTTTCACAAGACACTCAAGGATAGATAGATGTTTTGTATGTAATTTGTATCCAGGGAAGCACACCTATCTGCTTGTTTGCATTCAAGAATTGAGGGAGTGGATATCACCTTCAAGAGGTTTTGATCTAACCCTCACTATTTTAGGTTGTGCCTATCAACCAAGGCAAGAGAACCTATATTGCAGCCCCTATATGGTAAGGAGATGGAGATGTCCTTATGTTTTGCATATAATATGGAAGAGGCTTTGTGAAAACATGATCAAGTATCCATTATCCAAACTCAAAGGAGTTGTCACTACTAAATGATGGAAATGTTCTCAAAACAAAGCTAGAGCTGTTAAAGACATGATAAAACCCTGATCAACTTTGTGCATTTTAGTGAAAGGATTGAATTCTTTTATGGACACACAATGCAAATGTAGGGGTATTGTAGGTAGGATGAGTTAGTTTAAAATGAAATTCTAATGAGAGTTGTTGGGACAAGAGTAATTTGGAGTCATCACCTTCTTTGGGAAACTTTCCAAATGAATTACAACACCTAAACAACATAGATGTTTCAATGAATCTGAAGTGCTCTTTCAACCAGGATGAGTGCACACATGGATGCCCAAATTTACACTATTCCATACAAACTTTGATAACCTACCACAAAGTCTTGAAGCAAAATACCAATGAAGCATCCAGAATCCCTATTTAATCATGACCTAAGGTGCACCCAAAGGTTTACAGATAGTCTCATTAATCAAGGATAGTAAGATGATTTTAAATCTATTTATCTTCTATCAGATGAGAGCTCTTTTGAATGCAAGATTGCAAATTCCATTAAACCATCAACTAGAAATGAGACCCTGTATGATCAGAGAGATCCTAAACACAAGATTGCAACATGAGCATAAAACATAAATTGAAAACATACTGAAACACAAGTGTATGCAAACTTTGCCAAGAGATAAAACCAATTAATCCAAGAATTTGATCAGATATATCAGCAAGGGAATGTTATTTAGACAATCTCAAAGCTTGTTGATGGCTTTACAGCTGAAACCAACTCAACATGATGAACATTTGATGCAAACAAGAATAAAAAATGGCTCTCAGGCAGTTCCTCCAAAAGAAAATGGACCTCTTCCAGTTTCCCTTGTGAAAATTCTTCTCTCCTCCTCCAAAATTCTCAACAGACCTCTAAAATGCCTCCAAATTACATCATATATCCTCTGCCAGCTTGGATCCTTACATCCCAAGCAAAGAATATGCCAAAGGGATCAAATTTGTTACAAAACCCTATCCATTTGATAAAAAATGATATAAAACTATAAAATAGACTCATCAAATTCCGAGATGCACAAATATTTTAAAATATTGCATGAACTTGGATCCTTATCCATCCTGAGTCACGTTTTGGCATTCCACGTGCCAACATGCATTTGTAATCATTTTTCACCTTTTTCCTCATCATTTTAACTCTGTAACTTTTCATTTTTTACCTTTCACGTGTGTTTCATGGGCTGAGGAAAATATTCCACGGAAAACACTACAGGGCACCTAATTAGCTCAAAAAAATGGTGCCATTGCACTCACAATACCGAAAGGATGCAAAATCATATAAAATTTCATGTGATTTGGTGCCAAAATGATGATTCCATACTTCTTGGAGTTTCCATGGTGCCCAAAAAAATGAAATTACACAATAACCGTTGATTAAAATCAACTTTAAATCTCTGCCCTCCACGTGTCAGATCAAATCTTAAATATTCCCTTGAAAATACCCTTTTTCCCTTTGGATGAGGTGGGACACATGTCTAAATACCATTGGACCGGGCCTTTGCCTCCAAAATGCATTTCAAACCCTTTTTTGGATTCGGGAAAATTTTGAATATTTTCCCTGCGAGCCCCTGGATGCGCCACGTGTCCTCCTATGGGCCTCCACCAAAACCGTGGGCCAATTTGATGCATTTTGCCACTTTTTTGAGAAAAGGAAAATTTTATCAAAATTCTCTGCAGCCCGAACACCCACTTCCGCTTCTGCCACGTGGTAGTCTCCCATTCATTGTGGAGCCAACCCCTCCTTTTTCCTTCACTCCTCCGCGAGCACAAAATCCCTTGTGGGCCTACGCTCTTCCTTTTCCTTTTGAAACATGCCATGTGTTGCCCCCTGATTGGATGCGGGGGCACACCTCCAAATTTTCCATGGATCAATTTTTTACCTTGAGATTTTCACCAAAGTTTGGAAAATTTTTACTTTCTCTCCGTCACGCTCCACATCTCCGCCAAATCGGGACACGTGTCCTCCTTTAATTCGTCATGGGGATATCTTGCACTTTTTACCTTGTAAACACAGATGCAAAAATTTGCAAACTTATCCTTCGGCCCCTTCCTCTATCTTGCCTCCTGGACACGTGTCCATTTCTTATTGGAGGTGGGCTCTCGGGCCAAAAATTGACATTGAGAATTTTTCAAAAATTGAAGGAAATTTTTAAGTGACCCCTTCCACACTGCTGACCATCCAAATTTTCCCTGACACGTGTTTCCTTCCCATTGGGCGTAGACCCTCAAAGCAAAAAATGTCATTGAGAATTTTTTCAAAAATGAAGAAAAGTTTAAGTGACCCCTGCCACCTGCCAGTTCATCTGACCAATCACATCGTGCCACATAGGCACATCACTGTAGCACTGCGGGGCCACGGTCAAGAATTTTCCTTTCGCCAAAATTTCAAAAATGACAAGTTAATAATGTTTTCCCGCACATCCCCAACCAATAGGAGCCTGCCACATTAGCATAAAGATTGCAATGATAAATTTGACGGCCCGAGAGCCCGTCAAAACGTGAAAAAATACGGAATGCCCTAGAAACCAAATTTTTTGATAGGGAAGGCAAAATTCTTCATTTTAAACCAACTGAATCATTTTTTGACATCATTTGTGACCTTGGGATTGGGGAAACACTTGCACGAATTCAGGATTTGATCAATTTCAAGTTTTTGCATGATTTGGCAATGGAAAAGACGACACATCCCTAAAAAAATGAAATATTAGGGCACAAATGGGGGAAACTTGGATCTTGTTTCAAAATAGGGCAGAATAACAACATTATGAGCATATCAAAGGCATTCAATTGGAAAATGTGAACTACAGACCACGAGACCAAAAATGAAACATTTGTGAGTACATTTGGTCATGAAAAATAAGGCACATTATGCAAACTCAATAATGGGACCAACATTGGCTCCTGCTTGGGGATGGGCACTCCCAACGAGTGCCACAAGATCACAACGTAGACCAAGTGCCAAAAATCCATTGGGTAAGGAGTCAAAACATGTAGAGCAGCCCAAAAACCAAAATTTCCACCAAAAAGGACCAAGAAAACCAGACCAAAAATGGTTTCCAAGGACAAAAGGGCAAACCACGAGCCAACAACAACAAGAACAAGGAAAATACAAACCAAAAACAAGGGCTATACAAAATGTACAACTTGTGCATACCTCACATGGGGATTCAATCCAAGAAATGTTTTAAATGTCTACCATTAACAGGCAGCTCCAACAAATCCCCATCCAAATCCTTGAGAAAAAATGTATTTTCTCCAATCCTAATATCAATGGCATAAGGGCCCATCCATAGAGCATCAAACTTGCCATGCTTTCCCTTGTCTTCATGCCTACTATCCCATAGCAAAACCAAATCTCCAACACTAAAGCTCTAGGGGTGACCTTCTTATCAAACAACTTCTTCAATTTCTCCCTAAACCTGACATGCCTTTGATGAGAAGCTCTCCTTTCTTCATCCAACTCAATGATCTAATTGATTCTTGATTCATATGGGCCATGCTCTTGATCTTCCAATTGTTGGGCAAACTAAAAAGTGGATAATTGTAGGTGTAATGGCAGCAAAGCTTGAGTTCCATACACTAGTTCAAATGGACTTTTACTAGTTGCTCTTTTTGGAGTTATTTTATCAACCCAAGCTACAAATTTCAACTGTTCTCCCCACTTCTTCTTGTTGATTTCCAAGGTTATTCTAATGATCTTGAGCAAGTTCTTGTTACTTGATTCAACTTGTCCATTACCTTGTGGATTGTAGTTTGAAGAATAGGTCAGATTTATCCCATATTCATTGCACATTACCATCAAAGGCTTGGCTCTAAAACACATAGCATTATTAGATACAATCTTAACTAGAACACCAAACCTACATATGATATGATTCAACAAGAATTCCATTACCACTTTGTGTGTTTCCTTTCTAGATGGAATTGCCTCAACCCATTTTGTAAAATAATCAGTTTCTACAAGGATCCATTTGTAACCAGCACTAGAAGGATCTGAAATCTCACCAATAAAATCCATTCCCCATTGTTTGAAAGGAGATTCAATTGATACAGGCTGCAAAGGAAGGGATCTTGAAGGTTTCAATCTTCCCAAGAAGCGTTGATAACTATCACATCTTCTAACTAGCCGGTTTGCATATTTGAAAAGAGTTGGCCACCAATAACTAGCTCTTAAAATCTTATGTGTTGTCACTCTCCCAGCAAAATGTCCTCCACAAACTCCCCCATGGAAATCAACAATCAACTCAGGAGCTTCATCTTTAGTTATGCATTTCAAGAGGACACCCTCAGGGTTCTTCCAAGCCAACCCAAGGTCTATTATGATATATTTTTGAGAAGCTAGCTTAAGGGCTCTTTTCTGATTTTTATTCAAGTGACTAGGACAACATAGGTGCTTGAGGTAGAAGATCACATCCTTGTACCATTCAGAATTCATCAATTTGTCAAGAAGGTCTGCCCTTCCTTCCTCTAGCTGATTCACTTCTACGTTTTGCAAATTACTCTCAGCCATGAGCTTGGCAAGACCCAAACCTCTTACCAACTTTGTAGTTTGGATATCCATATCATACTCTTGTAATTTTTTGACCCACCTACATCTCTTGCTTGATATCTCCATGTCAGATAAGATGTCTTTAACCATGGTGTGGGGAACATAAGCAACAACCTTTGAACTCAAAATGTAGGGCCTGAAAATCTTTGTTGCTTTTACCAATGCAAATTCTTGTTTCTCCATAATTGTGTACTTCAGTTTAGCTACTTGTAAATCCTTACTAAAGAAAGAAATAGGCCTCTCAACTCCATTCTCATCCTTTTGTAACAAAACTAAAGCAATAGTAAATTTAGATGCAAAAGAGAAGATTTGGAAAGGCATCTTATAGTTTGGAGCTGCCAAAACAGGTGCATGCTTGAGTGCATCCTTTATTCCTTCAAAAGCTTGGATGACAGCCTCTTCCCACTTAATAACTTGATCCTTTCTTAGCATGCTTGTGATTGGAAGAGTTAACTCAGCAAAATTGGAGACAAACCTTCTAATGAAATTGATTTGGCCAAAGAAAGATTGAATACCCTTCTTGGTTCTTGGAATAGGCACTTTGCTGATTGCTTCCACTCTCTCAGGGTCTATCATAACACCTTCTTTGGACACAATATGCCCCAACAGCTTGGCCTTTGGCACACCAAAATGAAACTTCTTTGGATTAAGTGAAATTCCATACTCTCTACATCTGATCAGCATCTTCTCTAGGTGTTGCAAATGGTCTGCTCACTGCCTTGAAAAAATAGTCACATCATCTTGGTAAACTACAATAAACTCATTGATATAACCAGCAAAGGCAACATCCATTTCCCTTTGAAAAGTAGCACCAACATTCATCAATCCAAAAGGAATCCTTACAAAAACATAAGTCCCCCAAGGAGTAGTGAAGGTTGTCTTAAGTCTTTCTGATTCTTTGACAACTACTTGATTGTATCCGAAGAAACCATCCAAAGTAGAAAGCATTTCTGACCTTGTTACAAGATGCAACATATTCTCCATGTTTGGAAAAGGATAGTTGTCCTTCATATATGCTTTTTTTAGATTCCTAAAATCCACACAAAGTCTGATATCTCCGTTCTTCTTTCTAACTGGCACAAGGTTGGCAACCCAAGAAGAGTATCTAGTAGGCTGAATAATGCCACCATCTCTCAATTTCTTCAACTCTTCTTGCATTTTCATGGAAAGCAGTGGGTTAATAGGCCTTTTCTTTTGTCTAAATGGCTTGGTTTTGGCCTCAAGAGGGATCTCATGCTGAAATAAATCTTCTCTATATGCCTTTAGCTCTGAATAAGACCAAGCAAGGTAGTCTTGATATTTCTTTAAAAGTTGGGCATAGGACTATTTCTCTTCTTTGCTGAGATGGCTGCCCAACTAGATCTTCCTTGGTTTTCTTTAGTTCTCAAGTTGTGCTCTTCCACATCCCTTGATGTAAACAAGTTTCTATTTATGATGCAATCAACATTGCTAAAATTGGATTCAAGTGCAACAAGACCTTTAGGAATGGTATTTGTCTTCAATTGTATAATTTCCTTGTCAAACAAAGTTTCTCTACCTTCATTCATGCATACCAATGGTTCCCAATCAATATTCTGAGCAAAAACTCACCTTGGCATTGTAAGAATCTCAACACTTGTGCATCATCATCAAAAATCTGCCAATGCTTCACATTATCCAGGATAGCTGGCCTTGTTAGCACTTCAATATCATATTCACAAAAAGGTGAAATGGTGCAATTTTCAAATCTAGAACCAAGGAAAACTAGCTTATCAGAAGCAGCATTAAGACTTCTATCATGGTAAACAATGTTAAAGGAAGAAAACATTTCAATCAAGTCCCAAATAACATGCTTATATTGTTTCATACGCTGATTTTTTGTAGCATACAACTTTCTTACTTGAAAACCAGCTCTCTGAATCCCCTTGGCAAAAATATCCTTCACTCCATATTTCCATGTAATCCTTAATCCCAATAATAATTCCTCATACTCAGCAATGTTGTTAGTACACTCAAAATTGAGCTTGAAGGAAAAAGGAAACTCTTCTAAACTAGGAGAAACCAACACTATACCAGCACCATTGCCAAATTTGGAGCAAGCTCCATCAAATAGTAATGTCCATGGAGAACCTACCATACCAAGGCATTCTGATTTATCCATCTTATTCCCTTTTCCATCAGCAAAACCAATGAAGTTGTCAACATCTACATCAGCAAACAACACTTCATAAGAAGCATTGTTGGGATCTTCAATCAAGTGTAACATCTTCTTTTCACCATAGAGTTTGACAAGGCTGCCCTCAATGGGAATGGTGGAAAAAATACATGTCCATTTGAACACTACTACTAACACTTGCAGTCCATTTTCTTGACAAAAGCATACCCCATTTGGCAGGGTAGTCAACAATTACAACATCAAGTTTTAAATTCTTATCCGGATAGGCTACAAGTTACACTACCAACCCCTTCACAAAACCAACAACCGGCACTTCCCTTGAATCCATGGCTGTACACTTCCCATATGTTGTTATCACTTTGATATCCAACTCATTCATGACTTCTAAAGGCATGACATTACATGATGCACCGGAATCAAACATGCAATTGTGAAGCAACCTACCTTTTATGAGCAAAGTTGTGAAGAATGGATCAACATTCAATTGGGAATCAACCAAGGATGTCCCCAAATATACTTTAGGTGCCTCTCCAAGATCTTCCATTGGTGGTGGTGTTTCAAGGCCAACAATGCTTTGAAGAGGATTCTCAACAACATTTACATTTCTGCTTGGGGTAACCTTTTCTTCTTTCAATCCCAAGTATTCAAAAGCTCTTTTCTTGTGCTCAGGTATTCTAAGAAACTCAATGATGGGAACACTCACTTTAATTTGGCTCAATACCTGGGCTATATCATATGGAACATTCCTTGGAAAAACAACATTGGAAGGGAAACAAGAAGGTTCATTAGATGGAGAAGTATTCTTGGTAGCCTGGGCATGGAGAGGACTGATATTTTTGCATGGGACAGCAGGGTTCTTGGCAATTGTTTATCTTCTAGGATTATCTTTGGGAATACTTGTGAGCAAGGGTGTCTTTAGTTTGGCTTGAGGACCAGCTCCCTAACAAATTTACTTCTAGTATTGTACTCCTTTTCTTGACCAACCACATCATTCATTAACAATTGTCTATCTTCCTCCGAAGGAATACCACCATCATACTTCTTGATCATTAAATCCCTTAGATATTCAAAGTCATTATTAGGAATTTCAAAATCCTGAACTACATCTACATCATGAACTTGAGGAAGAGAAAGAAATGGTACCCTCTTTATGCAATCCCAAAAGGTTGCAGTAGTCCTTGCACTTATCACATCTGTTGATGTTGTTGCTTGTTGTGAGCTTGAAGAGCTGGCCATCATACAAATATTATCATCCATTTCATTCTCATTATCATCAAAACATCTTGCTGGTCTATTTCACATGGTGGATGAGGAAGAAAACATCTGTCACACCAATCCATATCAGCAATTTCTTGAATAGTAGCAACTCTTGCAGTCAGAGGGTCAGGAACCACTCTATTTTCACGTGCTTGGGGTTGTCTACTTGCAGATCCAAAGCCCTTTACCTCTATCATCTTGTCTTTGATCACCCCTAGGATGATTGCCAAATCTATCATGGTTTTGAGTTCTTTTCTGTCCTTGTGAACTTTTCCCAATTCCTTTCTCAGCCCGGGCTAACTTGTAAGAAATTTCTTTAACAGCCCCTGCCAAAGTCTTGACAACATCTTCTAAATCAGCACCCTTGCTAGCTTGTGGCTTCTCAAGGTTTATCAGCTTCACACCATCCCTCTTAAGTGGTTTACCAATAGCCTTGATATTATTTTTAATTTTAAGTGCCATGGTGAAAGCTTGTCTCAAGTTTGTAGGATTTTTGTATCTCAAGTAATAAGCTACCTTTTTATCAAATGCATCTGCGTATTTGATCAAGCAAGACTCATCACAAGGACTCAAAATGATAGGCAACCTTCTCAATGTTTTATTAAATCTTTTATTAAAGTCATGAATGGTCTCATTAGGGTTCTTCTTGATATTCTCAAACTCGGATAGAAGGAACACTTGGATCTATTTTATCTCCATATTGTAATCAATGCATTACTCATCTCAGGTCCATGAATCGAATAGAGTTATCGTGGTAGATCTTTATACCAATCTCTTGCATCTTCCTCAAGTGTATGGATAAACAACTTAATATACACATCCTCAAATTATATTTCAAAATCTTCCATCATGTTAACAAAGAGTTTGAGATGCTAATCTCCGATTATGGCATTATTACCTTGGAATTTTGGTAACCTATTTCTCACATCTTGTGGGACAACATTTGGATAACCATCCATTCCTCCAAAAGCTATAGGACCAAAGGTGTTAACAACAAATAGAGGTCTAGGCTGAGCCATATTGTTTAGTGGGGGTGATCTTGGAGGTGAAACAAACAGATGAGGAGTAGTAATGGGTCTGATTGGAATAGATGAATGATCTCTAAAATGATAACCCCCAAAGGCTCTCCTCTCTTGATAAACTTTAGAAAACTTAGAAACCATAGGAGTAGATCTAGGAGTAGGTTTTTAAATACAAAGAAGGCCCCTCACTTGATGGAGAATGAAAATCAGCAAGAAGATTTCTGAATCAGATCTACTTGAAGAAGAATTATAATCTCTAATAACAGGCTACTCTCTCCTTCAAATTCAACTATGGGGATTTCTTTTCTTATAACCAAATCACCAACCACTTTCCAAACTCTTCTTCCCTCTAGTTCTGAGCTTCTTGATTCAGTGAGCAACTTCTTAGAAGAGTCCTTGATGAAGAGGGATCTCCTTCCCTCCAGTTTGATAGATTTAAACAACAAGTTTCAAATGACAGAAATGTGTAAGACAACTAGTATTTCAAGAACCAAATAACATGGAGTCACCACTAAGGATTTCCACCTTAGTTGTGCAAGAAAGCACTAAAATAGTCTGTCAAATGTATGCTACGAAAACTTTGCAAAGGTTTACAAATTAGATCTTCTTCTTCTTAATTCAACCAAGAATAGTACATCCAAATCATATAAACTATTGGTAAATGATAAGAGCAGGCTGAGTTTGAAATCCTTTTTACCCAAAACATGCAGATCTAAAGTATGAAATGATGTCTCAAGAATGTAACAACTCAAATACTTAATCACACAAATGCTCAAACCTTTCAAATACTTCAAAACCACCAAGAAATTCCAAGAATTCCCCGGCAACGGTGTCACTCAGGTGTTGGTATCTAGATTTAATCTCCTTCACAACTTGAATAGCATCATGAATTTTCACAAGACACTCAAGGATAGATAGATGTTTTGTATGTCATTTGTAGCAGGGAAGCACACCTATCTACTTGTTTGCATTCAAGAATTGAGGGAGTGGATAGCACCTTCAAGAGGATTTTGATATAATACTCACTATTTTAGGTTGTGCCTATCAACCAAGGCAAGAGAACTTGTATTGCAGCCCCTATATGGTAAGGAGATGGAGATGTCCTTGTGTTTTGCATATAATATAGAAGAGGCTTTGTGAAAACATGATCAAGTATCCATTATCCAAACTCAAAGGAGTTGTCACTACTAAATGATGGAAATGTTCTCAAAACAAAGCTAGAGCTGCAAAAGACATGATAAAACCCCGATCAACAATGTGCATTTTAGTGAAAGGATTGAATTCTTTTGTGGACACACAATGCAAATGCAGGGGTATTGTAGGTAGGATGAGTTAGTTTAAAATGAAATTCTGATGAGAGATGTTGGGACAAGAGTAGTTTGGAGTCATCACCTTCTTTGGGAAACTTTGCAAATGAATTACAACACCTAAACAACATAGATGTTTCAATGAATCTGAAGTGCTCTTTCAACCAGGATGTGTGCACACATGGATGCCCAAATCTGCACTATTCCATACAAACTTTGATAACCTGCCACAAAGGCTTGAAGCAAAATACCAATGAAGCATCCAGGAATCCCTATTTAATCATGACCTAAGGTGCACCCAAAGGTTTACAGATAGTCTCATTAATCAAGGACAGTAAGATGATTTTAAATCTGTTTATCTTCTATCAGATGAGAGCTCTTCTGAATGCAAGATTGCAAATTCCATTAAACCATCAACCAGAAATGAGACCCTGTATGATCAGAGAGATCCTAAACACAAGATTGTAACATGAGCATAAAACATAAATTGAAAACATACTGAAACACAAGTGTATGAAAACTTTTCCAAGATATAAAACCAAATAATCAAAGAATTTAATCAGATATATCAACAAGGGAATGTTATTTAGACAATCTCAAAGCTTGTTGATGGCTTTACAAATAAAACTAACTCAACATGATGAACATTTGATGTAAAAAAGAATAAAAAAATGGCTCTCGGGCGGTTCCTCCAAAAGAAAATGGACCTCTTCCAGATTTCGATTGTGAAAAATTCTTTTCTCGTCCTCCAAAATTCTAAAAAACCTCTAAAATGCCTCCAAATTACATCATATATCCTCTTCCAGCTTGGATCCTTGCATCCCAAGCAAAGAATATGCCAAAGGGATCAAATTTGTTACAAAACCCTATCCATTTGATAAAAATGATATAAAACTATAAAACAACTCACCAAATGCCAGAGATGCACAAATATTTTAAAATATTACATGAAATTGGATCCTTATCCATCCCAGGGTCACATTTTTGGCATTCAGACATGCCAACATGCATTTGTAATCATTTTTCACCTTTTTTCCTCATCGTTTTAACTCTGCAACTTTTCATTTTTTACCTTTCACGTGTTTTTCATGGGCTGAGGAAAATATTCCATGAAAAACACTACAAGGCACCAAATTAGCTCAAAAGAATGGTGCCATTGCACTCAGAAGGCCGAAAGGATGTGAAATCATATAAAATTTCATGTGATTTGGTGCCAAAATGATGATTCCACACTTCTTGGAGCTTCCATGGCACCCAAAAATGAAATTACACAGTCGCTTGATTAAAATCAACTTTAAATCTCTACCCTCCACGTGTCAGATCAAATCTTGAATATTCCCTTGAAAATACCCTTTTTCCCTTTGGATGAGGTGGGACACGTGTCCAAATACCATTGGACCGGGCCTTTGCCTCCAAAAATGCATTTCAAACCCTTTTTTGGATTCGGGAAAATTTTGAATATTTTCCCTACGAGCCCCTGGATGCACCACATGTCCTCCTGTGGGCCTCCACCAAAACCGGGCCATGTTGTTGCAAATCAGCGACACCCCACGGATGTTGATCGATTTCTAGTTTGATATTTTAGACATCTAGTGTGATTGTACAACATTGAATCCCCTCCCCAAGTGTGGGACTTATAAAATGGGAAAGGAATCTCCAAATTAGAGGCTGGTTCCTCAACTCCTCTGATCAGCTATTTTACTTGCATAATTGCAGAGGTTCAAAATCCTAAATCTACTCTAAATTCCAAAGGGATAAGGATAGAAAATGCAAAAAAGAAAGAACTAAAACTAATGCTAATAGGTGATGCACCAAAGGAGTGGTGAGCATTTTTACTTCTACAAATTGACACATTCATAAAATTCAACAAAAACAACATGCACAAGCGATAATTGTAATGAAGTGTTAGAAATTAGGCAAACAACACCAATGAGAGGATAAAAACTAATCATAAGGCTGTATTGTTATTTTAACATCAAAATCACTTGCATTCAAACACCGAAAGGAAAAAATATAGTTAGCGAGTCTCTAGAAAAGGTCTTTTATTCCACTAAATCACTTCCAAGGTGAAAAAGGAGCTTGCCATACACAAAAAAATGTTCAACCTTTGAAAAATGAGCCAAATCGACTTTTACAAAGGTGCAAGGGATGAGCCTAGGAGAAAGAAACATGGAAAAATGTGCAAGGGGTTCAACCATTGACTAAAATTCCATCAAAACAACATGGGCGACTTGTGATTGACCCATTCCCTAACATTTTTAACCATGCTAGGAGAGAATATGAGCCATTCTTCATTAAAATCGGTGGTTGAAACGCCATTTATGTTCATGACCACATGCTAGAATTTTTTTAATTTTCTCTCACAAACTCAACCAAAATGTAAAATTGACCACATAATCTTATAGATAATTTCACCAGCTTTCCATTGATATAAAGAATGTGAAAAGCGAGCTCTGGATTGAAAGATATGGCCATTTGAAGTTTTAGGGCAAAACAGGGCCAAATCGGGTTGGCGGGCAAAAATTCAAATTTTTGCACCTTTTTGGTCATTTGGAAAATTTTCCAAAATTTCCCCACGCTCCGCCACTCTAGGTGCCATGTGGTGGCATCTCATTGGCCGTGGGCCTTTCAGGGGAAATTTTTTCCAAAAACTCTGCCAAGCCATAACTTCAAAAATACATGGAGTTAGGAGGAAAACTTTACCTTTCTGGAAAGATGAGAAAGAGCTCTATCCAATGGTGTCATTTCCAGAAGGTTTTGAGTGCCTAAAAAGCAAAATATTATGATTGAGGCACAAGAGAGGAAAAAATGAGAGGAGTTAGCCACAAAAAATGAGCAGGGGCACATTTTGGATAACAATTTTGGCGACTCAGAGGGGTCATCTGCCTGATGGATGAAGTTACTAGTTGCCTGAAGCAATCCATTGGGTATGGAGTCATTGAATTCTCTATTTTATACTCCAACTGAATAGAACACTGCAAGGAGGAAGATGGAATATCACCTGATGGAGCAAGGCCTACAAACACATCTCCAGGAACAACAAGCTTGTGCCAAAGCACTTAGGGAAAGAAAAACTAATCTACAACAAAACAATGTGCACAAGCACTTGGAGGAATGAAAAACCTAAACTAATATGTACAGGGTGAAGCATTTCCTTCAGTAGTAATGCTTCAGATGGATTCCATTGACTGGAATCTGTAGTTCTTCACCATCCAATGAAGACAACTGGAAAGCATTGTTGTCTTTACACTTTGTGACCATGTATGGGCCACTCCAAATGGCATAAAATTTTGAATGCCTTCCCGGTTTTTCTCTATCCGCATCCCATTTTAACACTAGATCTCCAACTTGGAAGGATCTATTCTTGGCCTTTCTATCAAAGGTCTTCTTTATCAAAGCTTGATCCTTCTCCATTGCTTGGGATGCCTGATTTCTGATTTCTTGGAGCTCCATCAATTCTACATATCTGACTTCCATGGGCTCAAAATCCAACAACTCCAACTGTTTCATGAGTTCCAATGTTGGCAACTCAAGTGATATGGGCAAAATTGCCTCTCTTCCATAAACAAGCTTGAATGGAGAGTTACCTGTAGATCTTTTAGGAGTTATCCTATCAGATAAGGCTGATTTCTTTTATGCCAAGACCTCTCGAATCTCATCAAGAGTCCTCCTATCCTCATCAGATTCAATCATTACCTGGGGGATTTCATTTTGAGTATGAAGTACTTCTGGTAAATCTCTTCATGAGTCCATCAACTCAAGTGATATGGGAAAATTGCCTCTCTTCCATAAACAAGCTTGAATGGAGATTCATAGATCTTTTAGGAGTTATCCTATCAGCCCATAAGGCTAATTTCAATTTGATGCCAAGACCTCTGAGATCTCATCAAGAGTCCTCCTAATGATCCTCAACAAGTTCTTGTTTGTAGATTCAGCTTGGCCATTACCCTAGGGGTAATATTTTGATGAAGTACTTAGGTAGATCTCATTCTTGACAGCCCATTCAGTCACCTTAGATCTAATGAATGCCATGCATTATCTCGATATTATTGTAGCTAGTATGCCAAATCTGGTTACTATTCCCTCATAGAAGTCTAGGATGCTAGATTCATTTGCTTCCTTGAGTGCTACTGCTTCAGTCCATTTAGTGAAGTAATCTATGGCTGTTAAAATCCACTTGTGCCCTTGGCTTGAATTGGGATTAATAACTCCAATGAAGTCTAAACCCCATTGCATGAATGACTAGTCAACTGAAATTGGATGCAATGGGAGGGCAGCTAGCTTCTCTTTACCTCGTGAAAAATGCACAATTCTTGCACCTCTTGATCCATGCATAACAATCATTGAAAGTATTGGGCCAATAATAACCAGCCCTCATGATCTTTAGAGCTGTCACTCTTGGTGCAAAATGACCACCATCTGGTCCACCATGGAACTCTTCCAACACCCTATGAATATGATTTGTACCAATGCATCTCAACAGTACTCCATTCACATCTCTTTTGAACAAAACACCATCAATAAGGGCATATGGGACAATCTGCAATCTAAAGTGTCTTCTTTGGGTCTTGTTCATCTCTGAGGACATAGACATGTGCTTAGGAAGTGCATTATACTCTGGGTCCAGCAAGGGGTGGGGACACCATTATTTTCCTCTTGAGTGCTTCCTTGCTCATGGTTGTCTTGCAATGCCAAAACAACCTCCTTCTCATTGCATGCTTCCTCTTGTTTGCTTAAAATCAGCTACTCACACAATCCTTTTCCTCTGACCAACTTGGTGACCTTGATCTCTATGTCATACTCCATGACACGAGTAATCCAACCTGCCCTTTTTTCATTCAAGTCTTTATTTAGGAGGAAGTCCTTAACTCCCGCATGAGAAACCAACAATTGAACCTTGTTGTTTGAGACTAAATGCTTGAACTTCTTCAAGCTTCTGATTACTGCAAGAACATGCTTCTCAATGAAAGAATATCTCACCTCATAGTCCTCCAGGATTTGGCTGAAGAAAGAAATCGGCTGCTCATCATTGTCTTTATTCTGCTGTACCAAAATTATAGAAATAGTATCATCACCTCCAAATGCATAGAGGATGAAATCCTTGGAGAAATCTGGTTTGATGAGAGTTGGGGCTTGAGAGATGGCTTCTTTGATTGCTTCAAAAATTTCCTTGCCTTCTGTTGTCCATTTGAAAACCATGCTTTTCTTTAACATTTTGGTGATAGGTCTGACAAGGGCTGCAAAATTTTGGACAAACCTCCGAACAAAATTTACTCTCCCCAAGAAAATTTGAAGGGCCTTCTTATGGCTTGGCAATGGTAGTGCTCTTATGGCTTTGACTCTTTCCTGATCAATTGCTAATCCTTCTTTGGAGACAATGTGGCCAAGGAGCTTTCCTTTATGGGCTAGAAAAACAAACTTTTTAGGATTCAAGGAGACTCCAAATCTTCTATACCTTTGGAACACTTGTCTCAAATGAAAGAGGTGGTTTGCTGTATTTTTTGAAAAAAAAATGATATCATCAAGATATATCAGTACAATGTTGTTAATCAAACCTTTGAACACCATGTCCATTGCTCTTTGGAAGGTAGCTCCAGCGTTGGACAACCCAAATGGCATTTTCCTGTATGCATAAGTTCCCCATTTAGTTGTAAAGGTTGTCTTGAACTGATCTTCTTCCTTCACCATAATCTGATTATACCCTGAATAGCCATCAAGTAGTGAAAACCTCTCGAGCCAACAACAACTTGTAAAATCTGCTCCATGGAAGGAAGTGGATAATGATCCTTGAGAGATGCTCTATTCAAATCTCTGAAGTCAACACACAATCTGATTTCCCCACTCTTCTTTCTAACTGGAACCAAGTTGGCAACCCAACTAGAATGCTTGATAGGGAATATGATTCTTGATTCTATCAACTTATTCAATTCTTTTCTCATGAGAGGCTCCATGTGGGGGTTGACTGGCCTTTGTTTCTTCCTGATGGGCTTAGTATTTGGATCCAATTCAATGGTGTGTTGAGCTAACTCGGGATTGAAACCTTTCAAATCTTCATAGCTCCAAGCAAACACATTAGGGAATTCTTGACAAAGTTGTATGAACTCATACCTTTCTTGCTCAATTGTCACCTTACCAATTTGGAGTGATTTGCCTCTTTCTACTGAGATGGACACTGAATCTTCTCCCTTCACTTGGATGTTTGCTTTATCCTTCCTAAAATGATCATTAGGATTGAAAATGGACTCCAAAGTAATAAGTCCCTCTCGTAGTTTGTTGGTTCTCACTGCACCACTTGGTCACCATCTCTTGCTGCTCTAAATTTTCCTAATTTTTGGTGAGAATTCATCCTCTTCTTACGAAATGGATGATTTGCTGATCATTTTCAAACACTTGCCAACTTACATTGTTATCGCACCAAGGCCTCACAATCACATGGATGTTTGGCTGTACCTTGTCTTTTGAATGCTCTCCACAACGTTAAAGGCTTCCCCACTACTACAAGCTTTGTTAGCGGCTTGGTTCTCTTTCCTAGGAATGGATTTGATGCCAAAACCCTCAAAATCTTCAATGAGGTCCCAGACCACTGTTCTTGTAGCACTTGAGTAGATCATTCTTGACACATGCTACCCCTTGACTTGGTTGACAATCAACTCACTTGTCACCAAAGACTTACAAGTTCTTTATTCCTCTCTTGATTGCCCAATGCAGGTCCTTGTACCAAGGCTTCATATTCGGCGAGTGTTATTAGAGCATGTAAACTGAAATCTAAAAGATGAATAATACTTAACTCCTTGAGGTGAAACCAGCATGGATCCCCCTCCCGCACCTTGTCTACTCCTTGATCCATCAAAAAAACAACCGCCATACCTCATTTTCATCTTTATGGTTTGGCTTGGTGATCTTAGGAATAGGCTGATTTTTTCATGTATGCAATAGACTCCCAACTCAGATTCTTCTATTTCTTGATAAGGATCAAAAGCATGCACCTTGCTTGCCCATTCATCAAGAGTTAAATGCAGGATGATTCTAACCTTGGTGTCAACTTCATCAGTGCTTGGATGATCTTCTTGATCAAACGATGAACAATTGGCATTAATCTGACTTGGAGTGTAAGGCTCAATGTGAAAGTTTGCAATAGGTTTAGACCCGATTGTGGCTTTGGTTCCATATCTTGTTCTGAACAACATGTGTGACCAATCAGTAGACAAGTAACCTCCAATATTAGCTATGAAATCCCTTGACAAACATAGGGCAAAGAGTGGTGGAAGGTCTATTACTGAGACATCTTGCAAAACAACCACGTTGGGACAGGCATGCAAAGTAAGACTCAAGTTTTTAATCACCCCGATTGTTGTTACTGCTGTCCCATCCAACTGCACCACCCCTTTGGATATGGTTTCATACTAAATTCCCAACTGATCAGCTATTTTATTGGGCATTGTGATTTCTTTGTAAAAAAAGGATGTGTTCCTTGATTGAGAAATCATGCTTGATATGTACTGTATCTTCTTTGCAGATTTCAGATCCTTGACTGAGTCAGAATATGATTGGACTCTTTTATTTCTTTCATTTTGTATCTGAGTTTAATCTGATCTCGGAATGAATTATAGAGTTATCCACCTATAATACCTAGCCTTGGATCAGTGGAATTGATCCAGGTATTGCTTTAAGTTTGTTCGTGATGAATTAAAATTTCAGACCTTGAACAGGTTGCAAGGTCTAGATGCATTGAATAAGCTAGTCCGGAAGATAACTCAGGTTGATCGTGTGAAAAGGATTGGTTCCCGATATCTAAATATATCTGGAAGGTCTTAATCGCGGACCAGGTAATAATTCAGTTACATATAATTCTGTAGCCTAAGGCAGAACAGGAGCTAACCCTGTTCAAGAATGCATGTTGTAGGTCTTTTTCTGAGCATACGGAATGTAGACCTAACTGGAATTATTAATGTTAGTAACCTAAAACTAAACTTAACCTAGGGGTTAGATTAGTGATGATCTAACCTAGACCTAGGCTAAGAGCTAATGTCCTAAGTTAGTATCTATGTTCTATGAAGTTAGACTAGGTATTATCCTAAATTCTAACCTAAGTTACTAACCTAACTATTGAGCAAGGATTATTGGGGACCTATGGAGGGGTGAACCATGGGCGGTAGTTTCTATGTTATTTAATGCGTGGATAAGCATGAGGGACAGGTAATTGGTGGAGGTTTTAAAACGGCTAACTTGAGCCGACGTGGCAGTTCGCCAAAATTGGAAATGGTCTTGGAATTTCTCTTGTCTATCGCCAACTATGGCGGTCGGTGGCAGTGGAGTTTGAGCGGGAAATTGGGAGTAAATGCAATTAATGAGCTCGGTAGTCGAGCTCGGAATTCACGAGAAGGCATGCAAAATGGAAAGTTAATGTTTTGTTTGGCTTATCACGAATTCCGGTTTTTCCTCTGCCTGTTCACTGGTTCTTCGCACCAGTCTTCTTTGTGTTGCATGGCGAGTATGAGCGTATCTAGCTCTTTCCTCTGGCAAGGAAAATATATAAGTCATGGAGATAGCAAAATTTTGTTGGTAGCTCTAACTTGGAAAAGGAAAAGAAAGTCCGAGCTCTTTCAGTGGTCTGCTTCGGAATTTTGAGCAAATATCCAGGCATGTTAGGCCCTAACCTTTAAAAATCTTGCTGTCTTTCAAGTGATTTCATTAGAACAACTCTGTTCAAATGATTTATGGAAATGGATGATTTTCTATGGTTGTCTTGTGTGATTTTGGTACTGTATCTTCATGCTGGTTCGATTTTTCATTTATCCCTTGATGGGTGTTTATTAAATTCGAACTGTTGCTATATTTCTTTGTGTTTTGCATTCCGGCTTTAATATGTGAAATTATTGCAAGTATATGTGATAGGCCTGCTCTGTGTGAGTCCATAAATTGTTCTCTCGATGGGTACAGACTATTGAGATGCTTGTTGATGGATACTTTTCGTTGATTCTTGTTGTGGAAACTGTCGGAAGGGATACTGAAGGACATTTGTTTGATTGTTCAGTTAATTGACCTTTTCTTTCGTAAGCTCTGTCGTGGTTGTTATTTAGTGGTGGTTATGGATTCTGGTTGGGTTTCGTTATGAAATTTTATAGTTATTTGTGAAAAGGTAACTCACAGTGTTACAGTATTCATTACGACCTTGCTGGAGTTGTTTTTCCCCTTGCGTGGAGGTTATGGGGATTCAACCCATTGATAGTATTGATATATATATATATATATATATATTATATATATATATATTGAAACGACTCTGTGGAGTCCTGGAGTCCTTTGAATGAATCGTATATTATGGTCCACTGTTGAGGATATAGATACATCTTTGAATATTGATAATTTGAATTTCGTTGGAGTCTTGTAGAAGTAACAGGTCATACGACCTCTGTTATTTGTAATGAATTTTGGTACAGACTCCCTGGGTATACATTTACGTTTCCTTCTGTGTAAGCTTGTTCGAGAATTTTGAAGAGGTTCAGTTGAATTCCTTGTTATGAAATCAGTATTTTGATTTGCTTACACCTGATTTTTGAATGCTTACCATAGTTGGCATAGATAGAATCATTAACTATTTTTATCTTATATACTGTTGTTGGGACTCAGTTGAATTCTTGATAGATAAACAGTGTAACTGCTTCAAATTAAGACTGTTGGGTTTACTATTGTTTTCGACACCGTTGGGTTCCGTGAGTATGGGAAGATATCTTGTATATCGGTTTCTGGAAAAGCTAAACTGTGAATACTGTTTACGGACTTAGTTTTAAATCCTCGAATGGTAATCTATGTCACTGTTTTCTGTATAAGCCTGAGTATGAACATGTAATGTTCTTGGCTTTGTTGGTTTTCTTTAATAGCTTGACATCATGAATTATGGCTTCTATAAAGTAGGTCGTGAATAACATACTTTCAACTCTGGATGCGTTCAGAAGTGACTACGTTATGTTATGTTATGTTATGTTATGTTATGTTTTCTTTCTGATTACATTCCAGATAGATGTGGCTGTGCATGTTGCTTGGATTTCGTTTAAAATCCTCTCCGCATAGTCATAGGGAAATGTCATTGCTTAAATGATCATGAGTCTTTGGTTGACTGCGATAACAAAGGAGATCTTTTGATTTCGACCTTGTGTCTAAAAGCCTTTCAGTGTTTATCTTTGTGAGTTGAAGGTTTCTTGCGCAAGGTCATTGTTGGCATGTTACTTGGTAGATAGACACCGTTGTTTGGCAAGAGGGTTTAGGAGTAGTCGATTTCACCTTATAGTTGCTTTATTTTAAGTTTTAACAAAACAGTGTGTGTTTGATGGACTCGACTGATTTATTTGCATGTGTATTAGGTGAATGCCTTGCTTTTGAAAAGACGGTACAGTCATGAGCTAATTTCGTAGAGGGAAACATGTACAATTTGTTTATTTCTCTTGATTTATTTGTAAATTATAAGTTGATATAATTGTTTAACTAACATCTGTAATTGTTTTTACATAATGACGGTATCAGGATTGATATGGTATTCCTCTTTTTAAGTTGAATATCATGATTGTAAAGATGTTTGTTCATCTTGGGATTTATCTGAATAATTGCTTAGGATACTTTTGTTCTTCTTGATCCCTAATATTTTGATGAAATATTTGAGAAGTATATAGTACTACTCAGAAAAATTATTATTACACGTTATAGACATGATATATTTAGAACGTATAGTCTGAATCATGTTTACTTGTTTGGTGATTTTATATCATTTAAACAGGGTGTTTAATGAAAACAATTGACGGATTGCAATTGTTTTAAGAGTTAGTGCTTATCATGCTCAGTTCATTGAACTGACCCATGTTGATAATTTTTGCAGATGGATGCCGTAAGTGGTAAAAGCAATGCAGATCTGACAGGATGATCAGATTGTTTAATTTGATTTATAATGAATTACATCTTGATTTTCTAAATGTACTATATGTGGAAAGATGTTCCTTTTCCGTTGAGCATTGTATCAAGTATGCTGAATGCATAAAATGTATTTGTATAGTTCTGAAAGGAATAGAAATAAGTATTTGCTACTTATGTGTTGTATTCTTATTTTGATAGTTGACCTTCTTCGGTTTATATACCGGAGGGGCAATGTTATCTTTGTATAATTTGGAGACTTTTGTGATTGTTAATGAAAGCTTACAAGAAAATGTGATTGAATTCTTATGAGTGTTTAGTAGTTCTAATTTGTTCTATCGAAAGCAAAATTGAAATTTAAATCATTGTCTTTCTAAAGATAGGATTAAAATAAACCTAAGCAGAACGCTAATCAAGCTGAATTAAATTACTAATCCCTAGTCTTGATTATGACAGGACAACATTTAATTGGATTCTTAATCATTTATATCTTGATACTAATAGGTATGATATAAATTCAGTTAGGAGAACTGATATAAACCTAATGGGGTTCAGATGGCAATCTCATGTGAAGTTTATGAGTTATTGTCAAATTCCGTTGTCTTAGAATCATGTATATTCTAAGAACTCCATGATGAGACCTTGGCCTTAATATCTCCACCGTGTAATGGGTTTTATTGAGGAAGGTCATTCTAAGACGAAGAATCCAGGGATCGGGAAAGGCTAACCCTAGGGGAACGTCTTTAATGTAATTTAAACTCAACGTGCGTAACGCATATTAATAAGTAGATCTTTCCGAGGCGGATTTAAAGGTTGATGGCACAAGTCAACTGCAGGGTTGTACCTCCGAGAAGATTAGGATCTTCTCGAAGTTACAACAATGCAGGTGACTTATGATGACACCCTTTGCATTGATCGCTAAGATTTACACTTTGATCTCGAACGAGTTACTCAGGGACCGATTAGGAATGTGGTCACGTTATAAGGCTGCCTAGGAGATTCGGGGTATCTTGACACACTGGTTTAACTAGGGTTGAACCAGTATGTCATCGTATCCCTAATCCTCGTGGGCATCCATATAACGTTATCACCTTGTTAATCCATTTCCGAGTGAATAAGTTGAGATAGGAGGGACTGACAGAAGTCGGTATAAGACATTCTACATAACATAAGAATGGGGTGAAGGGCGTATTCCAGATTGACGAGTATGCCGTTAAGGAATACGAGACATAAACAATATGTTTCAAATCTTTGGCCAAAGTATCGCAAGCTGCTGATTGCGTTGTCCTAATTCACCTAGTCTAAGGGATGAGATGCCGATGAATAATGGTAACAATTATTCAGTTAGGTTCCTTGGACAGAGCATTCTGAATCCCAGAATAGGGAAGAGAACCGCAAGAGTGAAGTGTTAAATAAAAATGCCAACTCTTATTACTCATGAATAGATCGGTAGATTACCGAGTCATGGAATGAATAGATCGGAGGTACTCCGAGTCATTACAGCTGCATATGGTTGTCTGTTATAAGAATGGTTATTTGATTTGTGAGTTCTAAATTATGTATTTAGAACCAGGATGCAATTATCAAAAAAAAAAAAATTTGACTTGTTCTAAGGTATAAAATGAGGATGTTACATCTTGGTATCAGAGCTGAAGGTTGCAGCTCTTGGACCTATTGTGTCCATAATCTGATAAAAACCTAAATTTTCTTGTAACAGAAAATGGTTAGAACAAGGGGGAACGTTGCGAATAATGCTCCACCTGAAGGAGGAGCGGCAACAACCTAGAAACTTGATGAGATCCTTGCTGCCCTGTTGGACACAAGAGATCGCTTAGCTGTACTTGAACAGCAGGTGATGGGAAATGAGGAGGATGAAGAAGCTGATAATAATAATCAGCAACCTCCTGAGGACAACCCCGACATGGGTGTTGATGTTAATGCTGGGAATGCACCTGTCCAACCAGAAAACAAAAAGGCCAGATTGGCAGCAGAACTCACTAATGATATAAAAAGGATAAGTCCACCTAAGTACGATGGCACCACATTAGGAGATGGAGCTGAGAACTGGCTCAGCGAAATGGAGAAGTACTTTGCAATAAGGAACTTCTCAGAGGAAACCAAAGCTATTTGGGAGCCTATCGCTTTCCCACGAAGCATCTTCGTGGTGGGATAGCCGTAAAGCTGAACTAAACATTGATGAGACCAATATTACTTGGGATCAATTTAAAGGCTATTTTAGGCAACGTTGGCTGCCACAACTTTTCTATGATCAGAAAATGACAGAATTTCAGAACTTAGCTCAAGGAAGCTAACGGTAATCAATCTCGGGAGCGGTTTACAAAACTCCTCAAGTATGTACCATGATATCAAACCGACGAGAAGTTCAAAATACGGAAATTCATCATGGGATTGAATCCCGTGATAGGGGGAGAGGTCGATGTTCACAGTCCAACCACTATGGAAGGAGTTGTTGAAAAGGCCATAAGGCAAGAACAGAAATTAAAGGCTATTTCTGCTCATAAAGAGGAGGTGCGGAAGAAGACTGCAAACCCTTCTTCAACCTCTCTTGCACCTAGAAAAGGACCATGGAAAAAGTTTGGAAACAAGAGTAAGTTTCCAGGAGATAACAATAAGAAAGCAGTAGTAAATAAGCCTGCTGGAAATGTAAGGGATAATTTTGTTAAAAATTATAATAATGGGCAGAAGCCCTATGGAGGACAACGTGACAATTACAAAACTGGAGGCAACTTTGAGCCTAAAAAGGGACCTGTAGGAGGCTGCTACAATTGTGGCAAAGATCACTACGCAAATCAGTGCCCTTTGAAGAAGGATGATCGTAATCAGCAGCATAAGATACATGCTGCAGTAGCAGACAAGCAAGCTGAAAAGCAAGTAACACCTATAGAAGTTCCGGGTAAGTTATTTGGCATACCTGTCACTATTCTTTTTGATACAGGAGCTACTGAATGTTTTATTTCTAATAAACTTGCTTCTAAACTTAAAAGAAAAGCTGGAAAAATGGATAAATCTTGGACTATACAGTATGGTAATAACTCTGTTCATACAGTGAGTATGTGTCTTTTTGGGGCAGTCCTTGACTTACCTAACTTTTCCACGGAAGTTGATCTCTATGTTACACCTTTGGGATCGTATGACATTGTCATCGGTGTCAATTGGTTAGCTGACCATAAAGCAAAAGTAGACTGCTATGAAAAGAACATAAAATGTTTAGATGATCAGCTGGAAACAACAGAGATTCAAGGTGTGAAATGAGAAATTTCAGTTAGAAAACTGTCAGCTATGCAGCTTAAAAAGGCTAAGAATAAAGGATGTACTCTTTATGCAGTAAAGATATCTGAATCTTCAGAAGAAGATGGTGATTATATGAAGCAAATTCCTCTGTTACAAAGTTTCAGGGATGTCTTTCCTGAAGAATTACCAGGGTTACCACCCAAGAGAGAATTTGACTTCACCATTGAAATCAAACCGGGAACTGAACCTATTTCCAAAGCGCCTTATAGGATGACTACTACAGAGTTAGTCGAGCTTAAGGCACAGTTGCAAGAACTTTTGACAAAAGGTTTGATTAGACCAAGTGTTTCACCTTGGGGTGCGCCTGTGATATTTGTGAAAAAGAAGGATGGAACACTTAGGCTGTGTATTGATTATCGGATGTTGAACAAAGCAACAATCAAGAACCGATATCCACTTCCAAGGATCGACGATCTATTTGATCAGATGCGTGGAGCAGCGGTTTATTCTAAGATAGACCTTCGATCTGGTTATCATCAGTTAAGGATTAAAGAAGAAGACATTCATAAAACAACTTTCCGAACAAGGTACGGACATTATGAATTCACGGTTCTACCCTTTGGATTAACTAATGCACCCGCAGCCTTTATGAACTTAATGAACAATATTTTTCAAGAATATCTGGACAAGTTTGTACTTGTATTCTTGGACGATATTCTCATTTATTCTAAAAGCGTTGAGGAGCACAATGAGCATTTGAAGATAGTTTTGGAAATTCTGAGAAAAAGAAAGTTGTATGGTAAGTTATCCAAATGTTCTTTCTTTGATTCAGAAGTTCACTATTTGGGTCATGTCATAAGTAAAGAAGGAATTGCTGTAGATCCTTCAAAAATAGTGGCAATAACTGAGTGGCCTGCGCCAAAGAATGTGCATGAAGTAAGAAGCTTCATGGGTCTTGCAGGTTACTATAGAAAATTTGTAAAGGATTTTTCTAAGGTAGCTGCACCAATAACTTCATTGCAGAAGAAGGATAAGAAATTCATATGGAATGACAAGTGCGAAGCGGCTTTCAAAAGTCTGAAAGACCAGTTGACTTCTGCACCTATATTAGCTGTACCAGACCCTAATGGGAATTTTACTGTTGTAACGGATGCTTCTGGGGAAGGCCTTGGAGGTGTTTTGCTACAAAATGATCAGGTCATAGCATATGAAAGTAGAAAACTTAAGTTACATGAGCTGAATTATGCCCCTCATGATTTGGAACTTGCTGCCATTGTTCATGCACTTCAAGTCTGGAGACACTACTTACTTGGGAAACCTTTTGAGTTGAAAACTGATCACTTAGGGCTGAAATATATTTTTACTCAGCCTAATCTGAATGCCAGACAGAGAAGGTGGTTAGAATTTTTATCACAATATGATTTTGATATTAGCTATATCAAAGGGAAGGAGAATAGAGTAGCTGATGCTCTAAGTCGTAGGAGGCACATTTCTGCTCTTATAACATTAAGAACTCAGTTCAAGGAGGAGGTAAAGAGTGCCTCAGAATCTGATAATTACTTTCAGCAGGTAAAGGCAGCGCTTGCTGCAGAACCTAATGATGAAAGGTATAAAGGTTTTCATTTTGATAATGAAGGAATCTTGCGTTATGAAAACAGGGTATATGTACCTATGTTGAACGACTTGAGGAAGAAGTTGTTAGTGGAATTTCATAATTCACCTTTCTCTGGACACCCGGGTATCACAAAGATGCTTGCTGATCTGAAACAACAATACTTTTGGAAAGGTATGAAAAAGGATGTCATAAATTTTGTGACCCATTGTTTGGAGTGTCAGCGGGTTAAGGCAGAACATATGCACCCTGCTGGACTGTTATATCCTCATAGCATACCGCAGTACAAATGGCAAGTAATAACCATGGATTTTGTACAAGGATTACCCATGTCTAGGAATAAACATGATGTTATCCTGGTAGTTGTAGATAAACTGACTAAGGTAGCTCATTTCATCGCTGGAAATCTAAAGGATGATTCACCAGTGCTGGCCAAAAGATTCGTACACGAAATTTTCAGATTGCATGGTGTACCAGAATTGATTATATCTGACAGGGATCCAAGAATGACGTCAAGGTTTTGGCAAACACTTAATACAGCTCTTGGAACAAAACTAAACTTCAGTTCTGCATATCATCCGGAAACGGATGGACAAACTGAAAGGGTAAATCAAGTGTTGGAGGACATGTTGCGGATGTATTGCATGGATCAACAGTATAAATGGGAAGAGTATCTTCCATTAGTTGAGTTCGCATACAACAATACTTATCATTCATCTCTTAAAATGGCACCATTTGAAGCACTTTATGGAAGAAAGTGCGAACTCTGTTAGTTGGGACAGGTTTGAGGATAGAGTGGTAATTGGACCAGAGATTCTCACAGAAATGGAACAGCAAGTTAAGCTGATTCGTGAAAGATTAAAGGAAGCAGCGGATAGGCAAAAGAGCTATGCTGACCTTAAGCGGGTTGATAGAAGGTTTGAGCTTGGTGATAAGGTTTTTCTTCGTGTTAAACCCAGAAAGAGTTCTATAACTTTTGGCAAGGCTGCCAAGTTGTCACCTCGATTCGTGGGACCTTTCGAAATTGTCGAAATAATCAATCCTGTAGCTTATCGTTTAGCATTACCACCTGCTTTATCTCGCATGCATGATGTTTTCCATATTTCTTTGCTTAAGAAATACGTTTCAGATCTGTCACATGTTTTAAATTGGAATTCCTTGCAGGTCCAAGACCCAGGAATAATCGTGGTTAAACCCACACGAGTGCTGGAAACTCACCAATTGCATTTAAGAAATCATGAAATACAACAATGTAAGGTCCAGTGGGACCAGTTTAACGAAGAAAGTGCAACTTGGGAAAATCTGGAAGAGATGAAAATTGCTTTTCCTTCTCTTTTTCAACAGAATGAAATCTGTTGACAAAACATTCTTTAATGAACTTATTTTTTTAAGTATTTATGAAAGCCAGATGAAGGCAAACATTATTCAGGTTGAATAAAATGTGTTGTGACATTGATTTCTGGAACTATTCAAATTGGAAATAGTCACATTGTTTGTGTACTGATAAATTGGTTGACCTGAAGGTTAATTGAATATGTAATCATCGGGACGATGAATCTTTTTAGGAGGGAAGCATGTAACACCCTGAACTGTTGTTACTTCCTCCTGAGCATACAAGTGTTGATATGTGATTTCTTTGTAAAAAAAGGATGTGTTCCTTGATTGAGAAATCATGCTTGATATGTATTGTATCTTCTTTGCAGATTTCAGATCCTTGACTGAGTCAGAATATGATTGGACTCTTTTATTTCTTTCATTTTGTATCTGAGTTTAATCTGATCTCGGAATGAATTATAGAGTTATCCACCTATAATACCTAGCCTTGGATCAGTGGAATTGATCCAGGTATTGCTTTAAGTTTGTTCGTGATGAATTAAAATTTCAGACCTTGAACAGGTTGCAAGGTCTAGATGCATTGAATAAGCTAGTCCGGAAGATAACTCAGGTTGATCGTGTGAAAAGGATTGGTTCCCGATATCTAAATATATCTGGAAGGTCTTAATCGTGGACCAGGTAATAATTCAGTTACATATAATTCTGTAGCCTAAGGCAGAATAGGAGCTAACCCTGTTCAAGAATGCATGTTGTAGGTCTTTTTCTGAGCATACGGAATGTAGACCTAACTGGAATTATTAATGTTAGTAACCTAAAACTAAACTTAACCTAGGGGTTAGATTAGTGATGATCTAACCTAGACCTAGGCTAAGAGCTAATGTCCTAAGTTAGTATCTATGTTCTATGAAGTTAGACTAGGTATTATCCTAAATTCTAACCTAAGTTACTAACCTAACTATTGAGCAAGGATTATTGGGGACCTATGGAGGGGTGCGAACCATGGGCGGAAGTTTCTATGTTATTTAATGCATGGATAAGCATGAGGGACAGGTAATTGGTGGAGGTTTTAAAACGGCTAACTTGAGCCGACGTGGCAGTTCGCCAAAATTGGAAATGGTCTTGGAATTTCTCTTGTCTATCGCCAACTATGGCGGTCGGTGGCAGTGGAGTTTGAGCGGGAAATTGGGAGTAAATGCAATTAATGAGCTCGGTAGTCGAGCTCGGAATTCACGAGAAGGCATGCAAAATGGAAAGTTAATGTTTTGTTTGGCTTATCACAAATTCTAGTTTTTCCTCTGCCTGTTCACTGGTTCTTCGCACCAGTCTTCTTTGTGTTGCATGGCGAGTATGAGCGTATCTAGCTCTTTCCTCTGGCAAGGAAAATATATATGTCATGGAAATAGCAAAATTTTGTTGGTGGCTCTAACTTGGAAAAGGAAAAGAAAGTCCGAGCTCTTTCAGTGGTCTGCTTGAATTTTGAGCAAATATCCAGGCATGTTAGGCCCTAACCTTTAAAAATCTTGTTGTCTTTCAAGTGATTTCATTAGAACAACTCTGTTCAAATGATTTATGGAAATGGATGATTTTCTATGGTTGTCTTGTGTGATTTTGGTACTGTATCTTCATGCTGGTTCGATTTTTCATTTATCCCTTGATGGGTGTTTATTAAATTCAAACTGTTGCTATATTTCTTTGTGTTTTGCATTCCGGCTTTAATATGCGAAATTATTGCAAGTATATGTGATAGGCCTGCTCTGTGTGAGTCCATAAATTGTTCTCTCGATGGGTACAGACTATTGAGATGCTTGTTGATGGATACTTTTCGTTGATTCTTGTTGTGGAAACTGTCGGAAGGGATACTGAAGGACATTTGTTTGATTGTTCAGTTAATTGACCTTTTCTTTCGTAAGCTCTGTCATGGTTGTTATTTAGTGGTGGTTATGGATTCTGGTTGGGTTTCGTTATGAAATTTTATAGTTATTTGTGAAAAGGTAACTCACAGTGTTACAGTATTCATTACGACCTTGCTGGAGTTGTTTTTCCCCTTGCGTGGAGGTTATGGGGGTTCAACCCATTGATAGTATTGATATATATATATATATATATATATATATGTATTGAAACGACTCTGTGGAGTCCTCTGAATGAATCGTATATTATGGTCCACTGTTGAGGATATAGATACATCTTTGAATATTGATAATTGAATTTCGTTGGAGTCTTGTAGAAGTAACAGGTCATACGACCTCTGTTATTTATGAATTTTGGTACAGACTCCCTGGGTATACTTTTACGTTTCCTTCTGTGTAAGCTTGTTCGAGAATTTTGAAGAGGTTCAGTTGAATTCCTTGTTATGAAATCAGTATTTTGATTTGCTTACACCTGATTTTTGAATGCTTACCATAGTTGGCATAGATAGAATCATTAACTATTTTTATCTTATATACTGTTGTTGGGACTCAGTTGAATTCTTGATAGATAAACAGTGTAACTGCTTCAAATTAAGACTGTTGGGTTTACTATTGTTTTCGACACCGTTGGGTTCCGTGAGTATGGGAAGATATCTTGTATATCGGTTTCTGGAAAAGCTAAACTGTGAATACTGTTTACGGACTTAGTTTTAAATCCTCGAATGGTAATCTATGTCACTGTTTTCTGTATAAGCCTGAGTATGAACATGTAATGTTCTTGGCTTTGTTGGTTTTCTTTAATAGCTTGACATCATGAATTATGGCTTCTATAAAGTAGGTCGTGAATAACATACTTTCAACTCTGGATGCGTTCAGAAGTGACTATGTTATGTTATGTTATGTTTTCTTTCTGACTACATTCCAGTTAGATGTGGCTGTGCATGTTGCTTGGATTTCGTTTAAAAATCCCTCCGCATAGTCATAGGGAAATGTCATTGCTTAAATGATCATGAGTCTTTGGTTGACTGCGATAACAAAGGAGATCTTTTGATTTCGACCTTGTGTCTAAAAGCCTTTCAGTGTTTATCTTCTTGTGAGTTGAAGGTCTTGTCGCGCAAGGTCATACTGAGTCTGACTTGTAGATAGACACCGTTGTTTGGCAAGAGGGTTACTGTACTGTAGTTGCTTTATTTTAAGTTTTAACAAAACAGTGTGCTGTTGATGGACTCGACTGATTTATTTGCATGCGTATTAGGTGAATGCCTTGCTTTTGAAAAGACGGTACAGTCATGAGCTAATTCAGAGGGAAACATGTACAATTTGTTTATTTCTCTTCTGTTGTAAATTATAAGTTGATATAATTGTTTAACTAACATCTGTAATTGTTTTTACATAATGACGGTATCAGGATTGATATGGTATTCCTCTTTTTTAAGTTGAATATCATGATTGTCTGATGTTTGTTCATCTTGGGATTTACAATGAATAATTGCTTAGGATACTTTTGTTCTTCTTGATCCCTAATATTTTGATGAAATATTTGAGAAGTATATAGTACTACTCTGTAACGAAAATTATTATTACACGTTATAGACATGATATATTCCTAACGTATAGTCTGAATCATGTTTACTTGTTTGGTGATTTTATATCATTTAAACAGGGTGTTTAATGAAAACAATTGATGGATTGCAATTGTTTTAAGAGTTAGTGCTTATCATGCTCAGTTCATTGAACTGACCCATGTTGATAATTTTTGCAGATGGATGCCGTAAGTGGTAAAAGCAATGCAGATCTGACAGGATGATCAGATTGTTTAATTTGATTTATAATGAATTACATCTTGATTTTCTAAATGTACTATATGTGGAAAGATGTTCCTTTTCCGTTGAGCATTGTATCAAGTATGCTGAATGCATAAAATGTATTTGTATAGTTCTGAAAGGAATAGAAATAAGTATTTGCTACTTATGTGTTGTATTCTTATTTTGATAGTTGACCTTCTTCGGTTTATATACCGGAGGGACAATGTTATCTTTGTATAATTTGGAGACTTTTGTGATTGTCAATGAAAGCTTACAAGAAAATGTGATTGAATTCTTATGAGTGTTTAGTAGTTCTAATTTGTTCTATCGAAAGCAAAATTGAAATTTAAATCATTGTCTTTCTAAAGATAGGATTAAAATAAACCTAAGCAGAACGCTAATCAAGCTGAATTAAATTACTAATCCCTAGTCTTGATTATGACAGGACAACATTTAATTGGATTCTTAATCATTTATATCTTGATACTAATAGGTATGATATAAATTCAGTTAGGAGAACTGATATAAACCTAATGGGGTTCAGATGGCAATCTCATGTGAAGTTTATGAGTTATTGTCAAATTCCGTTGTCTTAGAATCATGTATATTCTAAGAACTCCATGATGAGACCTTGGCCTTAATATCTCCACCGTGTAATGGGTTTTATTGAGGAAGGTCATTCTAAGACGAAGAATCCAGGGATCGGGAAAGGCTAACCCTAGGGGAACGTCTTTAATGTAATTTAAACTCAACGTGCGTAACGCATATTAATAAGTAGATCTTTCCGAGGCGGATTTAAAGGTTGACGGCACAAGTCAACTGCAGGGTTGTACCTCCGAGAAGATTAGGATCTTCTCGAAGTTACAACAATGCAGGTGACTTATGACGACACCCTTTGCATTGATCGCTAAGATTTACACTTTGATCTCGAACGAGTTACTCAGGGACCGATTAGGAATGTGGTCACGTTATAAGGCTGCCTAGGAGATTCGGGGTATCTTGACACACTGGTTTAACTAGGGTTGAACCAGTATGTCATCGTATCCCTAATCCTCGTGGGCATCCATATAACGTTATCACCTTGTTAATCCATTTCCGAGTGAATAAGTTGAGATAGGAGGGACTGACAGAAGTCGGTATAAGACATTCTACATAACATAAGAATGGGGTGAAGGGCGTATTCCAGATTGACGAGTATGCCGTTAAGGAATACGAGACATAAACAGTATGTTTCAAATCTTTGGCCAAAGTATCGCAAGCTGATTGCGTTGTCCTAATTCACCTAGTCTAAGGGATGAGATGCCGATGAATAATGGTAACAATTATTCAGTTAGGTTCCTTGGACAGAGCATTCTGAATCCCAGAATAGGGAAGAGAACCGCAAGAGTGAAGTGTTAAATAAAAACGCCAACTCTTATTACTCATGAATAGATCGGTAGATTACCGAGTCATGGAATGAATAGATCGGAGGTACTCCGAGTCATTACAGCTGCATATGGTTGTCTGTTATAAGAATGGTTATTTGATTTGTGAGTTCTAAATTATGTGTTTAGAACCGGATGCAATATGCGATGTAGCATTGGGATTATAGGGCTGAAATGGTCTTGGTAGGAGGCCTTGCTTGATTTAGATTTGCAGCTGGATTGGGTGGTCTATGAGGTTGATATGGCTACCTATTAGGCTAAGCTTGAGGCTAGAAGGAAGGTCTAAAACCTTGAGCTTGCTGCCTTTTGAGTGTAACCAGCTCATTACCTAGATTTTGCAATTGCTTCATGACTTCTTAAAGTTTATTTGAGGCACTAGAAGATGAAGTGGAAGCTTCACTTGAATTCTGATTTCTAGGAGTGGGAATAGAAGCTAAATTAGGCACTTGGCTAGTACTTGGGCTCTCTAAACTTGGAAATAATGGCATTGCAGGCCTAGGATCTAGTTTGCCAGCTTGAATCAAACAATTTTCAGCTCTAATGGCAATGCTATAAGCAATGGGGATAGTTGTGCCTCCCATGGACTGAATTAACATAGAAATATCAGAATTTAAAGCTTTAAGGTAATAAATAAAAGCACCTTCTGCATTGGCCTGACTGCCACTGGAATTCTCTCCCAAGTCCTTTGAAATCTGAAATTAAAATCAGTCAGCTGCTCATTGGGAGCTCTTTTGATAGTTGTCAGCTGCTCTAAAAGGGACAAGTTGTCTCCCTTTTCCCCAAACTACTCATGGAGGGCTATACATAGTTGATTCCAATTTTGAATAGAACCTGAGGCAAGACTCCTGAACCATTGCAAAGCTTTCCCTTTGAATGAAGATGCCAATAGTTTGACAGCAACTTACATCTCATTGATCTCATGGATTGCACAAATGTTAGCAATATCCTTAACATGATCACTAGGTGAGGTTTGATTTTCTCCAGTGAAGTATGGAATGTTCTTCAATGCTACAACTGGGATTGGATTTTGTGCATTGAGAGCAAGTGGGTGCTACCAGTGAAATTGACATAGGGTTCTTTTTGTGCCATTCGATTGGCCTTAGAACCCTTGTTGATTGAATGAAAGGCCTACTAGGTGGAGTTGAGAGAGTTCTATTTGGTGGAGATGGGGACCTTTGGATTCTCCTCCCACTTTTCCTTATTCTTAGAGATAACTACGAGATATTCAAACAAAGACTTCTTCCTCTCTAGCTCTTGACCTTGTAGTGATTCTTCTCATGAGTTTTCGTGTCCGCACCGCTAAAACCAGCTGATTCTTCTTCCTTGGAGTTGCGATGTGTAATTTATAGCACTTTTAAGCAAGAAACTTGCAAAAATGCACATAAATTTTCTTGTAATGAAGATGAAGACCTCTAAGGTCCCACCAGGTGTGCCAAAACTATTGTTGCAAATCAGCAGCACCCCTGGATGTTGATCAGATTTCTAGTTTGATATTTTAGACATCCAGTGTGATTGCACAACATTGAATCCTCTCCCCAAGTGTGGGACTTGTAAAATGGGAAAGGAATCTCCAAATTAGAGGCTGGTTCCTCAACTCCTTTGATCAGCTATTTTACTTGCACAATTGCAGAGGTTCAAACTCCTAAATCTACTCTAAATTCCAAAGGGACAAGGATAGAAAATGCAAAAAGAAAGAACTAAAACTAATGCTAATAGGTGATGAACCAAAGGAGTGGTGAGCAGTTTTACTTCTGCAAATTGACACAGCTTCATAAAATGCAACAAAAACAACATACAAAACCGATAGCTGTAATGAAGTATTAGAAATTAGGCAAACAACACCAAAGCAGAGGGTAAAAACTAATCACAGGGCTGTATTCCTATTTTAACATCAAAATCACTTGCATTCAAACACCCGAAAGGAAAAATATAGTTGCAGCCTCTAGAAAAGGTCATTATTCCACTAAATCATTTCCAAGGTGAAAAAATGAGCTTGCCATACACGAGAAAATGTTCAACCTTTGAAAAATGAGCCAAATCGCTTTTTATACAAAGGCAAGGGGGCGAGCCCAGTGAGAGAGAAACATGGGAAAACGTGCAAGGGGTTCAACCATTGACCAAAATTCCATCAAAACAACATGGGCGACCTAATGCACCCATTCCCGACATTTTTAACCATGCTAGGAGAGAATGTGAGCCATTCTCCATTAAAATTGGTGGTTGAAACGTCATTTCGTTCGTGACCACGTGCGCTGGCGTGTTTTTGATTTTCTCTCTCCAAACTTCATCAAAATGAAAAATTGACCTTGAAATATTGTAGAGAATTTCACCAAATTTCCATTTATATAAAGAACGTGAAAACTCGAGCTCTAGATCAAAGATATGGCCATTTGAAGTTCTAGGGCAAAACAAGGCCAAATTGGGTTAGCGAGGCAAAAATTTGAATTTTTGCACCTTTTTAGTCATTTGGAAAATTTTCCAAAATTTCCCCATGCTCTGCCACTCTAGGTGCCACGTGGTGGCATCTCATTGGCCACGGCCTTTCAGGGAAATTTTTCCAAAAAAATCCGCTCGAGCCATAACTTCAAAATACATGGAGTTAGGAGGAAAACTTTACCTTTCGGAAATCTGAAAGAGCTCTATCCAATGGTGTCATTTCCAGAAGGTTTTGAGTGCTCCTGAAAAGCAAAATATTATAATCGAGGCACAAGAGAGGAAAAAGTGAGAGGAGTTAGCCACAAAAATGAGTAGGGGCACATTTTAGATAACAGTCAATTTGATGCATTTTGTAACTTTTTTTTTTTTTTTGAGAAAAGGAAAATTTTATCAAAATTCTCCGTGGGCCCGAACACCAGCTATCACTTCTACCACGTGGTAGTCTCCCATTCACTGTGGAGCCAACCCCTCCTTTTTTCCTTCACTCCTCCGCGAGCACAAAATCCCTTGTGGGCTGCGCTTCTTCCTTTCCTTTTGAAACATGCCACGTGTCGCCCCCTGATTGGATGTGGGGGCACACCTCCAAATTTTCCGTGGATCAATTTTTTACCTTGATATTTTTGCCAAAGTTTGGAAAAATTTTACTTTCTCTCCACGCGCTCCACATCTCTGCCAAATCCGGGACACGTGTCCTCCTTTAATTCTTCGTGGGGCTATCTTGCACTTTTTACCTTGTAAACATAGATGCAAAAATTTACAAACTTATCCTTCAGCCCCTTCCTCTATCTTGCCTCCTGGACACGTGTCCATTTATTATTGAGGTGGGATCTCAAGCCAAAAATTGACATTGAGAATTAAAATTGAAGGAAATTTTTAAGTGACCCTCGCCACCCGCCTAACCATCCTGAGACACGTGTCACCTTCCCATTGGGCACGGACCCTCGCAGAGCAAAAATGTCATTGAGAATTTTTTCAAAAATGAAGAAAAGTTTAAGTGACCCCCGCCACCGCCGGTTCATCTGACCAATCACATCGTGCCACGTAGGCATCATCAGTAGCATCAATGGGGCCATAGATCAAGAATTTTCCTTTCACCAAAATTTCAAAAATGACAAGTTAATAATGTTTTCCCACACATCCCCGACCAATAGGAGCCTGCCACATTAGCATAAAGATTGCAATGATAAATTTGATGGCCCGAGAGCCCGTCAAAACATGAAAAATACAGGGAATGCCCTAGAAACCAAATTTTTTGATAGGGAAGGTAGAATTCTTCATTTTAAACCAATTGAATCATTTTTGACATCATTTGCGACCTTGGGATTGGGGAAACACTTGCACAAATTCAGGATTTGATCAATTTTGAGTTTTTGCATGATTTGGAAATGGAAAAGATGACACATCCCGAAAAAATGAAATATTAGGGCACAAATGGGGGAAACTTGGATCTTGTTTCAAAATAGGGCAGAATAACAACATTATGAGCATATCAAAGGCATTCAATTGGAAAATGTGAACTGTAGACCATGAGACCAAAAAATGAAATGTTTGTGAGTACATTTGGTCATGAAAAATAAGGCACATTATGCAAACTCAATAATGGGACCAACACACCCATCTATTCCTATCCGTCCATACCACATGCATTCGTAAATGCCTAAATTCAACCATTTCAATAAAGCAAGGAAGATCCACAAGATAATTTTTGATCTTTCAAACATGGGTGCACCTAATCACCCATGATGACGCTTTGCTCTTGAGGACCTTTCCCATGTCTCGACTAGACCTGCATTAGATTGGTATAGTGGGTCACCTGAGACACTCTTTATTTTCATTTAATCGGGTAGCAAAAAAAGCCTTCTTGGATCACTTCTCCATCAATATTGTCAAGAAGGTTACAATGATTAACCTATAATCCAAGCGTCGGTATGATGACGAATCTATGATGATTTCATTGCTCACTAGTGTATCTCGATTAATCAACTCATGTTCCAACCACCACAAACCGAACTCATTGAGCTCTTCACGTGAGTTTCCACTAGACATATCTTACCGACCTTAAAGGTCCAAACTTTCTAAACCTTTGACAAAGGATTCACCATGGCATGAAAGGTAGAGATTCAAGCCATTAAATAGAAGAAAATCCAATTATGCAATAAGAATTTGGCATTCAAGTTGAGTGATACGTCTTCTTCTTCCAAACCATAGAGAAATTATTCAAAGCTAAGGGCACCGCTAATGCAAGATGGTACTTAAAGCCATCCCGGCTCATTCGTCAAATCAGGATAGTTCCTCATCTAATCTCTCACCCATCCAGACTTTTCAATTTAGATGAGAATAATGGAAATACACCCCAATTGGGGAGCCTTACTCTTCTGTCTTAGAAAATCTCATCATAGCTGGGGCCTGTTGGTGCCCATTTTGATCCTTTGTTATTTTCCCATCTTCTCACTTTGTTCTATGTGCTCTAAAGATGTTTTTCTTTGAATTTGGTGGTCTACAAATTTCCCCATCTAGATTGGATACTTTGGAAAGCTCACAAACTTATTTTTGCCCCATCTTGAAGGAAAAATACATGTATGCCTTACTTTGTGCCCTAGATTTCCAAATCCACGGGCCTCTATCGCTTTTCCATCTTTCCCATCCTTTGGAGCTCATGGTTTCTCTCATTTTTCTTATTTTCCCTAAAAATCTATCCCCATGGTTAAAAATTGCTTTAAAACACCTTCCATTTGCCTTTTGACTAAAAAACCCTTTATCCACGAAGAAAAAATTGATTTTGGTTGTCGCGGGAAAATTCTATGTTTTTTAACGGTTATACGGGTGTCATTTTCCCATCAAAATTAAGCTCAAACCTTCTCTTATACATGGCCACTTCTGGTTGGATGAGATTCAACAGGTTTTCTATAAAAACTTAACATGTTTTGGTTTTGGAAAATTTTGTAACTTTCCCTGTAACCCCATAGGTCCTAGAGGAGGGACATGTGTCACGCTCTTATTCACAGGTAAGGATGGAAGGCTGGCGGGGACTTAGAAGATTTTTTTCCTTTTTGGTGAAAGGGGAAAAAAGGTAAGGAAAGGCCCGCATGTCCACTAGGCCAATTAGGGGTGGACACGTGGCAGGGTGGGGTCAGAAGGGAGTGCGGACTGGTGGAAGACTTCGGTATTTTTTGCCTTTTTCTATGAAAGGGATAAAAGTTGCAAATGGAGCCGTGGATATGCAATGGTGCAAAAAGAGACATGCAAATGGGAAGAGTGGGTCAAAGATGTCGGGCGGAGGAAAAAGGGATTTTTTTCACTTTTTGTAAAAATACTTAGTGTGGAAATTTGAGGCATGGCTCCACAATGAACCAACGACCGACACGTGGCAAGGAAGAAATCGGAGGCACGGGCCTACGGGAAAAAATCAAAAAAATTCCAAATTTCAAAAAAGGGTGGAAATGTGCATAATTGAAGCGCAATTTCAATGTGACCCACCATATGCCACATGTCAACACCAAATTTCAAGGGCGGAGGGGCGGAGAAAAAAGTCAAAATTTTCCATTTATCCAAAAATGTTAAAAAGTCAAAAGTGATCCCAAATCCATTCCCAATCGTATTTTGACACGTGGAGGGCTCAAATTGAAGGGAAAAGGGAAAATCAATGGTAACTGTACATTTTCCATTTTGGCCACCATTTTTGCTCTAGGAAGTGTGGAAATGTGAATTTTGCATCATTTTTCATCAAATTTTTGGCAAATTCATGTCATTTTTTCCTTCAAGGATCAATGGGATCAATTTGAAATTTTAATTTGTAGATCCAGGGCATTTTTCAAATGAATTTTTACTCGGGCTCGAACAAACATGTGAAATATCAAATTAAAAAGTTGCATAATCAAATTTTGAAATGATAAGGATGAAATAATGAAATGAAAGGGGTTTGCATGCTTAGAGAATGAAAAATGTGCCTCCATAATGGATAATGATGAAGGATTTGTAATGATTTGCCATTTTTGAAACACTTGGCAAGTTTTGTTACAAATTTGTTAAATTTCCCTATCTGCGAATCATGTTGGAATTCATAACAAACTTGATGCTAGGCATATTCTTTTCTTGGGAAAGAAGGATCAAATGTAATTGAAAGTTATATAATGCATGTTTTGAGACATGTAAAAGGTCGAAAAAACTTATAATTTCACTTTGGAAAATCTAGGAAGAATCCCATTTTCTGAGAAACCACCGAGAACCATTTCTAATTCTTTTTGCATCAGATTTATATCATGTTGAGTTGGTTTCAGTTCTAAAGCCATCAATAAGCTCTGAGATTGTTCTTATAACATTCCCCTGCTGATAGATTTGGTCATTCTGGATTATTCTGTGTTGTCTCTTGGAAAAAATTGCATGCACTTATGTTCCAGAATGTTTTCAATTTGTGTTTCTTTATCCTATTGCAGTCTTATGTCTAAAATCCCTCTTGATCATACATGGTCTCATTTCTTGTTGATAGTTTAGTGGCATCTGCAATCTCACATTTAGAAGAGCTTTCATCTAATAAAGAGACAAACAAATTTAAAATCACTTTACCTTCCTTGAATTTAGAGATTTTTGTAAACCTTTGGGTGCACCTTAGATCATGATAAAATATAGGTTTTTGGATGCTTTGTTGGTTCATCTGCTTCAAGATTTTGTGGTAGGTTTTAAAAGATTATGTGGAAGAGTGCATATCTAGGCCTCCATTTGTTGCACATATCCTAGTTGAAGGAGTACCTTAACCCCTTTGAAGCATTCTGCTATTTAGGTCTTACAAATTTCTTGCAAAGGTCCTCAAAGAATTTGGCAAATTCTAGTTAATCTTGTCTAAAAATCTCCCACCAAAATTCATTCAAAATAACTAATCCTACCCCATACTACCCCTGCATTGCATTGTGTGTCAACAACAAAATATAATCCATCTACAAAAATGCACAAAGCAAATCAGGATCATGCAATGTCTTCAGTAACCCTTGCCTTGCATTGAAAATATCTCCATAGTCTAGGAGTGACAACTTGTGAAAGTCAGATTTAGAGTGTTGATCATATTTTCCCAAGGCCCTTTCCATACTATTTACAAAAATTGAGGGATATCTTCATCTCCTTCACCATTTTAGGGTTACAAAATAGGTCCTCTTACCTTTTTGAATGGCACAACCTAAAATAGTTAGGATAAGATGAAGTCCTATTTGAGTTCTATCCATATCTCCACAAATCTGAGTGCGCTTAGATCACATCCCTAGCTATAAAATGACACACATCATTATCGATCGACTTCAAGATTCATGCCATATCTCGATCTTTTACTTTTGAAAGGGAGAAAAATTTGGGTATTAATAGGGCCATCACCCTTCGCCTATAAAACCACACCTTTGGTTTTGACTGCTGCGCCCATTACCCCATGCCCGCATGGTATAAAGAACACAAATTTTGTAACTATCATCAAGTAAAGGGTCATAGTGATGGAAAATGCATCACTTTAAAAATGGTTTCCAATAAATGCTCGAAAGGAAAGTTAACCGTGGATAATCCTAACACACCTTCCATTAAAAACCTACATATCTTCAAGAAACCCTTTCCCGATCATGCCCTTCATCCGATCAAACCGGTGAGACCTCAACTCATGATAGCCATACTGCGAGGTCCACACTATTTTCAACGACATACCCATCGCTTGCTAATTACCTCATATTCCTTCCGTAGAGGAAATTCTAGCTTGAAATCCTTGGTTACCCAATTTAGTGTCCCCCACGTTCGTTTACCTTCTCAAGTAACCTGGGGCACGTTTATATCACCACTTCTCCCTTAGGGTATTATTTAAATATTTGATTTAAACATCTATCCTAAGTTTATTTCACCCCATTATGTTTTACCCATAGATAATTAAATATTAACTATTTAATTACACTTTTTACATGTATCTTAACCGCTTATCTACCCCATATCAATTCCTAACCTCCCATATCAATTCTATCCATCTATCCCCCTATTTCTCCTCCCCCAAACCATGCAGTGGGATATTTCCCATATTTGAGTTAGAGGGATCACTTGCATCCTTCCAAAAAGGTTCTTTTTAGCCATTTTGGGAGTCGGTTCCCTGATCGGTGCCGAATGGTACTCGATCGACACAATTTTTTGGAACGACACCAACTATACACCATTCGGTGCTGATTACAAATACAGGGCTAAAATTCAGTTCTGGTTAGATAGAAAGAATGATAGAGAGTTTTGAAGCATCAAGCACAGCATTATCTATCAAGTGAAAGCTAATTCTATCCAAATCAATCCCTGAGAGGAGTACCATTACTCTGCTCCTACCACATCGACATCATGAGCCTCCATCGATCTCTTGGTGACTCTGCTCCTACATCTAGTGAAGGTGGAGCTTTGTCAGCATCCTTAAGGCTCCTGCAGATCCAGCGGACATTGACGATCTAGCTTTCATTGTCCGTTTCCCAATCTTCCTGCAATTTTCCCCTAGTCGATGCGACCTACCCAGTTGACACTCGATTTTCCTTAGTCGATGCCGACCTATCTCGATTGACACTGATTTTCCTTAGTTGATGCTGACCTATCTCAGTCGATGCTGATTTTCCTAATCGACATCGATCAGCCTATAGACAGGTAAAAGAATTCAGGTAACACAAATCCAGCATTGTTTTCACAGTTTCCTATTTTCTGCTGCTTTCTATCCACTTGTTTACATTCTGTCTGTCACTTTTAATCAAAAAATCTAGACATTTATTTACACTCTTTTATCATGTATGCTTCTTCCTTTAATTGAAAATGTGGACTGACATCCGCCGAGGGAGCTTATCGTTTCCTGACCCACTTTTCGGCAGTCCACCCAAATATCTTTTAATGTTGTCTTTTTCTGTCAAGTATATGTGTCTCACAGGTTTCTCAGATCTACTTTGCAGGATTTCTCATGTGCACCCGTCTTGTCTACATCAGCTTTCTTTTCCATCTACATCTTCGGATCTTGTCTTATCTATCAGGTATCGATTTCATTTGAGTTTTTGGGTTTTTGTGTTTAGTTTGGTACATTAACTTGGACAGGTAACAAGTGTGAAAATTCTTGATCTACATTCTGGCATGCCCAATGGGACCCAACCAAAGTCCCTTATTGGTAAGTTCATTTCTTTTCCAGTTTTGAGCTTTTGTTCTATTTCTTCACTACTTTTCGTCAGTTCTCCTTAAGCATTTCCTTCCTTCATTTTGGTCTTGCTTCTTTCATTTATAATTTGCAAAGTTAAAGTTTCTTCTTTCTTGCAAAACTAAATTCCAATTCCTATTTCAAAGATTAATAAATCTTTCATTTGATTTCAAGATTGCATTTTTGATCCATCTCTTTATGCAAAATTGTTATTTTCTTAAAAAAGTTTTTAGTTCCTTGAAATAGAAATTTTCATTCTACTATTATCTGGATATATCTTTTTGGATTTGTTTGTGTGTTTTCTTAACCTTTTCTTATGGAGAACTTTGATTATTTGTGGATTGTTTGAGGGAAAGAGCTCAACAACGTACTTTTGAAGTCCACACACCTTAGAGAGCTAAATCTACAGGTATTCCTCTTTTACGGTGTTTTCTCCTTTTTAGGAACTTAAAAATAACTTGTTTGTTTGTTTTCTATCACATTCAAACATTTCAATTTTGGTGCTTAAAAATAATTTAATCACATTTGGGAAAGAACTTGTTTGACTTGTCTTCATCGAAATCAAACACTTCATCTTTAGTGCTTAAAAAGAACTTTTTCTTTGTCATTTCTGTTGTATGTTCTTCATCTAGTTTTCTAAATAGGTTGGAAAATTGATCAAAATCGGTAGTGACACTATTTGATTTTTATTTTTCACCCTTGCACAAAAAGCCAAAATCACTAGGTATTAAGCATTTAAACAAAAATTCCTTCCCTGGCCTTGCCTACTTGGAAGTGACATCCAAGAGGAAGAGCCTACACAGTACTCGGTCCGCACTATAAATTCATGGAAGTTCTGGTATATATTGGCAAAGCACTTGACTCCCTTATCGTAGGTGTGTGAAGTGCGGGGGTAGGCCCCTATATCAAGCCATGTACTAGTCTTTTACTGAAGTGCCTTCGGACTCCTCACCAAAAATTCCCCAAACCATCCTTAGTTTGGCTATCTGAGTAGTTCCTGTTCTAAAAAGCCTTCCCTAATATTTTCTTTCTTAAAAGCATGAAAACTTAAAAGAGATAATCACCTACACTACTTGAATTGTCTGTGCATTAGTTAGGACAATCTCCTTTTTTCTATATTTCTGTTTGTTTATGACGGTCATCACCCGGTTACAATCTAGAAAAATGGCTCAATTGGCCCCTTCTTCATCCGAGACCACCACTAATGTGGATGTTTCGACACCCCTCGGTCTTCCTCGGGACCACTATTAGTTGGTTCCCCATCTTGGTCATATAATCCTTTCTATCATCCTAAAGTGATCCCATCACATCTAGCTTCCCCCAGTCCTTCAGAGGTATCATCTGCTTCTGATATAGAGTATGTTCCTCATGGAGATCCTGAATTTTAGGTGCTCCTTGATCGCAATCCAGTAGCCCTTATGGAATATCTAGTGCATAAGTCTTTCAATATCTGATCAGGGACCACCAATCCAGCAAGTTTACGACTATTCTCATGAACCATCTCAGGCTTTTATAGAATAGTTAGCATACTTTTTCTCACCTCAAACCACGGAAGAGGGTGGCACATCTATGCCTCCTTTTTCTCTACCACCAACCATGTCGACTGGTTCCCAAATGGTCATGCCTATCCCTAGTGCCGTGGCTACCTCAGCTACCCCACAACCTATTTTTGAGAGGTCCTCTTCTTTAGCTATGATGGGTGCATCCGCTCTCACAGATTGCTATTAATTCTTCTATGTCGTCCATTGTGTCTCAGGGTCAATACCTCTTTATGAATCAACCCCTTCTACGAGTCAGTTGGTTCCTTCTTCTCATCCTCCAGTTGGTCTTTCTTCCAATGCTCCAGCGACAGTGACCTTTACCCATCCTCTAGCGTCAGCGCCCTTAATAACCAATCCGGTAGTCAAAATCCTCATTCGACTTTGTTTCCCCACTAGGTCTAATCAAATCAACACCCATGCTCCTCAATCCATTCTGATTCAGTTGACAAGTGTAGGATCCCACCAACCACAGGCTCCATCTTTCATTCAACCACCTTTCTCTCAACCACTTGTCATCTCACAACCTACTCATACGCAGGATCCTTCACAACAAGTGCCTCACCAGGTGTCACCTAGAATGCCTGGTTATTCCTCTTATCATCCTGTTAATCAGCAGATAAATCCCCGTTAACACCTCAACAAAATATACCACTCGCTTCTTATGCGGGACATACCAACATGCTTCCCCCTCAATCTGATGTCGTCCAAATTATTTTCAAGAAAATCATAGACCTAGAAGCCTCCACCAAAGGGGCTCACCCTTCATACTCTTTTGAAGAAGTGTGTAATGAACCAATTCATCCATCAGTGGCTTTTAAGCCCTATCCTCCCCAATGGGAACTTCCTAAGTTCTCAAAATTTCATATTCGGGAGGATCCTCAACAGCACCTACAAGCATTCAAACATGCTTGCTACCTTATAGTCCAGGATCAGGAGCTTATGCTCCGCACTTTCCCTATGTCTCTAGCAGGGCCTACTTTAGACTGGTACAATAACATTCCTCAACACTCCCTATTTTCTTTCTCTCAATTAGCTCAGATGTTTGTTGAAAACTTTTCAATAAATATCACACATAAGATCTCGATTATAGATCTTTATAACATTCATCAATTTGATGACGAGTCTATTGCAGACTTTGTCACTCGGTGGAGAGGTATAATAAATCAATTATCTTTTTCCCTCCCTCAATCTCAACAGATCGAGTTGTTTACTTGATCTTGTGCTAATCATATTTCTTCCACTTTAAGGATCCAAAAATTTCACACATTTGAAGAATCCTTTATGATGGCATGCAAACTTGAGTCTCGTGCCATTGAACAAGGGAAGTTAAAACTTTGCTCTAAATCTAAACTAGATTTTTCTCGGTTTACAAAATCAAACCCTTCCGCTTCTAACAAAGACAAGAATCAGGGATCCACCAATGCTATCATATTAAAAACACCACGAGATGATAACACTTCTAATCAAACACCACGGAGAGACTTTTCATCTTCTAGAAAAGGACCCTCGTCATCTCGATCTTTTACTTCGTTGGGAGAATCATATGCGTCCATCTTAGAAAAAATGTTGGAAGTTCACATGATCAAACTTCCCCCTATTAGAAATTTTGATGAGAGCCAAGAACGTCCATTCTGGTATAGGGAAAATGACTTCTGTCATTATCATAGAACCAAAGGCCATGACATTGAATGATGTCAGACCTTCAAAAATCTTGTCCAAAAATTCATTGATAAAGGCGAGCTCATTCTAGATAACCCAAATGCTCCCCCAAATCAGGCACTTGATGTCTTTAAACAACCTTTTCCCAATCATTCCCCAAACAATGACATTTCAGGGTCTCAAAAACCAAACACTCATACTATCAGCTTCATCTCTACTGAAGAATCTTCCTCTAAAACTAAGCCATCTATGAACACGTCGACCGAATCGGAACTTCCTCCCACTCTGTTAAATTCTGAAATTCTGCCATCTTCAGACAATTTGTCTTTGAATATTTCTCCATTGTTAGAGATGGATTCATCTCTCCCTGCCTCTTTGTCTGATCTTCCATCTATGCCAGAGACAATGTCATCCTCATCTGTCTCATTGTCAGACATTCTTTCGATGCTGGAAACATTTACATCCCTTCGAGTTTCCACAACGAATACATCTACTTCTGTTTCTCCCATTTTCACCGTGACTATGCCATTGGTAAATATACCTATAGTCGTACCAACTTCTCTACCAACAGAAGCATCTTCAATTTTGACTCTTCCTGTTTTCCTTTCCTATAGTAGTTACACCCACAACTACTTTGTACCAGAAGTATCTCCCTCACAGGGAACCACTTCTTCATCATCCACTTCTTCCATCACCGACGTTGCCTTGACCATTACGGAAAAATCTAAAGAAATAGCACCGACACCTACACTTTCGGTTCCTAAACTTAAACCGAGACAACTAAATTCTAACATTACATCATCAGTACCACACCATCTCCTTCCCCGAAAAGGTTACAATCACCTTATGCGGTTGAAGTTGTCACCATCCCCGAAAAAGGAAAACCAATATTTCAGACTATTAAAACTCTTGGTGCTTTTCCTCAAAAATCTCTCTCCATGCCTCATAGAAGATTGGATTTATCCACTGAGAAGGTGTCTTCTTCTACAACACCATCAAAACCATCATCTTCTTCTACAACACCTTCTTCACCGGTGCCTCGTAAAGTGGATTTACCCACTAGAAAGGCGTCACCTCTTTTATCAGGACCATCATCTTCATCACCAAAAGCCAAGGCACCCTTTGTTCCTCTTTTGGGAGCTCATCCCTCATCTAAGTCAGTCTTATCTAAATCATCATTTGTTTCAACCAAGCAGCATTCTTCATCTCTGAAGACCACAACACTTGTCACATCTTCGCCTTCTTCAAAATCTATCTTAGGAGCTCCTCCTCCACCAAAATCAATCTTGCCCCACTTACTTCCATCTCAGGCACCCAAGGCTGCTTCTCCCGAATATCCAGAAAAGAAAAAAATCCCTAAAAAGACTGTCAAACTAGACATGCAGATTCTTTTACCTCGGCAGTCTGTTGAGGCAAAAGAGGCACCTTCGTCATCTTTGTCCTCATCTTTGTCTACCGATTCTATATTGAAATTCTTCACCAACTTATCCAATCTTCATCCATATCTCTTCCTCTATCAAACCCTATAATCCTAAAGGAGTAAAACCTTCCTGGTTCAACTCTGATTTGATTTGTTCTTACCACCGCACTCCAGGACATGACACCGAGGGATGTAAAGCCCTCCAATCTATCGTGAGCAGTATTTTGGAAGAAAGTGATCTTCTACTAGAAGAGGAGGAGGAACAAGTATCTCCTATCATCTCAACCACATCTGAGCCTCAACGATGTACTCAGGCCTCTAGTTCTATTAATTCCACTCCGGATGGTCTTCCACCTTCTCAAATCGACACAATTCATATCGCCACTAGAGCACAACGGTATGATAATCCATCATCTTCTACAACCTGTCGACCATGGGTTATCATTTCTGTGGCCCCTGAAGGAGTTCATCCTTCCTCATTAGCCCCGAGGCCTCGGGTCTCTATTCATGCTTCACCCCGGACTCAGATTCCTGTGTCAGTTGAGGAGAGTGTTATGAAACAACTCACCCATGCTCCGGTCAAAATGTCTCTTTTTGACCTCATTCAATCATCTCCACAACATCACCAGGATCTGATTGATAATCTACACCATATCGCAGTGAATTCAGATGAGCCCCAACCTTTGGACATGGTTGTTGGGTTGAATAGACCATCAACCACCATTTCCTTTGAGGATTCTAAAATTCCTCCCCTTTCTTCTGAGGATTTAGAGGCTCCCCTCTTTATCACAGTTCAAATCAACAATACTACGTTAAAGCACACTATGATCAACAGTGGTGCTGCACTCAACGTCATTTCCTCTCACACCTTTGAGCAACTTAAGTTACCAAAGAATGTAGTGTCACCACCACCTTTTACCCTTCAATCATTTAACGATCAGCTGGTGGTGACTTTAGGAACTGTGGTCCTGCCCATTCGGGTGGGTAAGAAACTGCTTCACGAGATTTTTTACATTGTTGAAGGAAAATTCCACTACAACATGATCCTTGGACGTTCCTAGATTTGTACAATGCATTGTGTCCCATCAACCCTCCATCGATGCTTAAAATATCAACATGAGGGCAAAATCTATACTCATCCAGGAGATCCTTTTCCTTCCGCACAGTGTGACATGACCACAAGATCGACCCCTCTAAAGGAGAATGCTAGTTCTCCTGATGAGGATTCATCCTCTTCCATACCTACAACAAAACTACTAGATTTACAAAATCTAGAAGAAACATTGCAGTGTTTTTTGCTAGGAGAGCTTCCTCTTCTTTCTTTTGATGCTCATCTCAAACCTAATGAGTATGGTAGACCAGACAAACAACCTGAATACTAGCTAGGTCTTGGTTACATCATCACCATTGGTCTACCCAATCAACATACTAAATTCATTTACGGTGGTCTTGATACACCTCACTATCACCTAGATTCTCCCCAAGGGCCAAACCCTATTCAACAGGGTTTGATTGTTTACAGAATCCCGCATTCACAAAAACTTATTTATATCGATGCGCGTGGAAGGGCTTTGGCCTGGGAAAATATGAACAGGGTATACATGACCTCACATCCATTCCAACTCTTAAACCACATCAAAAATTTGGTTTAGGATTTAAACCTCTCTCAAAAGCCACCATCACCATTCTCGATGAGCCTCTCTCCATTGAAGAACCATCTTCTCCCACCAGGTCAGAAGCATCACTTGATGTGGATGACACCATTTCCATCCTACCTAACTTTTTTTTTAGTCAATACCATTTCCATAGGTCCATTGACCTATAAAACTAATGGCGAATCCACTTCCATACCATTAGTCTTCCCTAAAATAATTGGAGATGACTCTCCCACTTTATCAACACTATTCACTATACGGATGATGATTCTATCCTCACCTATTTGGGGCAGAGGACTCTTATCTTCCTAAAACCATTCCTTCTGACACGTCTATGCTTCTCAATGAAGCCACTGTCGACCTTAATATAGGGACTTCTGAAGACCCTCACATCATTAAGGTTGGCCAATCTCTTAATCCACAGGAGTTAGGAGACTTTACCACATTTCTTTCCAACCATCGCCAAGCTTTTGCTTGGTCATACGAAGATATGCCAGGACTAGATCCTGATATTGTGGTCCACAATATCGTTACTCTTCCAGACATCAAACCGGTTAAACAAAAATTACATAAAATGCACCCTCGTATAGCCCTTCTTGTCAAAGAAGAGTTGCAGTGCTTGCTTTCTGCTAACTTCATCCAACCCATTGATTATCCACAATGGGTTTTGAATGTAGTACCAGTAACTAAAGCTACTGGGAAAATTTGAATTTGTACCAACTTCTAGGATCTTAATCTCACTTGTCCGAAAGATGATTTCCCTCTACCTAATATCGATCAACTCGTGGATTTAACCGCAGGTCACGAGATGCTTTCTCTTATGGATGGTTTCTTTGGATATAATCAAATTCTCATCACACCAGAGGACCAGCATAAGACTTCTTTCATAACCCCTTGGGGGACTTTTTGTTATCATGTCATGCCTTTCGGTCTTAAGAATGCAGGAGCAACCTACCAATGAGCAATGACCTACATCTTCCATGATCTCTTACACAAAACTGTGGAGGATTATGTTGATGATCTCCTCGGTAAATCCAAATGCCGTTAGGATCATCTTTTCATTCTTACACCTCTCTTCGAGAGGCTCATTCATTTTTGTCTTCACCTAAATCCATCTAAATGCGTGTTTGGCATTCTCACTGGTAAAATCTTAGGCTTTATCATTTCTATTAGGGGCATTGAAGTCGATCCCACAAAAATAAAGGCTATCCTTGAGATGCCTCCCCCTTCTAACTTAAAACAGCTCTGTGGTCTTCAAGGATGTCTTCAATCAGTACGTCATTTTATCTCACAACTATCAAACCATTGTCAACCTTTTCATCATCTCCTCCGTAAGAATGTGCATTTTGAATGGGATGAGCATTGCCAAAATGCCTTTGATGATCTCAAAGATTATCTTCTTTCTCCACCTGTGCTTACACCTCCACACAAGGGGGAGCCATTCTATCTTTATATTTCTATGACTGACCATGCTCTGGGAGCCATGATCTCGCATCGGGATGCTAACGGTAAAGAACAAGCCATATATTACATCAGTCGCACTCTTCATGAGTATGAAACACGCTATTCTGAAGCTAAAAATTGTGTTGTGCTCTCTTCTTCACAACCTCTAAGCTTCGTCACTACCTCCTTAATCACAAGACTTATATTGTTATGAGTATCAATCCACTCAAGACAATGCATGTGAAACCATATCACAATGATCGTATCACTTGTTGGCTCATGCTCATGACAGAGTTTGATCTCAAGTTCATCTCACAAAAATCTATCAAGGGTCAGGTCATTACGGATCAATTAGCTGATACTCCTCTTCCAGACACTCAAATTCCCCTTGCTCAATTCCTAGATGAATGCATTCAACAAATTGATTTCGGTCTTTCTCCATTTAAAATGAAACTCTTCTTTGACGGGTCCAGATGTCAGCAAGGGGGAGGTGTAGGTTTTGTCATGATTCCTCCTTGGGGTGCACCTATCCCTGTCACACACAAACTTAACTTTGAGTGTACCAATAATATGGCTGAATATGAAGCTCTTGTTTTAGGTCTTCAGAATGCCATTAATCTTGCGCTCACCATATCGACATCTTTGGTGATTCTGAGCTCATCATTAATCAAGTCACGGGTGTCTATCAATGCAAAAATGATATTCTTCAAAAATATCACGATATCATTCTCTTTCAACTTCAAGCTTTTGATAAATTTACTATCCAAGCTATCCCTCGCACTGCAAACTGATTCACAGATACAATGGCTTCTTTATCCTCACTTATTCCACCTTTTACCGAAGACTCACAACTTTACTGTGGTTGTGCAGCATTTAGACCAACCCTCTCATCTCGGGTAGTTGACTTCAATCAATGCCATCACAACCAACACTCAAGATGAGTGGTATCGGCATATTTTTTATTATCTATCTTACTCAGTGATCCCTCCTGATCTAACATCCAATGACAAAAGATCTTTTATCCTACGGGATATTGCTATACTATTCTGGGTGAAATCCTCTACAAACGTGGTTTTGATGGTATTTTGTTTTAGTGCCTCAAAACCCCTGAATCATCTAAAGCTATCTAGGAAGTCCATGATGGTATATGTGGTGGAAATTTTAGTGGCTTGGCCGTAGCTAAATGCATCTTACGTTTAGGTTATTATTGGCCTTCTCTTAATTGAGATTGTTGCGAATACACTAAGAAATGTGTCAAGTGTCAGAAACATTCCAATCTTACACATATCCCTAGTCAGGCTTTGCAACCTGCAGCGGATTTGTGGCCTTTTTCACAATGGGGTCTTGATCTCATTGGTCTCATCAATCCCCACTCCTCATAGCATCATCATTCTATCATTACTGCCATAGAATACTTCACTAAGTGGGTAGAAGCTATTCCTCTTTCATCGACTAAAGCTAAACCCATTGTTGATTTTGTCTATCAACACATCATTTGTCGCTTTGGTGTCCCACACAAACTCATCACAGACAATGGTAAATCTTTCAAAAACATCGATTTGCAAAACCTTTGTGATGCATTCAATATCAAACTCAGATTTTCTTCTCCATACTATCCCCAAGCTAAGAGCTAGGCTGAGGCTTCCAATAAAACTTTGCGTAATATCCTCGCAAAGGTAACTAGTCAACTTGATAGGGATTGGCATTTACATATCCCTTTTGCTCTTTGGGCTTATCGGACTAGCATTTGTACTCCTACTAGTGCTACTCCCTTCTCTCTCATCTATGGATATGAGGCTATCCTTCCTTTAGAAGTCCAGATCCCATCTCTTCATGTCTCTCTTAGAGAATTTGTCTCTGATGAGGACTATCATCAAAATCATCTAGCACAACTGAATTTCTCGATGAGTGATGTCTCAATGCTCTCGAGCATCATCAGGTCTATCTTGAGCATGTCAAACATGCTTATAACAAGCACTTGTAACACCATGACTTCAAATTTGGTGATCTTGTTCTTAAAGAAAACCAAAATGTCACTACACTAGAACAAAGTCAACATGGTAAGTTCACTCCTAACTGGATGGGTCCATACGTAGTCACTCATAAATATGGGTCTGGGGCTTATCATCTATCTTCCATGGATGGTGTACCTGAAATGGAACCTCTTAATGCTTTGCATCTAAGGCCCTTCTATTGTTAATATCTATCTTACATGATCTTGGTCACAAAATAGATCTTTCATCCATCTAATACCGGTCATGTATTTTGTTGTGATTTGGAACTATGTGGTTCTCCGCGTTATGTCTTTTCTACCTTAAATATGAGTACCATGGCTCTACTCATGGAATTTTTCTTCTTATGGATATGTTCCTCCTCATGGTAGGAACACCTTAATCACTATTTCATCTATCCTAAGTGTCTATCTTAATCGAATCTACTCGGGCAAGAATACGTGTTCGTATACATTTTCTTCCCCTCTATCTGATCTATCTAGGTCTAAACTTAGCTTCTTTAAAAAAAAAAAAAAAGATGCTATCCTAAAATTCCAAAAGATAGACTGATCCCTCGAAGGATAGCTATCCATGCCTTATCAAATAAATCAAAAAGTATAGACCATTCCCTTGAAGGATGGCTATCATCAAAATACAGACCTCTCCCTTAAAGGATGGTTGTTTATTTCATGGAATTTTCAAGGCTTCTCGCATTGATCAGCCTTTGCAGTAATAGACTTCCTCTTCAGAAAGTTTGTTCACTTGTTAACATCATTGAAAGACTTCCCGTATCGATCAGTCTTTCTATGTCTGGAAAACTTCCCGCATTGATCAGTTTGCTCTTCTATCAAAACAAAAATCATGAAGCTGAGATATAAGACCTTTTGTGATCATATGGAGACCCTATTTTCCAATATGAGCACGTATTCTATCCTTTGTATATTTTGACAAGATACATACTTACTTCTCATTCCATCTATCTCTTAGATCTGGTTTGTGACTGACTAGTGTCAGGTTCATTTTATCTGTATCTATGGCCTTATATGCATCGTCTTTCAGTTTCCTACCAAAGTCTCTATTTGTGGTCAGTTAGGGGCCTAACTTATCATTCTTTTTCCTATCTAGGTGTATCACTTTTTATCTTCTAAACTAAGATAATATCATTACATCCTTTGCTGTCACAAAGAGCATTTCCACTTAACATGTTAATTTAGTCAAAATCTATCATCTATCTATACTCATCTTATCTACTTTGTCTAAATACACATCTATCTATATCTATTTCATCAAAATTAAATTAACATCTTAAACATATCAAATCTAATCAATCACATCAAACCACATCACATCTATCTATCCTCTATCAGCACATGTCTATGACCATCAAACTTACACTACATCTATCTATATCTATTTCATCAAAATTAAATTAACATCTTAAACATATCAATCACATCAAATCACATCACATCTATCTATCCTCTATGTCTATGTCCATCAAATCACATCTATTTATCCTCTATCAGCATATGTCTATATCCATCACAATTACGCTACATCTATCCATATCTATCAAAATTAAATGCATGAGTACAATCACATAACATAGAAAATGATGAATCTATATATATATATGAGTGTTTGTACAACAAAGAATGGATGGATTTCAATCAAGCCATCTATATCATACATCAAAAATGCCTTCAAATCGAGGCTACATCAATATATCGATACAAAAATAACATATCTATATCGTAAAATTTGATAGGTGGAAGACACTATCTCCTCCACCCTCCTCTAGTCCAGGCTGTCTCTCCTGGCCACCTCCTATCGAGCTAGAAGAACCTACTGCTGGGGCCTTACCACCTCGATCTCTCCCGGTGCTCCCTCCCTCTGATGCACCACTAGCTGTGGCTATCACTGATCTCCTCCTCACACCGTAACGAGGCACATTAGGGGCATGTTGTGCCAGGGCATCCTCATAGTATCTCACCTCGGTGAGGAGAGACTGATAAGTGCTCGACTCACCATACCAGGTGCTCATAATGGCATTGTTGCTGCTGCTGGTGGTGGCCCTCCTAATGTCACACCTTATGACCCGGACTTTGAAATAGTGCTGTATCACTGTTTTGGCCTCTGAGGGCCTCTCTGTGCCAATGGTAGCGATCCCTCTATTGGATCATTGTATCTCACTCCTGACGTGTTGTGTCTCTCTCTAGTATCAATGCATCCCTCTCCTCTATCAGAGCTCTAATCTCCTCGAGGGCAGCCTGGTGTGTATGTGTCAGGGTAGCATGCTCTCCCTCCAGCCTCTCCAGCCCTTGCAGCTATGTCCTCCTCGTCTGCATCTATGGATGTTGGTAGGTGTCGTGGTAGCTCTATAGAATACCATGCCACATAGCCATCTTACTCTCGGTTTTCATCATCACTATCTGTGGAAGGTGGGGCCTCCCTCAATGGATCTACTGGGATCAAAATTGGTAGATCGGTCTCTCTGCTATCCCACCTGTATGGCCTGTAGGTGGTCGAACTGTCTGTACTAAGCCAAACTACCTCAATACCCATATAAATAGGATGCACTCCCACATATCGGCCTGCCCCTAACCACCCTGCTCTGTCTCAGCTCCACCAGGTGAGCCTCCTGACCGGCCCATGTCGGTAGACCTGATATGGTCTCCAAATGACCTACTCTGGTGTCAGCATCCTGAAGCGCTCAGCATACCACTCCATAGATCTCCTTGTATCTCCTAGGGCCATGTTGGCCCACCATCATCGAATCCATAATCAAGGGCCCCCTCTGCTGTTGGCATCCATGGAAGCCCGGATGGCCTGATCACTGCTATGTGCTCATATGCCCAGCAATGGAGCACAAAGCTAACATCGATACCTATCTGCCTACCGGTGGTGTACATCCATAACTCATAGTATATTTGAGCTATCAAGGCATCGGTAAATGTGAACACCTGTCTGAACTGCAGGATGTCACAAACATAGTCTAGTAATAACAATGGAAATCTCCCACCTCCTGAATCTGGCAGAGAAAATAGGAGATCACCATCTGAATCAATGTTATCCATCTGCTCCTGGCATCATCCTATCTATAATGTGAGGCTATCCTCACCACCTCGGAAACTATCTCTGAATCATCTACCCTATCTCCATACAATCATCCTAGGGCCCTCTGTTGCTGCTCTTGTGGAGTAATCTCAATCGGGTCCCCGGTGATTGGCAACCTCAGGATCCTATATATATCCTCATGGGTGATGGTCATCTCACCCGTCCTGAACTAGAAAGTGCATGTCCTACTATCCCATCGCCGTACTAGTGCTCACATCAACTCTACATCTCGAGGCACCCGTCGGTAGTACCGAAAGCCCCGAGCCTGGCTAGCTCTAGGTGATGCCAATCCATCAGTCACATCAGTGAGAATGGTCTCTAGAAGCTCGGGAATAGCATCCCACATATGTAAAGCCTCTCATGTCTACATCACACAACATCATGGATGGTGTTAGCTACTTATTTATCCAAATCCAAACATCAAAAACACATTCTATCACTTTCTTAAGTCTAAACACTCTAATCGGCATCGATTGAGTCAAATCGACGTCGATCTTATTTAGTCGATGACGATTGAAACTAATCGGCACTGATTGAATTTAATTGGCGTCGATTTTTCCAATCGGTGCCATTGAAAGGCCAAATGCCCAAAATGATCTGGCCTCTCATTTATCTAGTTTTTTCCTAAAAACTAGCATCCTAATATGTTATTTCATGATAAAACTATATAGGAAGTTCAGGTAGATAAACTTACCCCAGGTCGTGTCCTCTTCCTTCTGACTACTCCCAGAGGCTTCCATGTTGCTCAAAATCATTTTTGACTCTCTCTAAATCAATCGTCATGGTCTAAATAAATCATTCATGTTTTCCTTTCTCATATTTATATGGGCTCGGTATGGTCGGTGCCGATTTGTATGGTCGGCGCCGATTGCTTTAGTCAACGTTGACTTTAGCTTGATCGATGCCGATTTAGGCCCATCGTTTCCGATTGGTTACAATTTTACTTCTCCACATCGCTTTCTTCCATCTCCTAATCTTTTTTCCATAGTGTTGATGCTTGGCTTATTTATCTGGTCATTATTATGACCTAAGTGTTACCTTTTGGCACATACTTTCGATATTATCACCCATTTCGAGTTTGTTCCCTATGCATGGGGTACTCACATTTTTGGCAGCTTAAAGATAATGGGTCTATAGGCACTAGTGTCATCTGCTTCATAGACCATCTGGTTGTCCCTACCAATGTATCATTCTTTAGGTGCTACTATTTTGCAGCCCTCTTTACACTCACGGGTCTGTAGGTATTAACATCGTCTCATGCGAAGACCATCTAATCTGCCCTACCAATGTGAGTTCCTTAGGTTGCTACCTTTTTTATTATTTTTGTGCATCATTAATGATCAGATCTACTCTAGGCATCTAGCTGGGGCATCCTGCATTTTCATCTACCTTTTTCAAACTTGGGATCGGTTGTTCTTTCAGGACCCATCCCATCCCTAGTTTGAGGGGGATCACATCATCACTTTTTCTTCCTTTCTTCCAACTCCTTGTTTTTGTCTTGCAACTTTGCTTATCGCAAGTTACTCGAAAAAAAGGGGCAAAATGTAGACACCTAAAATTGGTTACCCAATTTAGTGTCCCCCACGTTCATTTACCTTCTCGGGTAACCTGGGGCACGTTTATATCACCACTTCTCCCTTAGGGTATTATTTAAATATTTGATTTAAACATCTATCCTAAGTTTATTTCACCCCATTATGTTTTACCCATAGATAATTAAATATTAACTATTTAATTACACTTTTTACATGTATCTTAACCACTTATCTACTCCATATCAATTCCTAACCTCCCATATCAATTCTATCCATCTATCCCCCCTATTTCTCCTCCCCCCAAACCGTGCAGTGGGATATTTCCTATATTTGAGTTGGAGGGATCACTTGCATCCTTCCAAAAAGGTTCTTTTTAGCCATTTTGGGAGTCGGTTCCTTGATTGGCTTTGACTGGTACTCGGTCGACGCCAATTTTTTTTTGAATGATGTTGACTATACACTAGTCGGCACGATTACAAATATAGGGCGAAATTTAGTTCGGTTAGATAAAAAAAATGACAGAGAGTTTTGAGCATCAAGCCTGAGCATTATCTATCAAGCGAAAGCTAATTTGTCCAAATCAATCCCCGAGAGGAGTACCATTACTCTGCTCCTACCACATCGACATCGTGAGCCTTCATCGATCTCTTGGTGACTCTGCTCCTGCATCTAGTGAAGGTGGAGCTTTTTCAGCATCCTCAAGGCTCCTCCAGATCTAGTGAACATTGACGATCTAGCTTTCATTGTCCATTTCCCAATCTTCCTGTAATTTTCCCCTAGTTGACGCCGACCTACCCAGTTGACACCGATTTTCATTAGTCGACACCGCCTATCTCGCCGATTTTCTTAGTTTATGTCGATTTTCCTTAATCGACGCGCCGATTTTCCTAATCGACACCGATTGGCTTGCGAGCAGTAAAAGAATTCAGTAACACAAATCCATCATTGTTTTCCACGCTTCCTATTTTCTACTGCTTTCTATCCATTGTTTACATTCTATCTTTAACTTTTAATCAGAAAATATAGACATTTATTTACACTCTTTTATCATGTATTCTTCTTCCTTTAATTTAAAACGTGGACTGACATCTTCCGTGGGATCTTATCATTTCCCGGACCCACTTTTTAGGTAGTACACCTAAATATCTTTTAAAGTTGTCTTTTTATGTCAAGTCTCTATGTCTCACGACTTTCTCGGATCTACTTTTAGGATTGCTTGTGTGCGCCCGTCTTGTCTACATCGGCTTTCTTTTCCATCTACATCTTCGGATATTGTCTTATCTATCAGTATCAATTACATTTGAGTTTTCGGGGTTTTTATGTTTAGTTTGGTAGATTAACTTGGACAGTAACAAGCATGAAAATTCTTGAGCTACACCACCTATAGAGGAATACCCACTTTCTCCTCCACCTATCACAAATCTAGTAGAGATACCTTTTCCTCTAGGAAAACATTCTACATAATCTACCCAAGATACGACCTACTTTTTGCTCTCTTACCCATGAAAGCCAAAGCCGAAAATTCCCTTTCTCTAAGACACATTTTACGGGAATAGCCATTGGGTCCTCATAAACTTCACCTACGAGACGTGTCATTCTCATGCTTAGCTGATCACTTAGAATCTATGGATAGAGCCTTACTATGGGGGACATCTTCTACTTCTGTTTCAATGCAAATGCAGATGTCACTTGCTAACACTTCCACTATATACCTAAAAATATTTTGACCAATCGAATTGAACGCAACCACCTTTACCACAACTTCTTCCATGACACCTATCACGGTTCAACATACACCCTTACCCATAGCCCAACATACATCTAAATCTAAACCCACACCTCAACATCTTCCTTGACTAAACCTATTACTACCTTAGGGTCACCCCAATCACCACCTTGCTCATCCACCTATCAAACTGGATTTAGCTACATCCTCCAAAGTCAACACCACACCTACTCTGACACCCAAATAGAAGAATGAAGCCCATAGAACACATACCCCAGCTACGCCTATCATACCTACATCACCTTCACCCTTTCCGTCCATCTTAGGACCTCAACCTCCCAGTGTGGTTAAGAAACCTCCACCCATCAATAAAACAAAAACACAACAGCCCACTCCTTCCTTGCAAACCTCTAACATACCCGGAGTGCTGAAACGGCTTACACCCACACTGCGCAGATCATTACCACCCATACCTCCAATACCCTCTCAACTTCTTCACTACCCACTACACTTTAGTCTCTGTCCCTCACACTCCCTACACAACCCATGTCATCTACCTTCACAACACCTCCTTTATTCCCATGGGTAACTCACCCTCTTGCCCCATCCATTTTTATTTATAGATCTCATGTGTTTGTATCACCTTTACCTAAGAAGGTGTAACCCAAAGACAAAAATCTGCTACCCTCCAATAAGGTAGTCAACACAACCATAAATCCTCCCGCCCACTCATCTACCATACTCCCACCAAAGCAAACATGATCAACACCCAAGACCACTCTAGCACCCAAAACCATAACTCGACCCACTCCCCCTCCTGCAAGGACCATTCCTCAACAATCAGCCACACCTACACCTAAACCCACTTTCACTTCCCATTGTGATACACTAGTAGGGTCCTATGCCGAGAATCTTAACCAACCTCCTTGAGACTTCTATCATCACATTAACACCACTCAGACCTTATGAGCCCCTCAAACCCAAGCCAAAAGGGTTTGATGACACTAAAATTTATGCCTACCATCATGTGCTAGGGAACGGTGTGGATAACTGCAAGGCTTTGAAAACCATCCTTATCCAGTTGTGTCCTCCTAAAGCCAATTTTGATGATGACGACCTTCTTGATGAGGACCCTACATCACTAATGTCCATTCCCACAATCCTTCCCTCACCGCCTACTCAATAACCATGACCTCCATACCCTTAAATCTTATATCCACCCCGTCGATTTGAAATTAACATGGTTCGCATCAAAGAACTTGCCACACCATTACCTAAATGTCATTATACCCACTCACCTCACAAGGCTTTTCTCCCCGGTAGGTTTTGTATGTCATGTCATTATACCACTCATCCTAGACCTTCTCCATTTTCCAACTCCCCTCGGATCAACATGATCCACATTATTACCCCTCCTCGGAAGGACAAAGGCAAGGAAAAGGAAACAGACCCACCAACCAATCCTATACCCAACATACCATCTGCACCCACACCTAAAATGACTATCCATGGCCCCACATTACCTATTTATAATGGGGCCACACATCACACCATGCTCAAATAACTACATCAATCCCCCCTCGAAATGTCCCTATATGACCTCATCCAAACCTCAGAATCCCATTGTCAAGATCTCATGGAGGTCCTGCAGTCTATTGAGGTTTTACCCAATGACCCTACACTCGTAGCCTCCATTATCACACCCTATGATGTAGCCTCTCTCACCAAATTTCCACCTTTATCCACACCTCACCCTTCTCACCAAGTAGCCTCCATTAGCTTCTCGGAGGAAGAGATTGCACCACACCAAACCGATGATCTTGACCCGGCCCTCTTCATCTTTTTCCACTTCGATGATATACATGTACAACGTGTAATGATCGATGGGAGTGCTAGCATTAATATCACTTCATCCCATGCATTCGATCAAATGTGCATACCAAACAATTACATGCATAAACATCCCGTTATGTTGCATTCATTCAACAACGCTATCACCTCTACACTAGGCACCATCATCCTCCACATTTTCGTGGGTCCCCGCACTATTCCAAAGCTATTTTATGTCTTGGAGGGGGAATTTCAATATAACCTGTTGCTTGACAAACCTTGGATTTGTGTCATGGGTTGTGTTCCTTCCACTTTTCATCGTTGTGTAAAGTTTGAGCATGAAGGGCACACCTATACTATTCCAGCTGATCCATCACCTTTCAAAACATGCAACATGCTTTACTAACCCAATGATGTGCTCATACCCATTAAAGCATCTACAACCACTACCTTTTCACCTACACCTCCACTCACTAGTGCCGCCACTACCTCAACCACACCTACATCCTCCTTTCCTACCATTGCCACAACTTCCACGGATGACCCATCAGCCTCCCAATCCATTAGATATACCTCCGCGTCGACCACCGACACATCATCTATTCTAACTACCCACATACCAACCACCGATCCCTTGGAAGGCATTTTTCAATGCCTCACTCTAGGAGAATATTGCTTATATAGTGTCAACACATTCCTTACTCCACAAGAGTATGGAAGTCTTCACTAACACCCTCATTATGATCAGTGCATAGTAGAACACCTCCTTTATGGTCCTCCTCATCTTTGTACCAGTCTCACCTATGGGGAATCGACACTACTACTTATACACCCGAACCACTTTGTAAAAAAATCCACCCATTTTTGGTGACTTCCGATCTCTCACCAATTGTCGTTTCACCCACACCTTCCTGCACCGATGTGCATGGGAGGGTTTTGGTTTTGGATTTTATGAGCAAGGCCTCCATACTATGATTCCATGTACCACCCATAAACATAACAACCGTAGTGGTATCTGATTTGTTGAACCACCGACTAAGCAAGCCCGCATTTAACCCATTGAGAACATCAACCCTTCTCCGCCTTCTTCACCCGTTCCGCCTTCATCACCACCTTTGTCGACAGAGTTGATGGATCCTGAATCTATGCCTCCTAATTTTTTTTTCATAAACACCATTTCCTTAGTGCCTTTGAATTATCAACATGAGGGCGAGGTCCCTTCCTCTCTTCCCTTCTTGTATCCTGAAATTATTGATGACGATATAACTTCAATTAACATTGTTCAATGTCAATATGTTGAATCTATACTCACCTACCTTAGTGCGAAGACTCATATACTCATCGGTCATTACCTTCTAAGACATAAACCATGTTGAATGAGTTGACTATCAAGATCAACATTCATACTCGGGATGACCCTCATACTAAAGATTGGTCAATCTTTAGATCTTTCTGAATAGGAAGCCATCACTTCTTTTCTCAAAGATCATAACCACACTTTCTCTTGGTCTTACACAGACATGCCTAGTATTGACCCCACCATAGTGGTCCACAATATCATAACCATTCTTGATTCCAAACCCATCAAACAAAAGTTGAGGAAAATGCACCCTCACATTGCCCTTCTCGTTAAAGAAGAACTTCAATGCCTTCTTTCTATTTCCTTCATATTACCCATTGATTATCCTCATTAGATTTCTAACATTGTCCCTGTCACTAAGGTGACATGGGGACTCCAAATTTACATGGAATTCCATGACCTTAACCTTGCCTTCACAAAATATGACTTCCCTCTACCCGGTATTGAGCAACTAGTTGACCTTACCACGGGTCACGAGATGCTATCATTCATGGATGGCTTCTCGGTTATAACCAAATATTTCTTGCCCCAAAGGATCAACACAAAACCTCCTTGATCACCCCTTGGGGTACCTTCTACTCTTGAGTCATGCCTTTCGGCCTTAAAAATGATGGTGCTACATATCGGTGGGCTATGACTTACATCTTCCATGACATCATGTATTGTATATTGGAAGATTATGTGGATGACCTCTCGCCAAATCTAAATGCCGCTCATAACACCTCACCATCCTAAAAACCAGTTTTGACCGCCTCATTAATTACATTCACCTTCATCCAAAGAAGTGTGTCTTCATGGTTCTCTCGAGCAAGCTCCTAGGATTTATCGTTTCCCTACGTAGCTGCAGGTAAGTTACTGATATATTCACCATTTCATTTCACAATTATTTGATCGGTGTCAACCATTTCATCATATTCTCAAGAAGGATGTCTCTTTTAAATGGGATGATGACTACCAAAAATATTTTGAGGCCTTAAAACAATACATTCTCCAACCACCCATACTCATTCAACCTAAAGATGATTAACCTTTCTAACTATACATCTCAAATTCTTGATCCCTCTTTGGGAGCCATGCTCACTCATTGTGATGAACAACATAGGGAGCGGTAGTTTATTACATAAGCCATACTCTTTTGGACTATGAAACTTGATACACCCATCCTAAAAACTTTTCATAGCCTTAGTTTTGTTGCCACAAAACTACTGCCATTGCCTACTCAACCACAAAACCTATGTTGTTACCAACACCGTGTTTCGCTCGGAATGTTTCGACCACGGGAATAGAGTTACTTCTATCCTTTCATTCCTTTTAGAAATAGATAAGGTTAGGGCTAGGAGGAATATCTCATTAAACGTCGAGATGGTGTGTGCATACCATAGAGAAAGATCGGGTTATTGCAAGAACTCCTTTTTGTCTTGGAAGGACTACTGTAAATAAGAACACAAGACCACAAGATTTTGATTAGACAATAAATGAGGGAACTTGCCTTGGGCCCAGGGAAATATAAAACTTCCTTTCGAAGGTGGTCGGTTCCCCTGCTAATATGAATTAACACAAAAGGCGCAAAATATCAAATAAATTGCTTCGTTGAGACGGGTAGGGAAAGGCTGATTTACGGTTTTGAGTCACAATAACCGATACTGGGTTCTTGATAACTAATATCGGTATGGTCTAGGATCTGTAGGTTGGTTGTTTTGTGGGGTGGTTGTGTTGTAGGGTATGATGTTGTTGGTAAGGCTAGTATATGAGTGATATTAGGTAATGAGATGGTGAGAGGTAAATGAATGATAGTTAGATGCAATGACACGTTGGGTAGTGGATCTAGGAATGGATTTATGGGAATTTGTGATTCAAAAGTCTAAGAAATGTTATTAAAGAGGACATGAAAGGTGTAACTTCTTGGTTTATTGATGAAGATGCGAGTCCGGAACTCGATGAAAAAGGTAGAACTCAAGTGGGATGGCTTGACACACGAGAAGATGAGAGATCTCCCTCCCGATGATCAGTGAGTATCACGGGTTTACGGCTATTCCGTTGTAATCTTGGGATTGATCTCCTTTTCTTTGCAACTCTCCTTGTCTCTTCACTCGTCTCTGCTTTCGGCCAAGTGAATATCCAAATGCTCTTTATCACTCCCAATGATCTCTGTTGATTCAAAATCCTTCGACCCTTGTTTTACGGTTAGGGAGCCCATTTTATAGAGGCACCGATGGCGGTTCACGTAACCGGCGGCGGTCAGTAGGAACCGACATCGGTAAGGAAAAATGTAGGCTATTTTTAGTAAAATAGCCCACCTTCCTACTTTTCTCCCGGGGATTAGTTGCGGGCTTGGTCAAGTGACTAGAATGTCGGTTTTGGAGTGCGAGAAAGGGGTCCTTAATCATGGGTGTAGGTGTAGACCAAGTTATAGGTCTTAATTAGGTTAGTTTAGGGTTAGGACTAGGTCACGATGAGGTGGCAAAATGAGGTGGCAGGTGAGGTGATGTGGATTTATCAATTACGAGGTAATTAATAAATAATTGTGTAAGGTTTAGGTGATGAGGTTAGGATACGAAATGAGATGCGGGTCACAAAGGGGTCGTAAGACACAAATTTGGTGTCTACATTAGCCCCTTATTGTCGTGTAGCTTGTTTTGTAAAGCTGCGCGGACAATAATATGAAGTGGTTTCTCCTGTTAAGGATATAGGTAATCCCCCTCAAATCTATCACAGATTGAGAGAGCGGGAAATCGGGGATAGGGTTGATAAAGGGTGAATGGTGTAGAGAGGATGGTAAGATGGTGGGGTAGGTCGAGGAAGCGAGACGCATGTTGAAATGTAATAGTGCGACTAGGGTACATGATTTGACGAGCAAACCGGCAATGCATAGGCAAAGGTCGATAGTTTATCCAAACAAGGGTGATATAATCCTGGTATCCAAGGCATAGGAAGTAGCTCCAGGGTATATAACAGGTAAGGTATAGGAACGTTTAGGCATGTTCGGCAGTACCAAATGGTTGGTTTGGTTGAGATAAATGTCACGGTCTAGGTCTAGGCAAAGTTGGTCGACAGATCAAGTCAAGGACCCTAATCATGCTAAAACACGAATAGGTGAGCTCGATGGAACAAAAAGCTACATGATGGGTGGATAAAAGTGTATGGTGTTGATGTTGGGCGAGGTATCGAAGTGGTACGGCCTTGGGTCGGGCCAAGTTGTTGGGTTGCGGCCTTGGGTCAGGCCGGAAGGGTAGAGTGAGGCCGTGGGTCGGGCCGGATGGGTAGAGTGAGGCCTTGGGTCGGGCCAAATGGGTAGGGTGAGGCCTTGGGTCGGGCCTGGTTGGGTCCTTGGGTCGGGCCAAATGGGTAGGGCGAGGCCTTGGGTCAGGCCAAATGGTTAGGGTGAGGCCTTGGGTCGGACCAAATGGTTGGGGCGAGACCTTGGGTCGGGCCAAATGGTTGGGGCGAGGCCTTGGGTCGGGCCAGGATGGTTGGGGCGAGGCCTTGGGTCGGGCCAAATGGCCCTTGGGTCGGGCCAAATGGTTGGTTGCGGCCTTGGGTCGGGCCGGTGAAGTCAAAAACGGCTAAAGAGCAATGGAGCATATAGGCGATGTGGTAAAGAGGCAATGTGGTGGGAAAGGGAACGTAGTGAATAAGGGCAAAAAGTTGGGTAAAAAAGGACAAAACCGATATCGGTTATATATGACCGGTACCGGTTAGATAACCGACGCCGGTTCCTTAGGGCATGAATTGACCGGTATCGGTTCAATGTTAAAAACCTATAAAAAGAAAAATACGGCCGGTCATTGTCACTTTGTGAATTTGGAAATCAAATTAAGTTGTCTGAGGTGGAATATTGACATTGGTGTATTTATTGGCTGAGGTGGCACTAGTTGAGTGGAGAAGTGAGTTGATTGGCGGGCCCGAGTGAGGAGGAGCGGTAGGTGATTGGCGAGAGGACCCGGCGAGAGGACATTTGGAGCCATGGCACGGCCCAGGGGAGGCGAGAGGAGGCTGGACCAGCTGGACCACCACCACCCATCCCACCACGACGACGTGTCATCGTACCGGTAGGTTCAAAACCCTGCATTGTGTTCAGTTGATTGCATTATGCTAAATTTGGGGTTTTGGGTAGGAATGTATGTTTTGGATGAAATAAGTAATAAATGGAAGTGATTTGAAAAAGGGAGAGGGTAGATAGGTTAAGTAAGCCAAGGCAGCTGGGTGGGTAGATTTTTAGGGTATTTGGGTGGGTAAGTTGGAAAAAAATGAAAAAAATGTAGGTGGGGGGCCGCGCGGGGGTTCGGCTCCGGGAAATTACAGCGACCGATGTCGGTCGCTAAGCGACCGGCATCGGTCACAAAATTTAGGGACGGGGTGCTTTGTGTTTGGCCGGTGTCGGTCGGTAGTTGACCGGCGTCGGTGGGAAGAGGGCCTGGTCGGTTATTGGGGACCGGTACCGGTCCGTAGTGGTTGTTAGGTTTTTTTTTTTGGATTAAGTTATTGTGTTGTGTTGAGTTTGTGGTGGTGAGTTAGGTGTTGTTTGGGTTGGGATGGGGTGTTTTGGGTGTTTTTGGGTTGGGATGGGGTGTTTTGGGGTGGGTTGTTTTGGGTAGAAGAGGGAGGCGAATAGCATAGAGAATAGGTGGGTGGGGTGTGTTAGAGAGTGAGTCGTGGTGTGGCTAGGTGGAGAAGAAAAGTGGGTGTAGAGGGTTGTGGTGTTGTTGTTGTAAAGTAGAGCTAATGTTGTTTGGGTTGGGATGGGGTGTTTTGGGGTGGGTTGTTTTGGGTAGAAGAGGGAGGCGAATAGCGTAGAGAATAGGTGGGTAGAGGGGTGTGTTAGAGAGTCGTGGTGTGGCTAGGTGGAGAAGAAAAGTGGGTGTAGAGGGTTGTGGTGTTGTTGTTGTAAAGAGTAGAGCTAATGTTGTGGGTTGGTTTGGGGTGTTTTGGGGTGGTTTGTTTTGGGTAGAAGAGGGAGGTGAATAGCGTAGAGAATAGGTGGGTAGAGGGTGTGTTAGAGAGTCGTGGTGTGGCTAGGTGGAGAAGAAAAGTGGGTGTAGAGGGTTGTGGTGTTGTTGTTGTAAAGAGTAGAGCTAATGTTGTGGGTTGGTTTTGCAGGCACGTCAGCATCTGACGATGCGGGACAAGATGCCATTTGTTGTGCGGATGTGACCACATGTATCCGCAGCACACTGGGAAATCATGCGCGAGGTGGGACTCGGCGGAGTCCAGCGATCAGAGCTATCGACAGAGATCATAGTTTGATGGTTGCCCTCATCGAGAGATGGGATCCGGCGACCAATGTGTTCCATCTCCCGACTGGAGAGATGACCATCACATTGGAGGATGTATATCGCATCCTTCGATTACCTATTGATGGAGAGGCCATTTTCCAGGTGGATGCAGAGACAGCCATGGACAACATCCTACAAGGTTTTGGGGATGCAGCTGCGCTAGTGACATATCACAGCGCGAGCATCGGGTATGGTGATATGTACCGTGCGCACCGACATGAGACATGGCTTGCCGTGTTGATGATGATCGGGATCACCTGCTTCACCCTCCCGGACTCAGAGGGAGGCCGCTTTCCACGGGCATTGATGGGGGTGCTTCATGAGATGGTGGAGGAGCACACTGTTATGCTTGGCACCGATATATATACAGTGCGATTATCTGAGGAGCTGTGGGGCTATCGCCGGATGAGGTGATTCGGGATTTGTTCGACATTTTTACTTCACTGTTGGGCATATGAGCACATCATATGCATCAGACCAGTAGGGTTACCCCAGCAGCCAGGGCCACAGGTCATATACAGATACGGCTTTCAGAGGTGGTTGGGGGTCGTGGGACAGCCACGAGCAGTGCTTGCAGGGCGGGACGTCACCTATTACAGGCATTTATTAGAGGGCCTGACAGCTGGTAGATATCGTATGGAGACCTTACAGAGGTCATCACCCGCACAGAGGAGCCCGAGTACAGTTACGCTTGATCCAGTACACTTTCTGGATAGCAGGACGGAGGCCGGGAGAGTACGAGAGGATACCCCTAGAGAGGTGCAGCGAGGCGAGATGGGGCTGCGGCAGGGATGAGCCACCTCCCTTCCCTCGGTATAGGGAGGGATGATGTAGAGGCCCCACTTGCACACCACCACCCGTGGATCCAGTTGGGTTCTTTGAGAGGCCGATAGATGATCAGTGTAGATGATGTTGGTATGTATGCGGGAGCATATATGGTTTGGTGGGCTGGTCAGAGAGCAGCGAGGGTAGCACAGCCTGCACAGCCAGACTTGGCAGTGGTGATGGCAGAGCGAGATCAGCTCAGGGGTCAGGTGCAGCTATTACGAGGCGAGGCTGGCTGCTGCTGCGAGCACATATAGGTGTTTTACGAGGCGCTAACCCAGTGCGAGAGTACGAGGCACGAGCGCATGGCACAGGCACCACCACCACACCGCAGCGGCGGCCACGGCCCGAGCCAGGCACGAGCACGAATACCACCACGGCCACAGGCACCACCAGCGGCACCATCACAGGCACAGGGGGCACTGGTAGTAGGAGTCAGGGGACCAGCCCCAGCACCTACGGTGGCACAGGACAGATATATGGAGGCGAGAGCGGAGGCCCGGTACTATCAAGATGTTCTTGATGGTGCTGGAGGCGAGTATCGCCATATGCGGCTTATAGAGCGAGACCTCCCATAGTCGAGAGATCGCGAGGAGGTGCGGCCACGGCCGGCGTGTGCATTACGGCGGGGCGAGAGGCACCACGGGGACCGCGGGGAGAGTGCTTGAGGCGGTGGGGAGGCGAGGATCCCTGCATTGTTTTTGTATATGGACATGGGCACCGGTCTGCGCACCAGTTGTGTTGATAGAGGCCTGCGTGCCTACATTTATTCATTTATTCATTCATTTATTGTATACTGGCCTGCGAGCCGAGTACGGGTTGTATAGTTGATACCGGCCTGCGAGCCGAGTATATTTTTGATATGAGGACGGCTGCGAGCGAGTCGAGATTATTGTCATTTATTGCGGCCTGCGTGCCGGCTTTGTTGTATTATGAGATCACAGAGGTCCCGATGCAGGGCATATTGTATATTGGAAACGTTGTATATGTGATATATAGATATGAGGATTTGACTCACATGCTGTGTTCAAAATGTTTTTAAGTATTTTGTCGATGGTTTGTGATATTTGATGTATGATAAGTTTAATTGACATGTTGATATATTGATGATGTTGATGTTTGTTGTTAATGGGATGCAGTCATGTTATATTATGAAATGTGGCATGTTTTGTTGCTGGTTTGGTGACATTGTTATATATGTATCTGATGAGTTGGATCCAAATGGTGTATAGATTGATAGTTTTTGATATCCTTAGATGATGGCATGTTTTTTTGGTAATGTAGATAGATGATATGGATGAAATCGTAATGAGAAGTGGATTGGATGGACAAATATGGATAATGGTGTTGTTATACGGGAAAAGAGGTGGGCGCGATAAAAAATTAGGTAGAAAATGAAGAAAAGAACTATGTTTCAAAAGCGGTGTGTAACCGATATCGGTTAGAAATGTAACCGAAACGCGGTATTAGTAGACCGATATCGGTTATGTAACAAATCTACCGGTTATTTAGGTATGAGCTTTTCTAAAAATAGAAAAGCTAGGGTGGCACTTAAGTTCTAATTTTGAGAGCCATGCACGAAGTTAAATACGCGAGCGCGACGCTTTTTGGCACGTAGAGACAGAGTAATTGCATGAGAGATTTGAGTGATAAGGAGAAAAGAGATAGGGAAAGTGAATGTGATCGAGATTCGGAAAGGCGAAAGGTGAATTTGAAAAGGGTGGTGATCATGGCGAACGAGGAGAAGCATCCGGCGAGGCGGGGACGAGAGGGAAGACAAGTGCCACCTCAGGCTGCTGCTGACTCAAGAGGTAAATGTTTTGGTTGTGATTTGATTCTTGCATGTTTTGTGAATAAGATGGGGAGAGTAGGTGGGTAGATATGAGAAAGAAAACATGATAACAAGGGTTATAAATGAGGTGAGTGTTACGTGGTAGGTAATCAAGGGTTTGGGTATGTGTGTGTATACAGAGAGGAATAAACGAGCAATTTATTGTCGTAGGTGGTTGTTTAGGCAAGGTGTATGTAATTGACAGTGACCGATAGCGGTTAGGGATAACCGGTATCGGTTACTGAACCGGTACCGGTTATTTATAACCGATACCGGTTACTGGAGGAATTTCCAGAATGTGAGAAAAACCCTTAGGGATTTGATGGATTGAATGGTTGTTTGTTGTTTTGATGTATGCAGGCAGAGGCAGGGTTGAGGATGAATGATAGTGTGCCAGCGCTGTTGTCACGAATCCGAGCGGATGTAACACCAGCGGAATGGACATTGATAAATCGTTTGGGGTTAAGTGGAATCCGCTATTATTCACGAATCACACGTAACCATGCTATGTTGCAGGCGTTGATTGAAAGATGGAATCCAGAGAAGAATACGTTCTATCTGCCAACAGGGGAGATGACAGTAACATTGGAAGATGTGTTCCGTATTTTGAGGCTCCCTATTACAGGAAAACCAGTATATCAGGCATTACCTAGCGCGGCGCGGGGAGCGATAACAGTAGTATTTGGTCCATACGCATGAGATTTGACACAACGAGGTTTGTCATTCACATATGGGATAATGTATGCAGCACACCCTGAGGAGACAAGGTTAGCAGTGATATTAATGATAGCGGTAGGGTATTATGCATTACCGAGGGCGGAAGGGGGAAGATTTCCAAAGGCATTGATGTGTGTTATTTGGGAGATGATAGAAAGGAACGTGACTTTTGCATGGGCACCTGCATATTTGGCGGAACTATACAGGGGTTTATGGGCTTGTAGGTGAAATCACGGGGCGACCTTTGGATTGTTCATACTTATTACCTGTTGGGCCTATGAGCACATTGTTTGTGTGCGACCAATAGGCCGACCCATCCAGTCAGGAGAGACCGGAGTACAGAGGTTGGGGTTCAGACGATGGGTCCAGACAGAACAAGAGGCAAGATCCCAGGCTGTGACGGGTGACATTGAGTATTACAGGCAGGTATGGGAGAGGGTGACGATTGCGGATATCTGTTGGAGGCCTTACGGGAACTATATGGTAACAGAGAACATAGCTGAGGAGTTGAGGGGTGTAGAGCGATTGAGGTGGATCGCGGGGCACAGGCCAGGTGAGTATGAGAGGATTCCTATAGATCGCGTGCGGCGACAATTTGGATTTGTGCAGGATATACCCCTGGCTTATAGACCATATATGAGGATCGACGCCGAGGCAGCATTCTCACCTCCCCGGCCAACACCTCCAGAAGGGCCAGAGGAGATAGCAGCCGATCACAGTGTAATGGATGCGAGGCAACAAGGCCTATAGGTTATGGTGGGTAGCGAGCTGCGAGGTGTACGTGATCACCACGACATAGCCGTGATTACGGCGGAGAGAGATCTCTGCGAGTTTAGTTCAACACTCAAGCGCAGTGAATGAGGCAAGAGGATTGTTAGCGGTTGCGGAGTCACGGGTGGAGAGACTAGAGGCTGGATTCCTCCATGTGAGAGGGCGTATTCATATGTTACAGGAGAGATTGGCAGATCAGTGGGCGGTACCAATAGCCGCGGTACCTTTGAGGACGGAGAGGCCCGGCGAGAGGCGTCGACGATCACGATCATCTCCTGGGTCGGGATGAATCGTGAGGGTCTAAGTAAATGTTATAGAGGTATAAGAATAAATAAGGATGCCGACCTGCGTGTCGATGATAGAGGAGATGTATTTGTTTAACATCTAAATAAGACTGAATATGTATGTTGATTTGAGTTATGATAATAATAAGAATGTTTTCATTTTGACTGTTGGTGTTTTGAAAAAGGATAAAAGAGGAATGTGATTAAATAGAAATACACAAAAATATTTATATTTACCACACATGATAGGTTATGGTAGGGGATGGTCGAGCTAACCTTGGGAGACCCCATGTCTCCGAAGTGCTGCCTACATAGCCCATTGCACAAAGCAAGGAGGGGCCTCAGACCGATGTAGTTCTCCCTTAGGACCAGGGAGAGGTGAATTTAGGTATGGTTAGGCAATTTGTTGGTTGGTAAAAATGTTGATATTAATATTGGTAAGGTAAGGTTGATGGTGTTGGTAATGAATTGGTGATGTTGTAAAAGGTATAAGGGAAGCGAAAGTTAGCCTACCCAAGTAGTAGGGAACCATGTCTTGATTAAGATCAACACACAATCCTAGATGCAAGGCAAAGAGGAAAGAATGCTCCATAGGTGAAAAGAACTAAACAAACCACATAATAACGTAGAATGAGCTTGAACCCCTAGGTACCTTGCATAGACGAGAAGTCGATAGGTGAAAAGAGTTGTATAATCACAATATATCGGGTGTACGTCACGTCCCTTGAGTTGAAACAAATGGTGAGGTGAGGTGGATGATATAACGGAGGTACAGAGAACTTGTTACAAAGCGAGTGTTCTGACGAAAGAGAGCCTACCCTAAATAGACAAGTCCATGACTCAAAAGTTCTTTTGAATGAGGCTTTTATTTTATTGAATTATAGGCGATCGATGTGGGAAGCCTCAAGAGGATATTGATTGTATTATTCTTGAGGTCTTCACAAAGCTGATCAATGCGAGAAGCTTCGAGAAAAGGATGAGCTGTGTATAGCATGTCCTTCGAGGAGCGATCTATTTATAATGCTTTGTGATTTTAGTGCATAGCATTGTCCTTCGGGAGGCGATCTATATATGATAGCAGCAATAGTTTGGCATATAGCTGTCCTTCGAGGGAGCAGTCTATATATAATTTAGATAGCTAGATGTTCTTTTGGTGTGAAACATCTAGTTTGGTAGGAAGTTTGACTCAAGAAAATCCCATAAGAAGGTGTTATTTTAATACTTTGAAGTCATGGACTAGACTAAAAAGGGGAAGGCATCGTTAAGGGGAGGTGAGAAGTGAGCTTGATTTTATTTGGAGATGTAGGAAACAAAGTGTATGTAGCGGTAAATGAGCTCAAGGGACGAGCAGTAGGTAGATAGGAAGTGATGTAACACTAAATTCAATAGTAGAATGGTCGAAGATGCAAGGCATTAAGGGGTTCAGGCTCAGGCTTACCATTAAGCGAAGCTAAACGATAAGTACCTGATCCATAAGTGTGAGTGATTATATAAGGCCCAATCCAATTAGGAGCAAATTTTCCACGTTTGCTCTTTTCCAGTTTGGTTACATGTTGATTCTCTTTGAGGACAAGATCACCAACTTTAAAGGTACGCTCATGAAGTCACTTATCATAAGCACGCTTGATGCGTTTTTGATAGATTTGAAGGTGATCGAGAGTTGTAAGACGACGTTCGTCAAGAAGCTCCAATTGGGCTAACCGCTCTTGGCGGAAATCATCGTTGGTGAGAATATCCTGAAGAGATATCCTGAGGGAGGGTATTTGTATTTCGAGAGGCAAGATGGCCTCGGTACCATATACCAAAGAAAAAGGTGTAGCACTAGTGGAGGTACGAATGCTAGTACGATAAGCCCAAAGGGCAAAGGGAATGTGCTCGTGCCAATTTCTTCCGGACTCATTGACAACTTTCATGAGGATTTTGGTTAGGGTTTTATTAGAGGATTTGGCTTGTCCATTTTCTTGTGGATAGTAGGGTGATGAGAAGCTAAGTTTGATACCAAAGTTGTCACAAAGGTCTTGCAATAACTTATTTTTGAAAGATTTTCCATTATCTGTTATCAGGCGATGAGGAACACCAAAACGACATATAATGTGGTGGTTAATGAACTCTACAATTTTTTCTTTTTTGGTTGAAATGAGTGGAATAGCCTCCACCCATTTTGTGTAATATTCGGTTGCTGTGATAATCCATCGGTGACGTTGCGAAGAGGACGGGTGAATCTCACCAATAAGGTCTAAACCCCATTGTGAGAAAGGCCAAAGATCTCGGGCGACCTGTAGGGGGTGGCTAGGAGTATGTTGAAGGTTGGCGTGTTGTTGACACATAACACAACGCTTAACATATTCGTAGCAATCGTTATTGAGAGTAGGCCAATAATAACCAAGGCGAAGGATTCGTTTGGCCATGGCAAGGCCGCTAAAATGCCCGCCACAAATACCGTCATGTACTTGTTGGATGGTATGGGTGACCTCCGCACCGGTGAGACATCGAAGGAGGATGCCATCAAAGCCACGTTTATAAAGGAGTCCTCCCATAACAAGATAATGAGAAACGCGTTTAAGAAACGCGTTTGCAGTACTAGTAAGGTCAGATGGGAGAACAGAGGTTGTAAGGTAGTCGTGAAATTGGTGATACCAGGTATCCTGTGAATTAACAGACACATTATTTATCGTACAAACAACCGAGGCTGAATAAGATGGGGCAAAGAGTTGTTGGACCAAGACGAAAATGTCAGAGTCAGTTGATGAAGCTGGAATTTGCGAGGCTAAGCAAGCCATAGTATCCGCAAATTTGTTAGTGGAGCGGGGAATGGTTTGGATAGAATAGCGAGTAAATAAGGCTAGAAGTGAATCCACGTAGTGTTTGTACTTTTGAAGTTCCTCATTTTTGCATTGGTAGATGCCCATAACTTGATTGACTACTAATTGAGAATCGCCAAAAATATTGATAGATTTGATACCTAAGTGTAACGTAACTTGGAGACCCAGAACAAGGGCCTCGTATTCCGCTGTATTATTAGTGCAAGGGAAATCGAGTCGAATGAGAGAGGCATAGGCTCAGCGTCGAGAGGAATGAGAACAACGCCGGCTCCTCCGCCACGCTGGCATTTGGATCCATCGAAGAAGAGGGTCATTGGATACGACTCCTCCCTGAGTGAAAGAGTGGCGATGAGTTCGTCGGGGAATGTAAAATTGGTAAATTGTTCCCCTGGTAAAGGGGCTTCCACAAGTTGATCTACGATGGTTTGTCCTTTGATTGATTTCTGGTGGACAAACTCAAGGTCGAGGTCGGCGAGGAGCATGAGCCATCTGGCGATGCGTTGGTTTAGATGAGGTTTGGCATACATGTAATGGATGGGGTCCGTGTTGGTGATGATGAAAGTTTTGTGATTCAGAAGGTAGTGTCGGAGTTTGGTAGCCACGAATGATAGGGCTAGGCATAACTTTTCTACATGTGTATACCTAGTCTCATAGTCCACCAAAGTACGACTTATATAATAAACGGCTTGTTCTCGATTCTCAGAGTCACGATGTGCAAGCATGGCCCCTACAGCGTGGTCAGTGGCGGAAAGGTAAAGGTAGAAAGGGCGGTCGTCCTAAGGTGGGATAAGCACGGGTGGATGCAAGAGATAAGTTTTGAGAGCTTCAAAGGCTAGGTGGCACTCTTCACTCCATTAAAAATCAATGTCCTTTTTAAGAAGGTGATGGAAAGGTTGACATCGATCCGAGAGTTGGGAGATGAAACGTCGGATAGATTGGAGCTTACTTTGTAAACTATGCAATCGTTTGAGATTGGTAGGTGGGGGCATTTCTAGGATAGCTTTGACTTTAGATGGGTCAACCTCGATGCCACGTAAAGAGACGATAAAGCCAAGAAGTTTCCCTGAAAGGACACCAAAGACACATTTCTTTGGTTGAAGGCGGACAGAATATTGTAACAGGTGATCAAAAATAATGGTTAAAACATCGAGATGTTCACTACGATGTTTAGATTTGCCAAGAAGATCGTCGACGTAATCTTCAAGGATAGTGTGCATAATGTCATGAAAAATGTAGGTCATAGCCCGCTGATAGGTTGCACCAGCATTCTTAAGGCCAAATGGCATTACGGTAATGAAAGGTTCCCCAGGAGTTATGAAGGTAGTTTTATGTTGATCGGTGGGGCAACCAAAATTTGGTTATATCCCGAGAAGCCATCCATGAGAGAGAGCATCTCATGGCCTGCAGTGAGATCTACAAGTTGGTCAATGCTAGGCAGGGGGAAGTCATCCTTAGGGCAAGCGAGGTTAAGATCCCGGAAATCTGTGCATATCCGAAGTCCCCCCGTCGCTTTAGTGACAGGTACGATGTTAGAAATCCATTGAGGATAGTCAATAGGCAGAATGAAGGAAACAGAAAGGAGTCGTTGAAGCTCCTCTTTGACCAAGAGAGCAATGCGTGGATGTATTTTCTCAATTTACATTTTAATTGGCTTGGGAATCGGTTTTAGTGTAATGTTATGGATGCAATGTCGGGGATCAATTCTGGCATGTCAGCGTAGGACCAAGCGAAAGCTTGGTTGCGAGCACGGAGAAAGGTAGTAAAGGTGACTTGTTCTGATGTGTTAAGGGATTGTCCGATCTTCACAATGTGAGGATCCTCCTCCGTGTGGATGTTGATTTCTATAGTAGATTCATTCAGCATGGTTTGAGTTTCAGATGGTAAGGCGCGTTGAATATAAGAGTCATCCGTGCCAAGGTAAGTGAGGATGGAGTCATCATCTTGACACTCAACAACATTAATTGAAGGTGAGTCCTCTTGATCATGTCTGCGGATATAGAAGGGGATAGAAGAGGGGTCCTCATTATCGCGTTGATAATTGAGAGGACCTAGGAAGATAGCATTTATGAAAAAAAAAAAAAAAAGTTAGGAGGGATAGATTCGGGATCTATCGACTCTATGGGTGACGAAGGAAAAATAGGTGATGATGGTTCGGTAGGGGTGACGTCATTGTCTTCTAGAAGACAACTGACACGAGGTTCCTCCTGTGTAGGTGTTTCAGGAAAACCGAGACCACTACAATCATTGTGTTTGCGTGTAGTCACGGGAATGAGTGTATGTCGGCCTTGTTCATAAAGACCAAAACCAAAGCCTTTCCAAGCACAGCGAGTCAAGAAGGTGAGGGCGAAATGATGATTTGTCAAGTATTGAAAATCAGATTGGAAGGAACCACACCAAGAGGGGGTTCAGGGGTAATGGAGGATGTGTCAACACCCCCATACGTTAGGTTGGTGTGGCAATGGGGTGGTCCGTAAGAGATTACTTCCCCACACGACGGTCATAGGTAGGATGTGCATGTACACATCCGTACTCTCCATGGGGTATGGAAAGAACTAACGTTATATAGGTGATACTCCCCAGCGTAAGGCGTTGAAAAACATCTACTAAGGGTGCTGCATGTTGGGATGTTAGGCTGGGAAGGAAGTGGTTTTGCGACGGTGGTTTCATCAGTTGAAGGCGTAGGTGCGGTTGAGGTGGATGGTTGAGGTACATTTGAAGAGGATGGTTGGGTTGAATGAATGGGTGTCTTGATTGGTACAAGCACATCGTTAGGGTGGTATAACATATTACAGGTTTTAAAGGGGGGAGGATCAGCTTTTACGGTGTAGGACTTCCCCTCGTACTCAAATTTTATGCATCTATGTAATGTTGAGGGAACGCATCCCATAGCCCGGATCCAAGGGCGACCTAGCAATATGTTATGTTGGAACTCTCCTTGAGGACATAGAAGAGTTCGGGTAAAGTACGTGGTCCTACCCAAATGTTGAGGATCACGGTGCCTAAGGTAGAGGTAATAGCGTCATTGAATGACCGCAACATGATGGGATTGGCACACATGTAGCTAGAAGGGATATTCATTTGTTGGAAGGCTTTTGAAGAGATGATGTTTAGGCTAGCGCCCCCGTCAATCATAACACGGCGTACCCGAATGTCCCGGACGTAAGGCTTTGAGATGAAAATGGCGAGTCGGGATCTTACTACCAAAGTCAACAATTTCATCTTGAGAAACCATTTGCCACAACTTGTTGTATAGAGAGAAAGTGGTTGGGACAGTGGGTTGTTTGGTGAGAGAAGCAACGTGATTGGGTGTTAGAATGGAGGCAACAGGCAGGGTTTCATTAGGTAAGACCTCGATCCCTTGAAGAATTTCAACGAGAGCTTGTCGATGAGATTCGAAGTCTGAATGAGATCATATAGTGTCATTTTTACGGGCGATTGGTGAAGCTGTTTGATCATGGCTTAATGGGAAAATCCATTAGAGATGGGGTAAGCGGGTCCACAAATAACCACTTTGGGTGGTGGTGCAATCGGGATGCTTTGGATGGAGAAAGAGAGGACGCATGTGTGCTTTCTTTCACTTTCTCGTTGTTTTTTTGCGCTCGAGTAGCAACACTAATCATATTAATCTCGTAGACCTAAGATGAGGAAGATGGTTGGGATAAATCATGGTATTGAAGAGGTGGGCTTGTAATAATGATAGATCTTGGTGAGGCGGGGACGAGATGGTATAGTAGAGGGATTGAAGCTAAAGGTCTCTCCCTTCGTAAGTTGTCTTTCTTAACCTTTGTATCTGGGAGAGGTGATTGACGAAGGATGGTTTGTAAAGCTTTGCATCCCTCCACATCATGTCCTGGTGTGCGGTGATAGGCACAAATTTTAGACTCATCATAACCTATAGGTCGAGGTTTAGACGGGTCATAAGGTCTAAGTGGGGGTAGGGAAATGGTCGCATTCTCCACCAACATAGCAAGGATTTTGGCGTAAGATCCTTTGAGTGGGTCAAAATCGGAGGAGGATGAGGGTATTGGTTGTGCGGGTTTTGGTAATGTTTGGGCGTGGTTGGTTCATACGGGTGGTGGTTTAGCCGAGGGGTGTTGACACGTGGTTTTCACTAAACATGGTTTCTTTGGCGCAGAAGCTATATTCAGTTGGTTAGATGATGAGGCTACAGATGACGTGGTAGCGGGAAACAACCACGGAGAAAGGGGAGTGACAGAAAATAAATCCTTTGATGATGGAGTTTGTTTAGGGTTGATGGGTGGACAGGATACGTGGGGTGACAATGTTGATATACCCTTTGATCTCTGTATAGGTGTAGAAGGCGTAGGTCGTTTTGAAGAAAACGCAGGAGGTATGATATATTGATGCAAGGTGGAGGGATGAGGTCCCAATATGGAAGGTAGGTGTGACGATGATGGTTTTGATTGTGATAGAGGCATGGATTGAGTTTGTCTCCTAGGTGGCGGGGCGGCTTTATTTTTGGATAAATCAAGTCGCTTAGGCGGGTGTGTTAGACTAGGCATTGGTGAGGTCCCAGTGTAGGGAAGATTTGGTTAGGTTAATAGAGGTGGATGGGCTACTCGGTATAGATACGGGGGTGAGAATGAGGACATAAGTATTTTGAGTTTTTGTAAACACTTAGGGTATATGGTAGAGGTGTCCGGATCGGTCACCCGCATTTGAGTAGAATAGGGGGTACTCAAACGTTCCCATAGGACTCGTCTATCTTCTGGAGAATGACAATCTTCGGGCATGAATTGTAAATTTGGTACGGAAGAAAGACAGGTTGTGATTCCATCTGCTTTGGGTGTGATACGGGGGTAGATGAGTCTTGTATCAATAGATATTAAGAGTCGACCGGTTGTTGAAAAGATTTAGGCGATGAAGGACTAATAGGCGGAGGGCATGTTTGAGAGGGTCTATTATGGTTAAAGAATTTGGTGATGTTGGTGCAAGAGATTTCTCGTCTAAGGATGTCAAAAGGAGTGGCAAGCCTTCCTCTTGTGCAGCAAAGTGGTAGAAGGGACGTTTGGGAAATAGATAAATTAGATAACATCCGTTCGCGATCTTGTAGGGATGTGGTGTAAGCGACTCATTGATGAGAAGAGAAGTGCAGGCGATTAACTCTTTTATGGGTAAAGGAATGATTTCACTTTGGCTTGATGGTGGTGAAGGAGGTTCGGACTCCTGTGTTAGTGGAGAGGCTTGATTCAAAATTTTCTCGATAGAGGCTTTTGGCTGGGAGTCGAAGACTGCATGGATCTCATGAACACTCTCCTCGGCTAAGATATCCTGGTTTATGTTACTGTTGGACGAGTGATTTGGGAATGGTTTGTTGAAGATTTTCAAATTTCGGTTGGCAGGGGCATTAGGATTATCGAGGGTTATATCACCTGCGTCAACCATTTCCTGCACTATGTTTTTCAACATTTTGTAGTTTTCATGACTATGTCCTTTTACGCGGTGAAAGTTACAGAAGTCATTTTCTTTGTACCAGGAAGGTATAGCGCGGGTAGAATCAAACCCGGAGTGGGGTTTAACAGGAGGCAAGGTGATAGCTCCGGCTTTGAGTAATTTTTCCAAGATGACACCATAAGTTTCTCCCAAGGGAGTGTAATTGATGGGCTCGGCTTTGTACTTATAGGTGGTTTTGGTGGGGTATTAGATAGGTGTTTGAGATTTGACCATCACCGCATGGATAGGTCCTTTTGATTTTGAAGAAGTGGACGTGTGAGGAGTGGTGGTGTTTGGTTTATTGGTAGAATGCGGAGTTCGGAAATTGGGGTTTTGTTGCGCAACCGCAATTTATCTCTTCTTAAGGCTCGAATTTCTAGTTTCCGAGCCATGGTAAAGGCCTCATCAAATGTGCGGAAAGTTTGAATTTGAAGAGTAGGAGAAATGTGCTTAGCATATGCCCGCGTAAAAAGTTCGATAAGTTCATCCTGAGGCAAGGCATATGTAAGTTGGTTGATAAGGCCCCGCCATCGTCTAACGAAATCTACGATAGATTCATCTTTGAATTTTCAGATGGCATAAAGGTCAGTGATAGATACTTTCTTGGCAATGTTAATGGAGAAATGATCCAAGAAAGATTGGGCTAGTTGGTTAAAAGAGAAGATTGAGTGCTGGGTTAAAGCATTGTACCACTCCAAGGTGGGTCCTGATAAGGACATGGGAAAGGTGCGGAGTAACAAGGCATCATCATAAGCAATCAAATAACAAGCATGTCTAAATGATCACAAGTGTTGTTGAGGGTCCTCTTTACTGTTAAAACGGGTAAATTTTGGTAATTCCCATTAAGGAGGATATGAATGAAGGGGACGAAAAGGGTGAATAGGCTCCCGAAAAACTTGCTCATATGTCAGGCGCTTCTGACCTCTTGAAACGAAGCCTCAGTTATGCATTTTGTCCATCATTTGTTTGATGAAATCCGTGGTTGGATGAGATGATGGTGCGGTTGTGATAAACGGAGGCAAATTGGGCCAAGGGCCTCCATTTGGACAATGGTAGGGTTAAGTGTTGATAAGGTATGGGGGATGAATATGTTGAGGCGACCGAATAGGGATGTCCCATATAAGATGTTGAGGTCACTGGATACGTGTATGGGAATGAAAAGGTAGGCGGAGCTTGAGAAGGAAAGCTAGTGTGGATAGGTGGCAGAGAGAAAGTCATGAACAAAGCGATCTGCAAGAGAGATGAGGTAGGGGCGGTCGGCGGTAATGATATGTGGGGTCCAAGATTAACTTGATGGAAAGCCAATCTAAGTCGTATGAACCTCTGAAGCCGTCGGATTGGGAGACGGGGCTAAAGATGCAGGAAGCAAGGCGGTGTTATCAGGTGGAGTGGGAGCTAAATGAGCAGCTATACTAATAGGCATACCAACAAGGAGCTGACCATCAGGCATATGGTCAGGGGTATGAGACAAATAGTATTGTACAGCGCTAGAATTAGCATCCAGAAACTTGGCAAAGTCCTTATCTCCCACAGGAATTTTAGGAACCTCGCTGGTATCCGTAGGATTCCCCACAGAATGTGAAGGGGGTGATTCAGGAAAGAAACAGAGCAAGCATGTGAAACCATGGCGGTGGCTTGCTTTCGAGTGATAACAACCATGGACAGGAGTTCACAGTAGGGTTTCAATCTGTCAGGAATAGAAACAAACTCAGACTGGTAAAATTGGTAGGTTGCTGGTTTGTCAGGAATTGGGAAAGACAGTAACCGATATCGGTCTAGTAACCGATGTCGGTTATACTATAGCCGACGTCGGTCAGGTAACCGATGTCGGTGTAAGAAGTCTGGGCTAACAAGATATAAAAGGCTGCTAATTTGATTTTTAACAACGTTTAGTATACTTGTCCAATTATTGATCACAGAAGACAGAGTATGAGAAAGAAAATAGAACTAAAAACAAGCAAGATGCACACGCAAATCCAGAGACTAACCCTAGGGTTAATTTTAATTATCGTGGGCTTATGCCTTTAGATGTAGAATGATGTCAGAATCCTAAACAAAAGACTTAGGGAAATGTCAAGTTTGTTTTGGCTTATAAGGTTACCTCAATCGGGCGGAGGAATACCGCGGAAAAGGGGGATGTTTGAGCTGTTGTGTTAATTGTGAAGTGATTCGGTATGTGTTGTGCAGTGAAAGTAAGATTAATTTCTTGTCAATACCATGATATCACCCCCATTATACGACGACATTACTTAATCTATGTTCGCTAGAATTGAAAACAAAGCAAGCGATGTCTGATGCACGTGTTTTAAACCCAAATCGAAAATGATATTCAATGAAGCAAAAGAGATGACTTTCACTAATGCGAGATGTAAAAGCAAAGCAAGTTCTTTTATCAAAATAATACAAAACCTTGTGAATATCTTTTAGAAGAAGAAAACAACAAGTATACTCCCTATATGAAAGCAAGCAAGAAAGAAAGAAACCCAAAATGGGTCCCACCGGCGTGCCAAAATGTTTCGCTCGGAATGTTTCGGCTTCTGGGAATAGAGTTGCTTCTATCCTTTCATTCCTTTTAGAAACAGATAAGGTTAGGGCTAGGAGGAATACCTGTTGAACATCGAGATGGTGTGCGCGTCATGCGCGTACCGTAGAAAGATCAGGTTGACTGCGAAGAACTCCTTTTTGTCTTGGAAGGACTACCTGCAAATAAGAACACAAGACCACAAGATTTTGATTAGACAATAAATGAGGGAACTGCCTTGGGCCCAGGAAATATAAAACTTCCTTTCGAAGGTGGTCAGTTCCCCTGCTAATATGAATTAACACAAAAGACTGTAAAATATCAATTAAATTGCTTCGTTGAGACGGGTAGGGGAAAGGCTGATTTCTGGTTTTGAGTCACAATAACCGATACCGGTTGCTGATAACCGATATCGGTATGGTCTAGGATCTGTAGGTTGGTTGTTTTGTGGGGTGGTCATGTTGTAGGGTAACTGTGTTGTTGGTAAGGCTAGTATATGAGTGATATTAGGTAATGAGATGGTGAGAGGTAAATGAATGATAGTTAGATGCAATGACACGTTGGGTAGTGGATCTAGGAATGGATTTATGGGGACTGTGATTCAAAAAGTCTAAGAAATGTTATTAAAGAGGACATGCAAGGTGTAACTTACTGGTTTATTGATGAAGATGCAGGTCCAGGAACTCTGATGAAAAAGGTAGAACTCAAGTGGGATGGCTTGACACATAAGATGAGAGATCTCCCTCCCGATGATCAGCTGAGTATCACAGGTTTCTGGCTATTCCGTTGCAATCTTGGGCTTGATCTCCTTTTGCTGCAACTCTCCTTGTCTCTTCACTCGTCTCTGCTCGGCCAAGCGAAGATCCGAATGCTCTTTATCACTCCCAATGATCTCTGTTGATTCAAAAATCCTTCGACCCTTGTTTCTGGTTAGGGGAGCCCATTTTACAGGGAACCGATGGCGGTTACGTAACCGACGGCGGTCGAGTAGGAACCGGCATCGGTAAGGAAAAAGTAGGCTATTTTTAGTAAAATAGCCCACCTTCCCTGCTTTTCTCCCGAGGGATTAGTTGCGGGCTTGGTCAAGTGACTAGAATGTCGGTTTTGGGTGCGAGAAAGGGGTCCTTAATCATGGGTGTAGGTGTAGACCAAGTTATAGGTCTTAATTAGGTTAGTTTAGGGTTAGGACTAGGTCACGATGAGGTGGCAAAATGAGGTGGCAGGTGAGGTGATGTGGATTTATCAATTACGAGGTAATTAATAAATAATTGTGTAAGGTTTAGGTGATGAGGTTAGGATACGAAATGAGATGCGGGTCACAAAGGGGTCGTAAGACACAAATTTGGTGTCTACACACCGACCCCCTTACACTTCATGTATGCCAAACCTTATCAAAATCAGCATGCCGCATGATGGATTATGCTTTTGTCGACCTTGACATTGAATTCACTCACTAAAATTACATCAAGGCCAAGCCATCATTGACCAATTGGCCAACGCACCTATTTCTGGGGATCAACCCTCTAATTTTGACTTTCCGATGAGTCCATTGCTACCCTCTCCCTAGGCGAACCCACTTACCAAATGACACTCTTCTTTGATGGTTACAAGTGTCGGCGCAGGGGTGGGGATGGTGTTATCCTCATTCCTCTTAATGGTGAACCCATGCCTTTGTCTTTCAAACTCGATTTTGATTGTACAAACAATATTTCCAAATACGAAGCACTCGTATTAGGTCTCTAAGCTTCCTATACCCTCGATGTCAAAACAATCAACATTTTTGGTGATTCCCAATTGGTCATAAACCTAGTCAATGGTATATACCAATGTTGTAATGAGATACTTCAAAAGTATAAACATCATGTAGTGTTGGTTTGAAAATTTGTCCCTTGGGTAGATCTATGGATAAATGAGCCAACAGTGTGCAGGGCATAGCCCCTCTTTAATTCAGCAAAGTGAAATTGGTTTATTACTATTCTACCAGTAGGAATCTATGCAAGTCTCACAATATTCTGCCTTCGGGGTTTGGGATCTCATCCCAATAGAGGTGTTTCCAACTACGAAAAGAAAGGAATGAAAGAGAGGATGAAGAAAGATCAGGTCCGAAGGGAGAAAAGAAATGAATTCCAAAGCAGAAAGGTCAGAGGGTTTATGTTTTGGGATTGGTAGTAAACAGAGCCAAACCTACTTGCATAAACGAATAAAGCAATACTGATGAATAAATGACAAAAAAGTAGAGATAGATTCAATAGAATAAATGCATAGATCTGACATAAGAAAGATCAGATGCCCATAACACACATATTCAACACAAAGTCTTAATATTTGCATTAATATCTTCTTCTGTTACAAAAAGTACAAAGCCTTTTCTTCTCACTTCTATTTTTCATCTAAAAGATATCCACTCCCGAATACAACAAGTATTCGAGTATTTATAGAAGAAGGAGAAGAAGGAAAGCAAAAAGGAACCAACCACCTAATTACAAAAATATCTTACAATAGATTACAAAGTCATGTGTTGACTTTTGACAACTTGGTGGATGACATCATCCCATGGTGCAACATGGATGATGTCATCATTTGTGTCAACACACTTTAGATATTTACAAGGAGAAAGTTGGGAAGAAGGAAACTATTTGTCGTCATCCCACGGCTGAAAGGGGGTATCCTGTTTTTGCTGCTCGGGCGACGAGATGTGGAACTGGGCACGGTACTCCATGAACTTGCTGATCATGGGCTCTAGTTGATCCTGGGAAGGATCCTTGTGTCGCTCGCTGATAGCTTCGCAAGTCTCCCACTCATCTGTGAGCTTTTCGAGAGTTTGGAATAATCATTTTCCACCTCTATCAGGTACCCAATGAAGTCGCGACACGCCAGCAGGTTATTGATGGATTCGGCGTCGAACGTGACCTCTGGTCCCAACCCCTGTGAAACAATCTCCTTGAAGATCTGAATAGTTTCTTCAACCTTTCTTAAGGTGAAAGAAGAAGTGAGTAAGCCTGGAGACATTCTTAGGACAATCTGTTCCATTTGATGCATTACATCCAAAGCTTCCTCTTTTACTTTGTCGATCTTCTCCAGGATGAACTCCAGCTAATTAACCCGATAATCTAGAGTAGAAAGGATTTTGTTGAGGGCTCTGGGGTGACCAAAGATGTCAAACTTGACTAGATCTTTGACTGAACAGTCAAACATTTTCTGAAAGGTCTCGTGCTGCATCCTGGCATGATCCAACTCTTCGGAGATAGGTCCTACTATCACCTGGAGTTCTCTGTTCATCTGATTGATATTTTGATATAACCCAGTGAACTCAGAGATTACTCCTTCACTGTCCTTGAGGATCTAGCTCCTCCAGTGAAACGCCATGCCCTGCTCATTGATTTTAGCATACTCATTAATCTTATCCTGGCTCAGAGGCTCAGGAGTTTTGGTGGTAGTTATAGGAGGCGCACTGCCCATTTTCTGCAAGGCGTGGAGAAGATATTTATTTTACTCCTTTAGTAGCCTTTTCTCTTCCTTTGCTTCTGGAGCTTCTTGCAAAGGGTGTCAACTACAGATAGGGCCTCTCCTTGTAGGCTTTCTGAAGATGTCCCCATTGTGACTTGAGTCACTGTGTAATCTATCGAAGACAGATCCTTTTTATCCTTCAAAGGATTGGGGTATGCAATCTCCATCACTCTCTCCCCTGATGCACTCTGAGAGAAGCGGGTTATGGGCTTTTGCTTCTTGGCCCCTTTTGATGGGATTACGAGAAGTCCATCGGTGTGATGGGAACTTTCCTCTTCTGTTGACTCAGGTGCTGGGAGATCCAGGCTAGACTTATGGGAGAAGGACCAGAAATAGAGAAGGGGCAGCTGCAGTAGTAGAAGGGAAATACGTGGAGACACTGGAGGCGGCATTGAGAGGGAAGCTGAGGAAGTGCTCGTTGGAGGAAGAGATCTGTAAGGGAGGAAGACATAGGAATGGAAGGGAGCTCGAGAGATGAGGGAAGAAATGGTGGCGAGATAGCTCCGCGAGAAGAAGATGGATGATGAGGCGGGGGGAACAACGAGAAGACGGGGAGAGGACACAACCAAAGGAATGGTCACTTGGGTCACTCAAGGAGGAGGAAGGAGGAGAGGGAGTGGTGAGGAATGTCGAGCATTATTTCAAAGTGTCGGGCAGTGAGGTTGATTATGACCTCGCCCTTCTCATTTACGACACACCTGGTGTCTTTATTGTAGTAGTGGGCCACCACCATCATAAATTCATTATTTACTACACTGACTGGGATCCCCCCAGCAAAATGCAACCCACTGCCCATCAGTTTGTCCATCCAGGGACTTCTTGTAACCTTTCTGGTTCTGGCCCAGAAATCCTCCATGTCAATGTGTCTGAGCTCAGAATCCCTTATATCTAGGTCGCATTCTGCTTGGGACTCGGGCATCCTGACCCTCTGATATTTGTACTTCATCTCTTCTTCCGTGAGTTTGGCTTTGCCCTTAGACTTGGTCGGTTTCTTGCTTGATGTTGACATATGTAACTCTGAGCTCAGTTGCTGATCTGCAAAAGAAGAAGTGAAACCCAATGCAAGAAAGTCATATTAGCTATTTGATCTTCCATTAAAGTGTTGACAGAAGAAAGAATTAGTGATTTAAGGCCTCAGGGCGCAGGGTGCATGAATACTGCAGGTTACAGGGTTAAATAATATGGCGCACAGAAAAAGGCTATTGCAAGGGATAAATCAGCACCAAAGGGTGCATGGCACATGGAAACTGTAGATGACATTTTGTTGTTGCAAGCAGAATGTGCCTGCGCCATATGCATTTTATAAAGGGCGCTGATATTTTTCATGTTACATGGGTACAGGATGTGCCAAAGGGCGCAGGTTTAATGTGTGTAACATCATTTTTTCATGCGCCAAAGGGGAACTTGGCGTGGCACATGGAAGGTCTGCATAACATGGTGTTGTTGTAACAATGGGTGCACCCGCGCCTTTTTAACAGTTTTGTACTTGGTGCATATAAAGTTGGTGTTACATGGATGCAGGGTGCACCAATGGCACGAGTTTGAATAATGCAACACATGAGTTTGGTGTGCCAAGAGGGCATAGGAAAAGCGGTTGTAACAAGCAAGGGAAGTGCACCTTGAGGGTGCAGCTGTTCTTTATGCAATAGGCATGGTATATGCGCCATTGGCGTGACTGTTTATCATGTTGCAGGGGTGGTAGATGCGCCAAAAGAGGAAATGACAGCGTCTTATTTTCAAGCCATGATTCTTTCTCTGAGGGGTTACATGCATTTAAACTTCTTTTGCAGGATGTCTTTGGGTGATGAAGAAGCTTAATCAGAGAGTTTCAAGAAATATTTTTAAGACAGAGTCCCCTTTACCAGCAGATCTGGAAAGAGGGGGAAATGCATGTGGGAGAATAGAAGAAACAACAAAGGGGGGAAGTTCATGGTTTCACAGCCTTATTTAACCCAATCCACACCAACAAGCAGCCAAAAACCAAAACACAAAACACACAAAGAAATGAGGACCTCCTACCTGGATTATATAATGGAGAAGTGTGAAACCGGGTCCATGAAGTGATTCGAAAATGACAGGGCAGGTGCACTGACAGGTACAGAGGGAAGAGAAAATCACGTGATTCTGACTGATGAAAATGACAGTGTAGATGCGCCTATATATAGGTGAGGTGGTAATAAATGTGCCAACCACTTTTTCAAGTGACGCGCCAAAAGTGCTTTGTCAATGATGGAAAGCATGTGCCGTTTGTGCATCAAAACACCTACCAACAAAAGTATTGCTGACATGAAGGCGCATGCGCCTTGGCGCATGCAAGAAAGGCACAACATAGTGAGGTGCACCAAAACACCTGTTGACACTTCAAACCATGCGCCAAAGGATTTAAAGGGGGTGCACCAAAACTTGATGTTGCATAGTCATTAGGTGTGCCCGACCAAAAAGACCAAAAATGGCTAAGTTCGGAAAACTAGATTTCCCGGGAAGGGATTTTGCAACGTTCCAAATGCAAGGAGTCCCTAACGAGGACTGGAAAATTTTTTTGGTAGGGTTATCATGTAAAATTACCCTTGCCAATTTTACGGGATAACAACTGGCTCTTTATGGGGACTATCTCTAGAGCAAACCTCAAGGGTAGAGAATCCCAGATCTCACGTGCCTATCCATTGGGTAACAGAGTCAAAAACAAGGGAGACCAGAAAGGGAAACACACAACCAAAAAAATCAAACACACAACAAAAAAAAACACGCAACAAAAACAAACACGCAACAAAAACAAACACGCAACTGAAGCAAACTGTACAAAGAAGAGAGCAAGCTCTACTTCCTAAATATTTTCAGATGTTTCCCACTATAGGGAAGCGGGAGCTCAGTTCCATCCAGATACGAGAGATAGAAACTATTCTCTCCGTTGAGCTGCTTGATCTTGAAAGGCCCTCTCCACAGGGAATCAAACTTTCTGTGCATGCCCTTTGGCTCTCTTCATTTGTCCCACAAAAGGACGAGGTCTCCCACCTGGAAATTTCTTTTCTTAGCTTTTTATCGAACAATCTTTTGACCTGATTCTGATGTTCGGTGATCTTGTCGACCACCCTTACTCTCTTTTCTTCGAGCTCTGCTAGATACATGATCCTCTTTTCAAGGGAATTTTGAAAAGTCTCATCTTCGATTGCCGTGCCAAGCGCAGAGTAGGGATTTCAGCGGAAATGGGAAGCTCGGCATCGGTGCCATATAACACTTGAAAAGGTGACATACTAAGAGATCTCTTGGGAGTGATGCGGTCTACCCACAAAGCGTCATATAATGATTTGTGCCACATTCGTTGATTCTCATCCACTAGCTTTCGTATGATGGTTACTAAGTTTTTGTTACTAGATTCTACCTGACCATTTCCCTGAGGGTAATAATCTGAGGCGTGAGCCAAAGTTATCCCATATTCATAGCAAAAACTAATAACTTCCCGTGAAGAAAAGTTAGAAGCATTATCAGCAACAATCTTGTTTGGAACGCCAAAACTGACAATGATATTTTCTTTGATGAAACTGTAAACAACCTCGGAAGTGGCATGTTTGACAGGTATGGCTTCCACCCACTTGGTGAAGTAATCTATTGCTATTAGGACATAACTATGTCGGCACTTGATTGGGGATTGAGTGCACCAATAAAATCAATTCCCCATTGCTTGAATGGTTCATTGATAATGACCGGCCTGAGGGGAAAAGTAGCCAATTTGGGCTTGCCGACAAACTGCTGGCAAGGCTCACACTTTGCTACCTAGGTAGCTGTATCTTGGAAAAGCGTTGGCCAATAGTACCTGGCCTGGATAATCTTGTGTGCCGTGACGAAGAGGAGAAATGGCCCCCGCAGGCTGAATTATGAAAACTTTCGAGTAACTTCACCTGTTGTGGCTTGTCAACACATCATAAGAAGATGCCATCTATCCCACGTTTGTATAAACCGTCATCCCAGATGACATATTTGGCTGCTCTGAGCTTTACAGCGTGCTTCTCCTTTGCAGTCAGGTGAGTTGGGCATTCTCCATAGGTGAGGAAGAAAGTGATATTGGAATACCACTCATCACTGGTTACGACAAATAGGACCATAGGCAGTGAATCAGGTTTCCCCAACTGGCTTTGTGCTTCATTGGTGTAATCATCTTTTCCTCCAGAAATTTCTGACCCTTGGTTTTCGGCCATAAGTTGACATAGGCCCTTGCCTCTTACCAACTTAGTTGGTTTTATATCCAGGTCATACTCTTGGACTTTTGCAATCTAATTTCCTTGCAAACTTCCTAACTCCTGTTGAGTTAAAATTGACTTGACTGCGTGTCAGGGACCAGCACCACTATATGGGAATTTAAAATGTAATACCTAAAGTTTTTTACTTGCTTTGACAATGGTGAAGGCATGTTTCTCCAACTAGGTCATTTTTAATTCATGAGGCTTGAGGGGAGAGCTCATGAATGCAATTGGGGATTCAACATTCTCATAATTCTTTTGCATCAAGATGGTAGATATAGTATGCTCAGATGCATAGCTATACATGATAAAATCCTTGGAGAAATCGGGACACACCAGGACTGGCGCGTGAGCGACGGAAGCTTTTATTTCATCGAATGATCTCTTCCCTTCTTCACTCCATCAGAAATTTGGTGACCCTTTCATCATGTCTAATATATGACGAGTCTTTTCAGCAAAGTCGGGAACAAAGTGCCTGAGAAAGTTCACCTTTCCGAAGAAAGAATGGATGCCGGTCTTGCTTGTAGGCAAAGTAAGGCCTTGAATATCCTTAGCTCTTTCGGTATTTATATTTGTTCCTTCTTTGCTAACAACATGTCCCAGCAACTTTCCTTCTGTGACTCCAAAAACAAACTTTTTTAGGTTCAGGGAAATTCCATGTTCTCGGCATCTAGCCAATACTTGCTCCAAATGATCACAATGATCATTTCGTTGTTTAGAGAACACAGTTAAGTCATCTAGATAAACCACGATGACCTTCCCCATCATACCTTTGAATGCAAGGTCCATAGCCCACTAAAAAGTGGCGCCAGCATTGGTCAGGCCAAAAGGCATCCTACTGTAGGCAAACATGCCCCAGGGAGTAGTGAATGCTATTTTAAATTGGTCTTCAGGTGAGACTTCAATCTGATTGTAGCCTGAAAAACCATCAAGCATGGACAACATTTCTGATCCAGTTACTACTTGTAGAACTTGATCCATTATAGGAAGTGGGTAGTTGTCCTTTAAGGAAGCCTGATTCAGGTTTCAAAATCTATGCATATGCATATTTCACCATTTTTTTTTCACACTTTGGCACAATGTTTGCCACCCAAGTACTGTGATGGATAGGAAAAATGATTCTCGCATCCAGCATTTTCTGAATTTCAGCCTGGATAGTACCTGAGATCTTAGGGTTATAATGCCTCTGCTTTTGGCGAAAGGGTTTGACGTCCTCTTTCAACGGAATGTCATGCTGGACATCCTTTGGCTTAAAAGACTTTAGATTGGCATAGGACCATGCCAATACATCCATGTATTTCTTTAGCAGTTTGAAAAACTTCCGTTTCTCTTCAGGTGTGCAACATTTTCCGATGTTCACAAACTACGGATGTTCTACCGATCCTAAATTAACCGGTTCGGTTTACGGGAGAAGCCAGATATCATCTACTTTATTATTTTTACAAAACGGTCATGCCTATCGAACAATCACTCCAAAGAAACCAAGCCCTTCAGAATTTTATTTCCTTTAAGCTAACATATGCTATCGTTCCCTTCGAATTCATCGTTTTGACCGGTGGCTGATTCACGACACATAGAAGTGGATCCTTCAAAGTGAAGTTCCTCAAAATTTTCTGCCTTTTCTAGAAAGGCAATGAGTTGATTGTCATTGTCTAATACTTGCCAATGTTGAGAATTGTCCGACACGCTTGGGCAGAAGACCACCTCAATGGTGTATTTGTCATTTTCAAACACAGGTGAGGAGCATGAGGGATCTTTGAAACTCGCGATGAATCGACCATGTCATTTTGAGCTCTTAGAATGGATTCTATTGAAAAAGTGTCAAATTCTTCGATGCTGTCCCATACCACATTACGGTAATGCCTGAGCCTCTCATTCTTCACTTGATATATCCTTTTAACTTGATTCACGACTAGCTCTGCATCACCCCGTACTTTCAGATTTTTTATCCCTCTTTCCTTTGCGGCTTGCATGCCAAGTAGTAGAGATTTGTACTCAGCAGTATTATTTGTGTTGAAAAACTGTAACTTGAAAGAGAGAGGAAAAATCTCCCCTTCAGAGATATTAGCATGGCTCTGGTGCCACATCCACTATTCGCGCAAGAATCGCCATCAAACTGCAAAGTCCAGATCTTGTTAAGATCTTCTTCTTGGACGAGAACAACCATTTTGTCAGACTCGGTAGACAAGAAATAGTTCCCCATTCCTGATGATTCGAAAAGAATTTGGGCTTTGGGGTCCTCAGAGTTAGTAACCAAGTACTTCTTTTGTGATTACGGCTCCAATATCTCGCATTACACCTTTGACGGGGGATTCTAGCCTTCGACTAGTCCATATGAATCTCCCTACCAACTTCACCGCAAAAGCTCCTTCCCAGAGAATTCCGTAGGCTTCTTTGGAATGTCGCAACGAGGGCAGTCATCTTTACTCTTTTCTCTGGGAATGCCGCAAACGCTTGAATCGCATCTTTTATTTGACCAACTAACATGAGAACCTACTTGGTTTCCAAGGAATAACATCTGCCAAAAGGCTTGGCAAGGTGAGGCCAAAGCGTGAGTGACTTTTGCCGGCATGACGTTATCGAAGCTCCGAGAATCAATTATGCAATTACTTAACTTGTGGCCATTGATTAGGAGGGAGAGATAGAAAGGTTCTATCTTGCTGATGCAGATGTTGAGGCAACATTTATGTGGGATCTGGGAGGAGTGGAAAGGATTCCTTTTAGGGAGATCTGGGGAGATATGACAGCTTGACTTTGAATATACTTGGTCAACCTTACAAGCTGTTTGGGGTTCGACTGAAGATACTTGGCTTCAGACATTTGGATCTTAGTATTTTTAGCATGATCTATGATGTCAAATGCGGCCAAGGGTTGCATTGGTGAAGGAATGAGTCCCTCACTTCGCGATGGTAGAGTAGGATTACTGGTCTTTATGGAAATAGAAGAAGGCTGATTTGGAGGAGAGATGGGGGGAAAATATTTCTTTGTAAAAGACTTAACAGGGGGTTGAGTAGGAAGAGGATTACCTCTTTTAGCAATGGTTGGAGGCATGTTTGACATGGCCTTCTCTTTTTGCACATTGGCAGTGACCTCTGCTTCTTTTCCTTGCGAGTGGGTAAAAACAACATATGATTGTCCACTTGCATACCCTTGTGTACCCTCCTCTTCATCAGATTCTTCCTCATCAAATTCCATATACCCGATAGTAGAGTCGTCAGTCGGTTCACTAACATCTTGATCATCTTTACCTTGAGATGAAGGTTCTTCGTAATTTTGTTCCTCTTCTTCTTCAATTTCAGCTAGAGCATTGACCGGAGGAGCCTCAAGTGCCAACCGTGGAGCGGTTGCGGGCAAATGCGGCCTATGTGGGACATTGTTGGAAATGAAATTCCTCCATGGGATATCCGGTATGAGGAACTAGGGGAAGCTTGGGCTAATTGCTTCTTTAATGTGAGTAAGTCATTCACCATTTTTGAAATGCGGATCAGACGAAGTAGCGGGAGAAGGGCCCAAAGATTTAGGCTTGGATGATTCCCTTTTTAATTCACCAGATATTAGCAAATTATCTTCAATTCGGATGGCAGTGGCCTAGGTGAGAATTAAGGTAGCTACTTGTTCTTGCAGGAGTAAGAAACTTACTTTCGAACTCATAGCGTTCATGAAGAAACACTTCTGATTTTCTCGGTGTTGGAAGCATGGCAACAGGCACACGGTTGATTAATGCATTGAACCTGGCGATAAAATCGTGCATGGTTTCATTGGTCTCCTTCTTTAGGTGAGTGATTTGTGATAACAATGCAAATGGATCTTCCGAAGGCTTGTACTTGTCTTCAAAATCATCCCGCAAGGTGGCCCAATGTAATAGATCCAGGTGGCAAATGCTGAAACCATTCTGCTACAGGCCCTTGTAAAGTTTCTAGAAAAAGGTGAACCGACACATCTTCGTGGGTCACATCTAGGATACTGCATGACATGATGAATGCAGATATGTGTGAATCCATGCTTTGGTTCCCGCTCTCATCAAATTTGAGAAAATTCTTTCGGTTTCCATGTGGGAGCATGTGAATAGGATGCGGCAAAGCCAGGGGACCCATAACATTTCCCCATGGTACTGCCATCTAGACGGGTGGAAAAAGAACATGGGCTGGAAGTACAGTTCACCGAGTAGCAGGCACTATAAAGGGGTGTGGAGACTCCTTGTGAAAATCGTTCTTTTGTGGAGGTGAGGCACTTCGGTTGACCGATCAGCTGAACTTAGTGATGAAAAGCATGCCGGTGTTATACTGAAGTTGTGCCTTTGAAGCAGATCAAAAGTAGGATCGACTTCTCCACAAGCTCTCCTGCTACGAGTAAATGGTTCACCTACCAGTGTACCTTCCTAATCTGCAATATTGTGGAGTAGATTTAAAAACTCTTTTTGGTTGTACTTGCTGATTTTCTGATTTTTCTGACAAAAATCAGCAGCATGTACTTTTCTGAATATTTAAATTTTATCCTCTTCTGAAAACCGATTACGGTTTAATGACGAAGAACAACGAGGATAAAACGATGGTGAAGCCTAGTAAGCTGATTTTCAGATCTAGAGTTGACTTTTCAAAGAGTTTGAAAATTTTGGTAAACTGTCAAAAACTCAGATCTACGAAAAATATAGATTTTTATAAAAATTCAGTGAACTAAAGATCTTCAACTAGGCCAGATCTATGGATCTCAGAAGAAAATTTTCAATTTGGGTTACTTTTGCAAAAATTTAGATTTTGAACAAAAGTTAAAATTTGCAAACAGGTAGTGATTTTTCTGATTTTTACTGATTTCTTATCATACCACCATCATAGATCTGATAGATCCATTCGATCCCCAGTGGAGTCGCCAAAAACTGTTGGTTTGAAAATCTATCTCTTGGGTAGATCTATGGATAAACGAGCCAACAGTGTGTAGGGCATAGCCCCTCTTTGAGTCAGCAAAGCGAAACTGGTTTATTGCTATTCTACCAGCAGGAATCTGTGTAAGTCTCACAATATTTTTCCTTCGGGGTTTGGGATCTCATCCTAGTAGGGGTGTTTCCAACTGCGAAAAGAAAGGAATGAAAGAGAGGATGAAGAAAGATCAAGTCCGAAGGAGAAAAGAAATGAATTCCAAAGTAGAAAGGTCAGAGGGTTTATGTTTTGGGATTGGTAGTAAACAAAGCCAAACCTACTTGCATAAACAAATAAAGCAATACTGATGAATAAATGACAAAAAGTAGAGATAGATTCAACAGAATAAATGCATAGATCTGACATAAGAAAGATCAGATGCCCATAACACACATATTCAGCACAAAGTCTTAATATTTGCATTAATATCTTCTTCTGTTACAAAAAGTACAAAGCCTTTTCTTCTCACTTCTATTTTTCATCTAAAAGATATCCACCCCTGAATACAACAAGTATTCGAGTATTTATAGAAGAAGGAGAAGAAGGAAAGCAAAAAGGAACCAACCACCTAATTACAAAAATATCTTACAATAGATTACAAAGTCATGTGTTGACTTTTGACAACTTGGTGGATGACATCATCCCATGGTGCAACATGGATGATGTCATCATTTGTGTCAACACACTTTAGATATTTACAAGGAGAAAGTCAGGAAGAAGGAAACTATTCGTCGTCATCCCGTAGGCTGAAAGGGGGTATCCTATTTTTGCTACTCGGGCGACGAGATGTGGAACTGGGCACGGTACTCCATGAACTTGCTGATCATGGGCTCTAGTTGATCCTGGGAAGGATCCTTGTGTCACTCGCTGATAGCTTCGCAAGTCTCCCGCTCGTCTGTGAGCTTTTCTGGGAGTTTGGAATAATCATTTTCCACCTCTATCAGGTACCCAATGAAGTCACGACACGCCAGTAGGTTATTGATGGATTCGGTGTCGAACGTGACCTCTGGTCCCAGCCCTTGTGAAATGATCTCCTTGAAGATCTGAATAGTTTCTTCAACCTTTCTTAAGGTGAAAGAAGAAGTGAGCAAGCCTGGAGACATTCTTAGGATAATCTATTCCATTTGATGCATTGCATCCAGGGCTTCCTCTTTTACTTTGTCGATCTTCTCCAGGACAAACTCCAGCTGATCAACCCAATAATCTAGAGTAGAAAGGATTTTGTTGAGGGCTCTGGGGTGACCAAAGATGCCGAACTTGACCAGATCTTGATCGAAAGGTCTCGTGCGCATCTAGCATGATCCAAATTATTTGGAGATAGGTCCTGCTATCGCCTGGAGTTCTCTGTTCATCCGATTGATATTTTGATATAACCCGGTGAACTTAGAGATTACTCCTTCACTATCCTTGAGGATCTGGCTCCTCTAGGTAGAAACTGCCATGCCCTGCTCGCCGATTTTAGCATACTCATTAATCTTATCCTAGCTTAGAGGCTCAGGAGTTTTGGCGATAGTTGTAGGAGGCGCACTACCCATTTTCTGCAAGGCGTGGAGAAGATATTTATTTTTCTCCTTTAGCAGCCTTTTCTCTTCCTTTGCTTCCTGGAGCTTTTTGCAAAGGGCATCAACTACAGATAGGGCCTCTCCTTGTAGGCTTTCTGAAGATGTCCCCATTGTGACTTGAGTCACTGTGTAATCTGTCAAAGACAGATCCTTTTTATCCTTCAAAGGATTGGGGTATGTAATCTCCATCACTCTCTCCCCTGATGCACTCTGAGAGAAGCGGGTTATGGGATTTTGCTTCTTGGCCCCTTTTGATGGGATTATGGAGAAGTCCATCGGTGCGATGGGAACTTTCCTCTTCTGTTGACTCAGGTGCTGGGAGATCCAGGCTGGACTTATGGGAGAAGGACCAGAAATAGAGAAGGGGCGATGTAGTAGTAGAAGGGAAATACGTGGGACACACGGGAGGTGGCATTGAGAGGGAAGCCGAGGAAGTGCTTGCGAGAGGAAGAGATCTTGTAGGGGGGAGGAGACATAGGAATGGAAGGGAGCTCGAGAGATTTGGGAAGAAATGGTGGGGGATAGCTCTGCGAGAGAATAGAAGATGGATGATGAGGTAGGGGGAACAACAAAAGATGGGGGAGAGGACACGACTAAAGGAATGGTCACTTGGGTCACTCAAGGAGGGGAAGGAGGAGAGGGAGAAGGGACAAAAGGGACCTCAATAGTTATAGTAGTGGTGACATCCTGAGTGGATGTGCCTATTGGAACGTCTTCTGCTGCTTCTTCTTCTGGGCTTTCCGGGATTACAACTTGTTCTTGTGAAGCGGAAGGAGGACTTTCAGGAGCTTCCTCCTAGGTGTAGATTGTCTCACCCTCTTTTCCTTTCCCCTTGCCCTTTGGTAGCTATTTTGCCCGAGGAGGTGCATTTCCTAATGGAGATGTGGTGAAATCAACTCTGAGGTAGATGAGACCATTCATTCTGCACCAATGCTCTGTCCTTTGTAGAGTTTCTTTAACCCTTTCTTCTATCATTTGGGGTGCTTTGGTCCTGTCAATCGCAGCAAATGGCCAGTCATCTCCACCTGTATCCAAATATACCTGATCAATTTCTTGATCAGCAGTTTGATAACCTTTTGGGATGATGGCTACACCATACTGGATGATTTCAGCCAAGGCCAAGCAGGAGTGGTCCTTCCTTCTGAGTTTGACCTCATGGTACAGGTCGATATAGATATCCTCGATCTGTGGAATATGAATCGGATCGAGCTTTTCCCTAGGGAGGCAATTCCTTGGGTCGAAGGTGGGCTAGTTGGGAAGTTGTGCTTTAGATTCAGCAATTCCAACTCTGCAAGCATCTCCCGGGCTTTGTGATGTGAAACACAAGTATACCTGCCCACTGTAAGGGGGAAAGGAGTTCCACCCTTCTTCCTCTTTAAGCACTTCTCGTGGTAGGTAATGAGCTATCTTGATAGCTCCAACAGGATTAGCTTGGGACCGGCATACCTTGGCAATTTGGTTGGTTTTCCCAAGAAGTTGGCTGCCCTTAGGTAGGTGAAGGTAGGGAATTGCGTGAACAAGGCTCCCCACTTTTCTGTCACTGTCACAATGCTCTTGGTCGTACGACCGTGAGTCATGTTTGGCCTCAAAAGGTAGATGACGTCATAGAAGAAGGCGTCGTTGATCTTTGTAAATTGTGGAATACTATTTTCCAGCTTCAGCTCTGGATAGTATTCGTATATTTTAACCTGGGGCCAAACCCCGCACCGCATCAAAGCTAGATAGTCTCTTTCTGAGGCCACAACATAAACTACGTAGGAGTTCATATAGAACCTCCTGTTGTGGTAAGTTGTTGGAGCTGCTCAGATATTGTGCTGCTTATGATCTCCGCCCACTCAAAGCATTGATCGGGCACATTTTTGTTCATTATTTCTAAGTACCTCAACATCCACTTGTGAAAGTAATGGGCATCAGGAAGCCCAAATACTCTACTCAGGAACGTGATTGTATCACTGAGTTCCTCTGAAAAGTCACTGCGATGAATGACTTGTGGCCATCGGGTCACCACTTTCTTGTTCTTTAGGTATACTTCATTCATCAACTGCATACACTGATCCTCATTGTCATCCCAAGCCTTGATGCAATCTTCCTGGCTTACGGCCACAAAGTGTTGGTGGTGAGGAATGTCGAGCATTATTTCAAAGTGTCGGAAGTGAGGTTGATTATGACCTCGCCCTTCTCATTTACGACACACCTGGTGTCTTTATTGTAGCAGCGGGCCACCACCATCATAAATTCATTATTTACTGCACTAATTGGGATCCCCCAAGCAAAATGCAACCCACTGCCCATCAGTTTGTCCATCCAAGGACTTCTTGTAACCTTTCTTTTTCTGGCCCATAAATCCTCCATGTCAATGTGTCTCGAGCTCGAAATCCCTTATATCTAGGTCACATTCTCGCTTGGGACTCGAGCATTCGACCTACGATATTTGTACTTCATCTCTTCTTAGTGAGTTTGGCTTTTCCCTTAGACTTGGTTGGTTTCTTGCTTGATGTTAACATATGTAACTCGAGCTCGATTCTTGCTGATCTATAAGAAGAAGAAGTGAAACCCAACACAAGAAAGTCATATTAACTATTTGATCTTCCATTAAAGCATTGATAGAAGAAAGAATTAGTGATTTAAGGCCTCGGGCGCGGGGTGCATGAATACTTTGCAGTTACGAGGTTAAATAATATGGTGCACGAAAAAGGATGCTGCAAGGATAAATCGGTGCTAAAGGCGCATGGCACATGGAAACTGTAGATGACATTTTGTTGTTGCAAGTAGAAGTGCACCTGCGCCATATGCATTTTATAAAGGGTGTTGATATTTTTCATGTTACACGGTACAGGATGCGCCAAAGGGTGCAAGTTTAATGCGTGTAACATCATTTTTTCATGCACCACAGGGGAACTTGGCATGGTGCATGGAAGGTATACATAACATGGTGTTGTTGTAACAATGGGTGCACCTCGCGCGTTTTTAACAATTTTGTACTTGGCGCATATAAAGTTGGTGTTACATGGATGCAGGGTGCGCCAATGGCGTGAGTTTGAATAATGTAACACAAGAGTTTGGTGCACCAAGAGGGCGCATGAAAAGTAGTTGTAACAAGAAAGGGAAGTGCACCTTGAGGGCGCAGCTGTTCTTTATGCAACAGGCATGGTATATGTGCCATTGGCGCGACTGTTTATCATGTTGCAGGGGTGGCAGATGTGCCAAAAGAGGAAACGATAGTGTCTTATTTTCAAGCCATGATTCTTTCTCTGAGGGGTTACATGCATTTAAACTTCTTTTTCAGGATGTCTTTGGGTGATGAAGAAGCTTAATCAGAGAGTTTCGAGCAATCTTTTCAAGACAGAGTCCCCTTTACCAGCAGATCTGGAAAGAGGGGGAAATGCATGTGGGAGAATAGAAGAAATAGAAAAGGGGGGAAGTTCATGGTTTCACAGCCTTATTTAACCCAATCCACACCAACAAGAAGCCAAAAACCAAAACACAAAACACACGAAATAAGGACCTCCTACCTGGATTATATAAGGGAGAAGTGTGAAACCGGGTCCACGAAGTGATTCGAAAATGACAGGGCAGGTGCGCTAACGGGTACAGAGGGAAGAGAAAATCACGTGATTCTGACTGATGAAAATGATAGTGTAGATGCACCTATATATAGGTGATGTGGTAATAAATGCGCCAACCACTTTTTCAAGTGGCACGCCAAAAGTGCTGTCGACAATAGAAAGCATGCACCCTTTGGTGCATCAAAACACCTGCCAACAAAAGTATTGCTTTGACATGAAGGCGCATGCGCCTTGATGCATGCAAGAAAGGCACAACATAGTGAGACACACCAAAACACCTGTTGACACTTCAAACCGTGCACCAAAGGATTTAAAGGGGGCACACCAAAACTTGATGTTGCATAGTCATTAGGTGCGCCCAACCAAAAAGACCAAAAACGGCTAAGTTCGAGAAAACTAGATTTCCCGGAAGGGATTTTGCAATGTTCCAAACACAAGGAGTC
>CM031243.1:11478604-11668638 GCA_018340775.1 Taxus wallichiana var. yunnanensis
TTGTTTCTTTGATTTTTTCATTGTTATTGTGGTTGTTTGAAGTGGTAGTATTGGGAGCATTAACAACATTAGGTTTCTTAGGTTGGTCCATCACTCCATCCATCATGACTCCACAATTCTTATTAAGGATTTTCAGTCCTTGGTTGTTATTCATGTTGTTGGAGTAACTGGGGTTATTTTGATTAGGGGTGACTAACCTTCCATTAGCTCCATAAGTCTTATGACCACTATTAATGGATGCTTGGTCAATTCAAAGAGCACCCTCTAGCACCTCTTCATATCTCCTTAGTGGGAAATTTTGAACCTCTTCCTTTGTCTCCCTATTGAGAGAGTGGAGGAACAAATCACAAAGTTCCGTTTGATCCATATTTGGAGCGCTTGCAGAGGAGTAGAGAAATTTTCACCACCTTTGAATGAAGTGGGATGCATACTCATGATCTTTCTTGATATGGAAAAATTTCATGATTCTTGTTCTCAAGAGTTTGTTCATCTCAAAATATTTAATAAATTCTACTACGAGTTTCTTAAATGAGTGTATTAAAGCCTCTAGTATCCTATAGTACCAATTGATAGAAATACCTTCTAATGTCTTAGGGAAAATTTTTACAATGACTACGTCCCATGGGAGAAACTCTTGAATGGTCATTGCATAATCCTTGATATGGGCATTAGGATCGCCCTCCCCTTTGAATTTCAGAAGATCAGAAAGGGTCTCGGGAGCATGACTGTCCAAATGGAGAATTCTAGGGGCCCCTTGAGATATTTAGAATAGGTCCCCATTGCATATGTTTCCACCATTAAAGATCCTTGTTGGGGAGGTGGAGGTTGCATTGGTTGCTGAAATGGGACAACATAGACATTTGTTGGGGTGTATGGCATCCCTTATGGTTGTCCATATGGACTGACTAAGTATACATATCCCCTGTGGAGATTTAGAATACATGTGTACATATGGGGGTTGATTATCCTGATATGGAATCGAAGGCATGAAGCTGTGGGGAACATTGCATTTTTGGTCGGTATGGCATTTGAGAGTGCACTTCCGGCTAGTTCTTATTCTGAGATATCCATACATGGGTTGAGGGGCATACCCAAGGTTCCCATCCCCATAAGCAGATCTCCAGGGTTTTGAGTACTCATATAAACTAGAGGATTATATGTAGTAGGTATTTGTCCATAATTCTATGGGTAGGGAGAAGTTTGTGCTTGCCTTGCATATGAATTATGAGTATTTTGGGAAAGCTCTAGCTCCTTGAATTTGTCTACCAAAGTTGAGATGACATCACCCATTGACGGGGTGGTTCTTTTCTTAGGTGATTTTTGTTGAACCCTCAGAGGTTGTTGAGGAGTATGGTATCCTGCTATGAATTGTTCACTATGTTGCCACCCCTCATTGGCAATATTTTCAATTGGTGGAGGGGTAGCGTTATTTTTTTGGAGCAGAACATCACCTTTCCTTACAACCTATAAAAATATTGATTCATGTTTTGGAAGTGTTGTTCACTCCTATCATATTGTGCTAAATACTCCTCATCTAGATGCGGGAGTTGGTCTAATTGCATGTTAATGGGTTGTTAAAACAATACCCAAGGAGATGAACTTGCTTCACCAATGAAATTCATGTTGTTTGAACTTGATTGTTCATGAGGATAGGTCTATGTGACTTGGTCAAGCTCCTCAATACGTACAGAGGAACCAACATTGGTTCCCTAAAGAAGAGGGTTTTGAGCCAATGAGTGGTTGTTCGCCCACGTTGAAAGTGAAGGTGATTGTTGTGGTATACTTTATTGGTAGTTGTACATGTCAAAACCTAGGATGGGTTGACCATACTCATCATATCCTAACATATTCGAGGGGTATAATAATACCCACAAAATAAAGGATGGATGAAGAAAGTGGAAATTTTTAGAGACTAGCTCTTCACGTTGGGTTCACCAATTTTTACGATAGAAAATAAACACGTGACCTTCTTCGCACTCGACCTCTCGAGGTAGTGCCGAGACATCCGGTGTAGAATGAATGTGAATGTGAGTTTGGTGACTGATATTAAGCTAATTGGAAAATCTTATATCTTCAACATGTAATGTCGGGATTTGCGAGTCTAAGGAAAAGAATGCTCTCCTAACTCAAGTGGTGTGATGGCTTGATCTAAGATAATATCCACTTGAGACTCTAATCAATTTTGAGATCTACCAAGATTTCGTTTGTTGGTTGTTTGAACACATGGAAAATGACCTATAGGAACCTCGTATAGATTTCTAGAAAAGGTCATGGAAGTAAGAATGAGAGGCATGGTGGAGCCATGAGGATCTATGGGTGATTTTCTGTCTGTCCAGAAAGTCTTAAGCCTAATTGGCTACTACTCTATTCAATAAGGAAAGTTGTGTAATAATGTCTGGTGGAAGTGGTGAAGATTTGAATACTAATGTATGCAAACTAGTGTCAATGTATAACTGATTAGCAGGACTTTGTTAGGTTGTGGGATCTGAGGATCACAACCAAAGACTCATGGAGGTTTTGGTCCTTATATGGTCATGCATGTAATCAAGTCCTGCTGCTAGGAGCAATCTAATAGTCATAGGATTTATTAGCAATGCGATGTTTAGAATATTGAGTTGTTCTATTTTCTCAAAGAAAAGTTTCAGGTGTGCATAATAATTTCAAATGTAAGTTAGTATCAATGTCACTATCAATTCTAGCCCATTGGGTTATGGGACCAAGGGATCACAACTGTATGTATTTTCTTGTTGTGGACCGTTGATGGTCATACATAATGAAATAAATGATTTTGATAAGCAAAATAATTACTGAAGGAAATCTAATCTATGTTTTTGGATTTTTCACAATATATCAGATCAAAGCAATAAAAGAAAACTAATCTATCAAAGGAAATATTTTTGATCTTTTCTAATTTTTAAGCAATGCATTCTAATCTAATAAATAAAATAAAGACAAGTAATCAGCCAGATGTAGTTGGTTACTTGTGTGAATGTGTGAATCTAATCTAAAACAAATAACCTAATCTAATCAAAACTCTTCAAACCCTACCTCTAAGGTGAAGAAAAATCATGACCCTAAAAGGAGATATTGTTCCCCATAACTTCCCTGGTAATGTTAAAGAGGTAAACTTACTAATGATTTGATCTACTTGTGATTTTCTACTATATTTAAAGGAATGATTTTCTACTCTATTTGATATGTAACTAAAACTAGTGATTTGAAATTGACAATTTAACAAATAAAGCAAACAAAAACACAATTCCAACATGGAAAAGCAAGATCTTTGACAAATCTCGTTCTACTTGTATTTGTCCCCTCGGTATGTTCCTTTCTTTCTTTGAGTGTTCATGTGAGTCTAAGGATTGGGAATGCAAGAAACATGAAGGAGGAGGATGGCACTTAAGTAATGACAGCTTGATGGCGGTCTAGATGCAATGCAATTAGAAGAGAGATAAAACAAGAGATCGTGAGCTTGGATATACAATTCCTAGCAAGATCGTAGAGAAATACAATGCAAGATACACAAAATTTCTCGGCCTTTTGGTTGAATACAAGCATGGAATATAGGAATGGATGATGGGAGGTGCCTTGAGCTCAAGGAAAGAAGGAGCAGCCTTCAACTAATTAAATCTATTTTAAAATAGAAGGATGAAGGATAACCTAGCAATCAAAACTAATTTTAGACAATTTGGCTCGTGGATGTATGCTAAAAGCAAAATTAAGTGAATTGTCATATGTTAAAACACGCTTGAGGGAATCTAGAAAAAGTGAACATGACCGCCTTACTGCGTAGGGTGGTGGTTTCAAGACCTTTGCCACCCTATTTTGGGTGGTGGTTTCAAAACTCGCCACCTAGGTAGTTGGTGTGGCTGGAAGGATATCCATGGCCCGAAACTTATCCACCTCGCTTCCTTCATCTTGATGTCCACTTCTTTGGTACTAGAGTAATCGACAATCTTTGCACTAAAGGCCAACACATGCACAGAAAGAGGCAGGAAGCTAGAAAAAGCATGAGAAGGCTATGTAAAGATGTCTAGGCAACAAATATACACTATGAATGGGATTTGGAGCTTGAAAACCTTCTTGAAAGGACCTGAAGCATCATTAGGGACTTTTGTAATCATTTTTCCAACAATATAACACATGCAAATTTGGGTACATATAGTTACCACTTCTCTATCAAGCAATAAAAGCTACAATTCTTCTTATTTATGTCTTATGTTCCTCTACTCTCTCTTTCCAACTTCATATATATGATAATCTTGTAAAACCAAGAAATGTGTTTGCACCTTTAATAAATGATTCAATGGAGTTATGTGTCTATGGTTTGTTTTGTCTTAACATTATTTGCATTGTTGTGTTTCTCTAATTGGAAGTATGTGAACTATGATAGTTCCTACTCACAACATTAACCCTCTCTCTCCTTATTTCCCCAACTCCTCTTTACCTCTCTCTTTCACCGCAATTGATGCCTTGTACCTTGTACAAGCATTTTCCACAGTTTAGTGGAGTGTTCCTTTGTGATCCCTGACCTATTGGAAACCCCACAAATTTAGGTTGTTTACATTTAATAATGGGATCCTCCTCATACATAAGAAGGAGGGGCTTAGCCCTGCACTATTGGTGAAAACTCAATAATTTGCAACACAAAAATTATTTTTCCAACATTATCCTAGTAATTTATGTTTCATTTGAGTGGGATATATTGTCACAAAATTATTTTTATAAGAACATTCAAATAACCCATTCTAAGGGCCTTACCTCTTATATATTTATGTTACTTAGGAGATAAAAACAACACACTCAATTTCTATATCACCCTCTCAATCATATTCAACCAATTCTAATTCTACATATATCATACAAAACAACCATAATAATTTTTAAAGATAAATATCACACACCAAAGATATTTTCAGTTATCAAAAATACACACGCTATCAGGCATTTTACATCAAATATATCTAAAGTGATAAGATAAAGGCCTGGGTGCCTTTGATAATTTCTAAGGAAATTAGAGGTCCTAATTAGGGTCTTCATCAAAAAATACATTGCGACATACATTTTACACAAATATATTGGGTGAAAAATTATAAAGGTTTGATGCCTCTTTGGATAATTTCTATGTAGTCATGATGGGTACCACTCAACCCAAAAGTGCTAACCTATTTTTAGGTCCCTAATAAAATAATAAGAAGAAGGATTCCTAATCAATTATATAGTTTCAATTGTGGAATTTTAACCATAGTAGATGAATCTACAAACATATATGAACATAGTTCTGAAGCTAGATCCATATTATATCCATAGAGGAAAATGAAATCTACATATGACAAAGTCACAAGGGTAATTTTGTATGAGATAGGTGACTTCATCCCGCACACAAAACTAGACTCCCACAATTGTTTACAACTTAATGAAAACCTGAAAACCACTTATAGATTTTCATATCACTTTCATCGCATCTCTATCTAAGATTGATGTAATCCTCTCTAAACCTAGTTTTTACATTTTTAGTTAGCTCATCTATACTAGTGTAATTTACCATATTTTATCTGGACATGCTTTAATATCTAAATATGTCATATGTTGTAATGTGATCTTATTTCATTTTTTACAAAAAAATTTAATACTTTAATTAGAGTAAACCTAATATTAGTTTTATATTTTGGTAAACCCACTCATTTAACTTATATGAAAACTATGCTTTCCTTATTTTTCCTTAGGGCAATAGATTTAAATTCATCATTTCTGATTTTAGGGCTGATCTTTACATTTTCATATCACTTTTATTGCATGTCTCTATCTAATATTGATGTAATCCTCTCTAAACATAGTTTTAACATTTTTTGTTAGCTCATCTATAATAGTGTAATTTACCATATTTTATCTGGACATGATTTAAGATCTAAATATGTCATATGTTGTGATATGATCTTATTTCATATTTACACAATAATGTAATACTTTAATTAGAATAAACCTAATATTAATGTTATATTTTGGTGAACCCACTTATTTAATATATATGAAACCTATGCTCTCCTTTTTTTCCCTTAGCGTATTAGATTTAAATCCATTATTTCTGATTTTAGGGTTGATATTTATCCTCTTAGGGTTTTCAAAAACCCAACTTTCCTTTTGTACAAAAGTGAATGTTATTTTCATATTCCCTATAAAAATAAAAATTAACAACCCCAACATGTTGAAGTGCGCTTTTGTTGTAATCCAATTGATCACATCCAAATATTTATAATTTATCATTACTATTATAAAATTTCCCTTATATATGAGGATCCTTTGTCTTCTCCAATTGAGTTTACTCCTAGCACAAATAATGGTAACATCATTTATGTTTATGGTGATTTTACACATATAACCAAATATACCATTATCATTGAGACCATGTTTGAGCATAAAGGTTACCAATTTGAGCCTCATCCTAACCAATAATTTGTAGTTTAATAGATGGTACCTATAATTGAAATGGATGTCTTTATACAACAACTTTGGGAAAAACCACACCATCTTGATCATATTGTTACCATGTTATAAGCTTCCCAACAACAATAAAAGGTTCAACCCTCAAGTGCTTCAAATTATCAATTAATGGGAATTCCTTACCTCTTATGTGTTACTACTCAAGTAGTCAACCCACACAGGGGATTCACTTGGTAATAAAAATTCCAAACACGTGATTCTAAATATTACCCATTATTTTTAGGATGTACTACTTCATATTGTCATTATTTGGACCCCTTTTGACACTAATACCCCTATTTATAACAATATACTAGTGATAAAAAATGTAAATAAAAATTAACCATGTATGACAACATGTGGTATGCATGACAATATCATGGTGAAACTCTTTTCAACCTACCTTCACATATAACTAATGTGCCAACTATGGTGGCATCACACATGGATCCTCAAGTTACTACATCTACATAAAGATCTACCCCATCCTATGTGGCTAATGTTCCTCCCGATTTTATTCAAAAAGTATAATCCATGCAAGCAAAATACCTCTCCTTGTAAACTAGATTATAGATAATTACAAGATTATTTTGATTACTCAATAATATTTTAGCTCATAAAGTTCTCAACTAACCACTACCTAATGAATTTACTCTTGAAAATTTAATTTTATGATTGCAAGATTGTTCCTCAATATAATTTTTGTGGCTTTATGGTGCAGGGGTTATAATGATTTTGACTATATACTTCTTGTTTGTAAGCTTACCTTTTAGACCTCCTGTCCCTTCTTCCAAGAATTCAAAACTTTCCTATGTTGATTCATGTTTCCCCTAATACTGAGGACCTCAATTAAGAACACTTCATCTTACAAATCTTGTATCATGTGCTCAAACAAAACAAAGAAGTAGTGTTCATCTAGAAAACTTGTATTAGTACTTGCAATCATTGGAAAGAAAACAATAAGATAATTATACTTGTGACTCTCGACCATGGATCCATTGCTCATAATCCTCCATTATCCTTATTGAAATCATCTCTGCTACCCTTTATAATATTTTTATTCCCGATTCATCAAAGTAATCTCAAAACATGCATTAACCCTACCACTCAAGCCTAGGTCTAGATATGCCTCTTAGGTCTATATGCTCAAAATCATAATATAGGATTCTCACCACCCTCAAAACTCCTAATAAATTTTATCTATCCTATTACAAGGTGTTTATACCCAATTCATAGTCATATTCGTCTTTCTCACCTACAATCTCTCCTTGAGGCCTTATTGGCTTGTAGCCTGTCAACACACAAATGCCCTTGTATCTCACTTTCTCAATAAACAACCCCACAACCTCTATGGTGATTCTAAGACACATTATCAAGCTCTCACTCATGCCCAAATTTCACCTACTATTACTTTGTACAAAATTTTATTTCCTTTGTTGTGTAGGGTGACAACTAGGTCTATTTGGGTCCTAGGTTACGACAACAGATGATTTTCTTCATCAAATCACCTAAATTATGATAGATCCATGTGTATAAAATGGTACTAACATACTTCCCTCAAAATGTAGTGACTCAACTTCATGATTTACCCCGTCATGCACCCCCTTTTCTCTTGCAAATGTACCTGTACAACCTAGATCAGAAACCTTTCATTAACTAACCACTACCTCCTAGATTTATAATCCTTTAGCACCTAAAGTTCTTAACTACCCACTACCTACTCGATTTATAATTGAAAATTAAATTTTATTATTGCAAGATTGTTCCTCAATAGAATTTGTGTGGTTTCATGGTGCAGAGTTATAATGATTTTCACTATATACTTCTTATTTGTAAGCTTACCTTTTAGACCTCATGTCCCTTCTTCCAAGAATTCAAAACTTTCCTATGTTGATTCATGCTTACCCTTCATGCTTCCCCTATTCTGAGGACCCCCATTAACAACACTTCATCTTACAAATCTTGTATCATGTGCTTAAACAAACAAAAGAAGTATTGTTCCTCTAGAAAACTATCATTAGTACTTGAAATCATTGGGAAACAAACAATAAAATAAGTATACCTGTGGCTCTTGATCATGGCTCCATTGCTCATAAGCCTCCATTATCCTTCTTTACATCATCTCTATTACCCTTTACAATCATTTTATACCCTGATTCATCAAAGTAACCTCAAAACATGCATTAACCCTATCACTCAAGCCTAGGTCTAGATAGGCCTCTTAGGTCTAGATGCTCAAAACCATAATATAGGCTTCTCACCAACCCTTAACACTCCTAAGACATTTTTTCTATCCTATTACAAGGTGTTTAGACCCAATTCATAGTCATATTCTTCTCTCTCACCTACAATCTCTCTTTGATGCCTTATTAGCTAGTAGCCTTCTCAACACACAAATGCCCTTGTATCTCACTTTCTCAAGAAACAACCACAACCTCTATGGTGATTCTAAGACCCTTTATCAAGCTCTCACTCATGCCCAAATTTCACCTATTGTTACTTTGTACAAAATTGTACTTCCTTTGTAATGTAGGGTGCCAACTAGGTCTATTTGGGTCCTCGGTTATGACAACAGATGATTTTCTTCATGAAATCACCTAAATGATGATAGATCCACCTATAAAATGGTACTAACATACTTCCCTCCAAATTTAGTGACTCAACTTCATGATTTACCTTGTCATGCACCCCCTTTTCTCTTGCAATTGTACCTATACAACCTGGACTGCAAAACCTTTCATTATTCCTTCACACGTGTGAGTTAGAACTTGGAACTTGGCACACTTCTAGATATCACATCGGTAGAGATGCTCCTAAAATTTCAAGAAGTTTGGATGGGTAGAATTTAAATAGCACTAGGCCCTAGTTCTAGCCCGAGGACAAAGAATTGGAGCTATAGGGAAAATTATAGTCTTTCAAGATGGAAAAATTCTTAAAATGAATATTTTACCTTCCTCTAACTAATCAAACCTTCATAGTATTTAAAATATGTGTTTGATCTACTGTCACTTTTTTCTCTCTCGCCTTGACAAAGACATTATAAATAGTTTGTAAAATTCAAGTATATAACATGCAAAACCACATTCTATTTCTTGTATCATGAATCATACATCTTCCTTTCTTGTCTAGAACTCAATACATCATGTATATTCCTTCATCTTGACTAATCTCCTCGAATTCTCTCTTCACTTTTCTAATTTAGCCTACTAAGCTAAGATTCCTAGCTCCTAAGAGAGCTCAACCAACTCTAAATTTAACATAGAATGAAACTTATCCCCTGAATCTCTCTCTCTCCACTCATTCTCAACCATATTCATCTCATGACAACTCATTACATATCTTTATAGGCTTAATTAGGCCTAAAACAACAATTCATACACCTAAACTACATGTTTACAAGCTTATTCATCTTTCACATTCACCTACTCAAGTAAAATCACTCACACACCTAGTAAATCATGTTGAAATGGTCTCATATGACATTATAGCATTTAGTCATTGATGCTCCTACATCATGTTACCCTTTAAGAAGAAATTGAGCTCATGCTCAATGCAACATTGTGATTTCTTCCTCCTTGCCTTCCAATCTTTCCTTGCCCTTTGTAATGGTGCACTCTGACTTGTTTGTACCTTCTTACTTGCTTGTACTCTCTATCTTCTAGTGGTGTTTTTGACCTCCTCCCTACCACTTTGAACTCATCCTTGCAATTCTTCTTCCTATACTTTATCTTCCTTCTTGATTTTCCTTTGTTCTTGTTCAATCTCTTTCACCATGCATCTCCATTGAGCTTCTACCCTATTTTCCTCATGTTCACCTAAAGTTATGGCCTCCATAATAGTGTTGGGTACAAGAAGATAAGGCTTAATTGCCTCTTCAATATTTCTTAGTACTATTTCCCTGTCATCCTCTTTTATAGCTTCTTTGTAAGCTTGTCTTACTTTTCCTATAAAATGGAAGTCTCCAACATTGAAATCCCATTCCTTCACATTTGATAAGAGTCCACATGACTTCTTAGTTAGCATCCTACTCCATTATAGCTAGTTGATCATAATATGAAACATCCTTACCTATATAATATTCTTGTAATTTGATGGCTACTAGTTCCTCATGCTTTCTTTCTCCTTGTACTAGACTTGTCAATGCTTCTTGTTCTTGTGTTGAATTGTACTTTGTTTGAATTTCCTTTTATAGCAGGTTTATCAATCCTTCTTGATTGTAAAAGCAAAAATTATTTCAACACCCTAACCTTTTAGAAAAAATATCTTGATCTGGTCCATGATATTTCTATCATTATTTTGTTCCTTGTCAACCTTTACCTCCTTTCTCTTGGCATCCTTGAACTTACTTCTAACGTTATATTTTACCCTATTCTCTTTCACTGTAGTAGCAATTTGAATGATTGGTTTCACCAAGAAATTAGCTTCAACAAGAGAATTCTTGAATTGTAATTGCTTTTACTTTGCCTTGCTTCTTGGAAGTATGTTATCATGCTCTTCAAATAGGAAAACTTCTCCTTGTACTCTCTCTTGTGAATGACATGGTTATATACCTCTTTTTCATAGTTTATGTCATTTACATCCCCACATTATAGGCTCATTAGATAACACTGAGCTTCCCCATACTCTATTTTCATCTCACAAATTTTCTCTTTCTCAACTAGCATTGGTCCACTAGACCCATAAGAAGGATCCTTGCATGGTACAAAAACTTTTGCATGATCATTCTCTACATGCACATTACCTTTGATGATTTCCATCCTTAGAGGATTTTCAACCTTCTCAAAGTGTTACCTATGACCACATACCTACAATCTTCTTGAAACTTAAAAATATGCACAAAAGAATCTTCATATACTTCTTTGCTAGTTTACTTTCCTAGTTTGACTTCTCATTGATCCTCTTGCTTGTTCTAAGCTCTGGCTTTCATTCCATGGCCCTGTGTACAATTCCATCTTGCTTGACAACTTGCTTTGATCTTCATTCAACCATATAGGTTGCCAAACCTTTCCAAGTTTACTCATTGTTTCTTGGGTCTGTGTTATGCTCCACATGATCATTTCATTTGGGTCTTCTTCTCTCTTTGACTCCATTATGCTTTGAATACATTTACTCCTCATATTGGATAGTTTATCCTCTTTAATAGGTATCTACTTAGACCCTTTAAGGTTTCTAGGAACATTTCATTGTTCCACCTCTCACTAGATTCACTTGTTCTTGGTCCATTCATGGCCATTTTGTCAAATAATCCTTGTAACCTTGCATTCACACATGCCAAAACACAATTAGGTTAAAAATCATAGGCTTTTTGACCTCTTTTTCTTCCTCATGCATGTTTTCAATTTGCTTGCCACTTGCATTCTCCTTCATGCTTGTTGATAAGCCTTGTCTCTTCATCTTCCCATATTGTTCTTCATCCTTCATAGTGTCTTCACCAAGAACCTATTGTTCTCCTTGAACATCATCACCTATCTCTCTTCCTTGGTCTTCAAGAGACCTGTTTGCTTCCTTCATTCTCATGACACTCTCTTGTGTCTTCTCTCTTTTTCTTTTTTCTTCATGACCTTGCATAAGGTCTTCCAAGATCTCATTCCATGTCTTTTCTTCTTCAATGTTACTCTATTTTTCTTGTTGTCACATTCACCATTGTGACTCAAGTGACCTTCTTCGGTCTCATTCTCTCTCTCTTCAAGAACATCATGTTCTTCCATAACCTCATTTGGGCTTGTTCATCAGCCTTGCCTTGTGTCTCTTTGTCCACTCCATTGGACTCTGATTGCTGCATTCTTCCATCAACCTCATCTTCACTTTCATGAAGGCTAAGACCTAATTCTTGGTCTTCTCAACAAACTCCTTGAAGCCAAATACCATGCTTCTCCTTTTAGTACCTGCATGTTGGTCCATCAAAGGCACTAACACATGCTCTATTCCATTATTTATTAGAAAAAACTTATTCAACCTACCATTATACACCACCTTCCTATCATATTTTCATGGCCTACCTAAGAGTAGGTGACACACATCCATTGGCATCACATCACATAACAACCTCATCATGCAAACTCCCAATTTTGAAAGGTACTCTACATTGTTCATTTACAAGAATTTGATGATCCTTCTGAACCCATGCAACTCTATAAGGTGTAGGGTGAACTAACCTCTTTAAACCCAATTTACTAACCATTTCCTCTAAAACAATGTTGTCTATGCTACCATTATCTATAATAACATTACAACACTTACCTCTTGTCTTACATCTAGTCCTGAATAGAATCCTCCTACAGACTGGCTCCTGAGTTTAGCTTGTTGATGTAGAAGGACTCTTCTTACTAATAATGATTCTCCATGCTTATAATCATCATCTCCATTAGCTAACTTCTCTATACCTGAGCATACTACTTCCATGCTTTTCATCCTTGACCCTAGACTTCTGATCTCATTCCATATTCTTTTGTGCCTTCATCATATCATCCATCTTTCCCATGACTCCTTCCTAGATTAGACTCATGATTCCCTACAATGATGGCTTCTCTACCTTTTCCATGCTAACACAACCAATTTCAAGCTATCAATCAATTCAAAATACTATAAATGTCTACAATATATCTGATTATAACAGAGCAACCAACTCTGATACCAAAATAGTGCAGGGGTTATAATGATTTTCACTATATACTTCTTGTTTGTAAGCTTACCTTTTAGACCTCTTGTCCCTTCTTCCAAGAATTCAAAACTTTCCTATGTTGATTCATGCTTCCTTCCTACCGAGGACCTCCATTAACAACACTTCATCTTACAAATCTTGTATCATGTGCTCAAACAAACACGAGAAGTATTGTTCCTCTAGAAAACTTGTATTAGTACTTACATTCATTAGAAAGAAAACAATAAGATAAGTATACCTATGACTCTTGATCGTGGCTCCATTTCTCATAAGCCTATATCTCCTTCTTGAAATTATCTCTTTTATAATCATTTTATACCCTAATTCATCAAAGTAACCTCAAAACATGCATTAACCCTATCACTCAAGCCTAGGTCTAGATAGGCCTCTTAGGTATAGATGCTCAAAACCATAATATAGGCTTCTCACCACCCTCAACACTCCTAAGAATTTTTTCTAGCCTATTACAAGGTGTTTAGACCCAATTCATAGTCATATTCTTCTCTCTCACCTATAATCTCTCCTTGAGGCCTTATTGGCTTGTAGCCCTCTCAACACACAAATGCCCTTGTATATCACTTTCTCGAAAACAACCCCACATCCTCTATGGTGATTCTAAGACCCTTTATCAATCTCTCACTCATGCCTAAATTTCACATATTGTTACTTTGTACAAAATTGTACTTCCTTTGTAATGTAGGGTGCCAACTAGGTCTATTTAGGTCCTAGGTTATGACAGCATATGATTTTCTTCATGAAATCAACTAAATGATGATAGATCCACCTATAAAATGGTACTAACATACTTCCCTCCAAATTTAGTGACTCAACTTCATGATTTACTCTATCATGCACCTCCTTTTCTCTTGCAATTGTATATGTATAGCCTGACTAAACCTTTCATTATTCCTTCACACATGTGTGAGTTAGAACTTGGAACTTATCACACTTCTAGATATCACTTGGGCATAGATGCTCCTAAAATTTCAAAGAAGTTTGGATGGGTAGAATTTAAATAGCACTAGGCCCTAGTTCTAGCCTCGAGGACAAAGAATTGGAGCTATAGGGAAAATTATAGTCTTTCAAGAGCTAGAAAAATTATGAGATGCATATTTTACCTTCCTCTAACTAATCAAACCTTCACAATATTCAAAATATGTGTTTGAGCCTGATTGTCACTTTTTTCTCTCTCAGCCTGGGATAGAGACATTATACACAGTTTGTAAAATTCAAGTCTATAACATGAAAAACCACATTCTATTGCTTTGTATCATGAATCATACATCTTCCATTTCTTGTCTAGAACTCAATACATCATGTATATTCCTTCATCTTGACTGAATTTCCTCTAATTATCTCTTCACTTTTCTAATTTATCCTACTAAGATAAGATTTTTAGCTCTAAGAGAGCTCAACCAACTCTAAATTTAACATAGAATGAAACTTATACCCTGAACTCTCTCTCTCTCTCTCTCTCTCTCTCTCTCTCTCTCTCTCTCTCTCTTCTCTAACCATATTCATCTCATGAAAACTCATTACATATCATTATAGTCTTAATTAGGTCTAAAACAACAATTCATACACCTAAACTAAATGTTTACAAGATTATTCATCTTTCACATTCACCTACTCAAGTAAAATCACTCACACACCTAGTTAATCATGTTGAAATGGTCTCATATGACCTTATAACATTTAGTCCTCGATGCTCCTATATCACTTCATTTCCTCCTCTATATATTATATGCATGAGTATACACTACTAACCAAGTTATTTATATGTAACCTCAAGGAATATGCACTTGATTGGTTCTATACACTTACTTTAGATCCATATAGACATTTCAATATTTAAGAGATAATTACCTTACACATTTTTCAATCAATATTGGGAAATTGCTATCATTTGAACATATTACTTAATTAAAACAAAAAACATACTACAAGACATTTCTTTCACATGGAAATAAACACAATGAAATAAATATATTGATTCAAGTATTCATTATTAGTTTAATCCCCAAGATTTTTTAACAAGTCATACTTCTCAATTGTACACATTTTGAGGACCTTTATCAAAAAATTAAAGTATCTTAGACCAAGCTCATGGCAATCTATATATTAACTTATGACACCACATGGTCATCCACCAACAAAAAGTTTCAATCAAAATCCCCTTACATGGGTAAGCCAATTAAGAATAAGATGGTTGAAATTATTAATTTTGAACAACCCAATTCTACAAAAACCATTATGACTACTTCTACAAAACATTATAATAATTTATTGTAACCTCCTCACATTATCTCAAACAAGATACTTGAGTGTAAGCTAATATAGATACCATCACATTCCATTATTGTGCTGGTATATGATTTTGAAGAGGGGAAACATGATTGGTTATAATAATAATTTTAATGAGAAAAATTATATACTCTATTTTAATTGGGAGGTGCCCTTTATTGTTAAGCTAAATTATGTGAAAGAAAATATTTACACTAATTTATCTTGAAGTTTTGGGATTTCATCCCAAGGTTGGTTTTTTCCCTGAAAGAAATAAAATGTGGGAAGAATGGGAAATGTGGGAAGATATGAGATAAAGGTGTGGAAACAAAGGAGAAGAGATTCTCATGCTTTCAAATAGGAAAATTCAAATCCTTACTTTAATTACATGAGTTAAAGTGAAGAATAGTGATCATTCTACTAAAAGGAAAAACTAAATCAAAATAAAATATCATTAAATGCATATAAGAACAAATAATAATATAAGAAAGAAGGAAAATCCAACACAAAGTTTGAATACATTTCTCTTTATTATCTTGTTTGATAAAATATGTGGATATAAAAATTTAACAAAATGGATTTATAACTCAAGGATAGAATGTGTAATTTTACAAAAGTAAATTACATGATATATTAAATTCACATTCTTTCAAGTTATAACTAGTTGTAAATCCATCTCCTTATTTTGTATAGTCATCTACAAATCATCCTCCACACTTGCTACTTTTTCTTTAGATAATTGGAGGCATTCACGATAAACATTAAAATTTTCAAAAACTTCCCGCAGACAAAGTTTTTTTCTTTCCTATTCTAAATATATAAAATAAAATAAAATAAACTAACTAACCTCGAGAGGATGAAAGGGTTTATCGATACATATAATGATGAATGTTGATATTGATGAGTGATCAATGTCAATGGATCCAAGTGTGCACACAACTTATTCTTTCCAATGGGATAAGCTACCTGTAATGCACGACACTCATAGAATAATAGGATTAGATATATACATGGAAAATTTCATAGAAAATTCCAGTCCCTAAAGTCAATGGAATTTATTGCAAGGATGTCAATCCACGTTCAAGAAATCAATCTGATAATGATAAGATAAAATGATAAAACAGATGATATAACCAATAATGCAAAGGCAAAGAGACTGACGCGGTCTAAGGCTATATGATGGTCTAATGATGTGGTGATACCTGATCCAAAGGGATTCTAGGGATCACAAAATGGCTCAAAGGAGAAAGTATGAACAATGGGATTCTAGGGATGATGGTTGTGTGCTCACAAAGGAAAGTTGAACAATGTGTTAGATTTAAGATAATTGAAAAAATGATGGCTCAAAGAAGTAAGGATAGGATGGAAAAACACCTATAAAGGCATAGTGATGAAAGATGATGGGATCCAGGATGAATGAAGGGTAAGATTAGGGGTCAAATGATCTAAAAGACATTGATTATAGAGGATTTGCACAAATCACCTACAATTGAGATGAATTTTTGGTGATCGAGGCTAATCATTGATAATCGGGAATAATCATTGGTGATTGTTGTGGAAATGTACATGCTTTGCTAATAAATGATATAAATTTTATTGAGGATTGAAATGATGAGTAAACAAGATAATTAATGCAAAAAGAAAGTACTTACCCTTTCTAGGTTGATGAATGAAGTTTAGAGGATAATACTTACCTGAGAGAGGGATATTTTAGATACAAGAAGATTATTGAGTTGATTCCTAGATGTTTGAATGGTATTCAAAGCCTAAAAAAGAGATTATTGATGTGTTGAATGTGGTTATAACGATTTGTGGCTCTGTGACGATGGCTATGACACAATGAAATACCATGTGAGGTTTTAAATAACAACCAACATGGAGAAACCTTGACCAAAATTGAGCAACCTAAACCAACCTTGAATGGAGGTCTGAAACTAGCTTATATAGAATCATCGGTGATCCGGTAAAATTTTCGGTGATTACGGGGTTTAGTTAAAACCCACCTCAACCAAGTTGTTTTGAATTTCTATTTCATGTGAGGGGGAAGATATGCAGGTAAGGGGTTATGAAATGGTTGGGAAGTTGTTTATTTTGTTTTTTCTTCATTTGATTTTGTTATGTAAGTGGTTTGGGTGGTTTAGGAGGTGTAAAATATGGTTTTACAGCTATAGGATGATATTTATGAGGATTAAATATGATGGGGGAGAAATAAGACTTAGGATAGAGGATTATAGATGAAAATATTGAAGTGATAGTGTTGAGGGGTTAGCGAACATGGACACGGGGATTAACGGTTCTAATTATAGGTATCTACACTTCCTTAATATTTTTTTCATTAAGAACACTCCATATATATGTCATGTATATCATAATTTGTTTCATTTTTAATCATGTCATGGGTATTTTTGGAATGTTTTCACCTTTTTTCACCTTATCTAGGTAATTTTGATATCGATGTATATATTGATTGAATTATAATCAAAGGATCTTCTAGAAGAAGATTCCTTCACAAGTAATTCCTTTAATTTCCCCATAATTTCCTCTATTGTTAGGGGATTTCCTTGATAATAATTGAATATTCAAGGGATATTTTCTATAATTTATATTTTAGGTCATGTATAACATCAATCACCTCATTATTTGATTCCTTTACCATCTCCACACATTCTTTCGGGTTTCAAATTCTAAACTTTAAAGTTCCCAAAGTTCAATTTGATCTCATTTTTAACCCTCATTGATAAAATTTTCCCGATGAGGGTATCAATTCAAGATATTGTAAAAGCTTCAATCTTGGGTAGGTATTAAATGATAAAATTAATCCTAATATGATATATATCCATGACCTTCTTTGATATCTCTACCTTATTAGAAATATATTTTTGAATCTCCATTTTTTCGTGATCACTTAAAGAGATTACTAGATCAAATTCTTATACCATTCCTTGGTTTCTCGGATCATACATCCTATATCTTTAGCATCAATTAGTGAGACAAAATCTATTATCTTAAGTTGATGATCTATGAGGATAGAAGATTAGATAGGTTTAACCATTTTCTAAATCACAACTAGGATTTGGTTAATCTCTCTTAGAGGCTCTCCTTGGTAGTTTGGTCCTTAACCATATTATTAAATATTCTACATTGAGGTTTGCACTTATTTATTGGAAACATCCCTAGTAATCTTCCTAATAATAATCTTATATATTTTATAGTTTTCTACCAAGTTCTCTTATTTTCCTTTCTATTGGAGGCATAAATGTTTTTGTGAATCTTTCCCCTTTGTCATTAATAACAATCCTTAAAACTTCCTTGGGATTCTTGAATGCTTGGGAGGGGTTGACTTGAGATAAATGATGCAAACATATCTATATGCACCATCACATTTCTCTTCATATGAGTTATTTCACACAATCATTCAAGAACTATAGGGATTCCTTGATATAGTGTCAATTACTATTGTGGATTTGGTATTAAAGGGAACTAGGTATGTGAATGGCTACAAAAGAGGAAATAATTAGGGATTTTTTGGTTATGGGCATAAATACTAAAGGAAGTGAGAGGAGAGGGTGGAATGTGGAGGAATGGTAATAAGTGATGATGATGGAGTGTAATAAGATCTTGTAATAATGATATGTGAGTTATAATGTGATAATGAATTTCTTATATAGTCTCTTGTAGGAGAGATATTATGATAAGGAAAACCCTAGGAAGATGAATGACACAAATAATGATTTATCATTGAAATAAAAATGTGTGATTAAGAATGGGATTGACCATATGGGTTAGCAAAGACAAGATCCCACATTTGGACCCTTTCATATGGTTTTAGACATGAGAGAGAAACTCCTAAATAATTTTTTTGTATGAATATCATATGTTTTATGCCTATTTAATTAAATACTATTTCTACATTTTTCAACATAACATGGTGTAAAGATAAGAAACTTGTATAATGGCTAGAGGTATGATGAGATTATATTCCTAATGTGATAATTTTCCTTAACAAGGATGCAAGGTCAAACTTGGCACACATTGCGTACATGTACACATTACCATATTTTAGTGTCTACATTTCCCCCTTTAAGTGTGTGATTAAAAATTACATGCTTAAAGGATGAACATACCTAAGTGTGCATGCACACTTTACCTTCACTTAAAGGGAATTCATGATGTGTTGGTGTTGACATGCTCTATGATGAAACTTGTAACATAGAGTGTATTCAATGTCTATGATATAAATTAAACTTTAACTCAAAATTTAGATAGTGCATTGTAAGTTTGAATCATTTCAAAAGTACACAGAGGAGATGTAAAACATGGAAAGAGTACAATACTTTGTTTTATAGAGGGAGTATTCCCCATTTATTTGATGACTTGGAGAGTTTTAATGTGCTTTGGAGATGTAAAATGATTTTTGGTGATCAATCCCCAATGTTTTGCCCCAAGATATAGTAAAGGATATCATACTATGAAGGACCATGTACTTCAATTCCTTCCCCATTCAAGATTTTTAAGATGGAGGAGGAAAGATCAGTATATAAAGCTAACAATTTTTCTTCAATACTTTCCTTTTCTAAGAATTTAGTGAGAGAATGGGAAATATTAGTCTACAAATCTCACAATATTTCTTTTATGTTTTGTAATCAACCCATAGACCATCTTGTTGTATATGAATCTATGCCTAATTTTTTCCAATAGACCTTAGATATAATGGCCCATGTCATGTACCCATAAGGTGTTACTAATAACTCAAAAACCATACCACTACGAGACATATCTATTATAACACCTTGATTTTTAGAAGCTATTATGATAACCTCTTTTCACGATGTTGTAGAATCGTGGGAAATGAAGATAATTATGTTAAGATATATCTTTTAATCTTAAAAAGAATGTGTTATTAATCTGGACCCTTGTTTCTGTAATTTGTTTACTTGGGACGAAGGTTATTATAACTTGTGTTTCTGCAAAAGTGAGAATGAAGACTTGCTTATATGATTGATGAACTCTTATTGTTGATTGAAAACACACCTTGAATCAATTCCATTGATCCAAGGTATGCTGTGGCCTTCTTTGAAATCGCTTTGTCGATTTATTTTCTATAAGGAATGAAGTTTGAAACCAGGACTTAAGGTCATTATAAATTTTGCGAACACAGTTACAGTATAAATATTTAGTACCTTGATGCCAATGGAAAAGGTTCAATTTTCAAACTATATACAAATAGTAACGCCGGACAGCGTAAGACTATAAGAGTGTTGGTGCAAGCGAACAAAGTTTAGATATGTCGGGCATGGAATGAATGTCCTGCATATGCTGAAGGTGAACGTAAGTTGTAAAACTTACTAAGGAACCTATTAACTAAAACACTAAGGGGTTAAGCCCTAACCTATGACCTAACAACTATCCTAGGTGGGTTTGATAAATTAAAAGGAATTTAAAATGTTGCAAATCCTAATGATTTGCAACCTTGGTGAATACCTAACTATGGACAATGCAACCTAAACTATTACTAACCTAAGAAGGGGACCTATGGACCCATGTTGATGAAGCGGATAAGAAGGGAAGGTTAGAAATTTATTAGGACAGTAAATGATGTCCTTGCAGTTTAAACGCCAAGTTTGGCGGGAACATGGAAAAGTTGGAGACATCCAACTAGCTATGTAGCTAAGATGGAAATAACATGCAAAACTTAAAAATGAAACTCGCCAACCTCGTGTGTCGGTGATGGAGTGGAAATAAAAAAGGTAATGCATTCAATGCATTAATGGTCTTGGTCTTAGTGACCAGCTCACCTTGGAAAGGGGATAGAGGAAATTTTGGTGGTCATTGTGTTCTTTCGGGTTTTGAGACTACTCTGCATTTCTTTCATGGTTCTTTCGAACCTGCTATTATTTTGGTTATAGTTGTTGTTGTTTGGAGTGGACATGGCTATTTTTGGAGTCTGTGGAATTTAGGAGATTATTGGGAGATCCTTGTTGTTGTCGCCATGGAGAAGAATAGCTCATGTGGGCGCTTTTTACGGAATGGTAGATTGTAAGTTGTAATTTCTAAATTATAATTGTTAGAAAAATCACCCTATGGGGAAACGGGTTGGCACTGAATAAGTTGATATTCAGCTAAGCAAGGAGAAGAGGTAATATGATACCCATTTTATTCCAATATTGACTTCAATTACTTTCTCTTTTGGCGTTATTATCATTGATGGATATCACTTCGGTTTAAATTATTCAAGATGCGATACGATGAAAAGAAAGAGAACATTGGATGGATAATTCAAAGTAATGATTATTTCTTCTCTTATTCGATTGAAATTCTATATTTGATATTGAATGAATTTCTTACTACCTTAGGCGTAAGCATCTGCATTTAATTGTTATTTTCCTTCTTTTAATTTGAAAGAAGTATTATGCTGTTTGTTGAATTTTGAGAAATGACACCAATGTTTTCATGGTGAATGACTACTTTTCTCTTTTGCATTTGATTGTTTGAAATTAAATGAGTAGTATGAAAGGGAAGTAGTTCTGTTTGAATTCTTAGTTAAAATTCATCTCTTGAAATTTCAACTATTATAAGGGAATGGAATTGATAGCAATTGCATTAGAACAACATTATATACATATGTGTATTAGTTCTTACAAATGTTTTATTTTGGAACTATTTAGAGGAAAGTACTTTTTGTAGTAATTATTTGGGAGAAAGTTAGTAAATATTTTTGTCTGATTGTGATGGTAATTAGATGATTGGGTTGTTAAGCTGCTCATCCTTATTAGTACTTAATTTGTAGATGATGTCCATCTCAATTTATTAACGTTTCATAAAAGCAGAGTTCTTTTATTGAGACAGTTAATTAAGAGCACCTCATTTTAATGATAAGTGCTTAATATGCTCGATTCGATGAACCGACCGTGCAAGTAAATTTTATAGATGGTTCCTTGAATAAAAATGAAGACATGTTGTTTTCTCGATGCTTCTTACGAGTAGCTAAGGATGGATCGTATTTGATAGTTTATTATTCCTCTATGAGGAAATGAGAAAAGAAGAAGTTGCATTCTTCTTCCCTTATGTGTTGTAATGTTGTTGATATAAATAAAGTTCAATTATGCATGGATGATAAATTACATAGATTTTAAATCTTAAGGATTGAATACAAGGAAAGGTGTGATATTTTAATGGTTGTATCACTTTGAAACTGTTTGAATAAGATTGAGAATATAATTTTATTCATTGATTTGGAATTATTCAAATGATAGTTGATAGATTTTAAAAGGACATAATATCTATTCTTTACTTGAATACAACTTTTAAGTTGGAATGTACAATTAATTCATACTTGGGTTAATATGAATTTTAGATTGACATTGAAAAGGGTTTAAGTGAATATGAACTCTTAAATGAACGATATTCGGAATTAGTTTATAAGCTAGTGAATATAAATAAAAGAGACAATTGAATCTTGTACTCTGATTTCGTTAATATCCTCGAGATGTTTGATCTAGAGAGGATATTCGATATGAAGAATTATATCTCCTCGTAACAAACCTTAATTGAAGTAAGGTTATAGTGATTAAATGAATACATTCATTTGGAATTAGGCCTCATTTAAATGGCATCTAATAAGATGAAATTATGATTTTAAATTCAGTTGCAAATAAAACTTGGTTAAGATTAGTAAGTTGATCTTACTACGATAAGTTGTAGTGGACTGTTAGTCTGAAGCTTAAATTAAAGAACCAAGATGGAAATATGCAATCCTTCGGTATGGAGGAGTAAACGTATATTAAGCTATAAGACAATTTAAGTCTTTCTTAGCTATGCAACTATAATGAACAGTGAGGTTAGAGGATCAACACGGTTGTTGAAACCTATTCTTAAAATACTAAAGATAAGAATCTAATCACACTTTTAGCTGGATGTGTATTCCTTGATGAGAGGATTCCATAGGACCTTGACACACGCCAGCTTGCAATCTGGTGTCTTCATGAAGGTGGGGCCTTCATGATGACACAATGTTGTAGCTGACATGTTACAATGCCCTCCCGAATCAAATCATCAAGTTTACATAAGCTGGGACCAAGTTACTTGGACGAGGATAGGAATGTGACCGCGTATACGGGTGACTCCAGAGGACTAAAGGTAACTAGACACACGCAGTCATCTAGGGTCGACACGGTATGTCTGCGTACCTTTAGTCACCGCGAGTGTCTTCCTATACTCTTTCATATTGCTAGTTGGGGTTAGAGCTTAACCTTGGATGAAGGACTGACAGAGGTCAGAAAAGACCATTCTAGATAACAGATGAAGTGAGGTGAAGGACGTATTCCATTGAGGCATATAACATCTTGGGAATATGATCATGCAAAGCATGTGAAAATCTTTGGCCAAAGTATCGCAAGTTGTTGGTTGCGTTGTCCTAATCACCTAGTTTAAGAAGCAGGATATCAGATGAATATCAATAACAGATATTCAGATAGGCCTCTTAAATGGAACACTTCGATAACTAGGAAATGGTAAAGAGAACCCTGTATACTTAGTATACAATGCATGGATTAACATGAAGGATCGGTAAGTCGTCGAGTCATGAAATGAGAGATCGTTGAAACTCCAAGCCATAAAATGGGAGATCGGTAGTTCTTCGAGTCATTTACAGCAGCATATGGTATCTTATTATATGATTGAATGGCAATGAATGTGTGTTCCATATTGTAAATATGTGAATAGAGAACATTGGTTTTAAAAGTAATTGTGTGATCCGAATTACATTAATTGGACAGAGAACAATTATTAAAACTTGGTCGTGTGTTTTGAATTACATAATTCAATGAGCAGACGAGAATATTATATATATATATAAAAATAATAAAATTTTCCTTGTTCTAGTGTCTTAAAATGGGGATGTTACATCTTGGTATCAGAGCTGAAGGTTACAGCTCTTGGACCTAATGAGTCCACAATTTAATAAGGTTTACATTTTCTTATTGAACAGAAAATGGTCAGAACAAGAGGAAATGCTGCGAACAACCCATTACCGGGTGGAGAAGCAGCTACTACTCAAAAGCTAGATGAAATCCTTTCTACCCTACTAGATACGAGAGATCGTTTGATTGTTTTGGAACAACAATCAATGGGCAATGAGGAGGAGGAAGAAGAAGCTGATATGAATGATCAACCACCTCCTGTGGACAACACCAATGGAGGGAATCTGGGTGTTGATAATAGTAATGCAAACACTCCTAATCATCCTGAAAATAAAAGGGCAAGATTAGCAGCTGAACTTACAAATGATATAAAGAGAATAAGTCCTCCAAAGTTTGATGGAACAACACTTGGGGATGGGGCTGAAAATTGGCTCAGTGAAATGGAGAAGTACTTTGCAATAAGAAACTTCTCCGAGGAGACCAAAGCGATATGGGGAGCATATCAGCTTTCTCATGAAGCATCATCATGGTGGGACAACCATAAGGTTGAGTTGAATATTGTCAAAACAGACATAACTTGGGATCAATTTAAAGGTTATTTTAGGCAACGGTGGCTGCCTCAACTCTATTTTGATCGGAAAATGACTGAATTTCAGAACTGGTCGCAAGGAAGGCTGACGGTGACAAAATACTTGGGAAGGGTTTACTAAACTCCTTAAGTATGTGCCGCAGTACCAAGCTGACGAGAAGTTCAGAATACGAAAGTTCATAATGGGACTGAATCCCATCATTGGTGGCGAAGTGGATGTCCACGGTCCAACCACTATGGAAGGAGTTGTCGAAAAGGCAATAAGATAGAACAAAAATTGAGAGCAATTTCTGCTCATAGGGAGGAGATTAGGAAGAAGATTCCCAACTCTTCTTCATCTCTCACACCCAAAAAGGGACCCTGGAAAAGGTTTGGTATGAAAAACAAAATTGTTGTGGATAACAATAAGAAATCAGTAATGAACAAACCTGTAAATAGTGTGCGGAGCAGCTTTGCAAAAATTAGTGGTAATGGACAAAAGTCCTATGGAAGCCAGAGTGATAACTTCAAGGCTGGTAGCAAATTCGAGCCTAGGAAGGGGCCAGTCGGAGGTTGCTTCAACTATGGAAAAGACCATTACATGCGAGTCACTATCCTCTGAAAAAGGATGATCGCGATCAACAACATAGGATACATGTTGCGGTGGCTAACAAACAAGCTGAAAAGCAAGTTACACCCATAGAAGTTCTGGGTAAGTTATTCGGTACACCTGTAGTCATACTTTTTGATACTGGAGCTACTGAATGTTTTATTTCTACTAAACTTGCAATGAAATTAAAAAGGAAAGCTGAATGAATGGATAAGACATGGATAGTGCATTATGGGAATAATGTTGTCCATACAGTCGAAATGTGCCTTTTTGGGGCAATTCTTGACTTGCCCAGTTTCTCCACGAAATTGACCTTGTATGTCACTCCTTTAGGGTCATATGATATCATTATAGGAGTTAATTGGTTGGCGGAACATAAGGCAAAGGTCGACTGTTATGAAAAACAGATTTGTTGTTTTGATGACCTGCAAAAAGCAGTAGTCATATAGGTGTAAAGCGTGAGGTTGCAGTTAGGAAACTAACAACTATGCAACTAAAAAGGCTAAAAATAGAGGTTGCACTTTGTATGCCATAAGAATGACAGAAAATGCCGAGGAAGATAATGATTTCATGGAAAAGTATCCATTATTAAGGGATTTCAGTGATGTATTTCCGGAGGAGTTACCAGGTCTTCCACCCAAACGAGAGTTTGACTTTGCAATAGAGATCAAGCCAGGAACCGAACCCATATCTAAGGCACCCTACAGAATGACCACCCTCGAGTTGGTGGAGCTTAAGGCTCAATTACAAGAACTTTTGACTAAAGGGCTGATAAGACCGAGCGTCTCACCATGGGGAGCGCCGGTAATTTTTGTAAAGAAGAAGGATGGCACACTAAGACTGTGCATTGATTACAGAATGTTGAATAAGGCAACCATTAAGAATCGATATCCACTTCCTAGGATTGATGATCTATTCGACCAGATGCGTGGAGCATCAGTCTATTCAAAAATAGATCTTCGATCTGGATATCATCAGCTGAGAATAAAGGAAGAAGATATTCATAAAACAACTTTTAGAACAAGGTACGGGCATTATGAATTCACGGTGTTACCTTTTGGGTTGTGAATGCACCTGCCGACCTTCATGAATTTGATGAACAATATTTTTCAAGAATACCTAGACAAGTTCGTGCTTGTATTCTTGGATGACATTCTTATATACTCCAAAAATGTCGAAGAGCACCAAGAGCATTTAAGGATAGTGCTGGAAGTTTTGAGAAAGAGAAGGTTGTATGGTAAATTATCTAAATGTTCCTTTTATGATGCAGAGGTGCATTATTTGGGGCATGTTATAAGCAAGAACGGGATAGTTGTAGACCCTTCAAAGATCACAGCTATAACCGAGTGGCCTGCACCTAAGAATGTGCATGAAGTAAGAAGCTTCATGGGCTTGGCAGGATATTATAGAAAGTTCGTTAAGGACTTTTCAAAAATTGCTGCCCCAATCACTTCACTACAAAAGAAAGATAAGAAATTTGTCTGGACTGACAAATGTGAATCTTCCTTTAAAATTTTAAAGGAACAACTAACTACAACACCTATTTTGACTGTACCTGACCCAAATGGAAATTTTACGGTTGTAACGGATGCATCTGGAGAAGGTCTTGGAGGCATTCTGTTACAAAATAACCACGTCATAGCTTATGAAAGCAAAAAGCTTAAGTTACATGAATAAATTATGCTCCACATGACCTAGAGCTCATGCTGCCATTGTTCATGCACTTCAAATGTGGAGGCATTACCTTCTTGGCAAGCCCTTTGAGTTAAAAACCGACCATCTGGGGTTGAAGTATATTTTTACTCAACCAAACCTGAATGCAAGACAGCGAAGATGGTTAGAATTTCTGTCTCAGTATGATTTTGATATAAGCTACATCAAAGGCAAGGAAAATAGGGTGGCAGATGCTCTGAGTCATAGGAAGCACATCTCTACTCTTATAACATTAAGAACTCAGTTTAAGGATGAGGTGAAAGATGTCATGGAATCTGACTCTTATTTCCAGCAAGTTAAAATAACACTTGCTGCAGATCCAAAGGATGTGAAGTATAAGGGATTTTGTTTTGATAATGAAGGAATTCTGAGGTTTGAAAATAGGGTATATATACCCTTGGCAAATGATTTAAGAAAGAAATTGTTAACTGAATTTCATAATTCACCTTTTTCTGGACACCCTGGCATTACAAAAATGCTTGCTGATCTCAAGCAGCAATATTTCTAGAAGGGAATGAAAAAGGATGTGGTGGAATTTGTGACACACTGCTTGGAATGTCAGCGTGTTAAGGTGGAACATATGCATCCCATTTGGATTATTGTATCCCCACAACATTCCATAGTATAAATGGCAAGTGATAACGATGGATTTCGTTCAAGGATTACCTATGTCAAGGAATAAGCATGATATCATCCTGGTTATCGTCGAAAAATTAACCAAAGTGGCACACTTCATTGCTAGTAATTTAAAAGATGATGCACTAGTGTTAGCAAGAAGATTTGTACATGAAATTTTCAGATTGCATGGAATACCCGAATTGATCATATCGGACAGAGATCCGAGGATGACATCAAGGTTTTGGCAAACACTTAATGCGGCCTTGGGAACTAAATTAAACTTTAGTTCTATATCATCCGGAAACGGATGGATAGACCGAAAGAGTCAATCAAGTTTTAGAGGATATGTTAAGAATGTATTGCATGGACCAGCAGTATAAATGGGAGGAATACCTTCCGCTGGTTGAATTTGCCTACAATAATACATACCATGCCTCTTTAAAGATGGCACCTTTTGAAGCATTGTATGGAAGAAAATGCAGAACCCCTGTTAGTTGGGACAACGTAGAGGACAGAGAGGTAATTGGGCCAGAAATCCTTACGGAAATGGAACAACAAATTAAAATGATTCGGGAACATTTAAAGGAGGCTGCCAATAGGCAAAAGAGTTATGCAGACTTAAAGCGGGTTGATAGGAATTATAAACTTGGTGAGAAGGTCTTTCTTCGGGTTAAGCCGAAAAAGAGTTCTATAACTTTTGGCAAGGCTGCCAAGTTATCGCCTCGTTATGTGGGACCTTTTGAAATTGTTGAAATAATCAACCCTGTAGCTTATCGTCTAGCATTACCTCCTGCTTTATCACAAATGCATGATGTTTTTCATATTTCTTTGCTTAAGAAATACGTAATAGATTTATCACATGTGCTGAATTGGAATTCCTTGCAGGTCCAAGACCCAGGAATAATCGTGGTTAAGCCCATTCGAGTGTTGGGAACTCACCAGTTGTACTTAAGAAATCACGAAGTGAATCAATGTAAGGTCCAATGGGACCAATTTAGCGAAGAAAGTGCAACTTGGGAAAATCTCGAAGAAATGAGATCTACTTTTCCATACTTGTTTGATCGAAATTGAATTCAAAAAACTGATAATTCTACCAAATATAGACAATTACTGGTCTATTTTACAGTTATCTTAAAACATTGTTTTGATGATTAAATCTATTTTTGGTATGAACTTATGAATGGAAGGACGATAATTGAATTTTGTCCTAGAAACTCTATGAATTGGCTAATTTGATCATCGGGACGATGATTCTTTAAGAAGGGAGGAATGTAACGCCTTGATTTTTATAAGCTATTATGATAACCTCTTTTCATGATGTTGTAACTGTGGAAATGAGGATAATTATGTTAAGATATATCTTTTAATCTTAAAAAGAATGTGTTACTAATCTGGACCCTTGTTTACTGTAATTTGTTTACTTGGGATGGAGGTTATTATAACTTGTGTTTTGCAAGAGTGAGACAACAGACTTGCTTATATGATTGATGAACTCTTATTGTTGATTGACAACACACCTTGAATCAATTCCATTGATCCAAGGTATGTTGTGGCCTTCTTTGAGATCGCTTTGTCGATTTATTTTCTATAAGGAATGAAGTCTGAACCAGACTGAAGGTCGTTATAAATTTTACAGAACCTAGTTACAGGTATAAATATTCGGTACCTTGATGCCAATGGAAAAGGTTCGATTTTCAAACTATATACAAATAGTAACGCCAGACAGCGTAAGACTATAAGAGTGTTGGTGCAAGCGAACAAAGTTTAGATATGTCGGGCATGGAATGAATGTCTCATATAGTTTGAAGGTGAACGTAAGTTGTAAAACTTACTAAGGAACCTATTAACTAAAACACTAAGGGGTTAAGCCCTAACCTATGACCTAACAACTATCCTAGGTGGGTTTGATAAATTAAAAGGAATTTAAAATGTTGCAAATCCTAATGATTTGAACCTTGGTGAAAACCTAACTATGGACAATGCAACCTAAACTATTACTAACCTAAGAAGGGGACCTATGGACCCATGTTGATGAAGCGGATAAGAAGGGAAGGTTAGAAATTTATTAGGACAGTAAATGATGTCCTTGCAGTTTAAACGCCAAGTTTGGCGGGAACATGGAAAAGTTGGAGACATCCAACTAGCTATGTAGCTAAGATGGAAATAGCATGCAAAACTTAAAAAAATGAAACTCACCAACCCGAGTCGGTGATGGCGTGAAATAAAAAAAAAAGTAATGCATTCAATGCATTAATGGTCTTGGTCTTAGCGACCAACTCACCTTGGAAAGGGGATAGAGGAAATTTTGGTGGTCATTGTGTTCTTTCGGGTTTTGAGACTGCTCTGCATTTCTTTCATGGTTCTTTCGAACCTGCTATTATTCTGGTTATAGTTGTTGTTGTTTGGAGTAGCCACGGCTATTTTTGAGTCTGTGGAAGTTAGGAGATTGTTGGGAGATCCTTGTTGTTGTCGCCGTGGAGAAGAATAGCTCCTGTGGGTGCGGTTTTCTTCAAGCCACGAGAAAATTTACAGGCATGTTGAGCCCTTCTCCTTAAACCATTTTGCTCTTGTTTAAGCGTCTTCATTAAAAGAACTCTGCTCTTATGTTGGGTGTTTTTGTAAAATGGAATTGTTGATTCAATTAATGTGATTTTCGTGTTGAGATGCCTGTTGGGAATGAATACGAATTGGGTATTTCTTTGCAAAATGAGTAAATGAAATAAATCTGTCCTTGTTGTATGAGTTTTGTTTGACAGTGTTGGGTATTCGTTCCTATTACCCATTATGGGTTTGAGTTGATGAATGTACTAGCCGTGTGAGTATTGTTTTCTGAGTTCATGCATTCTTGTAAAAAAAAAAAAGAAATGATAAAATGATTCGGTGTGACCTCTGGTTTGAGTTGTCATTATAAAACAAACACGATTTGGGTATTCTTGTTGCGTTTTGAAGAAAATGAGTGTTTCCTTACTGAAATAATTAATGAAATGAGTTTTCTCTTTCTGTTGTTTTGAATTCTGAAAGTAATGGTAATAGGGTTTCATTGTGCATTATGGGTCGATCTTGCTGAAGGTAACAACAATGTGCAAATTGTTGTCTATGATTTGTGTGCGCTAATGGATATGGAAAGCCGTAAAAATGCTTGACAAGACTTTTGTATGACTGTTTCTCTTGTCATATTACAGCGTATGGCGTATGAATCCTTCCAGGGATAGTAAGATCATAGTAGCATCTTTACATTGTTTGTTCTAGTTTGATATGATGTTCTACCTGCTTGTTCTTGGTATTCGTATATGACTGTTTGGAAAGAAGTTCTGAACTGAATGGGAACAGGGAAGTCAGTCTATAGAATGGACTGGGTAGAGCATACAATTTATATTTTGTGTCTAGTTGAACTCAATGATATATATATATATATATATATATATATATATATATATATATATATATAATTTACGGATTGAAAATTCTTCATTGTTTTCATTGAAACGGAATATGAGTGGATTTCTTACTTTGGTGTTTGGAAAGCGAATTCTTTTATTATTACGATGAAAGTATGATTTGTTGTTGTTGTACACTCTTACTTGTTTATATCTGGATGAGAATGTCCGTTGGGTGAAAAATTAAAAAGGAAATGATTTTAATTAGAGGTGCCGTTGATATTGAAACTTACGGACCAGATGCCAATGAATTCTGGCAAACTTTCTGGAATGGTAGTTAGTAAGTTGTAATTTCTAAATTATAATTGTTAGAGAAAATCACCCTATGGGGAAACAGGTTGGCACTGAATAAGTTGATATTCAGCTAAGCAAGGAGAAGAGGTAATATGATACTCCTTTTATTCGAATATTGACTTCAATTACTTTCTCTTTTGGCTGTTATCATTGATTGATATCACTTCTTGTTTAAATTATTCAGTACAGTTATGATGAAAAGAAAGAGAATATTGGATGGATAATTTGAAGTAATGATTATTTCTTCTCTTATTCAGTTGAAATTCTATATTTGATATTGAAGGAATTTCTTACTGCCTTAGGCGTAAGCATCTGCATTTAATTGTTGTTTTCCTTCTTTTCTGATTTGAAAGAAGTATTATGTTGTTTGATGAATTTTGAGAAATGACACCAGTGTTTTCATGGTGAATGACTACTTTTCTCTTCTGCATTTGATTGTTTGAAATTAAATGAGTAGTACGAAAGGGAAGTAGTTCTGTTTGAATTCTTAGTTAAAATTCATCTCTCGAAATTTCAACTATTACAAGGGAATGGAATTGATAGCAATTGCATTGGAACAACATTATATACATATGTGTATTAAGTTCTTACAGATGTTTTATTCTGGAACTATTTAGAGGAAAGTACTTCTTGTAGTAATTATTTGGGAGAAAGTTAGTAAATCTTTTTGTCTGATTGTGATGGTAATTAGATGATTGGGTTGTTAAGTTGTTCATCCTTATCAGTACTTAATTCGTAGATGATGTCCATCTCAATTTATTAACGTTTCATAAAAGCAGAGTTCTTTTATTGAGACAGTTAATTAAGAGCACCTCATTTTAATGATAAGTGCTTAATATGCTCAGTTCGATGAACTGACCCGTGCAAGTAAATTTTGCAGATGGTTCCTTGAGTAAAAATGAAGACATGTTGTTTTCTGATGCTTCTTCTGAGTAGCTAAGGATGGATCGTATTTGATAGTTTATTATTCCTCTATGAGGAAATGGGAAAAGAAGAAGTTGCATTCTTCTTCCCTTATGTGTTGTAATGTTGTTTGATATAAATGAAGTTCAGTTGTATGGACTGGTAAATTGTATAGATTTTAAATCTTAAGGATTGAATACAAGGAAAGGTGTGATATTTTAATGGTTGTATCACTTTGAAACTGTTTGAATAAGATTGAGAATATAATTTTATTCATTGATTTGGAATTATTCAAATGATAGTTGATAGATTTTAAAAGGACATAATATCTATTCTTTACTTGAATACAACTTTTAAGTTGGAATGTACAATTAATTCATACTTGGGTTAATATGAATTTTAGATTGACATTGAAAAAGATTTAAGTGAATATGAATTCTCAAATGAACGATATTCGGAACTGGTGTATAAGCTAGTGAATATAAATAAAAGAGACAATTGAATCTTGTACTCTGATTTCGTTAATATCCTCGAGATGTTTGATCCAGAGGATATTCGATATGAAGAATTATATCTCCTCGTAACAAACCTTAATTGAAGTAAGGTTATAGTGATTAAATGAATACATTCATTTGGAATTAGGCCTCATTTAAATGGCGTCTAATAAGATGAAATTATGATTTTAAATTCAGTTGCGAATAAAACTTGGTTAAGATTAGTAAGTTGATCTTACTACGTTAAGTTGTAGTGGACTGTTAGTCTGAAGCTTAAATTAAAGAACCAAGATGGAAATATGCAATCCTTCGGTAAGGAGGAGTAAACGTATATTAAGCTATAAGACAATTTAAGTCTTTCTTAGCTATGCTGTATGCAACTATAACTGAGCAAGTGAGGTTAGAGGATCAACACACGGTTGCTTTGAAAATTGATCTTAAATATTTAAGATTATAATCTAATCACACTCAAGCTGGATGTGTATTCCTTGATGAGAGGATTCCGTAGGACCTTGACACACGCCAGCTGCAATCTGGTGTCTTCATGAAGGTGGGGCCTTCATGATGACACAATGTTGTAGCTGACATGTTACAACGCCCTCCCGAATCAAATCATCAAGTTTACATAAGTTGGGACCAAGTTACTTGGACGAGGATAGGAATGTGACCACGTATATGGGGTGACTCCTAAGGACTAAAGGTAACTAGACACACGCAGTCGTCTAGGGTCGACACGGTATGTCTGCATACCTTTAGTCACCACGAGTGTCTTCCTATACTCTTTCATATTGCTAGTTGGGGTTAGAGCTTAACCTTGGACAGAAGGACTGACAGAGGTCAGAAAAGACCATTCTAGATAACAGACGAAGTGAGGTGAAGGACGTATTCCATTGAGGCGTATAACGTCTGGGAATATGATCATGCAAAGCATGTGAAAATCTTTGGCCAAAGTATCGCAAGTTGTTGGTTGCGTTGTCCTAATCACCTAGTTTAAGAAGCAGGATATCAGATGAATATCAGTAACAGATATTCAGATAGGCCTCTTAAATGGAACACTTCGATAACCGAAACGGTAAAGAGAACCACTGTATACTTAGTATATAATGCATGGATTAACATGAAGGATCGGTAAGTCGCCGAGTCATGAAATGAGAGATCGCTGAAACTCCGAGCCATAAAATGGGAGATCGGTAGTTCTTCGAGTCATTTACAGCAGCATATGGTATCTGTTATATGATTGAATGGCATATGAATGTGTGTTCCATATTGTAAATATGCGAACAGAGAACATTGGTTTTAAAAGTAATTGTGTGATCATGTCAATTACATTAATTGGACAGAGAACAATTATTAAAACTTGGCCTTATAATGCCCCCTCTTTTTATGTGAATTTGATAAAATATTTGAATGTATGGAACAAAATAATAGATGTGTACCCATGTAATATATGTTTGATAATCTATAGGAGAATGTGGGAGGCTGAAGTCATGGCCACCATTGAGAATTTATACCTACAAAAAGGGTTACATATGGTGGAAACCATGGCGCAAAGAACAAGAAACATGCAATAAGCAACAAGAAATAATACATGTGTAAAGAAACTAGTAACATCAGAGAATAATAAAATTTATGTCCTAATCCATAATAAAATAAGTGTGTAATTAGCATTGTAATTGTGTTATAATCCATAGAAAAAATAACAATATAAGCTAGAAACATCAAAGTAATAGAAATATCAATTTGGACTCAAGTTGATTTAATTTAATTTGGATTAAATATAATTACTAAGTAACTACTTTGTAATGTGTGATATACAAATGCCATATATACAGTAAGACACAAATAATAAAACATGTAAAATATTAAACCCTAAGAAAGAAGGAGAGATAAGAAGACTTAGTTGATTTACGAATGAACATGAAGTGATCTGGAAAGGTGGAAGTGGTGAACGAGGTTGTAAATTGCATCATAATTGCTCAATATAAATTACGGACATCGGGAATAATGCCGGACAAGGGCGCTCATGGTAGGTAAAGGGCTCCTAGGCCTTTGGGAGATGGATTATGAGCCTTTGGTGAATGTGAAAAATCTCATGATATATTTTCTTACGTGTCGCATGAGGTTTCGTAGTTGTTCCTTGTTAATTTTATGTTGTTTACTTATCGATTGATGAAGGTGCCTATAACCTAGAAGAAAGATATTTACCTACACATACCGACAAAAAACACATCAACCCTAAAAGGAAAATGCAAAATGGGGATTTAGACTATGTAGTATTTTATTTGTACTCAATTTCCTAGGTGTCCTGCACTTCTTTTAGATAGTTCTAAACGCTCATCCGACGCACATAAAGCCTAACACGTACCTCTTTTATGAAAGCTTATCAAGATGTTAGTATGTGTGTTCATATCAACCATCAACAAATCACATTCTCAAGTGTAAATCATAACATTCACCATTTCACAAACCAAAAATCATAATAGATCAGATAAGAATTAAGATTAGATTCACCATACAAGTACCATGATTAAAGACATCAATTATTAGAATCCAACCACAACTATCCATTACATTAAGTCATCAAATAACAGAAGTTGAATTCATTACGATCCACTATCACGAGTCATGAACTCTAGTAACTCAGAAAACTTCACTCTATTACATCACATGGTCCATGATCTCATACATGGTGCTCAAAACTATGCGAATCATATAATATATATAGGGGTGGGGACTTTCCCTTCACCACCCATGCATCTCAAAAATAGTTTATATCCTCAAAATAGCCATGCATACATCAATAAAGAAGTGCATGCTTTTCTTACAAGTCTAATAATATATTAATCCAAAGATAAACTCTACTTTAATCTTATTATCAGGCATTTGTTGGTCGTCAGATAGGACTTTTTAGAAGAGCAACAGTCAGGGGACAAGAAGTCCCTCCTCTTTAATGGGAGAGGTTCCCTTATTCTGAAACGAACTTATTTACTAATGTACAGAACATTGTTTTATGGTTAAACTTGGATATTACGAAAGTGCTTTCCACAAGGATCATCAGTTACACAAGGACTGAGGAAAGGGAATAAGAAGATGAGCAGAATAGCAACCTTCAGAATTATAGATAGCAGAATAATTCTTCGTGTATGCGAAGCTTCAAAGGATTTAAGACAAGATCATTTGCGTTGGCTGAATGAGATTAAATTCAAAGACACAAAGTTCCCTAAATAACCTTCTTCAGATTTATTAATCAAGGACACAAAGTTCCTTCTTGGTTATACAAGATCAATGTATTGGCAAAACTGAACAGTATGCAATCAGAGAGACTAACGAGTTAAGAACAAAATGATCTTCACAATATTAAAGGAAAACACAGAGATAACGAGAATCAGATAGACAAAGAACGAAAAGCCCTTTTGTATTGATTTCTTTAAGATCTATTTACACTTTCAGCAAATATTCCAAGTTCTTCCTCTTCAAAATGGCGTGGAAAGGCCATTATATAGCTTACAAGTCAGTTACTCTTCGTAACCGTTTCTTTTAACTAAAGAATAGTTAAGGACCGCCGGTTACAATACTTTAACTGATTACAAAGAATACGAAAAGAAAGGGAAGAAGAGGAAAGAAAAGAGAAGGAGACAGGTGGCCGGTTACTGGGAGGGACCCACTGTCTTCAGAATCCGCTGCCTGAATTTCTTCAATGACTCAGCTATATCTCTGCCACGAGGGACGTGTTGGGTGCGAGGCCGAGTCCAAAATCCCGACATTTCTCCATCTCTTTATCAAACTCGACGTGAGTATGATAATCTTTGTTTGCTTCTTGATATGTGCATCAAGAGAACAAATTTCCTTCATCGTTTCCTTAGAGATGGAGCTTTCCTTGAATAGATGATCTTTGACAAAAGCTCGAACCGAGCTTTGATTTCTTCAAAGGACAAGAAGCACGCAGTTTTCATCTTGAAGATGACAATGCATATCTTTGAAAGCAGCAGCTGCCAGTGTCTTGAAAGCTTCTCCCTTCTGCCAACTGTTCTTCATTTCTCCCACAGCTTCCTCCAGGACTTTGATTTTCCACTCTACGTTGTAGACCCAAGATTTTGATAAATTATCTTTGGCATCATCGAAAATCTTATTCGCCAGTAAGACGTTCTCGTCTGTCTGTCCCATGAGGTGAAGGTCTACAATGCAACTGCTCCAGAGTTTAAGTTCTTTATCCATAACCCCAATAGTAGAGGATAGCTTCAGTTGCAAATTGTCTACCTTTCCATGTAGTTTAAAAGCTTCATCGATGAAGTTTAGCCCAGCAACAAGCATGTCATCCACCATGGCTTCAATAGCTCTGCCATAGACAGAATACTTGTGCATATCTTTAATACTTTGCACTTCATCTTGGCTTAGAATTACAGGAGGCGGTAGAGCAGTCAAGGGGGTAGGGTCCAAAACTTTGTCCTTAGACAAGAGTGACTTGATAAAACTTGTGAGAACTTGGGCTTGTTCTTCCAGCTGTTCAATAGTCTGCTGCCCTTTCTCTACCCTTCCAATGACTCTTGTGACTGTTTCCTGGAGGTTGTGAATTTCACCTTCAGGAGTAGACTCTCCCATAGGGATCCTTGAGAGCTCTAAGTCAGATGTCAGCAAGTCTGATTCTGATTTGTCTACTGTAGGCTTAGCAATCTCCAAGAATTGCTGACCTTGGGCATCAGACACAATTCTAGAGGTGGTTCTGGCTTTCTTGGCACGAGAAGGAGTGGTGCCCAACAAGGCTGCTACAGCATCAAAATTTGGTCCCAAGCTTAGAGAGGAGGATTTCCTCTTCCTTTTGTCAACTAGAGGTTGCACCCAAGCAAAAGAGGAAGAAGAATCTGCAGGAGGAGCAAGGGGACCAAGAGACAGGGAGCTCATGACACTCGAGGTCTGCATGTACTGTTGACTCAGCCGAGACGTAAGTAGAGCACCTTTGGAGGCAATGGCGGTAGAAGAATCAATGGCACCGGAAGTTCGGTGCTCTCTGGACCTCTTTGTCCTTATCTCTTTGGATCTTTAGGAACATTTGCAGAGTTGGCATCTCGCTTTCTTCACTTTCACCGAGAACAATGATGTTCTCGGCCTATAGGCAACTCTGCTGTTTTCTTGGAGGATCGTTCTCTGCAGTTCCTTCTTTACCTCTTTGAGTTTCTTCCTGTATACCCGGTAGATGGAGAAGGAGTCGATTCTACAGTCCCCAGCTTGAGGCGGGAGGGTTTTCACTGGTGTTCCAGACTCTGGAACTGATGTCTCTCTTATGGGTGTCGAATCATCCTTGGAGCTAGATTCTCCTGAGTGCCTCTTGAATTCTCGGATCTTCTTACTGAACCAGACCCTAGTCCTGATTAAGACTGGAGCAAGAATCTCAGCCAGATCATCTCTCTCTTTCTTGTTCCAATCCAGGTCCTCCAGAGGGGTGTGCTTAATCACATTTTCATACTCATAAGAGTATAGATCAGAATTGTCATCCTGGAGACCTTCAGGAACTTGGTACAGACTGAGTTCTTGGATCAATTGCAGGGAGAACCTGCCACAATGCCTTCTTCTGGCTTCAAAATCATCTGCACAGTCAGCCCAGTAGTCTTCTGTATCTGCCCTATGATGATAGACTATCTTGATGTTCTGTTCAATGAACTTCTTCAAGTCAAAACAGGTTCTTGGCTTGAAGAAATGAACAGTGATAGGGACCAGGGCTCTTTCTATGTTCTGAGCATCCAGAGCTGTTTTGCATGTGTAATTTCCCAGAGAGATGGGAAAGTGCAAGCCAGAAATCTTCTTGTCTCTGCAAGTTCTGTGCAACTTGTCTAGTTGCCTGCATATTTCAATCAAAGCCATTTTGTCATTGCAGAACATGGGAAGCCGCAGAGGAGTGCTTTCATAGCCAGCAAGCCTGATATAGGAAAATTTCCTGAATTGAATGAAATAGGCTCCATACTGCGATATCAGGTTCATGGCTTCATCTGAAAACCTTCTTGCAGTATCACCTTCGAGCAATCTGACCACGTACATGGTGAAAGCATCATTGACCCTTCTGAAATTGCGGTTGCTGGTCTCCAAGGTGAACTGCGGGCAATAGGCATACACTGGATCATCTTTGTGTGCATCTATATAGGAGAAACCAAACCACTTTGCACGGATCTTTTTGCTAGGGTATACATCGAGATATGAAGTCATGTAGAACTTCTTTGTTTCTTTGGGCGTTGATAGCTACTCACCAAATTCATACCGATGATCTCTGCCTTGATTGATATTTTGTGTTCCCTCGCACACCATGCGAGATGAGCGGGCACATCCAGAAATGAAACTCATTGGTGGAGGACAAACCCATAACCCGAGCCAGTAGGATTATGAAGTCTGACAGTTCTTCATTGAAATCTGCTCGGAAGAGGGTTTTGGTTAGGCGAGAAGCACCTTTCTTAGGGTTTTTTAACCAAGACTTCGCCACTCGCGCCTTGTATTTGTCACTGTCTTGGTCGAACATAGCCTGTGCTTGATCCCGGGAGACGACTATAGCATTGTCCATCTCCGGAATCCTCAGAGCAGCGCCAATGGTGGCAGCGTCCAGCTTGGCAATGAGTTCCCCATGTACATTTGTCAATTCACTCGAATCGGGGTCGAAGTGAGCTCCACATGAAAGCACTGTATCAGCACACTGTACTGAGATTGGGAATCCTCCGGCAAAAGCTAAACCACTATCATTAATCATCTGTGCCATTGGTGTAGGGTTTGCATCTGTCATTCTTGCCCAAAAATCACCGAAGTCGAGATGACGAGCTTCGCTGTCCCCTATATTGCTAACGGCAGATTCAAGCGGAGAAATTTGCTCCTGTCCCTGGAACTTGATCTTCATAGTGATAGTCTCGGAGCTGCAACCTAGACTTCTGGAAGGAATTTGCAAATGGAGGGGGAATTGCGCAGGTTTTCAAATTGCAAGGGTTTGAGCGAAAGATAGCATGGAAGCAATGCGAAAAATGCGAAGGGGGATGCTCGTTATATAGCCGTTTGGAGAGAGAAATGACTTTAATGCGCATTGAATACCCAACCACCAATTTGAAAGAGCATCATACTCGGAGTGAGCGGGAAAAACTAAGTGTGAATGATACTAGGTACGCTTGGGACAGGTGAGACGCGAATGCGCGAAACACGCGGCTCGGCCGGTTCGGGCGAAACAGGGAGAGGACGCACAAATGCATTTGGGACAAATGGGACGAAAATGTGCGAAGTACGCGATTCGGGTGTTTCGGCCGAAATTGGAACAAAGGGCCCGTTTGGACTTGGGACATTCGGGACAAAAGTTCCGGCATCGCGACTTGACAGGCTCAGCTCGGCGAAATTGGGAAAGCTCGCACTTTTTCAAATGGGGCAGTTGGGACAAAATTGCGTGAAGGACGCGTTCGGGAAAATCGGCCGAAAATGGAAAGCTCGCACTTTTTAACTTTGGGACATTTGGGACAGGAAAGTGTGAAGTACGCGGGAAGGATGATTCGGCCGAAATTGGAACAACACGCAAAATAAGTTTTGGGACACTTGGGACAAAATTTTCCGACGGGCCCGAAAATGGGACAACTTTCGGGATTTTGGCCGATCGGGAACAGTGCATTTTCGTACTTGGGACAGATGGGACAAAAGTTCCGACAGGCCGAAAATCACACAAAATGACCCAAAACACAGATTTTTTCGATTTCATGACTTAGGCACCTCGGAGAAAAACACTTAAGACTTAAAATTTTGAAATTTTACTCTTATCGGAGCGGGAATTTTGAGTGGACAACATCAGCCTAACACATGCATGTGCCTTTATCTCGAAAATAGAATCTTCTTAGCTGCCAAAGTATCCTTGTGTGTTGTATACTCCAAGCCTATTATTAGCTTGTTCCTAGAAAATTGGCTAAGTCTTGAATTTATTCCTATGTACCTCTACACGCTCATCATGTTCACTCTCCCATGCAATACCTCTATCACCATGCGTGCGCACGTGTCTCTTCTTGTCCCAATACTTAGTCATTTTTCTACATCCAACATTACCCCACACTAGGTATGTTGTCCATCCTCGATAACACTACATTCTACCGTGAAAAATAGTCATATAGTACTCCACCAAGAATCAAAGAATAAATAATTTGAATGTATGGCTTGCACTAAAGAATAAAATAATCAAGTTGTTTATTGAGTGAGGAGTGGAAATTATTGAATCACTATTTTCTCTAACTCCTTCCACCCTTCTAACTCCCTACTCATATGTACAGGTGCATCACCAAAAATCTTTGTAACCTCTGTTGGAGTTAAATCTTCACCCCTTCCTTTCAGCTGCTCAATCGAGTCTCTAGTTGTTTACCTACATCATTCAATGTGTCCATCCTATGCGTTACTTGGGGACAAATATCCTTTAGTTTTCTTTTGAATAAGGCCCTCAACAAGTCTATTTCCTCCCTCTTCTATTTGACCTCAAATAGAATCCTTTGTTCTTCCTCCTGTTACTTTTATTTTTGGCCCAGAACTCCTTCAAATTTGCTTTGTCCTTGGCCACTAGGAAACCTACAAAATGGTCAAAGTCCTTATAGTTTTCGTATACTACCTCTTTAATCTACACAAATTCTTTGACCACTCCAACCAATTCACCATACTGCGTAAGGGGTGCTTCCACTGCTTTATACCATGTTGTTTTTCCATGCCAACACATCTTCTCGTAGATTCCAATGCGAGAGTTGGCCTTTCACTTGTAATAATTTATGCTATATGTTCTAGGAAATGAAGGGTTGACTCATAGGTAGTCGACCTTGGGGTACCAAGTTTGGGTGTGTGAGAGTAATTACATCTATGATGCATTCTTTCTTTTTGTAAGCGGCGTGTATCCTCCCCTCTCTTCTCTTACCTCATGTTTAAACCACATAATGATATTATCTTTTACCTTTATCTCCTTATCTTATTATCTAATCTCCTTGTATTTCTCCTCAATCTCTTTACGTAGGTTCCTTTTACTCGTATTCCTTATAAAAATTCTAATGCCAAAATCCGTTGATAGCTTGTTGAGCGCATTATATTGATCATTTTTCAACTACTTTGGAGTCTACTATTGGGTATGATTCTCCCGGGAGTTTACTATTGGGTCTCTGTTGGAAATTTCGTACTAAATTCAAACTTTGAATCCTCTATATGTGACTAGAATTCCTAGGAGAGCATCTTCCTGGCACATGGAAAAGCTTCTTCTTTATTGAAAAATGACCAATGAAACAATTCCTCTGTGGCCACTATGATTTGGAATTGTGCATGTAGAACCTTGTTTGGATCATCATTATACTACATCATTGGTCCTTGATGTATGATTTGGTCCTCTCTTTCTTCGGGCACCCTTTGGAAAACTTAAAACAAGAGTATTCTTTGACCCATTTATTTTATCTTCACTCTTCTCCACTTCTCTGTGCATGACTACTTCTTCTTCCGCAATGTGCTCTACAATGCACTCTACTTCCTTTTCATTTTGGTGCTCAAATTTAGTTTCAAATGCATGTTCAACTCTAGGCTCATGTCTTTCCTCCAAAATGTGGGTGGTGGAGCCATCAACCCCTTTCGTCTCCACATCCATCATCGAGATCTCCTCATGATGCGTGGTATGCTTGTCTGTGTCGACTCTTCAACATCATGTATCTAAGGGATAGGTTGCACAATTTACTCTTCATCCTCAGTATTTTCCTTTTCCTTGCTAGAAAAATTATAATTCTTTGTGACTAAGGGCTTGTTTCTTGTAGAATTCCTCCTTAAACTTGCACTTGGCTTAGTCTCTCTACACACAGGGGTATTGTTCACAATTGCACTTTGGGTCGGGGTTCATCATCACTTCCTTCTTTTCCTCACTTATAGGAGGGGGGTAGCTTAGTGTTCTCTATTCTTCCTAACCATCTTCTTCCTTGTCGAATCCTCGGGAATAGTCATATAATCCTATGAGTACTTTCCAACGACCATGTTTTGTTTCGTATATATAAATTTTCACCGTCACTCATGCTTTATTGGAAAATTAATTGACCTGGTCATGTTGATATCATTTGATATTTTATTTTTCTCATATACGATCTTCTTCCAGTAAATTAATGTTTGGTGCAAAGTATGATCCTCATAATCTATCTTATTTGCATCAATTGTGATATTTCGTGTTTCCATAAACGTATTCATAGTAGTTTGAAAATATTTGGTTGTGAAAGTAAAGGGTAGCTTACAGGAAGGGATCTTTGTTCCATCTTTCAACTCAAAGCAATCAATGTAGAAGTGTTGGTACACAAAAATTCTTCCTTTCCCTCTAACTATGTGGGTAATTCACTGGGAATGCACCACTCTTCCTTGAATGCATTGTGCATTATTTTGTACCACTTATCCCCCTAACCTTGTATGTTGGAGTTATATTCTCATAGGTGTACTGGAAAATATCTCCACAAGGGATTTAGATTCCTCGGGTACTCCCATATCTTATCATTGGGTCCATTCAAAACTCCAATCTCAAAGATTACTATCGTAGAAAAATATTCCCAAAAGTGATTTTGTCACTGCACACAGCCTCCTCAATAATTTATTTATCTACAAATCCTATGAGGTTATAGAGTGTTCCCTGCATAATAGTCTTTGCAATATATAACCACTATTTGTTAAATTTCTCCCATCGTTATTTTCCATTCAATTTAGTTAGCAGGTGTGATGATATTCTCATAACAAGTTCATCAAGCTTTGGAATGCCCATTATGTGACTCCTCACTGATAGTTGAATTTGTTGTGGCCTTCTTTTCTTCATCAACATTGTCCAAGTCCAAAATAAGTTCCACACCTATGCTCTAAAGTCCAAGATATATTTTAAGTTAGGGCTGCATCTAAGCACATCCTCCTACCGAGAAAAATAGAAGAACTCCTCATGAACACGTGACATTAACCATTGGTACAGTCACTTAGGTTTTCCAAATTATGGGAAGTCATATAATGAAGCAACCCTACCCTCTCCAAAAATTTCTCTCCTTTATCATAAGATATGGCCTTGCCCTCTGAGTTATTTCTTGATATTTCAAATAAGCTCCATAATTTGTCATGTAGTAGTATTTGTTCGATGGTTTTAATCACTTACTTCCATTTTCTAAATATGAGATACCCATTCCTTCCCCATTAGTACTCCATTGGGGTACTACATTTCGATTACCATTCCTCCTGTAGATATTCCACTATGTGATTTTCCTTTCCCTTTCCCTTTCCTTTTCCCTTCAGTGATGTGGTTGTTGCTTTCCTTGGTGTCATCCTAGCACGTAACTTCAACCTTATAACTTACCTTATTATTGTGTTTCAAATGTCCCAAACTTCCTACTTCAGATCATTCACACACCACGCTCTTCACACTTGTTTCTCTCTCCTTTGAATTATGCCCTAATCTTGTAAACCCTAACCAAAACCTTCAATACCTCCAAAAAAAAGTTTTCATGCTTCCCCACACTTTAATCCATCTTCCAAACTAGCTTTTTCACTCATCGCGTTTGCAATTCAATCTAGTTCAAAAATCTCTTGCTTTACACTTGATTTTGCACAACAATCTCACTTGAAAATGCACAAGTTCTTCACAAGGTAAGGTAAAAATGAAATTACCCCAACACCTTTTTTATATATTTTCAAATTTTTACCACATTAAATTCTCACCACCTACCACCATACGACAACTTTAAATTTTATTTTCCTGATTTTTATCGTGCCTTTTATTTGTTTTCCATTACGCACATAAGTCATAACCTTCGGCATGATTGTTAATTCTCGTGCCACATACCTCCTTATGCATGCTTCACTACACTAAAGTACATAACCCACTATGCCTCTCACTTAAGTAGTTCACCATATTTCTTTCTAACTCACGTACACTACACATCCATTCTTCATGCATGGTTTTTCTTCTAAGCATCATCCTTATTATAACCATCCTTCTTAGAATTTTTTTCTAATTTCCTTGACTTTAGTCCAACAACCAACATTTTCATCAACACACGCATTCCTTTAGTTCTTATAAAACCTTCAACACTAACAAATTTTATCTTCTTGCACACACTTGCAATCCACCCCACACTAAAAGTATGTGTAGTCCTCTACGCATGAACTTAAAATATAGTAATCATCTTCCTACGTGCAAGCATGCTTATTAATACTAAAAACATAACTAAATTGAAAAATCATAAAAATGATGAAAAGAAACACATAAAAGGGAAATCTAATCTAAATGGAAATGATGCCTTATTACAAACACCAAGAAGCTTTATTTATAGTAGGGATTTATCCTATTCCCATTGAAGTAACTAGGCAACATGGTGCCATCCAATTCTTACTGCAACTAACAAGTGTTTGATTCAAGTATCTTTTTTACCATAAATGGTCCCAACCAATGCACTTTCAATTTCCCTATGTGGCATGTAAAATTGGAATCATACAGAAGAGTCATCTTCCCAACCTTAAATGTCTTATGATTGATGTGCCTATCATTTCATGATTTCTATCATGCCTTCTTCGTCTTTTGGATCCAACTCACAATAGTGCACCACTAATCTAACTATATCAGTTTTTAATGTGATCTACAATAGCTTTCTCATCAACAAGTCCACTTGCATGTAATGCGTAGGGAAGTAAGTATGAATTCAATAGGAAAGATAACATTTTCACTAAACACTAGCTGAAAAGGTGTGGCCTTGTTCAACCTATTATAAGTGGTCATGTATGCCCAAACTACAATAGATACTTTATCATCCCAGTATTTCTTCTAACATAACATATTTTTTGCAATGTCTCGTCCCAGAATCTTGTTGAAATATTTAGCAAGATTACCATTGGCCTATGGGTGATAAGGAGTAATCTTATGGTGTGTCAACATAAAATTTTCCAAAAGGAATCTTATTGTCTCATTAGGAATATGAGTTCCTCTATCACTTGTTAAGCTTAGTGGAAAACCATACTTGTTGTTGAGAAAAAAAGTGGAATACTTAGTAGAAGGCACACAAGTGGTTCATGTGGGAGAACATGGCGCGATCAAAGGTGTGAAGGGATAAGGGAGAACACACGTGTGGGATATAAGGGCATATTTGGGACTTAGCTGTTTTCACATGTACGGGCTATTTTTGGAGATAGTGTGCACGAGCACATAAACCGTAAAGACTTGCATGACACGCATCGAATATTTTTAGAAGAGTGGATATGGAGTTCTTTACATGAATGTGGGCTAAAGATAAAATTACTCTTGCTTGATAGTTAACTAGGTGGAATATATTATTAGCACACTTGCATGTGTGGTTGTAATTGTAAAGGCACATGGTTATTCTTAGCATGCGACCTATTTTGGGAGTAGATAAGCAGTGAAGGGAAAATCCCCACCCTTATAAATATGTAATGAACTGTGTAGTATAATAGAGGTGTGTGATAAGCGAAGTACTATGAGGTTATGCTTTGCCAAATATGATGCACGTATAAACTATGGTACTATATATTGTAATGAGCTACTATGTATTTATCATGTTTGATATAATGGATTGTATTGGTTGAATCATAGTTTTACTTTTGAGTATAATTGGATCTTGAATGCTTGATTTCATCATGGTTATCATTTAAGTCTATTATTATTTAGATATAGATTTGAACATGCACTGTAGAATGATGTATTAAGTATGGATCTGAATGCATTAAGTATTCATCATGCTAACATCTTGAAACAACAACCCTAAAGAGGGTCCTGGTACCTTGGCACACTTTGGGTGAGCGCTCAGTCTAGGTTGAGTGATGAGCTAGTGTGTCTAGGATTTTACTGGTAAATTCTAGGTTGCATCATTGGTTTAGTTACAAAGACCTCTTTTTCAGATTATTTTTAGGATGGTTCGCGATGAAGATGTACTTGCTTGACCCTAAAAAGCGTTGAGGAGTGGATACACGACCTAGAAGAAGAATACACATGGAGGTTCAACACTGGATCTGAGTTTGACACATGCACGTGGGTGGAGCAGAATCTGTATGACTGTTTGTATGAGAGCTTCTTCACTATATTTCCGGTAGAATTGTACAAGTGGCTAGTTACTTATGTGTCTAAATGGAATTGGAGGTATCACACACTTGTCTAGAAATAGGAAGAATTTCATACCCTTTATGATGCTTTGATATGATTTGGACTCACGTTGTGGATACATGGTTCTGTGGTGTTTTGAATAGCTATATCTCAGAGTACTCAATTTCAACTTATTCATGCTTAAAGGTAGCTGAATTCTAATTTTTACGATATCCCAGGGGAACTTACCATAAAGGCATTCCATTGGCGATTAAATAAACTTGGAGAGAAAATGAATGTCTAACTAAACCCCACCACACGTAGGGGCAGGGGCAAGTTTGGTGAAAGATGGAATACCTAGCGATAGAAAGCTAGAGAGGAAAGGATTATTACGTATAATGAGGTGAGAGAGGGAGATAAAGTAGCAACTATGTTGTAGAGTGCATAATTTTGTGGGGAGAGATAGTTTGCAAAGGATTTGAAGTTCATGTAGAAGACATGGAACCCAAGCATCAGGAACTCCCCCATTTGGGAAAGCATGATAGGGAACCCTCCTCGGCCTCACATAGAAGTGCACCAACAGAGATGAGATGGGCCGTGGACATGTATCTCAATCCACTGAAAACATTCCCTTGCACTTGATCTTACTGTATCTTGTACAACAAATATTCAGCAAGCTAGTTCGGGCGGTGGGAGAGTAGGAGTGAGTCATATAAAGAGCACATCGATGGTAACACAAACATATTCATTGTTGTATGGGAGTACCTTTTTGGGTGTATCATCCACACATAATTCAGTGCACAAACTTTTAGACTGCATTTCTAGGAGTAGTAACACTTTACAGACCATAGGGGTGTAGTTCAGTACTACTATTGGGACACAAGGGAGTACATCTTCTAGTTTGAATCTGAATACACGTTCGTGATTTAGGAGGTATAGGTGGCTCTAGTTATGGTGGATCTTGGTGGTTTCGGAGGTAGAGGAAACATAGGAGGTTATGGATCGGGTGGGAAGGGTTCATACCAACTCGATAATATTTAAATGGAGATGTCTCTTCATCTTCCAAAGTATAGGGACATAGAAGATGCCGTTAAACATGTGCATATGTGTGAAATACTTGTGGCATGTAAAAGGAATAACGAATTACGAGCGTAGGGCAAGTTAATTCGCTACTATGTTTACAAGGCGCACACACCGTTGGTACATAAAGTTTTACCCTGATTAGACTTGTATAGACTATGCGCTTTAAAATATGCTTTCCTTGAAGAATTTCATATCCCTAAGTTTGAGTAGAAGAGTATAAGTGTGCTCAAGGATATTAAGCAGAGGAGAAACAAGAAAAGTGGAAAAATGAGGTAAACAGAGGTTCTAGATAGAACCACCACTCTATGTAGAGTAGTGGTTTTAGAACCACCGCCTTGGGCAGGGTAGTGGTGGTCCCGAGACCAATGGTCTACTCATGGTGGCGGTCCTGAAACTTTCAAACAGAAAAGAAGAATGGAATGTGAGTGGATGCATTCTTGAAGTGCCCAACCATGTGTCTCTTCCCTTCCATTCCCTTTCACATCCTCCAGTGCATGGGAGGACATGGGAAGGCCTATAAATACATGAAAGGAGCAAGAGAATAGACATTCAAGATCCAGAGAGATCGAGAAGCATAGTTTAATGAGAGCAAGTGAGAAAGATCTTCAATGCTGGGATGGAATTATAGGAGCAAGGTGTAGAAACAAAGCAAGCAAGTAATTGGAGAGAAGGTTTACATTGTTGCTTCTTTTCATACTTATTGTAATCTGTAATTGTCTATATTAGACCAATAAAAGTGGGAAGAAAGAGCAATTTCCCTTCCCGACTGGTTTTCCTCCATTGGAGGTTTCCAGGATAAAATTGTTGGTGTTGAGTTTGAATTATTTCCTTCTCTGCAATTTCCTTTCTATAGCACTAGATAATCAATCACGAAGCTCTAATTTTTCAAGAAAATATATCATTTTCCAAAGTTGAAAGTAGAACAACATAGTTGTGTGATTCATAGAGTTCCAAAGTAGAAGTTTATGGATCATTTTGGTATCAGAGCTGATTATATATCCAGGACTGTGGTATTCAATCTTTCTTGTGATTTTGTATGACAGTGACAAGGTCCAAAGGTGAAGAAGTTTTACCTTGCAAGCTAGATATTTCTATGAAGAAGTGGAAACAGAGAATTTGAGCTCAAATGGAGGAAGAGAACTTGGTCCGTAGAGTCGAGATGCTAGAGACCATGATGGATAGATTGCATAGAAAACAAGAAGAGCTTTCAAATCTACAAAAGATGGCTTCGGTTAAGCAAGATTCCATGGACTCAGTGGTTCGAGCACTAGCCAAAAATTTAGTATCGAAAGAGCCACAAGAGGAAGAATGGGAAGAGCATGAAGAGACGCCAATTGTAAGCGAGAAGGTAAAATCTACACATACACCTTTTAAAGTTGAAACAAAAGTGGAAATAAAGAATTTTGAAGGACAAGTAGATGCAAAATTACTGGATAAATGGCTAAAATAGTTGGAAGTCTATTTTAGTGTGCATAATGTCACTGAGGCACAAAGGATCACCTTTGCACGTCTCAAAATGGAAGGTCATGCTCTGGTTTGGTGGGAAACCCATCTAGCCACTTGTGAGAAGAAGAAACATCCTATTGTCAATACTTGGAAAGGTTTTAAAGAATTGATTAGAGCTAACTTCTATCCTATTGGCCATAAGACTGACATGATGATTAAGTGGCAATACTTTAGATAGGGCAGTGGTCAAAGCATGCAAGACTACACTACGAAATTTCAGAGACAAGCCATGTTGCTTAATATGGACTTGGAGGATGAGGACATTCTGACCAAGTATTTGGGAGGACTTCACACTCACCTTCGAGGAAGGTAATCTCCATGAAGCCCAAGGATCTCAATGAAGCTTGTGTACAAGCATACTACATTGATGATGAGAAGAAGCAAGGAGAAATAGAGCCAAAGGGAGACCAACAATAATCAAGAGGACAAAGAACAAGGGAAGACAAGTAGCAGAGGTAAATGGAAAGGTAAACATGCCACTACTACTTTGCATACTTGTAAAGATCCTAAGAATTTCTGTAAGAATTGTGATGTAAATGGACATACTGACGCCACATGTTGGAAGTTGCATCCGAATTGCACCCAAAGCACCAAACCAAGGATTCCAAGAAATCCATGGCCACTATGAAGACAAAAGAGAGGTGGAGATTGAGGATGATTCGATGTAGATGAGAGGTTGGGATGCATGGCCACTAACATGTATGGGGGAGAAGAAGAAGAAGAGATGAGTAAGTTATTTCAAATCAGAATCCAAATCAAGAAGACTAAGGTAAACACTTTAGTAGATTCTGGTTCTCAATAAAATTTGATTTCTGATGCGGTTGTAGAAACAACTTGGTCTAGAGACTTACGCGCATCCACATCCATACCCACTGGGATGGGTGAAGAAGGGTGTAGAAATACAAGTTACAAGAAAGTGTAAGTTTCAGTTTGGGATAAATACCCAATACATAGATGTATTAGAGGCTGATATTATTCCACTTGATGCATTTGACATTGTCTTCGTGGAAGTCCTTACTTGTATGCCAGGGATGTTGTGTTCACAAGGAGGGAGAACCGGTTCAGATGGGTCAAGGATGGAGTCAATTTTAACATCCGGGCACACCAGAGAAAATCAAAGAAGGCTATGGTAAGTGCCAACCAAGCACCAAGACTTATTCAGAAAATCATCAATTTTGTTTACTTTCATTGAAGAAAAGAAAATGGACGTGAGAGCATGGATATTTCTGACCAAAGGATGGAGAATTTGGATAGCACTTGTCATTTTTTGTAAAAAGAAGCCACCACAGAACTACTCATTCAAGGAGCAAAAAAACTTCCACTATGCAGTCACCATATCTACCTACGGATTCACTAGACCTACCATGGGGCAAGCAAGAAGAAGAGGAGATATAAGGAATGGTGGTGACTATAAGCAGTAGCAGCGTACTTGGAGAGGATTTGGCCAATCCATCTCAAGAGACAAAGACAAGAAAGGACTAAACCACTACAATATGGGACCTTCACCATACTTGAGCAGGTTGGAGAAGAAACCTTCAGGCCATACTTCATGCAGATGCACATGATAGTAAGTTGCAAGAGCTCACATCCACTAATGCCATCTATGCATGATAAAAGAAGGAAAGATACAAAAGTTACCTTCCAAAGAGGATTGTACTCAGGCATCTCAGAGGAGGATGTAGCACTGAGCAAAAAACCAAGAGATCCATAGAGTCTTGGTAGGTTGGACAAGAGAAGACACCAAGGCAGACCCAGTGGTACTCGAATGAGCACGAGAGGGAGTTGATTCCTCTACCACTCCCCCACTAAGATTTTGTGGGACCAAAATCCTCCTAAGTAGGGGAGGTATGATCCATAGGGATCTAGAAAAACACACCACTTCATCAATTCCATCAACACCAAGAAGGAGAAACAAGAAAAGTGAAAAAATGAGGTAAACGAGGTTCTGAAGGAACCACCACTGCCTAGTGCAGAGCAGGTTTTTAAAACCACCATATAGGTGTGGTCCTCAAAACCCACCCAGCCGGGTGGTGGTCCCTGAGACCACCAGTGCTCACAGGGTGGTCCTCTCCTACTTTTCAAACAAAAAAGAAGAATGGAATGCAAATGGACGCAATTTGAAGCACCCAACCGTGTCTCTTCCCCTTCCATGCCCTTTCACATCCTCCAGTGCATGGAGAGGACATGGGAAGGCCTATAAATGCATGAAAGGAGCAAGAGAATAGACATTCAAAGATCCAGAGAGATCGAGAAGTAAAGTTTAATGAGAGCAGTGAGCAAGATCTTCAGTGTGGGATGGAATTGTAGGAGCAAGGTGTAGAAACAGAGCAAAGCAAGTAATTTGGAGAGAAGGTTTACATTGTTTCTTCTTTTCATACTTATTGTAATCTATAATTGTCTATATTAGACCAATAAAAGTGGGAAGAAAGAGTAGTTTCCCTTCCCGACTGGTTTTCCTCCATTGGAGGTTTCTAGGATAAAATTGTTGGTGTTGAAGTTTGAATTATTTCCTTCTCTACAATTTCCTTTCTATAACACTAGATAATCAATCACTAAGCTCTAATTTTCAAGAAAATCTATCATTTTCCAAAGTTGAAAGTAGAACAACTATAGTTGTGTGATTCATAGAGTTCCAAAGTAGAAGTTTACGATCATTTTGGTATCATAGCTGATTATATATCCAGGACTATGGTATTCAATTCTTTCTTGTGATTTTTGTATGATAGTGACAAGGTCCAAAGGTGAAGAAGTTTTACCTTGCATGAGCCATATATTTCTATGAAGAAGTGGAAACAGAGAATTTGAGCTCAAATGGAGGAAGAGAACTTGGTCCGTAGAGTCGAGATGCTAGAGACCATGATGGATAGATTGCATAGAAAAAGAAGAGATTTCAGATCTGCAAAAGATGGCTTCGGTTAAGAAAGATTCCATGGAATCGGTGGTTCGAGCACTAGCCAAAAAAATTTGTATCGGAAAGAGCCACAAAGAGGAAGAATGGGAAGAGCATGAAGAGAGACCCAATTGTAAGTGAGAAGGTAAAATCTGCACATACACCTTTTAAAGTTGAAACAAAAGTGGAAATAAAGAATTTTGAAGGACAAGTAGATGCAGAATTACTGGATAAATGGCTAAAATAGTTGGAAGTCTACTTTAGTGTGCATAATGTCACTGAGGCACAAAGGGTCACCTTTGCACATCTCAAAATGGAAGGTCATGCTCTGTTTGGTGGGAAACCCATCTAGCCACTTGTGAGAAGAAGAAACGTCCTATTGTCAGTACTTGGAAAGGTTTTAAAGAATTGATTAGAGCTAACTTCTATCCTATTGGCCATAAGACTGACATGATGATTAAGTGGTAGTACTTTAGAGATGGGCAAGTGGCAAAGGGTCAAAGCATGCAAAGACTACACTACGGAATTTTGGAGACAAGCCATGTTGCTTAATATGGACTTGGAGGATGAGGACATTCTGACCAAGTATTTGGGAGGACTTCACACTCACCTTCAAGGAAGGTAATCTCCACGAAGCCCAAGGATCTCAATGAAGCTTGTGTACAAGCATACTACATTGATGATGAGAAGAAGCAAGGAGAAATAGAGCCAAAGGAGACCAGTCAATAGAACAACAAGGACAAAGAACAAGGGAAGACAAGTAGCAGAGGTAAATGGAAAGGTAAACATGCCACTACTACTTTGCATACTTGTAAAGATCCTAAGAATTTCTATAAGAATTGTGATGTAAATGGACATACTGATGCCACATGTTGGAAGTTACATCCGAATTGCACCCAAAGCACCGAACCAAGGATTCCAAGAAATCCATGGCCACTTGTGAAGACAAAAAGAGAGGTGGAGATTGAGGATGATTCGGATGTAGATGAGAGGTTGGGATGCATGGCCACTAACATGTATAGGGCAAAGAAAAGAAGAAGAGATGAGTAAGCTATTTCAAATCAGAATCCAAATCAAGAAGACTAAGGTAAACACTTTAGTAGATTCTGGTTCTCAGTCAAATTTGATTTCTGATGTGGTTGTAGAAACAACTTGGTCTAGAGACTTACGTGCATCCACATCCATACCCACTGGGATGGGTGAAGAAGGGTGTAGAAATACAAGTTACAAGGAAGTGTAAGTTTTAGTTTGGGATAAATACCCAATACATAGATGTATTAGAGGTTGATATTATTCCACTTGATGCATTTGATGTTGTCTTCGAAGTCCTTACTTGTATGCCAGGATGTTGTGTTCACAAGGAGGGAGAACCGGTTCAGATGGGTCAAGGATGGAGTCATTTTTAACATCCAGGGCACACCAGAGAAAATCAAAGAAGCTATGGTAAGTGCCAACCAAGCACCAAGACTTATTTAGGAAATCATCAATTTTGTTTACTTTCATTGAAGAAAAAAAAATGGACGTGAGAGCACATGGATATTTCTGACCAAAGGATGGAGAATTTGGATAGCACTTGTCATTTTTTACAAAAGAAGCCACCACAGGAACTACTCATTCAAGGAGCAAAACAAACTTCCACTATGCAATCACCATATCTACCTATGGATTCACTGGACCTACCATGGGGCAAGCAAGAAGAAGAGGAGATACAAGGAACAATGGTGGTGACTATAAAGAACATACTTACACTGGAGAGATTTGGCCAATCCATCTCAAGAGACAAAGACAAGAAAAGGACTAAACCACTATAGTATGGGACCTTCACCATACTTGAGCAGGTTGGAGAAGAAACCTTCAGGCCATACTTCATGCAGATGCACGCGATAGTAAGTTGCAAGAGCTCACATCCACTAACACCATCTATGCATGACAAAGAAGGAAAGATACAAAAGTTACCTTCCAAAGAGGATTGTACTCAAGGAAACTCGAGGAGGATGTAGCACTGGAACAAAAAACCAGAGATCCACAGGAGTCTTGGCAGGTTGGACGAGAGAAGACACCAAGGTAGACCCAGTGGTACTCGAATGAGCACGAGAGGGAGTTGATTCCTCTACCACTCCCCCACTAAGATTTTTGGGACCAAAATCCTCCTAAGTAGGGGAGGTATGATCCATAGGGATCCATAAAAAACACACCACTTCATCAGTTCCATCAACACCAAGAAGGAGAAACAAGAAAGTGAAAAAAATGAGGTAAACAGAGGTTCTGATAGAGGAACCACCGCTCTGTGCAGAGTGGCGGTTTCAAAACCACCACCACCGTTGCAGGGTGGTCCTAAAACCGACCCCCAAAGCTGGGTGGCCCCCGAGACCACCGCCTACCCAGTCAGGTGGTGGCGGTCCTAAAACTTTTGAATAGAAAAAAAAAGAAGAATGGAATGCGAATGGACGTGAATTTTGAAGCGCCCAACCATGTCTCTTCCCTTCCATGCCCTTTCACATCCTCCAGTGCACGGGAGGACATGGGAAGGCCTATAAATACATGAAAGGAGCAAGAGAATAGATCATTCAAGATCTAGAGAGATCGAGAAGCAAAGTTTAATGAGAGCAGTGAGCAAGATCTTCAGTGCTGGAATGGAATTGTAGGAGCAAGGTGTAGAAACAGAAAAGCAAGTAATTGGAGAGAAGGTTTACATTGTTGCTTCTTTTCATACTTATTGTAATCTGTAATTGTCTATATTAGACCAATAAAAGTGGGAAGAAAGAGCAATTTCCCTTCCCGACTGGTTTTCCTCCTTGGAGGTTTCCAGGATAAAATTGTTGGTGTTGAAGTTTGAATTATTTCCTTCTCTATAATTTCCTTTCTATAACACTAGATAATCAGTCACGAAGCTCTAAATTTTTCAAGAAAATATGTCATTTTCCAAAGTTGAAAGTAGAACAACATAGTTGTGTGATTCGTAGAGTTCCAAAGTAATGTTTCATGCTACTATAAATCTACAGTCCATGACTCATGACACGGAGGATTGCCAACTAATTGGTCAGATCCAAGATGCTATAGATATTGGTGTATGATAAACAGGATTTTTAGATAAATCTAAAGGCAAGAATGAGCATTAAGATCATGATCACAATCAAAGCGCGCTATGATCATAATTAAGGGAATTTTGAAGGCGGTCGTGGTAGAGGTCAAGGATACCATGGTGGATGCAGAGAGGACAAGACCACGGTGGTAGATGAGGTGAGTTCCCCCACAGAACATGTTATACATGTAGATCTCTTAACCACTACAGCATGAATATCCTCATAATATTACATGTTCTTTCTACAAAAAGAATCATCTTTATGAGGAATTCCCAGACTTGTATGAGCATCTTAGTAAGCAGCATAAACAAGAAAACAAAGGGGCAAGGATGGTTATGATACAACATGCTATGGAAAATAAATGGATGCCTAAGTTGGAACCAAAATCTGAGGCATTTTAGGTAAGGATCACTACCCACACTGAAGTGGCACGTGCCAAAGAAGCATTGCAATAGAATCCTACCATCACTAAGGAGGAGGTTCTACATGCACGATACCTAGATCCTACCCATCAGAAGGAGGTTTATTAGGAAACCATGGAGGTACTCAGAAATCTTCAGGGTGAAATACAATATTTAAAAGAGCAATCATGGAAGATGGAGCAAAATAAATCATCAGAGATGGTCCAAAATGATATAGATGACTTGAAAGAAGTGTGTAAAATGTTACACCAGGAGAATATCATTCCACTATTAGGGAAATGGTTAAAGGAAACACTCCACGTGTAAGTATTGAGATTGGATAGCAGATCTTGCATGCAAATCTTCCCCCTCACAACCTAGATTATGATAAGGAAATCACTTTGAATGCTTTGTTATGGATGGGTGGATTTTGAGTAATATATTAATTGATACAGGCATGGAATTCAATGTTCTTACTTGAGATGCATGGGTAAAAATGGTGAGACCTCCATTGTAGCCATCTTCGAATGTATTGTTCATGGCTAATTGAACTAAGGCCACTCCCATTGAGTATTAAAAGATGCATCCATTATCATACAAGGAGCCAAGTTCACTTGGAGATTTTGAGGTCTTGTGTGCAAGAGAGAAAATAACTTCCCAACTCTACCTGGGGCATCCTTGGTGCTATAAAAATAATGCTGATCTTCGGTTCAATAAGGGATATATCAGCATTGAAGATAAGGAGGAAAGGGTTATCATTTCATTAATGAGATGGAAAATTTGTGGCCTATGTTGAGCCCTTGAGTGAGGAATACTTGAATACAATTTATGTATGCGTCACCTGTGGTCCGAGAGGTGCTTGAGCCATCTAAAGAAGGAATCATTCAGTGGGAGGATGCACAATTTATCAGCGATACTACAAGTGTTTCTTGTGATAATTGGGCTCATAACACTTATGAGTTGGTAGGGTGTGAAGTAAAGAGTATATTTTCTAGGGATTGTAGATTGCGTTATATCAAAAGAATAGGTAATTCGGTACCTTGTTACACCGGAGAAGGAGACCCTATGATGTTCCTGCGTGCCATGGAGGAACAATGGATAGACTAGTTAGAGAGAAGGAATATGCTAGCATATACCCTACATGGGACAACAATGTGCTGGTGGGTGGTCCACAAGGATAATATTGTAGGATGGAATGAAATTAGGATTTCTCTTGCCACTAGGTTCTTCAGGAGCAATGCACCTACTCAAATATGCAATTATCATGGTAATCAACTTGTTCAACACCACATTCAGTAGCAGTGTGAGAGACTTTGGACAAAGGGGCGGAAGCTTTACCACCTTCACTCTGGGTGCATAAATTTTATTCCACTTTACAAGGCTACACAGTGTGCTTGGTATGTATATGTAGAACTCCATAGAGAGACTGGAAATTGGTAGGATTTAATTACAAGAATGGCCCAGACGTTTGACTTCTTCTCTACTAAACCTCCGAGTGGAAGAAGCATTAAAGGTTATAAAGTGCTTAACTATGGGGGATAGTTCCAAGGCGGAGGAACTCATTCAAGAGTTATTTGATGAAGGAGACTCAGGAGTGCATTTTGACTAAAGAAATAGAGGCCGATGCCACACTACTTCAGCATGCTTACCTTGAGAAAGAAAAAGGAAAAATGGTTTACTTAGTGGATGATGAAGAAGTAGAAAATATGGATGTAGACCATTCAACAAGTAGGTGTGAGGTGTTGGACAGTGCAAATAAGACCACACGCACCTATCATGAACCTATGAAGATAAAGAAAGTGAATATTGGATTAGATGTTGAGCCTAAGGAGGCCATAATTGGAGACTATTGGTCAGACTCTGAAGTGGAAAAAATCATTGAGTTACTACGGGATTATCAAGACTTATTCCCTCAAGGGTACCATGAACTTAAAGGCATGCATGAAGCACTAGGGGAGATGAAGATAAAGCTTAAAGAGGGTGCATCCTAGTCATAAAGAGACCTTATAGGATGAACCTCAACTTGCACATGTGAAAAGGTAAAAGAAGAGATTGAAATTTTTTTAAGTCTGGAATCATCGACTTTGGATGAGTCATAATGGGTTAGTCCAATGGTGATCGGTATCAAAATGGATGGCCGGATTAGGATCTGTGGACTACGGGGAGCTAAATGTTGCATGCATGGTCATGCTCAGTAAAGGCACATGGTTATTCTTAGCATGTGACCTATTTTGGGAGTAGATAAGTGGTGAAGGGAAAATCCCCACCCTTATAAATATGTAATGAACTACGTAGTATAATAGAGGTGTGTGAGAACTAAAGTATTGTGAGGTTATGCTACCAAATTTGATGCGTGCATAAACTATGGTATTATCTATTGTAATGAGCTTCTGTGTATTTATCATGTTTAATATAATGGAGTGTATTAGATGAATCAAAGTGTTAATTATGAGTATAATTGGATCTTGCATGCTTGATTTCATCATGGTTATCATTTAAGTCTGTTATTCTTTAGATATAGATCTAAACATGCACTATAGAATGATGTATTAAGTATGGATTTGAATGCATTAAGTCTTCATCATGCTAACATCCTGCAATAATAACCCTAAAGAGGGTCTTGGTACCTTTTTGCACTTCAGGTGAGTGCTCAATCTAGGCTGAGTGATGTACCAAAGGTGCATCCGAGATTTTATTGGTAAATTCTAGGTAGGCTGCATCATTGGTTCCATTGCAAAATATTTTGATGTTGGAAGGAAGGATTGGGATGATAAAGTGTCTGCAGAGTACTTTGGGCATATAGAACATCGTACAAGTGGCTAAATAAGGCCACACATTTTCAATTGGTGTTTCGCATGTAAGCGAGTTCTTCCTATGGAATTCATGTTACCTTCTTGTGTATTATGTGTGTTGTAGGTCTAGGCATGAGAAAACATTAGAAGAATGGATTGAAAATTTGATTAAGTTGGATGAGTGACGATAAATCACACACTAGAGTCAAAAGAAAGAGAAGTAAGGCGAAAGCATGGCATGATAGGCACATTAGGGACAAAAATCTTGAGATAAGATAGATGGTGCTTTTTTATGATTTTAAGTTTTTGTGCCATCTAGGAAAACTCAAAGTACATTGGTTTAGGCCATATGTTATCACTCACATACTTGAAATAGGTGCTTGCCAATTAGAGGCGCTTGATGGAATCTTTGCTTTACCATGGTACTTCAACAGAGTAGGTGAAGCCTTACCATAAATAAGTCTTCTTGGTGTTGGTAATAAGGTCATGTTGCCATTTAGATTAGGTTTTCAATTCTGTATTTCCTTAATGTATTTCCCTCTTCATCGCTATGCTTTGTCAATTTAGTTGTTGTGTGAAATGAGAATGTTTTTGTGCTATGAAGCTAATTACCATTCACAATATTTTCATGCACATGAGGACTTGCACATACTACTATTGTGTGGGGTGGTTATTAATATCCAGTGTACAATACTATTGAAAATAAGTACACATGAAAGGAACAAACTGCTACAGTGCTATTCAAATTTTGAAGAGTTGGTGAAAATAAGATTGCTTCCAAATGAGGACCATGGATGGAGATAAATGAAGGAACAATATAACATGAGGTAAGCGGGCCGTGGAGACTACTAGGAGAAGGCGCAATGATGAGGTACTCAGGCACATAGAAGCACACTAAAGAGAAGCTTGTAGCCAAAAGGTAGGAAGGCACACTAAAAGGTTATGACTGAGTCATGAAGATGTCTTGTGTGGAAAATTGTCAAAAGGGTCAATTAATGAGGAATGTTGGTAGGTGAAGGAGCAATAAATGCACCAAATTTTTGAAAATCTATATAAGGGAGGGATACAAGTTCATTCTTACCATTGTAAATCACAAAAATTTGAAAGATCTAAGTGCGACCGAGATGAGCGAAGAGTGTTGAGGTGTGAAGAGTGTGAAACTAGACGTGAGAAGTAGATTTGTGCATAGGAGAAGCTTACGTCCCCATTGGTGAAGGGTTTGAGCAAATAATAACATTCAAAAGAATTGGGGCACATGTTTTTCAACTAGGGCACATGGATTCAAACTAGGGGCTTGAGGTTACACGTTGCATGTTGTAAAAGATAGGAAACGAGCATTTAAGGAAAGAATGTTATGATTTATAGATGACACCAAAGAAAGCACTCCGTGGGAGCAAAAGGGAAGAAGAAGGTGGAAGTAGAGGTTGAAATTGCTCCCGAGAGAAAATTTTCATAAATGCAATACCCAGAAGGCATAATAGTGGGACAAGAATGGGACTCTCACATCTACAAATGTAAGATCAGTGACTACAACCACCACACATCAGAGAACAAAAAGGAATTAGACGTGCTATTGAATACAAAGACAAAAAAGCACACAACCGAGGATATGTTGGTGTATGATGATGTAGGAGAGAAGCTACTAAAGTAGATTGGAGTTTACCAGTTGTACGAACTTCCCTATTTTGGAAAGTATGAACCTTTGTACCAGTGGCTGATGAGCAGGGTGCATGAGGATTTCTTCTACTTTTTGGGCATAGGGTAAGGATTACAACCACTTTGATTTTCACTATGACAGGATTAAGGGGCACATGAGTAGACTTGAATGGTGACTTGATAGATAAAGCATCCATCTTGGAGACATAGAAGGAGTTAAGATACATAAAAAGGTCTACACATAATGGATATAGATAAATTGAAGAAGTATCTCATCATACAGGAAGTTGCACATCTAGTCACTAAGTTAAATGATCAAGAGAGGTGGTCCCAGGTGAACACAATGTGGCTACACATTGCAAGGAAAATGTCAGAGGGAATAACCTACAACATAGCGAGGCTAAATTGTAGAAACAATCATCGAGGAGGCGCATAGGTGAGAGACTAAGTTTTGGTGTTGTCCTATTTTCCTTAGTATTTTTGGAGATCGGGCGCCTAATGGGCAAGAACCAAATATGGGAATACCCCATACGAAAAGTCTCCGGTAGAATTTTCATGGCTCCATCATTGACGTGCGACAACAAGACGTCAATAATCACTCCGACGCACGTCATCGCTCCACCGACGCGCACGCTAAGGAGGAAGATTGTGAATATAGTGTAGGGTTCCCACCGACGCGTCATCGGCTCCACCGATGAATTTGACGCGCGCCAAACGCTCCATCGATGACGCTCATCAATGGCTCAATTGACGCGACGCACATCGCTCCACCGATTGACACGCATCGCTCCAATTGACATCGCGCTCCACCGACGCGCGTCCACTCGCTCCACCGATGCATGCCAATCGCTCCACCGACGCATCGCCATCATCGCTCCAATTGACGCGCACGCCACGCTCCATTTGACGCGCACGCGCCGATCGCCATCGCTCCACCGACGCGCCACGCCATCGGCTCCATACGACGCACGCCACCGCTCCTTCGACGCGCGCCATCACCGCTCCTCTTGACGCGCCACGGGGCTCCTCTTGACGCACGTCACGCTCCTTTTGACGCGCCATCGCCATCGCCCTTCGACGCGCATCGCTCGCTCCTTCGACGCGCGCACGCTGGCTCCTATTGACGCGCATCGACGCCTAGCTCATTGACGCGCGCCGCTTAGCTAAGGTTGAATGCACGCGCCAATCGGGCTTACTGACGCCCGATTTAGCCTATAAATACCCTTCAACCGGTCATTTTCTCATTTTCACCCTCCCGCTCTTGAATTTTTGTAGGTCTCAATCATTGTCAAAGACGCAAGTACAACTATAATGTCGACTTCACATGCTTCCCAACTGCAAGTTCAAAAAAAAAATCAAGAGAATCCAATTCAATCGATTTCCAAGATCAACTACAGGAATCCCTTATGCCCTCACATCCATACTGTTTTAAATCTGTCTTCAGAATATAAAGATTTGATGGATGCGTGTGAATTTACAGGGCTCGTTAATATGCCCCATTTCGAAACAGATCCGATATTTTGAATTACCTTCTGTCATCCTACAATTCAGAGGACGGCATTTTTTATGTGACTCTGAACGATGGCCAAATGTTCCAATTCAGTATCGAAGCAAATGACATCCATCGGTTTACGGGCCTTCCGTTCAAAAATTTACCAATTGTTACAACCAAGGCAACACTCGTGGAAGAAGACAAGAAATTACTCGAATCAAAGTTCGGTTTCCATGTTGATTGTAAGTATAATTCGTTTTAATTCATATTTTTTATTCTATTTTTTATTCTGATACAATTTGTTGTTATAAATTTATAGTAATTTTCACTCTTTCGCATTTGCAGCCCATGTCAATAAATCCAGTGTGGTGTGGATACACAATCAATTGCACACCACTTTCTTGCTGCACTTATTTCATTTTTTCAATCCAGAATTGTTTTGCAGGGTCGCCAAACTGATATACCAAATTGGGCCATTACATACATTGTTGCCACTATCTCAAAACAAAAATTCGATTGGTGCACATATCTATCCAAAAAAATAAGAACTGAACTAACAAATTCAAAACTTTCTGAAAAACCTGTCATTTATTCAACAAACTATCTCCTTGGCCTTTATTATGAGGCACTTTTAAATTTAAGAGATAAAAAATTCCTACTTGCACTGATGAGGAGTTGATGAAGTTGTCAATTCCATTTGAAGAACAACAGGTATAAAGTATTTAGTTTGTATTTCAATTTTTGACATTACACTGCAAGCACAGCTTATTAACACTTAAATGTTAATTTTTTGCAGAGAAGATATCTCAAGCCCTTCCCCAAAAAAAAAGGCGTTATCGAGAGGAAGAGGCCAACAACACGCTGAGGCTTCGGGGGACTCCCAATCTGAAATGGAAGCTCACTCCTCTCCAAACCCTCAACAGTTTGAACTCGTTAAACGCCAGAGAAGTAATACCTTCTCATATATTATTTACAAATTCCAAAGTTGCATATTTATTTTTCAATTTAAATTTTAACCAAATGAATTGACAACATTTAATATTGATGAATCATAGGACTTTGGAACATACACCTGTTTCACAAACTCAACCTTCTTCCCCAACTCACTCCATACAGTCGCATGCATTCATATCTTCTGAACAGACACCGAGTACAACTCCTACAAGGCCACCCGTAGCACCGAGAAAAACAACCCCTCGACAACAAGGTACAACTCTTCGATAGTACGTTTAATTTCGAAATTTTTGACTTTATGAATTGTTTTCCTATTTTTTCATTTTTTCTTGTACTTTTCAGCACATGTCACGTCCCCCGATCAAACCGCACGCACCGACACCCACTCAACCAATAATTTTTAAAATGCCAACCAGAGGAACAAAGAAAAAAGAACATTGGTAAACGCATGCCTTTTGCTCCGGCCCCTAGTGGGACACTAAACATTGCCTCCTCCTTTCGAATTCCAACTCTCTCACTTGGTGGCTTGCCCAGTGCAACGGGCATATCTGTTTTGAACAATATAAATTTAGATGAAGATTATTTGGGCATTGATAGCAATGACCCAACTGGTTTTTTCGATACCCGCGAGATGATTCAAGGCCAAAGCAGTATATACTTCAAATTTCAATTTAAATATGCTTTACAATTTTGAATTACATTTCGATTTAAATTTATTTATCTAAATCTTGATTAATTTTTTCACAAACAGGATCAGCCCACCCAAAGGCATAAACACGTAGCAGTTGATCTTGGTGAAAGCCCCCATACTTCTCCAGCAAGATCGTCTTCATCGATTCGATATAGTGAACAATTGCCACCTTTTCCTTTGAGAACTTAATTGGTTATGATTGTCAATCCCATGTCAGTGAGTTTATTCTTCCTCATATCAAACAACTTATAGAATGGGAGAGAAGGGCTAAAGTTCTTATCAATGAGATTATTAGTCGTTATGAAAATTATTGGCAACGGGATAGTTTATACGCTGCAGTCCAGAATCAACCTGCGAAGATGGATTCCTTACTTACCCAAGTAAGAAGTGGGACTGTCACGTATAACAACAACTATAAAGACGACATTTTAGATAAGGCATTAAACAAATTGGAAAATATTAGTGCCGAGGCCCAGGCATATTTTAACAAATGGTCCAAGGACAAGGATTTGGTAGCAATCGCAAATGCCGAAAGAGATAGAGCGGTTGTAAGTACTATTACATTCAAACAATCATTCTTGTTAATTTGAAATTTTCATTTTTTAGTAATATTTTGAATTGACATTACTCTTTTTGTGCAGTTGAAATATGAAAATTTGAAGAGTCAGGCAAAGGTTTTGCAAGTTCACTTGGAAACAACAAAGAACAGCTTATCCGCAACAAAAAATTTGAAGCAAAATATTGTTTTGGTTAACAAACAAAACAATACACTAAAGCGGATAATTAAAGAGCATGGTTTCACCCCGACATATTATTCAAAGCTAAAGCAAAGAATGATCCAAATTTGTCATTCGCATGGAGATGCGACAAATCAAGAAGAAAGAATTTTAAAAAATCTGACAAGTGTCAGTTGCAGAAAGATCTTATAAGTTCAGGGGGTTATTTCTCGTGTTGGGGAAAGAGGTACAACCACAAAGGGAAGAAGCCGTTGGGGAAGAGAGCAGAGGAGTAGAATTGATAAAGAAAAAGAGGGTTTTGAAAACTAGAAACTTTTATTATTGAGGAAACTTTAAATATTGAATTTGAAAACTTCTACTATTGAGTATGTACTATGGTATTTGAATTTAATTATATGGATTTATATACAATCTTTTAATTTTAATTGCATTAGATGGTGATTATCATGAATTATATGTATGTTTCTTTCTTTTACTTGCATTGTCATGAATCAGTATGTGGACGTAGATGATGAATGATGATAATTGATAATTAATGATAGATGATGCTGAAAGACGATGAATGACGATAATGATATGATATATATATATGGACGATGATCAATTTAATGTGGACGAGATTTATCATCAAGCACAAGTAATTCTTCTTCTCTAGACTTTTGTAATTCTTCTTCTCTAGAATGGATATAGATGATAAATAAATGGAATGTGTTATAATGGATATAGATGATGACATTAATGATTAGAATGGATATAGATGACATTAGAACGAATAGAATTGTAATGATATGATTATGAATTATTTTAAAAAAACTGAATTGTTTTAATAAATTTAAATTAGATAAATAATTGTGTTAATAATAATTGTAGTGTCAGGAGTCAGGATATGATAATGATATGGTGATGATATGATATATATGGATGATGAGGAATTTTATGTGGACTTATATTTAAAATTGTATAATGTATTGTTTATCCCACAGTTAAAAAAATATATCAAAGGATTTTGCACATATAAAAAATAAATTAAATATAATTCTAAGAAATCAAGAAAGAATCATCACTGGCAAGAAATTAAACATAATTGCAAATATGATAGGGTTTAGCTTACCTCTTGCGTATTAGATTGCTGTGAAATCATCAAGGGTAACGTGCTATGAAATCATCAAGGGTAAGCGTATTAGATTGCTTGAAATCTTGCGTATATGATAGGGTTTGTTTTACCTGACATTGTAGATAGAGGGGTGAGTTGCCTGACATTGTCAGTCCTGAGAAGTGCCAGCAACATCTTTAAATATATAGACCAACAATATCTTTAAATAAATGTAAATATATAGAATTAGACCTGTAACATCTTTAATGATAACAAGAGCTGAAAAAATGTAAAGTAACAAACAATAAGATTATGTTGAAGAAGATACCTATTTAAAATTGAAATCATCACCGGTAATGTGCTAGATCTTTGTCTTAAAAAATTCAACACAAAAATGGATTAGTAGATAGATGGGTGAGTTGCCCGACATCACAATCCCCGAGAAGTAACAAATTTCTGACGGATGTCAACCCACGTTTTTTTAAAAAAAAAAAAGATTGTATTTAACTAAATGTAAATACATAGACCTGTAACATCTTTAATGATAACCAGAGCTGAAAAAAATGAATAGTAACAAACAATAAGATGAATAGTAATTTCAACGTTCCTATCTTTTTGTAATGTCAACATTAAGAGGTAATTCAATTATGATATTGCAATATGTGTATATAAGATTATTGAAAACATCAAATATAGAAACAAAAGTCCTAAATTGTGTAAGGATATAATATTCTATCAACACTAATTCCAGAAAGTATATAGCTTAAATTAGGATTAGGGTTAAAAATAATTCACCGTTCTACCAGATGTAGGGGTATAACGGTGATTTGAAACTGGATAAGGATGTTGTGCAGAGTGTCATAAATTTTCCTTTGAGATTTGGGATCCTAAAATCAGAGGAAATGTTCATCTATTTTAGAACAAGTTTTCTTGATGAATGTGTCATAGGGCTACTGAATGTGTCCTTTGATACTAAGATATCTAATCTATATCTAACACATACTTCACACGTGTTTATTGATCTAGGATATGTGTATGAATATTTTCAACGACTCTTCTACAACTATAAATATCATCTCTTTGTATTTTAGACCTATTAGCCTAAAAAAGTGTTTCTAATTATATACATTAGATTTACCTCATCATTCCCCCTTCGATACCTATGAGTGCTAGAAATTATGCACCAAATACACCAAAACAGGATTAAACTACTTGTAGTTCTCCAAGTGTCATGGAAGAGTAGAGGTTAGAAAAGTGTAAATGAAGATGGAGCCCTAATTTTATCCTCAAAACTTGGTAACATTGCTTGGCTTGTATTTAATTAAGGGATAGAGATATGTGATAAGGGTAAGAAGATAGATATAATCAAAATCGATAACTCATGTATATGGTGACTTATGAAAATTAATTCTTGATCAATCAAATATAAGTTGACTAAGGTAATGTGTGAATTTGAAAAGATGACTATCAGTAAGTATAAGGGCTAGTTTATTGGAAATGTGAAAATAATTAGAGGGTCATCCACATCTATTACAATATGATGGAGCACCAACACATTAAAAACATTGATATAAAAATGCATCATCTTTGTAGTTAATCTATCACAAGACTCTCAACCTTAAGTTTTTTCGAACAAAAATTTGGTTTTAGACAACTTCATAAATCCTTTGCTTGAGGATCAATTTTTTCATCTTAGGAAACTTTTGGGAGTGAAGGCAATTTTCATTAAGGTGGGATAGTTCAGTGTTCCTCCTTCATTCCCTTTATTAAAGTACATATTAAGGGGGATGTCAATGTATTTAAATAACCATACACTATTGTATATAATTAAGGTGCACTTGTAATATTAGTTGTATTTTAGTATTTGGATAATTCACCCATTAGTGTACATTTATCCACATATATTAATAGGGAAGAGTATGAACCAATTTATTGACTTGATTATCTTCATTATTAATAGAAAAGTAAATTTTCCTTACAAGTTAACTACTCTCCAAGCCTAATAATAGCCTCTACTTGTTTTTATAAAAGTATGGAGAGCTAGTGTTAGTGATCAATCTTGTGGAAGAGAGTTTTTATTACTATGAAGAATTCAAGCCATAACATCTTAATAAAATTGTGGTACTCATGATACTCTCGGTAAATTTGTGTTATGTCTTTACTTTAAGCTTTCATTAATTAATCATGTATACATGCTTGTGGGTGTTTGTTTTATGGTTGTTAACTACGATTTTGGAGAGTAAATTGTACATTAATAATCATCCCAAATATTTCAATTCAAATTTTCAATGATGACATCTTCAAAATGTGACACTTTCTTTTTTCTTGTCAATAGCTTCATCAAACTCGATGTTGTCTTCTGTAGAATGTGACGTGCGACAACAAGACGTCAATAATCACTCCTGACGCGCGTCAATGGAACGTCAATGGTCTTGACTACGCATGCGCCACCGCTTCTCTATCGGCGCATGCATCACCGCTTCTATTGACGCGCACGCACATCATAGCTCTATACGACGCACGCCATCGCTCCTACGACGACGCGCATCACCATCGCGCTCTTACGCGACGCCATCGCCTCCATCGACGCGCGCCACGCCATCGACGACGCGCCACGCTCCTATCGACGCGCGCATCGCTCCTATTGACGCGCGCCACCGATCCTATTGACGCACGCATCGCTCCTATTGACGCACACATCGGCCACTATTTATTGACGCATGCATCGATCCTATTGATCGCTTGACGCGACATAGCTAGACTATTGTCGCGCGCGTCGCCTAAGACCTTTGACGCGCGTCAATCAAGCCATCGACGCCCGATTTAGCCTATAAATACCCTTCAACCGGTCATTTTCTCATTTTCACCTTCCCGCTCTTGAATTTTTGTAGTCTCTCAATCGTTGTCAAAGACGCAAGTACAACTATAATGTCGACTTCACATGCTTCCCAACTGCAAGTTCAGCAAAAAAATCTAGAGAATCCAATTCAATCGATTTCCAAGATCAACTACAGGAATCCCTTATGCCCTCACATCCATACTGTTTTAAAGATGTCTTCAGAATATAAAGATTTGATGGATGCGTGTGAATTTACAGGGCTCATTAATATGCCCCATTTCGAAACAGATCCGGATATTTTGAATTACCTTCTGTCATCCTACAATTCAGAGGATGGCATTTTTTATGTGACTCTGAACGATGGCCGAATGTTCCAATTCAAGATCGGCAAATGACATCCATCGGTTTACGGGCCTTCCGTTCAAAAATTTACCAATTGTTACAACCAAGGCAACACTCGTGGAAGAAGACAAGAAATTTCTCGAATCAACGTTCGGTTTCCATGTTGATTGTAAGTATAATTCGTTTTAATTCATATTTTTTATTCTGATACAATTTGTTGTTATAAATTTATAGTAATTTTCACTGCTTGCTTCGCATTTGCATGCCCATGTCAATAAATCCAGGCGTGGTGTCTAAGATGTAGCATTTCTGAGTACATGTAATTTTTGCAATGCTAGGGTCTAAGATGAGCTTTGTAACTTTGTTTGACCTGATGAGTGCAGTGGAAAAGTGTGTACTTGAAAGTATACTCATGGGGTAGAGTTTAAACAAAAAAAAGATCTTAAGAAAACTGATGGAACCAAGAAGGGGAAATTAATTGATGTTCCCAAACTTGATGATGCAAATCAAGCAGGGGGAAGAATTCTGATCAATGTACTTTAATATTAACGGAGGGTGACTCAGCCAAGGCTCTTGCTGTAAGTGTTTGTGCCTTGAATCAGGGAAATGTGAATACTGAATTTGGTAGTATTGTGACATGTTTCGACATCACTTTCCAATTTAATTTTTTGTTATTTTAGTTATCTTTATCCTATCAGGTGGCAGGAATATCTGTTGTTGGTCAAGATTATTATGGCGTGTTTCCTCTCAGAGGTAAGTTGCTCAATGTCAGGGAAGCTACCACTCACCAACAAATGGAGAATAAAGAGATAGTAAATATAAAAAAAATCCTTGGTCTACAGGAAGATAAAATATATGACAACATTAAATCTTTAAGATATGGCCATCTGATGATAATGACAGACCAGGTACATGATCTTTGTCTAGCGCTGTTTAGTTTCTGCTTAATTCTGACACATCCTTTCTAGTGAGATCCTTTTTGACTTGTCCTTTGTCTCTTAAAGGACCATGATGGTTCCCACATCAAAGGATTGCTGATCAATTTCATACACCATAACTGGCCATCACTGCTTAAAATTCCTTCATTTGTTGTGGAATTTATCACTCCTATTGTCAGGGTAAATGTTCCCCCTGTATTTGGTTGAGTGTATTGAGACTCTTTATATTTGTTTTTAAGCCTCCAGAGGTTATGTATCTCCATGTCTAATTTTGGCACATGTTGATGTAGGCAACTCACAAAAATGGAAATGTGTTATCTTTTTACACCATTCCTGAGTATGAAGCTTGGAGAGAATCATTGAGTGGATCGATAACTGGCTGGACCATAAAGTACTACAAAGTAATGCTAGTTTGTTTTCTCTTTATATGTTTTTAAGTTCTGGTTTTGTTCACTTGCTGATTAGGTATCACTTGTTGCTTGGACCATACAGGGTTTGGGCACAAGTACTTCTAAAGAGGGCAAGGAGTATTTCATAGATCTGGACAAGCACAAAAAAGATTTTGTGTGGGTTGATGAGAAAGATGGAGATGCAATTGAGCTGGCCTTCAACAGGAAGAAGATAGAGGCCAGAAAAAACTGGCTGAGACAATTTGAGGTAGTTAGGCCAGGGGAGCAAGGTGAAATGAAATCTGAATTAAAATGATATTCATTTCAACACTAACAAGTTAACAGTTGCCACCTTTTCCTTTGGAGAACTTAATTGGTTATGATTGTCAATCCCATGTCAGTGAGTTTATTCTTCCTCATATCAATCAGCTTATAGAATGGGAGAGAAGGGCTAAGGTTCTTATCAATGAGATTATTAGTCGTTATGAAAATTATTGGCAACGGGATAGTTTATACGCTGCAGCTGATCCAAATTTGTTGTCGCATGGAGATGCGACAAATCAAGAAGAAAGAATTTTAAAAAATCTGGACAGTGCTGCAGAAGATCTTATAAGTTCAGGGGTTATTTCTGGTGTTGGGGAAAGAGGTACAACCACAATGGAAGAAGCCGTTGGGGAAGAGAGCAGAGGAGTAGAATTGGATAAAGAAAAAGAGGGTTTTGAAAACTAGAAACTTTTATTATTGAGGAAACTTTAAATATTGAATTTGAAAACTTCTACTATTGAGTATGTACTATGGTATTTGAATTTAATTATATGGATTTATATACAATCTTTAATTTTAATTGCATTAGATGGTGATTATCATGAATTATATGTATGTTTCTTGTTTACTTGCATTGTCATGAATCAGATGTGGACGAGATGATGAATGATGATAATTGATAATTAATGATAGATGATGATGAAAGACGATGAATGACGATAATGATATGATATATATGGACGATGATCAATTTAATGTGGACGTAGATTTATCATCAAGCACAATAATTCTTCTTCTCTAGACTTTTGAACTTGTTTTAAGATAATTATTCTCTATACTTGTAACGATATGATCATAATGTCATTAGAATGGATAAAGATGATAAATAAATGGAATGTGTTATAATGGATATAGATGACATTAATGATTAGAATGGATATAGATGACATTAGAACGAATAGAATTGTGTTAATAATAATTGTAGTGTCAGGACTCAGGATATGATAATGATATGGTGATGATATGATATATATGGATGATGAGGAATTTTATGATATGATATATATAATTCTAAGAAATCAAGAAAGAATCATCACTGGTAAGAAATTAAACATAATTGCAAATATGATAGGGTTTAGCTTACCTCTTGCGTATTAGATTGTTGTGAAATCATCAAGGGTAAGCGTATTAGATTGCTGTGAAATCTTGCGTATATGACAGGGTTTGTTTTACCTCGACATCAGAGATAGAGGGGTGAGTTGCCCGACATTGTCACCCCCGAGAAGTGCCAAAGAACATCTTTAAATATATAGACCAACAATATCTTTAAATAAATGTAAATATATAGAATTAGACCTGTAACATCTTTAATGATAACAAGAGCTGAAAAAATGTAAAGTAACAAACAATAAGATTATGTTGAAGAAGATACCTATTTAAAATTGAAATCATCACCGGTAATGTGCTAGATCTTTGTCTTAAAAAAATTCAACACAAAAATGGATTAGTAGATAGATGGGTGAGTTGCTCGACATCACACATCCCGAGAAGTAACAAATTCCTGACGGATGTCAACCCACGCTTTTCAAAAATAAAAAGATTGTATTTAACTAAATGTAAATACATAGACCTCGTAACATCTTTAATGATAACCAGAGCTGAAAAAAATGAATAGTAAACAAACAATAAGATTAAGGGGAAAAAGATACCTCTTAAAGTTGAAATCATCACCGCCACCGGTAATGAGCTAGATCTCGTGTTTTAAAAAACCAACACGAGAAATGGATTAGTAGATAGATGGGTGAATTGCCTCGACATTTTTAGTATATAGACTCGTAACATCTTTAATGATAAAGATAAAAGATAGATAAAGAAGATACCTATTTAAAGTTGAAACAATCCATTATCAATAAATTTCATCAAACTCGATGTTGTCTTCTCGTAGAATGTGACGAAGAGCCAATTACACTCTCAAGGTTGGGAATATTTGTACTTGTAGCTGTATTATTCACACCTCTTCTTTCGCAAAGGGAATTCCAAAGGCAAATTGCTCTCATCGAACGGAAAGGTTTCATGGAGTATCGAGAAACATAACACCTCATGCAACTTTCCAGCATTTTTATCCAACCTCGCTTCTCGCTTTTGATTTTATAAATGACAATGCACCAAAACCCTTTCATCCTCCACACTCCCCAAAATCATTGTTTGGCATAACTCATATAATCTGAAATATTCACCGATATCTTCTTGTAAGATAGAACTTTGATAGATTCCTCGCCACAACCTTGTAATAGCACCACTTTCGTAAGGTTGATCTAAATTCTTATATTGGTTCCTCATTGTTGTTGCAAAATTTGTTGATCTAACTTTAATAAATCGGCATTCAAGATACCTTTGATTTCCATACCCTTGAGCTCGACGCCTTTGTAAATTGTTCCATTATTGTACCCATTGATTTATGGAAATGCTTTCTGACAAAGTCTGCACGGCCACCTTCAGTATTCCAAAAATTAGGATTCATCACACCCATGGCTTCCAAAATTTTATCTTTACAGAAACGTTCCCTAATTTCTGATGACAAGGTTTCTGAAATTTTTTAAGCTTTATTCTTGTTTCAACTATAACAGACTCAAACAAATTACGTGTCACGGAACATCTTCTCGCTCCGATCCTCGTAATATCTTGACGCTTTTGCAAAATGTGCATTGGTATTTCCCTCCCATTAACAGTGATGCAGAGGTGATCGTGGATATTAAATCTCAAAAAGGTGTTAGGATTTTTAAGATCTAATAAATCTTTCCAATTTTCAAAAACAGGTGCATCAAAACTATCCTGGGAACAGTACAATATATCAAGACTTTGACATACCATTTTTCTCATCCGTATAAAATCCACAATATAGATTAATCTACCCTGTGCATGCTTCATCAGTGTATTGATCTCCTTTAACATTGGAAGAATACCAACCAATGTAAGCAATGTCTCCAAATCAGTTAAACGGAACAACAAGTCCCTTGCCCTATCAACTTCATGACGGTATTTGTGCATGAAACCAACCAATGAAGGATACTCCTCACGAACTCTGCATGCAGGTTCATACAAAGAGATCCATCTAGTCTCCACATCCTTCAAGTTTTTTTTGCCATCTCGTAATTCCAATTGCAAATTTTTGAACTCGAGAAAACGCTTTGGGCTGCTTGACATATAGGCATGAAGTTCTCTTATAAGGTCTTCTAATTTAGCAACATTTTCGTGGTTGCTACCATTTTATACGCTAAATTCATTCTCAGTGAGCCATACAAAGTGAATTGGTAGCATATATGGGGCCACCGTTGTTTGTAATCTAACACAGAGCCCTGTTCGTGACCCCGCATGACGATGCACCATCTCGCTCCAACGCATACCAACTTCGTAGAGCAATTTCATAATCACCATTCCAAAGAACATCTTTCAAATGAGAAACAACTATTTTATATAGGTTTTCGGCATTGCATAGCTTTTCAACCATTTTCATAACACCCAATGATGAGGTGTCCTTATATGATTTTCTAAAGTATAGATGTGGATACATACCCATGCGGTGTTGTCGATCATTGTCACTTCATCAATCAAAGAGAGATAAAGTTTGCTTTTTTACATTCTCTTTCAAATCTTCCTTCTCTATCATCGAGAGGCATTTTTCCATTTCCCATCCACTACTTTCTGCACTAATGAGACCGAGGTACATTCAAAGATTCCGTTAAATTGATACAAAACTTTGAAATCGAGGAAATCCAAATCGCTTCTTCCTTTTTTAGTATTTGAAAAAGAGTAGAGAATTGTATGAATTTTGCATGTAGATTTGTTTCTTTCATCTTACCAATATGCGATGTGATCGCTCCTCCCTTTTCCAACAGATGTCTATGTTTTTTCTCTCTCCCCTCATATTCACGCGTATCTAACATGCATGCATTCTTTTTCGCTTTCCACCTATGTGTTTTGATTTTCTCGCCATCCGCCCAAGCATAGCTTAAATATTGTTTTCCACAATGTTTTTCTATAGTGTCCAAATTTCTTCTTGCTTGCATTTTTTGTTGCTTTCCCAATTTCCACGTACATATTGTATTGTGTACATTCGTATGATGGGATTTCTTCAGAATTAGATGATTGTACAGTTCAATAAATGGAAATTTAGCTACCCAATCAAACTTGTATGTCCCGCCAATGGTCCACATATTCTTGTTCGTTTTCAATGCTTTACTTTTTTGAGTAGAATTTTGAGCAATATCACAATCACCTGGTTTCTCTTTCTTGACCGGAGTTTGATTTTGATTTCTGTCTTCCATTTTGCTCGAGTGTTTGTATCTCGTGATATCTAGCCGCACTTCTCGTCGCACCCCAACAGAACAATATCTTCAAGATCTCGGCATATTATCGTAGGTTTCATTTGTTTGACTTTGATACTGCAAGTGTAATGCATGTCCACCTCAATAATACCTTCCACACAAATCAAGATTCTCGATTCTTTGTGGTGGCATCTATATGATTGGTATTTACAATATCTGTATCCGCAGAGTTTCCAAAATACTTGAAGAGTGATTTCTGAGATTTCTTACTTACTTTTAGGTTATTCGTATTCTTTGAGCTGGCACCTTCCATTATTCTGAAAAGAGTCCTCACACGCAAAAAAGAAACCAAGTAGCGACTCTGCCCAAAGTGTCTCGAGGTCTTGTCGCGCGTCCCCCTGCTCTCGAGGTCTTTGTCACGTGTCAACTCTGCACTTGTCACGCGTGTCAACAACCCATTTCCTGTCACGCGTCCACCACTCCTAATATACCGCCGCATGCAACACTACCCAAGTCACGCGTCAACACTTCCTCTCACACACGCGCAACACTTCCTCTGCACGCAAACACTTTTCCCTAAGTCGCACGCCAACACTTCCTCTCGCAAGTCAAGCATACAAATCCTCTCGTCGTCAAATGCCATTTGTCACGCAACAATGCCCTTGTCACGCGTCAACACTGCATTTGTCACGCGTCAACAATCACAAAGCAACAAAGAATCAATCTCTCGTGTGCTTAAGGGTATGCGAGTTCAAATTTCACAAGATTGGTAATTTGTTAAGCTACTTGAGGTATACTACCCGAAATCAGCTAGGTTTTTATAGGAGATGTTTTCAAATGAAGGCGAAGCCGACTTCCCCAAAAAATATACTATATATTTTAGGCGAACAGACACCGACCCACTCCGAATAATTCACCTTTCAAATTTTCCTAAAATGAAACACTAGAGGACATGGAAGAGCCAAATGATGAAGAAATGAAAGATGGAGATGTGAAGAATGAAGGATAAGGATTCAAGGAAGGAGAGATAGAGTAAGATACTTCTCAAAACATTGAAGATCTAGCTCTAAATCTTGGTACGCTAGTTCCTAAGGGGCCAAGAATTAAAAGGACAAGTGGAGAGTTTACTTGTTCCATATTTGGGGTATGTTGAGGACACAAGAAAAATTTTCCGTGCCTATTTTCAGGACCATGTGCACAACAAAAAACAACTGTCTTGTTCTATGCACACACACACACATGGATGAGCCAGAATTTGACGTATGTGAAGAATCTTATGTGTCAAGGAGGTTGAAGAAGGCACCTCAGGCTAGACATATAACCATGAAGCCCACTATTATGTCTGATGAGCAAGTAAGAAATGCCTTGGTGAAGGTGTCTACAAAGGTGGCATGGAGGAACATATTAAAATCTGCCACTATCAAGGCATTGAGGGAAGAGATTAGGGCCAAGGATGCTGAGATTTCACACTTAAAATAAGAAAAGAACATGGAGAAGAAAACAAATGGGGTTCTTATTGGCATGGTAGAGGAGATCGGGATCATGTCCTCTAAGAAAGACCACACTTAGAGCCCAAGGTGCCTAAAATTTTTCCTTTGGCTATGCACTATGTGCATACTTTGGTTGATATGGTGCTTGAAGAGGGACCAGTTAGGATGCCAACACCAAAAGACCCTGAACAAGAGGATGAAAGGGAAAAGCTATAGTTATTAGAAAAAATTCATCATACGAGGGGTTGCTTCAAACCTACGGGAGGAGCTGAAGAAAGAAGATCAAGAATTGAATAGATGTACAGCTCCGGAAGTAGTCATCAAAATAAGGATGATGGTAGAGGACAACAAAGTCCTAAAAATATGAAGGATGAAACATTGGGGTGTGTAAAGATACGGCAAGGTCTTTGAAGCAAAAGCATGAGGCCCTTGCAATGGCTTAGGAGCCACACACAAGAATAGGTTGGATGAACTAGGAAAACTTATAGCACAGAAAATGGATCTGCTGGAAGGGAGAATGTCTACAATGGCTAACATTATGTTAGTATTACAAAATGAGAAGGGATAAATTACACAAGATGAGATGGAGTCTATTGCAGTGAATATCCCAAAAAAGGAAGAGCCACACTAAGTGAATGAAATACCTTAGAGGTAGAAATAAAGGAAGAATATCTAGAACTCATTCTTCCAGTTGGAAGCAGAGGGTGGTGTAGAGTAAATAATTATTCTTTGTATAGAAATTATTTCACATTATTTCCATTACTTTATTCTTTATTATTTGAGGAGTAGCCATTGTTGGGGTGGTAATGTAGTTTAGTGTGGGGTAATGTTGAGCGGATAAAGTGGAATACTTAGTAGAAGACACATAAGAGGTTTGCGTGGGAGAACAGGGGCACGGTCAAAGGTGTGAAAGGATAGAAGAGAACACATGCATGGAATATAAGGGCATATTTGGGACTTAGCCATTTTCACATGTATGAGTTATTTTTGGAGATATCATACATAACACATAAATAGGAAAAGACATGTGCGACACACATCGGATTTTTAGAAGAGTGGTTATGGAGCGCTTTCCATGGATGCAAGCTAAAGATAGAATTGCTACTGCTTGAGTTAACTAGGAGGGATCTATTATTAGTGCTCTTGTATGTGTGGCTGTAATTGTAAAGGCACATGGATATTCTTAGCATGTGACCTATTTTAGGAGTAGATAAGTGGTGAAGGGAAAATCTCCACCCTTATAAATATGTAATGAATGTGTAATATAATAGAGGTGTGTGAGAATTTAAGTACTACGAGGTTATACTACCAAATTTGATGCGCACATAAACTATGGTACTATCTATTATAATGAGATTTTGTGTATTTATCATGTTTAATATAATGGAGTGCATTGGTTGAATTAGAGTGTTAATTCTGAGTATAATTGGATCTTGCATGCTTGATTTCATCATGGTTATCATTTAATTTTGTTATCCTTTAGATATAGATCTTAACATGCACATGTAGAATGATGTATCAAGTAGAGATCTAAATGCATTAAGTCTTCATCATGCTAAAATCTGCAACATCAACCCTAAAAAGGGGCACAGTACCTTTGCATGATTTGGATGAGTGCTCTGTCTAGGGTGAGTGATGTGCCAACATGCCTAGGATTTTACTTGGTAAATTCTAGGTTGTATCCCTATTTAATAATGTTTTCCCTTAAAAATCTTACGATGTAGTTGTTGTGTAATCCTTTGTAGGCGTTTCCTCCACCCACCTTTTAAGATAGTTTGTACAAGTTATTATGTAGTTTGCATTAGTCCTATACACGGTGGTGAAATAAGACCCACAAAGTTAGTTAACCATTTCTCAAAAGGCTCATTACTTGCAATAGGTTACACGACATCTCATCTCTATGTCTAGGCTTTCCCGGGCATTGAAAATGATCACATAACTTGACATATTCCTTAGTATCCTTATAAAAAGTCTCCCACCAAATTCCAACCATTAGAATCTTATGTACGATAGAATCACTGCATAATGACCTCCTGTTATTCCACCATGAGCTTCTTCCATGATATCCTTACACTCATGATCTAGAACACGCCGATGTAAAATATCATCACAACCTAGCTTGTATAAATCTCCACCAATCAATTGATAAGGTATCATCGTATTACAAGATGCTTCTTCTCTAAGGTCTTCATTCCCTTAGACACCCTCTTAGTGTGCAAAAACACCGTAATGTCCTCCGATTACCCCAGGTGCATAGTTTAATCTAAAAAGTTGTGCATATGGTATTGTGTCCTCAATGCTCTACAATCCTCACTAGAATTGATCCTTGACAAATGATCGGGCCACGAATTAGTTTTCCCAATTTCAAAATGACTATGAAATCAAATTATTGAAAAATAAGACTCCATCTGCATATGTGCCCTTGCAACAGGCTTGTTGACCAAGTATGAGTGCTATATGGTCTATATATAAAATGAACAGTGTCACTAATAAGTACCATCTACGAACTTGTGTAGTGTGTAAATCATACAAAATCTTTGTGCTTAGTAGTTGTGTAATTCTCGCTCTCTGGGTGTCAAATTCCTACTTGCAAAGCAAATGGGATGGTCCAAAATTCCTTCTCCAGGTTGTGCTAATAATGTGCTAATTTCCATGCCAAAGGAATCAACATGAACATGAAAAGGTTTTTCCCATGAAGTAAAACAAAAAATAGGTGTAGTAGTCATCCTTTCCTTGATGTTTCAAATGCCTTATCTTACGCGTCACCCCAATAAAATTTACCTTTCACCCTTAACAATTCTTCCAAGGGTGTAGAAATATTTTCATACCCTAAATAAACTTCTTTCAATACCATCTATGACCACAAAATCCATGTACTTCACTCGATTGTTAGGTTCTTCCAAACCCAAGATCACAACGACCTTGGTTGGATCTACCAATAGTCCTTCTTTACAAATTATATTCCCAAGTAAAGTGCCAAAATGTATTGCAATGATGAACTTCTTAATGTCAAGAGAGATGATCAACTTCCTACACCTCTCAAACATGAGCCTCAAGTTATCACAATGGTCGTTTATTAAGACATAGGTATAATCATCTAAATATACCTGTAAAAACTTATGGATAAAGTCCTAAAAACCTACAAAACAATGCGAGAACACTTTCTTGGCACATTCTTTAGTCCAAATGGAATCACTTTATATGAAAACATTCCCCACTCGGTGGTGGAAGTTATCTTTTACTGTATCTTCCTTTACTTATGCACACTTGATGATACCCTGAAAACCCATCTATAAAAGAGTAAATCTCACGCCCAACAACTCCCTCAAGGATTTCCTTTACGAATGGGGTGGGAAAAGATCAATAACACATGCAATATTAAGTTCTCTATATTCCACACAAATCCTTATCCTCCCATCCTTCTTAATGTTTATTATCATGGGGCTAACCCATTCAGATTCCTCAATAGGCTCAATTATACCAGACTTGAGCATTTTATCAATTTCTTCCTTTACCTTCACGTGTAGATTTGGATTCATCCTATAAGGCCTCTTCATAACTAGGGTGCACACCCTCTTTTAGCTTGATTTTCATCTCACCGAGATAAATATGTACTCCTTTCAACTCATGGTATCCCCTTAAAAATAAGTCTTAGAATTTGTGCAATAATTTAATAATCTTATCCTCTTATTGTTCGACTAATAATCACCAATAATGTCCTCCTTTAGCTTTGCATCTCGTACCAATGTTAACCTTCTTTGTTTTCATAGGGCCATGATATGTGCATGATTTCTCATCTCGCTACATCCATTAACTCACGTGTACCTTTAGTGTGGTCAACATCTAGTGTATCTACTTCCTCATTATCTATCATGTACACTAGTTTTCCATTTTCTTTTTATTTCTAGGCATGGACCATCTCTTCTTCATCTATTTCCTCAGGATCAAGGTGCACCCCAAGATCAGGTTCTCCAAATATTTCTAACATTATTTTCTCAACCTTCATGCTATCTCCTAATGTAAGGCACTTCATAATATGCAATGTTTCATTGACCGGAGGCTTAGTAAAAAAATAATCAAAAGTATGAATCATACCTAAGGTAATCTCTTGCCAATTAGTAGTCTCCCTTTTCAATTCTACATGGACATACCATGCACATGCATTATGTGTAAAGTAAAATAGAACTTATATACCCAAATTGATGCCGCTAGTGCATCCTATCCTTACAAACAAGATCTCTCACATTCTTAGATGTGATGAGAGGCGAAGACTTCCCATGAAATTCACATGTTTATGTAGGTACATTTCACTAAGTAAACCTAGTGGAGAAAGATATTCTCACTTCTCGCCATTCCAAAAGGCCATCTCTATGTGTTTCCCACAAGTGCACCATTTTCCCACAAAAATTATAGACCAACATGTTTCTTTGATCCCCTTCATTCGGCCACTGAGTCTCCACGGTGTGCGAAAATGTATCGAGATTCTATTCACCAAGTATACCTCGGTACCTATTGAATCCAAACCACCTCACCATGAATGGTCTAATCATCATATTGAATCCTCATTTAAATTCACGCCCAATCATTTTATACATTCCATGAGCCCAATTATCACAAGAAACACTTGTAGTGTCACTTACAGATGCACATCTCTCCAATGAAGTACATCCTCCTTGGATGGTTCCAAATTATTCGGATCATGTTCTGACTGAAAATAAATTCTATTAATATCTTCTTCACTCAAGGGATCAACATAGGGCTCTACCTTCTTATTCAGTAAGGGTATAATCATGTGCTCTTCCTCATTCTCAAAGCTAATGTATCATTTATTAAAGCGCAAATATTCCTTATTCGCATATTACCAAGGTCATCCAAGTAATGCTTTGAGAAGTTATTTTCTTCGACAAACTCTAACACCTAAAATTCCCCAATAAAATTGACAACCTTAATTGTAATAGTTGTATCCTTGAATAACCCGATAGAATAGCCCTAGTTTTATTTTCCATATATAGCACATACATTGATGGCTACAAGGTTGGTCTACCCATCTAATTCCAAACATCTAGAGTCAATACATTCACTAGTGTCAATAAGAATGTTGTGTAATAACCAACCATCAATTACTACATCAAGTGTAATCTCTTTGTCAAATTCATGATTATGAGGTGGTATATTTACATGAAGTATCTTTCTTTCATGCTCGAGATCCAATGCGCAAAACCTTTTCTTGTAGTCATTCCCCTAGTAGAGGAATGATGTTATCTTAGTGTAACATCTTACACACCTCTTTCAAGTCATCCAAATCCTTCTGCGGGAGTTTAAACTTCCTTGTATGATCCATGTCAAGAACTTCTCCCTTTAAACATCAGTATTGTATCTCTCTCAATGCTCCTGATAACTTCCATGGTATCCTAATAAACTTCCTTTTGGTGTGCAACATCTAGATACTTAGCATGTATCACTTATTCCCTTGTAATGAGTAGATTAGCCTTTAGAGGCTTACATGTGTGTGCCACCTCAACACGTGTGGTAGCCTTTATAGTCTAAAATTCAAGATCAAGGGTCTTATTCAACATCCACTTGATCAAAAACAACATGTTGCACCTTGATAATTCATGTTCCTTTTTCCTTCTCTTATTCTTACTCATGTCCTCATATAAATATGAGAATTCTTCTAACTTATGCAGATTTCCACACCATGAGCAAGTAATGTTCGAGAGAGCTCACGCTAATAATGATTAGGAGATCCAAAGTATAACAAGATTCTTGCAAAAACCTTCCTCTACACCACCGTGACCTTGACCTCTATATCCACCTCTGAATCCACAATTCCTATTATTTCCATTTTCATGTCCTTCATGGTTATGGCCTTCATGCTCCTTAGATGCACTATCCACATTCGTTTGGTGTACTCATGTCTCAATAGCTTCATGGATGTGATTAATCAACTTATAGTCGATGGTTTCATGAGTGTGGGACTTGAAAATATTAGAATACATAAATACCTTCTTTATAAGTGTGTGTTAACGATAGAGGGAAATCCCAAACATCATGATTCAGGTGATAGACTTCGTAATCTAGTAACGATACATGTCTTGACTGCATGGGTAATTATCTTTAGTATGTCCCTCTACTTCACAATTTGAGTACTAGATTCCATTGCACATCTCATGAGAAGAATTATCACAAATATTTTCTAGATGCTTTTCCATAGCTACTTTATGTGCTTCCAAAAATAAGCTTACGCTAGTATCAATACTCCCAACCACTTCAGCGTGAAGAGCTACTTCCAAGGCATCACGAGGATAAAAAAATCTTATGAGATAGTTCCCTTCTAAAAGGGTCAAAAATCCACCAACAAACCACTATGCATGTTGACTCAGATGATTGTCATAAGATAATTTAGACAACGGGTCTTGAAATGCATGTCATACTTCCACACACTTTTAGCCAATCCTTTTTAATGTCCTTGAGTGTGCTAATACTTTTCTTCTCAAACTTTGGAATATGGAAGTCAACTAGAAATGAAAAATGTAAAACATCATAATCCAATGCGATCTAATGTGGATCATACTTTTTGTACCATCTATGCATGCACCCTTGAAGAGTAGTAGCAAACTGACTTGATTTTATAGATGAAGTTGTAATTCCTTTAACTTTGCCATAGGAGCTCACGGTTGTACACATGCTCATTTGCATATTCAATTCCTCTATATTCTATTAAGCGGAGAGACATTTCATAATACACTTTTTGGGGTTTGTGTGGGGGTTATTATGGATGTGGGCCTTGTCCCCCAAATGTAACATCCTCATTTTATACATTAGAACAAGTCAAATTTTTTTTTTTTTGATAAATGCTTCCTGGTTCTAAATACATAATTTAGAACTCACAAATCAAATAACCATTCTTATAACAGATAACCATATGCAGCTATAATGACTCGGAGTACCTCCGATCTATTCATTCCATGACTTGGTAATCTACCGATCTATTCATGAGTAATAAGAGTTGGCGTTTTTATTTAACACACCACTCTTGCGGTTCTCTTCCCTATTCTGGGATTCAGAATGCTCTGTCTAAGGAACCTATCTGAATAATTGTTACCATTATTCATCGGCATCTCATCCCTTAGACTAGGTGACTTAGGACAACGCAATCAGCAGCTTGCGATACTTTGGCCAAAGATTTGAAACATACTGCTTATGTCTCGTATTCCTTAACGGCATACTCGTCGATAACTGAATACGTCCTTCACCCCATTCCTATGTTATGTAGAATGTCTTATACTTGACTTCATCGATCCTCCTATCCCAAGTTATTCACTCGGAAATGGATTAGTATGGTGACAACGTTATATGGATGCTCCCAAGGACTAGGGATACGATGACATACTAGGTCAACCCTAGTTAAACCAGTGTGTCAAGATACCCCGAGTCTCCTAGGCAGCCTTATAACGTGACCACATTCCTAATCGGTCCCAGAGTAACTTGTTCGAGTTTAAGGTGTAAATATTAATGATCAATGCAAAGGGTGTCGTCATAAGTCACCTACATTGTTGTATCTTTGAGGAGATCCTAATCTTCTCGGAGGTACAACCCTGCAGTTGACTTGTGCCGTCAACCTTTAAATCCGCCTCGAAAAGATCTACTTATTAAAAAGTGTTACATACATTGAGTTAAATTATACCATAAGACGCTCCCTTTAAGGGTAGTCTTTCCCAATCCCTGGGTTCCTCACCTTAGAATGACCTTTCTTAATAAAACCCAATACACAAGAGAAGTTATTAAGACTAGAGGTCCCATCAAGGAGTTCATAGAATATACATAATTCTAAATCAACGAAATTGGACAATTACTCCCATCCTTCACATGAGATTGCTAACCAAACCCTTTTAGGTTTATATCGAGTTCTCATAACTGAATTTATATCTTAGTTATTAGTATCAAGATATAATGATTAAGAATCCAATTAAACGTTGTCTGGTTAAATCAAGACTATGAATTAATAATTTAATTCAGCTTGTTTAGTGTCTGCTTAGGTTTATTTTTACCCTAGCTTCCGAGAAAGAAGCGGTGATCTAAATTTCAATTTAGCTTTAGATAGAACATACAAGAACTGCTAAACAATCATAAGTATTCAGTCACTTATTCTTGCAAGCTTACATTGATAATCACAAAAGTCTCCAATTTAAACAATAATAACAAGCTCTCAAGATCATTTGATCCGAAGAAGGTCAAACTATCCAGATAAGAATACAAACACATAAGTAACAAATATCTCACTTTATTCCCTTCAGGCTAATCAAATACATTTTATGCTTTCAGCTTACTTGATACAATACTCAACGGAAAAAGAACATCTTTCCTCATATAGTACATTTAGAGAATCAAGCTGAAATTCATCATAAAACCAAATTAAACAATCTGAACATCCTATCAGATCTGCGTGCTTTTACCACTTATGGCAACCATCTGCAAAAATTGTCAACATGGGTCAGTTCGATGAACTGAGCATGATAAGCACTAACTCTTAAAACAATTACAATCCACCAACTGTTTTCATTAAACAACCTGTTTAAATGAGATCATTTCACCAAACAAGTAAACATATTTCAGACTATGCTCTTGTAATACAAACATGACTATAAACACGTAACTCATATTATAGTCACTAAATAGTCTCGATACCTTTCAAATATTTCATCAAAACGTTAGTGACCAAGAAGACAAATGCATCTAAACAACTATCCATCTGAATCCCAAGGACAACAACATCAGACGGACTAATATATTCAACATAATAAATGAATATCATAACCTTTCATGATTCCATCAGCATGTTAGAACAATTCCAAAAGTTAGATAAACAATTATATCAACCTATACTTTACAATAGAAGAGAAATAAAATGAATCATACATATTTCCCTCAGAACTAGCTCATGACTATACCGTCTTTCCAAGAGCAAAGCATTCACCTTAAACACATGCGAATAAATCGACGAGGCCACCAGAAGCACCACGGTTTTGTTAAAGTTAAATATAACAAAACTCCTATAGCTTACTAGCAAGATCAAAGAGCTCTCACGCCAAACAGTGATGACTATCTACCAAACAGACTCCACATGACCCTCCACACGAAGCGACAAACAAGAGATATTCACTCCCATCGCCTGTCGAGGTGTCAATGACAACTCCTTAGTTTAGTCAAGCTCAAGACTAGATATCCATGCAACAAAAGATGTAATCATGCTCAAACTCGACAACAATCCCTCTCAGCAACATACAACTCATTCTAATCCCTACTAAACACTGTAAGGTTTTAGATCCAAGGTCGAAATCAAAAGAACTTCCCCTTTTTATCTCAGTCAACAAGAGACTCGTTAACATTAAAGCAAATGATGTTTCCCTAAGACTATGCAGAGATATTCATACGAAATCCACGCAGCATGCACAGCCTCAATTAACTGCAATTATTCAGAAAGGAAACATAACATACCGTATTCACATCCGAACTCATTCAGAGGTTGAAAAGTATGGTAATCACGACCCACTTTTACAGAAGCCAAGATACATGATATCTATCTATACTTAAGGAACCCAACAGAGCCAAAGACAACAAGTGTACAAAATCAGGCTTATATAGAGGCAGATACCCTGGTTACCTATCAAGGATTTCAACTGAATCCGAACAACAATATACATGATAAAGCTTCTACAGAAGCCGATATACAAGATAAACATAAGTTAATGATTCCAACCGTGCCAACAATGGTAAATATTCAAAATCAGGCTTATACGAAGCTAAATACTGATTTCGTAACAAGGAATCCAACTGAGCCTCTACAACATTATTCACTCAAGCTTACACAGATAGGAAACGTAAAAAGTACACCAACTGAGTCTGTACCAAAAATTCATTACTTAAACGAAGGTATTCATTACAAGATAACAGAAGTCGTATTACTAGTTACCCCTCCAGGACTCCGACAGAATCATGCTACCAGTATTCACATACATGACTTATACAGTAGTCCATAATATACGAACCAATCCAAGGACTCCACAGAGTCATCTTGTAAATAAATAAATATAATGCAAACCATCAACGGGTTAAATCCCGTAATTGCAACACAAGGGAGGGAAAAACAACTTCTACAGGGTCGCATTAAATACTGTAACACAGCCAGTTATCCGTTCAACATAACCTAAGTATCATAGCGAAACCCAACAAGATTCAGTAACCACCACCTATAATAACCACGACAGAACTTACAAAGAAGTCCAATTAAACTGAACATTCAAACAAAAGTCCAACAGTATCCTTTCCGACAAGTATCAACAACAAGCATCAACTGTAACCTGAACCCCAAAAAGGAAACAATTCATGGGCTCCCAAAGAGCAGGTTTAGAATACTTCCTAGCATGCATTTCACACACTTTAGCCGGAATGCAAAACACAACTAAATAGAGCAACAGTTCGAAACACAATGCACACCCGTCAAGGGTTAAATTGAAAAATCGAACCAACAAGAAGATACAGTACTAAAAATCACACAAAGCTACCATAAAAACCATCTGAACCCATAAATCATCTGGAATGAGTTGTTCTAATGAAATCATTTGAAAGAAAGCAAGATTTTTAAAGGTTAAGGCCTAACATGCACAAGGTTATTTGCTTAAAAATCCGAAGAAGACCACTGAAAGAGCTCGAGCCTTCTCCTCTTTTTCCAAGTTAGATTCACCAACAAAAATTTGTTATTTCCATGACTTATAAATTTTCCTTGCCAGAGAAAAGAGCGAGTTACACTCATATTTGCCATGCAACTCCAAGAAGACTGGTGCGAAGAACCAGTGATCAGACAGAGGGAAAACCGGAGTGCATGAAAAACCAAACAAACTACTAATTTTCCATTTTGCATGCCTTCCCGTGAAACCCGAGCTCGAAGACCGAGTTCATAAATGGCATTTACTCCAAATTTCCCGCTTAATTTCCATTGCCACGACCGCCATAGTTGGCGATGGATAAAACCAGTTCGAAGACCATTTCCAACTTTGGCGACCTGCCACGTCGGCTCTAGCTAGCCGTTTAAAAATTCTACCAAATTACCTGTCCTTCATACTTATCCATCCATTTAATGCCATAGAAACTGCCGCCCATGGTTCGCACCCTTCCATAGGTCCCCTTTCTTCCTTGTTCATTAGTTAGGTTAGTAACTTAGGTTAGGATTTAAGATAACACTTAGTCTAACCTCATAGCACATAGTTACTAACTTAGAACATTAGCTTATAGCCTAGGCCTAGGTTAGATTAACACTAATCTAACCCCTAGGTTATAGTTTAGTTTTAGGTTACTAACCTTAATAAATCCAGTTTAGGTCTAACATTTCAAATGCTCAGAAAAAGAACCTACAACATACATTCATGAACAGGGTTCACTCTGCTTGCACGCCAATAGGCTAGTGGAAATAAATGTATCTGAATTTATTACCTGGTCCATGATCAAGACCTTCCTGATATTACGATATCGGGAACCAATTCATTTAACACGATCAGCCTGAGTTAGACTCCTAATAGCTTATTCAATGCATCCAGACCTTGCAACCTGCGTAAGGTCTATAATTTTAATTCATCCTGAATAAACTTAAAGCATCACTTGGATCAATACCACTGATCCAAGGCTAGGTCTTATAGATGGATAACTCCATAATTCATTCTGAGATCAGATTAAACTCAGGTGTAAAATGAAAGAAATAAAAGAGTCCAATCATATTCTGACTCAGTCAAAGATCTGCAATTTCAAAGAAGGTACAGTCCATATCAAGCATGACTTCTCAATCAAAGGAACACATCCTTTTTACAAAAGAAATCACATATCAACACTTGTATGCTCAGGAGGAAGTAACAACAGTTCAGGGTGTTACATGCTTCCCTCCTAAAAGATTCATCGTCCCGATGATTACATATTCAATTAACCTTCAGGTCAACCAATTTATTAGTTCACAAAACAATGCGACTATTTTCCAACTTAAATAGTTCCAGAAATCAATGTCACAACACATTTTATTCAACCTGAATAATGTTTTCCTCTATCTGGCTTTCATATAAACTTAAAAAATAAGTTCATAAAAGAAATGTTTTGTCAACAGATTTCATTCTGTTGAAAAAGAGAAGGAAAAGCAATTTTCATCTCTTCCAGATTTTCCCAAGTTGCACTTTCTTCATTAAACTGGTCCCACTGGACCTTACATTCTGTATTTCACGATTTCTCAAATGCAATTGGCGAGTTTCCAGCACTCGTGTGGGTTTAACCACGATTATTCCTGGGTCTTGGACCTGCAAGGAATTCCAATTTAAAACATGTGACAGATCTGAAACGTATTTCTTAAGCAAAGAAATATGGAAAACATCATGCATGCAAGATAAATCGGTGGTAATGCTAAACGATAAGCTACGAGGATTGATTATTTCGACAATTTGAAAGGTCCCACGAATCGAGGTGACAACTTGGCAGCCTTGCCAAAAGTTATAGAACTCTTTACGGGTTTAACATGAAGAAAACCTTCTCACCCACCTCAAACCTTCGATCAACCCGCTTAAGGTCAGCATAGCTCTTACGCCTATCCACTACTTCCTTTAATCGTTCACGAATCAGCCTTAACTTGATGTTCCATTTCGTGAGAATCTCTCGGTCCAATTACCACTCTATCCTCAACACTATCCCAAATAACAGAGTTCTCGCACTTTCTTCCATAAAGTGCTTCAAATGGTGCCATTTTAAGAGATGAGTGATAAGTGTTGTTGTATGCAAATTCAACTAATGGAATAGACTCTTCCCATTTATACTGTTGATCCATGCAATACATTCGCAACATGTCCTCCAACACTTGATTTACCCTCTCGGTTTGTCCATCCGTTTCGGGATGATATGCGAAGCGAAGTTTAGTTTCGTTCAAGAGCTGTATTAAGCATTTGCCAAAACCTTGACGTCATTCTTGGATCCTCGCCGATATAATCAATTACGATACACCATGCAATCTGAAAATTTCGTACGAATCTTTTTGGCCAAAGACTGGTGAATCATCCTTTAGATTTCCAGCGATGAAATGAGCTACCTTAGTCGGTTATCTACAACTACCGTGATAACATCATGTTTATTCCTGGACATGGGTAATCCTTGTACAAAATCCATGGTTATTACTTGCCATTTGTACTCATGCGGTATGCTATGAGGATATAATAGTCCAAAGCAGGTGCATATGTTCTCGCCTTAACTCCGCTTTGACACTCCAAACAATGAGTCACAAAATTAATGACATCCTTTTTCATACCTTTCCAAAAGTATTGCTGTTTCAGATCAGCAAGCATTTTTTTGATACCCGGGTGTCTAGAGAAAGGTGAATTATGAAATTCAACTAACAACTTCTTTCTCAAATCATTCAGCATAGGTACATATACTCTGTTTTCATAACGCAAGATTCCTTCTTTATCAAAATGAAAACCTTTATACCTTTCATCATTAGGTTCTGCAGAAGCGTGCCTTTGCTTTACTTACCGAAAGTAAATATCAGATTCTGAGGCACTTTTTACCTCATCCTTAAACTGAGTTCTTAATGTTATAAGAGCAGAAATGTGCCTCCTATGACTTAGAGCATCAACTACTCTATTCTCTTTCCCTTTGATATAGCTAATATCAAAATCATATTGTGATAAAAATTCTAACCACCTTCTTTGTCTAGCATTAAGATTAGGTTGAGTGAAAATATATTTCAGTCCTAAGTGATCAGTTTTCAACTCAAAAGGTTTCCCAAGTAAATAGTGTCTCCAGACTTGAAGTGCATGAACAATGGTAGCAAGCTCCAAATCATGAGGAGCATAATTCAGCTCATGTAATTTAAGTTTTCTACTTTCATATGCTATGACTTGATCATTTTGTAGCAAAACACCTCCAAGGCCTTCCCCAGAAGCATCCGTTACAACAGTAAAACTCCCATTAGGGTCTGGTACAGCTAATATAGGTGCAGAAGTCAACTGGCCTTTCAGACTTTTGAAAGCCACTTCGCACTTATCATTCCATATGAATTTCTTATCCTTCTTCTGCAATGAAGTTATTGGTGCAACTACTTTAGAAAAATCCTTAACAAATTTTCTATAGTAACTGCAAGACCCATGAAGCTTCTTACTTCATGCACATTCTTTGGTGCAGCCACTCGATTATTGCCACTATTTTTGAAGGATCTACAAAGCAATTCCTTCTTTACTTATGACAGACCCAAATAGTGAACTTCAATCAAAGAAAGAACATTTGGATAACTTACCATACAACTTTCTTTTCTCAAAATTCCCAAAACTATCTTCAAATGCTCATTGTGCTCCTCAACGCTTTTAGAATAATGAGAATATCATCCAAGAATACAAGTACAAACTTTTCTAGATATTCTTGAAAAATATTGTTCATTAAGTTCATAAAAAAATGCGGGTGCATTAGTTAATCCAAAGGGTAGAACTGTGAATTCATAATGTCCGTACCTTGTTCGGAAAGTTGTTTTATGAATATCTTCTTCTCTAATCCTTAACTGATGATAACCAGATTGAAGATCTATCTTAGAATAAACCGCTGCCCCACGCATCTGATCAAATAGATCGTCGATCCTTGGAAGTGGATATCTGTTCTTGATTGTTGCTTTGTTCAACATCCGATAATCGATACACAGCCTAAGTGTTCCATCCTTCTTTTTCACAAATATTACGGGCGCTCCCCAAGGTGAAACACTTGGTCTAATCAAACCTTTAGACAAAAGTTCTTGCAACTGTGCCTTAAGCTCGACTAACTCTGTAGTAGTCATCCGATAAGGTGCTTTGGAAATAGGTTCTGTTCCTGGTTTGATTTCGATGGTGAAGTCAAATTCCCTCTTAGGTGGTAACCCTGGTAATTCCTCAGGAAAAACATCCCTGAAACTTTGTAACAGAGGAAATCGCTTCATGTAATCACCATCTTCTTCTGAAAATTCAGATATCTTTACTGCATAAAGGGTACATCCTTTATTTTTAGCCTTTTTAAGCTGCATAGCTGATAGTTTTCTAACTGAAATTTCCCGTTTCACACCTTGAATCTTTCTTTGTTTCCAAATGATCATCTAAACATTTTATGTTCTTTTCATAGCATCTACCTTTGCTTTATGGTCACTAACCAATTGACACCGATAACAATGTCATACGATCCCAAAGGTGTAACATAGAGGTCAACTTCCGTGGATAAATTAGGTAAGTCAAGGACTGCCCCAAAAGACACATACTTACTTTGTATGAACAGAGTTATTACCATATTGTACAGTCCAAGATTTATCCATTTTTCTAGCTTTTCTCTTAAGTTTAGAAGCAAGTTTATTAGAAATGAAACATTTATTAGCTCCTGTATCAAAAATAATAGTGACAGGTATGCCAAATAACTTACCCGAACTTCTATAGGTGTCACTTGCTTTTCACTTGCTTGTCGCTCTATCGCAACATGTATCTTATGCTGCTGATTACGATCATCCTTCTTCAAAGGGCACTGATTTGCGTAGTGGTCTTTGCCACAATTGTAGTAGCCTCCTACAGGTCCCTTTTTAGGCTCAAAATTGCCTCCAGCCTTGTAATTGTCACGTTGTCCTCCATAGGGCTTCACGCCATTGTTATAATTTTGGCAAAATTATCCCTTACATTTCCAGCAGGCTTAGTTGTCACTGCTTTCTTACTATTATCCCCTGGAAACTTACTTTTGTTTCCAAACTTTTTCCATGGTCCCTTTTTGGGTGCAAGAGAGGTTGAAGAAGGGTTTGCAGTCTTCTTCCGCACTTCCTCTTTATGAGCAGAAATAGCCTTTAATTTCTATTCTTGCCTTATGGCCTTTTCAACAACTCCTTCCATAGTGGTTGGACTGTGAACATCGACCTCTCCCCCTATCACGGATTCAATCCCATGATGAATTTCCGTATTCTGAACTTCTTGTCAGTTTGATACTGCGGTACATACTTGAGGAGTTTTGTAAACCGCTCCCAGTATTCAGTTACCGTTAGCTTCCCTTGAGCTAAGTTCTGAATTCTGTCATTTTCTTATCATAGAAAAGTTGTGGCAGCCAACGTTGCCTAAAATAGCCTTTAAATTGATCCCAAGTAATATTGGTCTCATCAATATTTAGTTCAGCTTTACGGCTATCCCACCATGAAGATGCTTCGTGGGAAAGCTGATAGGCTCCCCAAATAGCTTTGGTTTCCTCTGAGAAGTTTCTTATTGCAAAGTACTTCTCCATTTCACGAGCCGCTCTCGACTCCATCTCCTAATGTGGTGCCATCATACTTAGGTGGACTTATCCTTTTTATATCATTAGTGAGTTCTGCTGCCAACCTGGCCTTTTTGTTTTCTGGTTGGACCGGTGCATTCCCAGCATTAACATCAACACCCATATCGGGTTGTCCTCAGGAGGTGGCTGATTGTCATTACCAGCTTCTTCATCCTCCTCATTTCCCATCACCTGTTGTTCAAGTACAGCTAAACGATCTCTTGTGTCCAACAGGGCAGCAAGGATCTCATCAAGTTTCTGGGTTGTTGCCACCCCTCCATCAGGTGGAGCATTATTCGCAACGTTCCCCCTTGTTCTAACCATTTTCTGTTACAAGAAAATTTAGGTTCTCATCAGATTATGGACACAATAGGTCCAAGAGCTGCAACCTTCAGCTCTGATACCAAGATGTAACATCCTCATTTTATACATTAGAACAAGTCAATTTTTTTTTTTTTTTGATAAATGCTTCCTGGTTCTAAATACATAATTTAGAACTCACAAATCAAATAACCATTCTTATAACAGATAACCATATGCAGCTGTAATGACTTGGAGTACCTCCGATCTATTCATTCCATGACTCGAATTCACTTGATCTATTCATGTGTAATAAGAGTTGGCGTTTTATTTAACACACACCACTCTTGCGGTTCTCTTCCCTATTGCAGGATTCAGAATGCTCTGCCTAAGGAACCTATCTGAATAATTGTTACCATTATTCATCGGCATCTCATCCCTTAGACCAGGTGACTTAGGACAACGCAATCAGCAGCTTGCGATACTTTGGCCAAAGATTTGAAACATACTGCTTATGTCTCGTATTCCTTAACAACATACTCGTCAATCTGGAATACGTCCTTCACCCCATTCCTATGTTATGTAGAATGTCTTATACTGACTTCTGTCAGTCCCTCCTATCCCAAGTTATTCACTCAGAAACGGATTAGTATGGTGACAATGTTATATGGATGCTCCCGAGGACTAGGGATACGATGACATACTGGGTCAACCCTAGTTAAACCAGTGTGTCAAGATACCCCGAGTCTCCTAGGCAGCCTTATAACGTGACCACATTCCTAATCGGTCCCAGAGTAACTTGTTCGAGTTTAAGGTGTAAATCTTAATGATCAATGCAAAGGGTGTCGTCATAAGTCACCTGCATTGTTGTATCTTCGAGGAGATCCTAATCTTCTTGAGGTACAACCCTGCAGTTGACTTGTGCCATCAACCTTTAAATCCGCCTCGAAAAGATCTACTTATTAAAAAGTGTTACATACGTTGAGTTAAATTATACCATAAGACGCTCCCTTTAAGGGTAGTCTTTCCCAACCCCTAGGTTCCTCACCTTAGAATGACCTTTCTTAATAAAACCCAATACACAAGAGAAGTTATTAAGACTAGAGGTCCCATCAAGGAGTTCATAGAATATACATAATTCTAAATCAACGAAATTGGACAATTACTCCCATCCCTCACATGAGATTGCTAACCAAACCCTTTTAGGTTTATATCAGTTCTCATAACTGAATTTATATCTTAGTTATTAGTATCAAGATATAATGATTAAGAATCCAATTAAACGTTGTCCTGGCTAAATCAAGACTAGGAATTAATAATTTAATTCAGCTTGTTTAACGTCTGCTTAGGTTTATTTTTACCCTAGCTTCCGAAATACGGTGATATAAATTTCAATTTAGCTTTAGATAGAACATACTAGAATTGCTAAACAATCATAAGTATTCGGTCACTTATTCTTGCAAGCTTACATTGATAATCACAAAAGTCTCCAATTTAAACAATAATAACAAGCTCTCGGGATCATTTGATCCGAAGAAGGTCAAACTATCCAGATAAGAATACAAACACATAAGTAACAAATATCTCACTTTATTCCTTTCAAAGCTAATCAAATACATTTTATGCTTCCAAACTTACTTGATACAATACTCAACGAAAAGAACATCTTTCCTCATATAGTACATTTAGAGAATCAAGCTGAAATTCATCATAAAACCAAATTAAACAATCAACATCCTATCGATCTGCGTGCTTTTACCACTTACGGCAACCATCTGCAAAAATTGTCAACATGGGTCGATTCGATGAACCGAGGCATGATAAGCACTAACTCTTAAAACAATTGCAATCCACCAACTGTTTTCATTAAAAACCTGTTTAAATGAGATCATTTCACCAAACAAGTAAACATATTTCAGACTATGCTTTTGTAATACAACATGACTATAAACGCGTAACTCAGTATTATAGTCACTAAATAGTCTTAGATACCTTTCAAATATTTCATCAAAATGTTAGTGACCAAGAAGACAAATGCATCTAAAAACTATCCATCCGAATCCCAAGGATAGCAACATCGATTTGACTAATATATTCAACATAATAAATGAATATCATAACCTTTCATGATTCCATCAAGCATGTTAGAACAATTCCAAAAGTTAGATAAACAATTATATCAACCTATACTTTACAAATGTAAGAGAAATAAAACGAATCATACATATTTCCCTCGAACTAGCTCATGACTGTACTCTTTCCAAGAGCAAAGCATTCAACTTAAACACATGTGAATAAATCGACGAGGCCACAAGAAGCACCACAGCTTTTGTTAAAGTTAAATATAACAAAACTCCCGTGTAGCTTACTAGCAAAAGATCAAGAGCTCTCACGCCAAACAATGATGACTATCTACCAAACAGACTCCACATGACCCTCCACATGAAGCGACAAACAAGAGATATTCACCGCCATCGCCTCTGTCGAGTGCGATGACTCCTCCTTAGTTCATCAAGCTCAAGACTAGATATCCATGCAACAAGACGTAATCATGTTCAAACTCGACAAACAATCCCTCTTAAAGAACATACAACTCATTCTAATCCCTACTAAACACTGTAAGGTTTTAGATCCAAGGTCGAAATCAAAAGAACTTCCCCTTTTTATCTCAGTCCACAAGAGACTCGTTAACATTAAAGCAATGATGTTTCCCTAAGACTATGCAGAGATATTCATACGAAATCCACGCAGCATGCACAGCCTCAATTGACTGCAATTAAACAGAAAGGAAACACAACATGCCGTATTCACATCTGAACTCATTCAGAGGTTGAAAAGTATGGTAATCACGACCCACTTTTACAGAAGCCAAGATACATGATATCCATCTATACTTAAGGAACCCAACAGAGCCAAAAACAACAAGTGTACAAAATCAGGCTTATATAGAGGCAGATACCCTGGTTACCTATCAAGGATTTCAACTGAATCCGAACAACAGTATACACGATAAAGCTTCTACAGAAGCCGATATACAAGATAAACATAAGTTAAGGATTCCAACCGTGCCAACAATGGTAAATATTCAAAATCCGGCTTATACAGAAGCTAAATACTGATTTCGTAACAAGGAATCCAACTGAGCCTCTACAACATTATTCGCTCAAGCTTACACAGATAGGAAACGTAAAAAGTACACCAACTGAGTCTGTACCAAAAATTCATTACTTAAACGAAGGTATTCATTACAAGATAACAATTCGTATTACTAGTTACCCCTCCAGGACTCCGATAGAATCATGCTACCAGTATTCACATACATGACTTATACAGTAGTCCATAATATACAAACCAATCCAAGGACTCCACAGAGTCATCTTGTAAATAAATAAATATAATGCAAACCATCAATGGGTTAAATCCCGTAATTGCAACACAAGGGAGGGAAAAACAACTTCTACAGGGTCACATTAAATACTGTAACACAGCCAGTTATCCGTTCAACATAACCTAAGTATCATAGCGAAACCCAACAAGATTCAGTAACCACCACCTATAATAACCACGACAGAACTTACAAAGAAGTCCAATTAAACTGAACATTCAAACAAAAGTCCATCAGTATCCTTTCCGACAAGTATCAACAACAAGTATCAATTGTAGCCTGAACCCCAAAAAGGAAACAATTCATGGGCTCCCAAAGAGCAGGTTTAGTATACTTTCTTGCATGCATTTCACAAACTTAGCCGGAATGCAAAACACAACTAAATAGAGCAACAGTTCGAAACACAATGCACACCCGTCAAGGGTTAAATTGAAAAATCGAACCAGTAAGAAGATACAGTAACAAAATCACACAAAGCTACCATAAAAACCATCTAAACCCATAAATCATCTGAACAGAGTTGTTCTAATGAAATCATTTGAAAGAAAGCAAGATTTTTAAAGGTTAGGGCCTAACATGCCTGGTTATTTGCTTAAAAATCCGAAGAAGACCACTGAAAGAGCTCGAGCCTTCTCCTCTTTTTCCAAGTTAGATTCACCAACAAAAATTTGTTATTTCCATGACTTATAAATTTTCCTTGCCAGAGAAAAGAGCGAGTTACACTCATATTTGCCATGCAACTCCAAGAAGACTGAGTGCGAAGAACCATGTGATCGACAGAGGGAAAATCGAGCACATGAAAAACCAAACAAACTACTAATTTTCCATTTTGCATGCCTTCCCGTGAAACCCGAGCTCGAAGACCGAGTTCATAAATGGCATTTACTCCAAATTTCCCGCTTAATTTCCATTGCCACCGACCGCCATAGTTGGTGATGGATAAAACCATTCAAGACCATTTCCACTTTGGTGACTGCCACGTCGGCTCTAGCTAGCCATTTAAAAATTCTACCAAATTACCTGTCCTTCATACTTATCCCTCCATTTAATGCCATAGAAACTTCCGCCCATGGTTTGCACCCTTCCATAGGTCCCCTTTCTTCCTTGTTCATTAGTTAGGTTAGTAACTTAGGTTAGGATTTAAGATAACACTTAGTCTAACCTCATAGCACATAGTTACTAACTTAGAACATTAGCTTATAGCCTAGGCCTAGGTTAGATTAACACTAATCTAACCCCTAGGTTATAGTTTAGTTTTAGGTTACTAACCTTAATAAATCCAGTTTAGGTCTAACATTTCAAATGCTCAGAAAAAGAACCTACAACATACATTCACGAATAGGGTTCACTCCTGCACTGCCAATAGGCTAGTGGAAATAAATGTATCTGAATTTATTACCTGGTCCACGATCAAGACCTTCCTGATATTACGATATCGGGAACCAATTCATTTAACACGATCAGCCTGAGTTAGACTCCGGAATAGCTTAGCATCCATGCATCGCAACCTTGCGCGTAAGGTCTATAATTTTAATTCATCCCGAATAAACTTAAAGCATCACTTGGATCAATACCACTGATCCAAGGCTAGGTCTTATAGATGGATAACTCCATAATTCATTCCGAGATCAGATTAAACTCAGGTGTAAAATGAAAGAAATAAAAGAGTCCAATCATATTCTAACTCAGTCAAAGATCTGCAATTTCAAAGAAGGTACAGTCCATATCAAGCATGACTTCTCAATCAAAGGAACACATCCTTTTTACAAAAGAAATCACATATCAACACTTGTATGCTCGGGAGGAAGTAACAACAGTCCGGGGTGTTACACCAAATCTAGAACCATAACCTCCACTAGTATTTCCTCCACCTTGATCCTTTTGTTCCCAATCCTCCCGATCCACTTGAACCTCTTGTAGTGGGCACTAGACCAGTGGAGGTACTTCCTTATGTCCTAACTGTAGTGCTAAATGTAACTCCTATAGTCTCATGAACTTGTATTACTTCCAGATGTATTCCTAATGTTCTATGCACCCATACTCTTTCCTAATGACATGTCAAAAAATATTCCTCCAATCGGACCTCCAAACAATGATGTCAACTAAGTCGACATGGGTGAAATATTAACTTTATCTCCTGAATTCAACAAAAATGATACCTACTTGACTTTTCTTACTTACTTGCACTATCCTTCTTTTCAATGACTAATTCTGAACTAGAAAACCATACACAAGGGTTAGGTCATGATGTGGGATCATATGCATGCCTTTGGTTCTCAACCTTTCTTCTTCCGACGCAATCTCATTAGAATCCGAAGGGGATTATCTAATACACTTTCCCAATTTTGGGAGAACCAGATGTTGTGGCTCCTCATCTTCCATGAGAGCTTCAAATCCTTCATGATCCATCTCTCTCCTAAACTCTAGGGACTCCTCAATCTCCCTTTGTTTCACAATTTCCCTCTCTCATACTTCATTATATTTTATTTTCCTTTCGTCTCTTTCTATTACTTTTGACAGTCCACCATTTTCCACACACACTGCTCCTACCCCCTGCGTGCGGTGGGAGTTAAGCCAATCATAGGGAGGCACTTTAAATCTAGCTATATCATCAAGATCTTGATCAATAAAGGTATAGTGTGTAAGTAAGATACTCCGGTTTGCAAAAGAACTAGAACTCAACTTCTTTAGGACAAAAATTCATGGAAATAGTGTACTCTAAAATATAACTATGCAATAATACATCCCACCAATGATCTACAACTCTTTTCCAATCCACATCTACATAATCAAGAGTCTCGTAATATTTCTACATCCAAAGCTTTGGCCTATAATTCTAACAATTTCCTATTGCATATCTTTGACATCCACTAATACAATTCTACTCAAAGATGCAAAATAAAGTATCCTAGAGCATGTCATTAACGTTTTCTTCCACCCATCTATGTGCATTGAAATCAGGTCTAGTGATATATATCTATGCAAGTTTGTCTTGTCCATCTTCTACCCAAATCTCAATTCTCTCCAAAGTCAACTGATACACCATCTACTAAAGAACATCCTAAAAAACATCTTGAAAAAATGCCTTGACAACGAAACCAAAATGTAGTCTTTTATTTGTACTCAATTGCCTAGGTATGTCTTTGGCACATCATTTAGATAGATCTGAATGCTCACTCGAAGCATGTGAAGCCTAACAAGTCCTTCTTTTATGAAATAGTGTCAAGATGTTAGTATGTGTGTTCCTAGTAACCATCAACAAATCACATTCTCAAGTTTAAATCATAACATTCGCCATTTCACAAGTGAGAAAGCATAATATATCTGATAAGAATTAAGATCAAATTCACTATACAAATACCATGATTAAAGACAAAAATTATTAGAATCCAACCAAAACTATCCATTACATTAAGTCATCAAATAATAGAAGTTGAATACATTACACTCACTATCACAGAGTCATACACTCTAGCAACTCAGACAACATCACACTATTACATCACACGGTCCATGGTTTCGTACATGGTTTCCAAAATTATGCGAGATCATGTAATATATATATATATGTGTGTGTGTGTGTACGTACATACGTATGTATGTATGTATATATTGGGGACTTTCCTTCACCACCCATTCATGTCAAAAATAGATTGTATCCTCAAAATATTCATGGATACATCAATAAAGTAGTCCATGATTTTATAAAAATATAATAATAGATTAATCCAAAGATAAACTCTACTTTAATCTTATTATTATCCTAACATGTGCATGTGCCTTTATCCCAAAAACAAACTCTTCTTAGCTACCAAAGTGTCCTTACATGTTGCATACTCCAAGTATATTCTTAGCTTGTTCTTGGAAGATTGGATAAGTCCCGAATGTATTCATGTATACCTTTGTGCACTCATCTTTTCACTCTCCAATGCGCTACCTTTGTAATCGTTCACACGCATGTGTCTCTTCCTATCTCAATACTCAGTCATTTTTCTCAGCAAAACAGACTAACTCCGACAAATACCACGACTAAGTGAACTTATGACCGAGCACTATACTACATCTTAAACTCCATGTAGTGTGTGTGTGTGTGTGTGTGTGTGTGTGTGTGTGTGTGTGTGTGTGTGTGTGTGTGTGTGTGTGTGTGTGTGTGTTGGTGTTTGTAGAAATTATGCCCTATGATTCCCTTATGCAAATTACATAAATGATAGAGGGTTATAGCTAGAATATAGCAATGTAATAATATGTGTGGATGGAATAGAATAGAATTCACTTTCTTATGTTTTGTATGTAGAGTATACAACCCTTATCCCTTGAATGGATGCTAGATGGATGCATTTTGAGTAATTTAGTACCTTTGGAATGCAAGCTTAGGAGATGATAGTAGTGTTTAGTGCTTGATCCTCTATTTTGAACACAAAACTATGTATTTATATGATTCCCTTGTTTGAATTTTGCAATTGACAACTAGAAGGCTGACCCATAAGTGAAAAAGATGCCCAAAAGATAAAAGAGACCCAAAAGAGTGAGTAAGGTAAAAAAGGCCAAGAACACCAGAGGGACAAGTACACCTAGAAAATGTTGTCCTTGCTAGGTGCTAATGTCGAAGCTATAAAATATAAACAAGTTAAGTTCTGATTGGGCTATAGGGTGTGAAAGATTAAAAATCAAGAGACAAAGGAAAGTGCCTAAATATAGTTGTCAAGAACTAATTTTCTTGCTTAGAAATCATGAAAATGTTGGCATGATTTTAGTACCTAGAAATGTACCCAAGTGCGTGATTTTGTGTCTACATGTGCTCGTATAAGTGAACCCCAAGTCTTACCACTACCAACACATCTCAAGTTGGATCTAAATACTAAGAAACATGATATTCTTCCCAAGCTCCTCAATCACCAATTGATCAACTTTCCAACTACTCATTTCTACCCTCCTTATCGGGCTTTCCACATACAAAAGTCTCCAATTTTGTAATCATCGTAGAATTAACATACTTAATGAAAATGATTGATTTCCTTTAAAAAAACATTAGCCACCTTAAACATTATGGTTTGATTTCATTTTCTACAAAAATTCTACTACATTCTCATATCCAATTGCTAAAACCCACTGGGTTCTCAAATATGATCCATTTATGTCTAGTGAGCACCATTCCATCATTTCTAATGTTCCTATTTTGGTAAGTCAAGTTGTTCCACTAAATTCTTAGCAAATTAATGAAACAAATAAGGGTAGTAGGCCAAGGAGGAATACCTGTTTGTGATGTCAGTTGAAGGTTGTGCGTGCATTCTGATTTCCCAATCCAAGTTGATTGTGAGAGCTCCTTTTGGCTAGGAGGAACTACCTGTAAATACAAAACAATACCACCAAATAGAGTTAAACAAAACAATGAGTGGACTGCCTAGCGGAAGCTAGATCTAGGAAGCATGATACTTCTGAACAGGTTGTCAATCCACTTTTATATAATAATATTAATGCTAGTTAAATCATACATGAAGTAAATATCCTATTAGAATTGAAATGATTTAGGTATCTCATACAAAACAATAAGAAAGTTCATTCAAAAGGTTGTTTAAGTTCAAAACATGGGTTGGTTGGTTGGTGTTAAGTTGCACAGGCATTATAGAGGCTCTAGGTAAGGTCTGGTAAGGATTAGAAATGGTTTTGGGCTATTAGGAAGTGGGTATCAGCTCGCTAGTTTGAGCTATCTTACCATACATAGTAACCGGTGTCGGTGATTGACCAATGATGTGGTTAGGCGAGTAACCAATGTCGGTTGTATAATTGGCGTCGGTAGGGGAAATTAGCAGAGAGTTCTTAGGATTGGTTTTCCAGACTCCCTATGATTGCAAAGAGGTTGGAAATGGTGAGGGTAAGGTCATAAAGATGGTTACGAAGACTCAAGATGACTAGGAGAGATGGAAATGGGTGTAAATTTTGGGTATGATAAGTGATGGGTTAATGAAGGAAGGGAGTATATGGGTGTGGAGAGAAATTGACTATAGAGATGAATAAATAAATCTACACAAAGAAACTAGAGATTCAACGTAGAGATGTTAAATACTTACTGAAAATAGATTAGAGGATGTAGGTGATGAAGACGGTGACAATAGAGATATAAAGAGAGAGACATTATATTCATGTCATGGAGTTCAAACCTTTGTTCCTCTTTGTTGTGAATTTGTGATCATGAAGAGGATGATGAATGGTGACCAATGTTGGTAGTGCTCCTATGTGTCTTCTTTTTCCTGAGTGCTAAAGAAATTCAAGTGCTCCAAGTCTCTGGAAGAATGAGATCCTGAATCAATTGAACAACTTGGGCAAAGGATTTTGAAACATATTTAACCTAACTGAAAATGGTTAGGTGACCGACATCGGTTGAGATATAACCAGCGTTGGTTAAGGTGAGAATATCTAGGTTGGCCAAAAATAGCCAGATTGTTGCTATTTTTGGCATGATCTCCAACCTTCTGCTCGAGTCTTGAGTGATAGATCATGGCAAGATAAGTAGGATTCCTTTTAGGTTTGTTAATAGGAGTTAAGTCTAGGTTTTAGACTAAGTCCTAGTTAGTTAGGATAGGTTTAGACTCGGTATTAGGTCATTAATGAGTTTGAGTAGGTCATTGAGTGAGGTGGCTAGGTGAGGTGGTTAAGTGAGGATATTAATTAATTTAATTAAGATAATTAATTTAATTAACATGTGCACTATGGGATATGAATAGGTAGGATATGGTTAATTTAATTAATGGGGTTTAAAGGGGAGTATGACCCAATTTTGGTGTCTACATTTTGCCCCTTTTTGTTGCGTAGCTTGTATTTGTAAGCGACACTAAAAAAATAGGAAATTGGTGTTCCAAGTGTGAATGGAGGTTAGATTGCCCCAAGTAGGGCTGAAAGTGAGATTTCCCCAAGTGTGGGTGGAGGTGATCCCCCTCAAACTAGGAACTGATGAGGTGTTAGATGGAGTCGGTGAGTGGTTTGATAAATATGTAAGTGATGAAAGTGAAGGTAGGTGGGTTGTAGGTAAGGGTATGGGACACTTTGGGTAATGGGTAATGGTCAAATTGGGTAATAGGTAATGGAAATCGAATGCACACACACGTATAGACTGTGACACAATACCAGGTAGAAGAGCATGCAAAATCTACATCATCCAAGGTCGATAGGTTTATCCAAACAAGGTTGAAGTGATTCAGGTATCTAGGGTATATGATATGGTCCGAAACATAACTTAGGTTAGGTGCAGGACCATTTAGGTATGATCCGGTACACCAAAGGTTTGGTGGGATAAACAACATGGTAATAGGAAAGGTAAGGTCATTAGGATAAACCACACGAGTAACAACATCACAAGGTATAATGAGTACATGAATTCAAAGGTCACAAAATTTTGTTCAGTCAAGGTATGTAGGTCATGGCATGGGTAAGGCCGAGGTATAGGTAAATAACAAGTCCTAAACTGATTAAGGAAATGTATAGGTAATTTAGGCTTATGGGTAGGGTGTAATAAGTGTTGGTAAGGCCAAAAGGTATTTGATAGTAATGAGTTTAGGTAAAAATGGGGAAAATGTAGGTGAAATGGTATTGACAGGTGACCAATGTTGGTTATAAGGTAATCGACATGGTTTGGTATGACCGACATGACGATATCGGTCATGTCGATTTGGGGTTAAAAAAGAAAAATCCATGTTTTACAGATTCATTTTAACTTGTTGTCATTTTTGAAAATGACAGAGAATTTGTGCCTCCATGGAAAGTGACATTACAAAGTGTCAAGTTGAGTTGGCCAGTTACTAGTACATGAGTGGGTATTGACAGGCGGGTCCACGAGATCAAGTGGAGCATGTTGATTGGTGGAGAGATTTGAGGTATATTTCAGCATGGTAGAGGTGGGAGAGGGTTCGGGTGGACCACCGGCACAAGCCAAATGTGCCACCACCACGTAGGTGACGCCATGATGAGGTAGGAGGGATCTAAAAACCTCACTTTTAATTTGAAATTTTTGATTTTAAAGAAACAGAGTTGGGTGGGATTTTGGTTTTGATTTGTAGGTGGAAAAGTGACAAAATCAGGGGGAAAAGGTCAAATATAGGTTAAGTAGGGTGAGAAATAAATGTGGGGTGAATGTGGGTGGGATTAGGTAGGTTTATAAGGTGTTCTTGTCAATTTTTGAGAAATGGGGGTGGGGGTTTTGGTTTTTGACGTCGCGATAGAGACCAACGTCAATCAAGGTTTGGCCGACATCGATCAACTTTGGCCGGCATTGGTCGAGTCTAGGTAACCAACACTTACTAAATGAAACCAATGATGAATTAAGACAAACAGGTGATGGTCCTAGAGACCGGTGTTGGTTAAGGTTAAGGGAAAATAGGGTTAGAAGGGGTAGGTATGAAAGTAAAAGGGGTGAAGAAGGGGTAGGTGAGGATGAATAACATGGGAAGAGGGTAAAATGTGATTTTGGTGAGAAGAGACAAGGAAGTAGGTTAAATGAGTTTAAGATAATGGGTAATGATGATAAGGGGTAGTAGGTTTGTAGGTGAATTAGGTAAAGGGTGTAGGCATGTTTGATGTGGTGGGTATGGTTTAGTGGGAAATAGGTGATTTTTGGGAAGTCAAGTCTTGACAATGGTGTGTTTGATGATGTAGGCGTGGGATCAACTTAGGATGTGGGACAGTACCACCTTTTTGGTATATATGCGTCCAATGTGACTATAGAGGAGTGGGAGCATATGAATGATGTCAGATTGATTGGGATTCGGTGTTATAGGTGCATATCCTGAGACCCTAGCTTGATGGTCACTCTCATTGATAGATGGGATTCAACGACCAACACTTTTCATTTACCGATGGGTGAGATGACCATCACCTGGAGGATGTGTACATGATCCTATAGCTATTGATTGTTGGGGATCTAGTTTATTCTATTTCATCAGAGGCATCAGTGGAGCCGATAGTGGCTATGTTTGGGAGGTGATGGGTGAGCTGAGGTATCATAACATGAGCCTTAGTTATGGAGACATGTATGCAACCCATCCTTAGGAGATGAGGCTGGTTGTGTTGATGATGGAGGTGGTATGTTACTTCACCTTACCAGATGCTTGAGGGTGGGAGATTCCCATGAGCACTGATGGGAGTGCTCCAGGATATGATGGAGGAGTGGATTTGCTTTTCCTGGGCACCAAAATTCCTAGTGCAACTATATAGGGAGCTATGGGCCTATGGGAGATTGCAGCGATTTAGTTTGTGTTGCACCTTTTTACTACACTACTAGGCATATGAGCATATCATGTGCATGTGCCCAAGTTGGTTTTCCATGACATGATTGGTTTGGGTGGATTACTTAGAGTTGGATATAGACATTGGGTACCATTTGGTGGGCAACATAGGGTGGCTAGGGCCACACATGATGTTTTATACTACGAGGCAATTACTAGAGGGACTATCGGAGTCGATATTGTGTGGAGGACCTGCATTGGCTATATCCATCATGCATGGGCATGGTTGAGGAGTTAGATGAGCTTTAGTTGCTGAGGTGGATATAAGGGTGGCATGCGGAGAGAGCACGAGATGATACCCGTAGACAAGGTTAGATGGCATTTTGGGCTGCCATTTCCCATGGTACGGAGTGATGTGAGAGACCCATGTTTCCACCACGATGAAGTGTTTATTGTGACAAGGAGAGAGCTGGCAAATGGGATAGGTGGATAAAAAACACTAGAGTCATTGATGGATATAGGTAGTGGTGGGAAACACAATGATGGGTAACACCACCAAAGGCAGGAAGCCAAATCTTGATATGGTGGTGACCATGTACAGAGAGATGCCTTATAGGGGTAGGTGGCCACCCTTTGGCTTCAGACATAACACTGATGCAGGTGACAGTGTGTGGCAGGAGTCATCGACATGGCTCATGCATGAGGCCAGTGGCCACCACCAGAGCCAAGTAAAGACCTTACAACCTCTCAACTAGCCTAGCCCAAGTATAGGTGCCCACATGAGGGCATACGATCGGGTAATGGTGATGGAGTATAAGTTTTTTATGTTATAGACACATGTGAGCAGGGTTTACAGGTGGTCAGATCCTAGCCACTTGCACAAGTGTAGGTAGTATCCTTACGAGCCCGGGATAAGGTCCCATACTACGAAACATCGAGCGAGACAAGGGTGGATCGGGTTTTTGAGTAGGAGATAGGTGAGACTAGACTGGAGGATATGAGGTGGGTGATGATTATCCACTTGGTATTATTATTATTATTTGAGATTTTGATATATATATTGGCCTACGTGCTGAAGATAGTGAGGTTATATATGAGAGTTTTGTGATTTTGATTTTTATACTGGCTTGCATGCCAAAGAAAGTGAGGTTGTATATGAGAGTTTTGAGATACTTGTATGTATGTATTTGTATCTGTGTATATGTGTATTAATACATAGAATTTTTCCTAGTTATATAGATGATGATATTTATTGTATGGATGATGTATCTATGTTTTTAATTTCCATTGTTATTGTGTATTGATGGAAACTAGGTGAATTAGGCATGATTGAGTCGAGGTCATGTAGGCATGATAGAGTCTAGGTGAGTTAGGCATGGTGGAGTCTAGGTCATTTAGGCATGATTGAGTTAGGTGAGTTAGGCATGGTGGAGTTTAGGTCATTTAGGCATGATTTGGTCATGTTGTTGGGTTTGATTTAATTTCCATGTTATTGGTAGTATGGAAAATAAATGATGATGTATATTTATGTTATGGTTTAAAATTCCAAATATTTGATATCATGGAATGGTGAACAGATTGATTATGATGTGTTGAAATGGTAGTATGCATGTTTTTATTAATTTCCAAGTGTTGGAAAATGGAAACTAAGGTAGAATGTGAATAGGAAAATGGGGAAATAGGTTAGGGTAAAGAGTGGCTGAGCTAACCTTTATGGGCCCCATGCCCTTGGAGTTCTTCCTACATAATCCCGATGAAAAGGGGGCTCATGCCGATGTAGTTTCCCATAAGCTAGGGAAGAATATGAATGGGTTGGAAGGTCTTAGGCATGTTTTAAATCTAGGTCATTTAGGCATGGTTGAGTTTAGGTCATTTTAGGTTTGGTTGAGTTTAGGTCATTTTAGGTATGGCTAAGTTTAGGTCAGTTAGGCATGGTGATGTTAGTGAAAGAGGAATTCTTAAAATGTAGGTGTTGATGGGTGGGTCCTTTATAGGAGAATCAATAAGTAATGAATAATGTGTATGGTAAAAGGTGGCAAAAAGAGCCACCTAATTGATAAGAATCCTAATGATTCTATCATACCAAAGATTGGCTTATGAACGTAAGACCCTAAAGGCATTGCATAATTGATTGTTCTAAGGGTGAAGAAAGTCACATGATCACGAAATGTTACATTTGTGGCACGTCCCTTGAGCAGGAAAAAAATTAGGGTGAAAAAGGAAATGAGGTGAAAGAGGTTAGTTTAGCATAACCTAGTGTGAGATAGCATGCCTATTTGGCAAGAGACCCAAGATCAAAATAGGAAAGTCCATGACAAAAAAGTTAATCTTTTTCTTTTTTTTTGCTTTTGCTTTTGTTTTTTTATATGTGCGGGAAGTCAATGTGGGATGAGTATATTTTCTCCTTGAGGTCTTCATGAAGCTGATCGATGCGGGAAGCTTCTGAATATTTGATTTTATTGTTTGCAAGAATAGTCTTTTTATTATGATAGACTATGTACAGTATGGCTAGCTCGGTATAGTTGTCCTTTGAGGGAGTAGTCTATTTATAACAATGAGATAGAAAGCGTAGATTTCCTTTTTGAGGGAGTCATCTTTTTGCTAGAATTTTGACTCAAGGAGTTAAATCCCATTTTACTTTTGAAATTATTTTGTTCTTTGGAATTTTAGTTCATGGACAAGACTATAGAGACTTATAGGATCTTGTGTTGCAGAAAAAACCATAACACACAAAGGATAACTATGAAAGAGAGGGTTTAAGTGATGAATGACCATGGGATTCCATATTGAAAAAGATGAAAAGTATCCATGAGAATCATGTCATGAGTAGATCCATGGTACTCATATTGAAGACAAGGCTTAAAAGGTGATGGGTAATCACATTATTCTTGTTTATTCGTTGCTCCTTAAAATAGGTAAATGCGAAAGTGAATGGTGCTCAAGGGACAAGAACTTAATGGACAAGAAGGTGATATAGGACTTGATTCAACAATAGAATGGTTGAATATGTAAAGCATTGAGGGGCTCAGGTTCAGGTTTACCTTCAAGTGAATACAAACGATAAGCACCTGATCCATAGGTATGAGTAACAATATATGGTCCAAGCCAATTAGGAGCAAATTTTCCCCATTTACTTTTCTCTTCTTTTGTTACATGTTGATTTTCCTTCAGAAGAGGTCACTGACTTGGAAGGTTCATTCATGGACACATTTATCATAGGCATGTTTGATACTTTTTTAGTAGATTTGGAGATGGTCGAGAGCATTGAGATGATGCTCGTCTAATAACTCAAGTTGTGCTAAACAGTCTTGGCAAAAAGTCATCATCATTGAGAATCTCTTTAAGTGAGATACAAAGAGATAGAATCTAGACTTCAAGAGGCAGAACAACCTTTGTACCATAGACCAGAGAGAAAGGTGTGGTAGTAGTTGAAGTATGAATACTAGTGTGATAAGCCCATAAGGAAAAAGGAATGTGTGTATGCCAATCCTTTCTAGTATCGTCAAAAAATTTCATAAGAATTTTTTTAAAGGTTTTGTTGGTTGATTCATCTTGGCCATTTGTTTTAGGGTAATAGGGTGAAGAAAAACTGATTTGAATGCCAAAGGCGTCACAAAGTTTCCATAGGGTTTTGTTTTTGAACTATTTTCTATTATCAATGATGAGATGATGAGGAACACCAAAGCAAAAATGATGTGATGGTTGATGAATTCACATATTTTCTCATCTTTTGTAGAAATAAGAGGTATGGATTCTACCCATTTAGTGTAATATTTAGTAGTGGTAATAATCCATTGATGATGTTGGGAAGAATGAGGATTGATCTCTTCAAAAGATCCAAACCCCATTGAGATAAAGGCCAAAGGTCACATGCGACCTATAAGGCATGAACTAGGCATGTGATGAAGATTAGCATGTTGTTGGAACTTCACACAACATTTGACATAATCACAACAATCACATTTTAAGGTTGGCACAAGAAGATCCAAGTGGAGGATGTGTTTAGCAATAACTAAACCAATGAAATGACCTCCACAAATTCCTTCATTAAATTCTTTGATGGTGTAGGGAATTTCAAAACTTGTAAGCATCATAAGAGGATACCATCAAATCCATGTTTATAAATAAGACAACCCATGATGACATAGCGAGAGAAACCTTTGAGAAAGGCACATTGTCCATTACAAATAAGGTCTGGAGGTAAAATTGATAAGGAAAGGTAGTACATAAAATGCTTATACCAAAGGTCACTTGGGTCGATTCAATGGTTTCATGTGGTTGATGTCTCAAATAAATAAGAAGGTGATTAAAACCTTTGTATTGTGAAAAATATTTTTCAAGTCGGAGGGCTGAAGCGGGGTATTTGAGAAGTAAGGCAAGCCATGGTATCTACAAATTTATTAGTAGAATACGGGGTGGTTTGAAGTTTATAATGGTCAAAGGTAGTCAAAAGTATGTCAACATGATGCTTATACTTTTGAATTATCTTGTTATGACACTAGTATATACCATTAACTTGGTTTACAACTAGTTGGGAATCACCAAAGATATTAATTGACTTAACGTCTAAGGCAATGGTGGTTTGAAGGCCTAATATGAGTGCTTCATATTCGGTGATATTGTTAGTACAATCAAAATCTAGTTTGAAAGATAATGGCATAGGCTCACCATCAAGAGGAATGAGGATAATTTCTGCACCACTCCCACACTTTGGTATTTGGAACCATCAAAGAATAAGGTCATCTGGTAAATGGTATCATCCAAAGAGAGGGTAGTAATGGATTTTTCAGGGGAAGTCAAAGTTAGAGGATTGATTACTAGAGAGAGGTGCATCTGTAAGTTGGTTAGTGATGGTTTTTCCTTTGACATATTTTTGATGGATGAATTTAAGTTCCAGGTCTGCAAGAAGCATGAGCCAACGTGTGCAACACATTGATGTTGGTAAGGCTTGGTGTACATGTAATGTAAGGGGTCCATATTGGTGACAATGAATGTTTATTGGTTAAGTAGGTAATGACAGAGTTTAGTGGTAAAAAAACTAAGGCTAAGAAGAGTTTTTTAGCATGGGTGTATCTAGTTTCGTAGTTTAGAAGCATACAACTTATGTAATAAACTACTTGTTCCCTATGTTGCTCATCACGATGAGCATGCATGGAACCCAAGGAATGATCAATAGTAGAAATGTAAAGGTAAAATGGCTGGTAATCCTTAGGGGAATAAGCACATGTGGTTAGAGGAGGTATTGTTTTAAGGCATCAAAGACTTTTGGCATTCATCATTCCATTTGAAGGAAACATCCTTTTGAGGAGATGATTAAATGGGTGGAAATGGTCGGAAATTTGAGAAATAAAGCGATGAATAGATTACAAATTGTCTTGCAAAATATGAAGTTGACGAAAGGTTAGTAGGTGGAGGTATTTTTAAAATAGCCTTGATTTTAGTGGGTTCAAATTATATGCCATGCAAAGAAATGATAAAACCAAGGAGATTTCCGAAAGAATAGCGAAGAAACACTTCTTAGGTTAAAGGAAAACACAATACTTGATGAGACAACCGAAGATGACCTTAAGGATTGTAAGTTGTTTAGCCTGATGTTTAGATTTGGAAAGGAGATCATCAACATAATATTCCAATATGTGATACATGATGTCATGAAAATATAATTCATATCCCATTGATATCTAGCACTAGCATTCTTAAGGCCAAAGGGCAAATCGATAGTAGAAGGTTCCCTAAGAAGTGATGAAGGTAGTTTTGTGTTGATCTTCCTGGGTGAGTAATATTTGGTTATAACTCAAGAAACCATGTTATCATGGCCGACAGTAAGATCTATTAGTTGGTCAATACTAGGTAGTGGAAATTCATCTTTAGGGAAAGCTAAGTTAAGGTCACGAAATACATGTAAATACGAGTCCCCTATCACTTTTATGATGAACGATGTTAGAGATCCATTAGGGATAATCAATGGGTAAGATGAAGGAAACCAAAAGAAGGCACTAGTTTCTTCTTTGAAAAGAAGGGAAATGTGAGGATGCATTTTCCATAGCTTTTATTTTACAAATTTGGATTCATGAATAGTTATGATATTACGGACCACAATGTTTTACTAGGCATATCAATGTAGGACCAAGCAAAATATTTTGCTATGATCTCGGAGGAATGAATTAAAAGCTTCTTATTCTATGCGGCATCTAAAGATTGGCCTATCTTTAGAATGTGTGGGTCAGGCCTAAGATATTGGCAGAGAAGGTTTTAAGGAAACCCGTGGCACGCGCGGACAAAACCAAGGGTTTGGGACTTAGCCATTTTGGGCATTTTGGTAGAACACATGAAAAGCATGACCCGACTGCGCATGCGAGTGGATAAGGTGCCACCTGGTGACAGGGTGGCCCAGAAGGAGCATGCCTAGGGTAGAAGCTTCTAGAAGCTCATCATGGTAAAAGGTGGAAAGCTCAGGCCTGGAGGAGCATGCCCACATGGAGGACCACATTCAGACACTTGGCATCGAGATCTGAGGCCACTGGAGGATGAGTTGGCAGCCCAGAAAGCCTATATATACAAGCACTTGCAGAAGGAAAAAACAACAACTAGATAGTGGGTGGAGCTCTATAAATACTGCAAGAACTCTATTAGTTTGGGAAATTATGCTTAGGGAAGGATGTATCAAGGGTATGGGGTTATAAATTTATTTTGTGAGCCTAGTCATATGAGTCTAGATATAATGCATGATATGTGTCTTCTTCTCTAACATTTTGTAATGACTCCATGAATATAATGAGGTTACCAGTTTACAATGAATATGAACATTGATGATTCTAATGCATACATCTTTCTCAGAATTCTTTTGCATTTATGTTTATGATTAAGTATGAGTGTTTGTACAACTTCTTTCTATTTTGGTATAAGTTATCCAATATGTTAAGCATTTTTATCTGGAATGACTGCAAGGATCTAGAAGCCATTCTGAGCTCTATGATGCTTGTATGTTTTACTCCTTTCAAAACCCTTGAACATGGATCATAGATGATGTTTCCCACTAAACTCACATAAAAGAGAGACTCGGCTCCCACGCATGTGCCTCGGGTGAGCACCCAGCTCTGCTGGGTGATAGGCCGGCGTGCATGGGGTACCTTTCTTTTGTGATAAGGGTAAAAATGACTACATCTTGGTTCCATTTCTTGGGACCTCTTTTCAAGTTGTAGTGGGAAATGGCATACATCATGATCTGGGTAATGAGTAATGACAAAATGTTTAACTCTAGAAAGTGTTGAATCATGGTTCAAGAGCACGGAGGATGAATTTTCTCAAGAGATTCAACACTTGGACCTAAGTTTGATGCATGTAAATGGGTAGAAGAGAACCTCTACCATGATTTATATGAAACATTTTTATTGTTTCCCAGTAGAGCTGTATGAATGGCTCTCAGCATATGCATCTAGATCAAGTTGGTATTCTAGATCATGTGTGTGGACCCAAGAAGATTACCAGAGGCTGCAGGATGTAGATCTGATGTGGACTCATGTTGTGGATCATTGGTGGGAAGGTGTGTTGACTAGCTACACTCTGGAGTACGCTATTTCCACATATTCTTTCCCGAAAGTTGCTTGAGTTTGAATTTATGTGGGAGCCCAGAGGATCATTTCTACATGTTATCCCTCTGAAATGAAGATCCTGGTTGTTACTTTGGGTTTAGAGGCATTTCCAATGGCCGGCTAAACCATTCTGAGCATTGGGTGAGGGAGCTAGGGTGGAGGAAGATGGCAGATATTATGATGGAGAAGGAAAGGGAGGAGAGATGGCTCAAGTATAGTGAAGCATGAAAGGGAGATTACTAGATGATGTGAGGCTGCAAGTGTGATGGATCTATGGAGATAGACGTTGCGGGAAGGAGTTGAGGTTCACGCGGAGGACGTGGAACTTGAGCAGTCTATGCTACCCCATCTTGGCAAGCGCGTAAGAGAGACCCCTTCGGCTTCTGATGAGAGTTCATCACATGGAGAAAAGAAGAGTCATTGGCACGTATCTAAACCCACCCAATGACCAAACCCTGGTGCTTGGTTTTCCAGAACAAGGAAGAAGTATCATTGACCCAGTTGGAATCAGTGGAAGTGATAGATCTACACCTAGGAGGTACAATTTTTCAGTTCCCACTTCTATGGCTACACATATCCCCATATTTGGAGGAGTCTTTGGACAAGGAGAAAGTATACAAGCCTTTGGTCTCACATCTAGAAGTGGCGTGGGGTGCAATAGTGGTAGTGGGGCATTATCACAGACCATCGGTGCACATAGTTTAGTGGAACCTTGGGGGCACTTGGCACAACTCCTACAGGACCTAGTGGACCTAGTGGTTCTAGTGGATCTGTGGCTCAGGAGGCATAGGACCTGGTGGACCTAGTGGATCCGGTGGTGGAGGGAACACCGGAGGAAACCAAGGCTCTGGCTCAGGAGGACAAGGGCCCCAACCACCCCCTCAAGTCTTCTTTGAGATGTCATTACACTTGCTAGATTACAGAGGTATTGAGGATGTTGCGGAGCATGTTCACAAATGTGAGCTGCTATGGCATGCAAAGGGGATCACAACCTCGGAGTGGAAGGCTAGTCAATTTGTAACAATGTTGTAGGGGGCACGCATATAGCTGGTATAGGAAATATGACCCCCATCAAATGGTGGTGGATTACACTTGCTTTAAAGAATGCCTTCTTGGTAAAATTCCACATCCTTGAGTTTGAATAGAAGAGCATCAGCGCCCTGAAGGAAATTCAACAGGGAATGGCAGAGAGTGTGTGGGAGTATGATGCATGCTTTAAAACTCTCTTGTCTAAGTTATCATATGATATTCACCCTTCACAACATGCTCAATGGTTTTTTGGAGGATTGATCACCCCTTTTAGAAGGGCCTTATCTCATAAAATGTTCACAGACCCGTGCAAGTGTTGGAAGCTACTCTTGCACACTGAGGCTATTGGTAGTGTTGATACTGAGAGTTAGCCCATTCCTGGAGGCTCAAATTACTGCTATGGCTAAGTAGCTGGAGAAATTGTTCCACAAACTCATCCCATGAGACTCACAGTGGTTTATGGTGCACAGATTGTGAAGTAGAGGGGCATGTCAAGGGTAGTTGTCCCCGGAGGGTAGTACGCGCCATGATAGTAGACTATGAAATTTTCATGGGGACCATGATGCAAGTAGGTGCCCCTTGTTACAACACATGCAATCTAGAAGAATGTGTCTTGCTACTATAAAATTTGCACTTCTACAACCCATGATACCAAGGACTATAGGCTCATTGATCAGATCCATGAGGCCATTGATCATGGGGTGCCAAACCAACATTGCCAGTAGTTCTAAGGGTGATGATCACCACTATGAGGAGCAGCACAGATGGTGGCACACACGTGTGGAAGGGGATTTCATGGAGGATTTTGTGGTCATGGTAACCACGGAGGAGGAAGGAGTGAGTTCCCATGTGGAACCTATTTTAATTGTGGGTCTACAGAACATTATAAATGGGAGTGCCCAGACCTATTGCAGTGCTCATGGTGTGGAAAGAAGCACAAGTATGAGGAATGCCTAGAGTTGTTTGAGCACATGAATCAACAACAATGGAAAGACAAGGGCATAATGCAATGGTAAGCATCAAGAAGACAAACACACAATGGATGTCATGGGTGACACGTGATGTAGGTTTAGAACCTATTTTAGTAACAACAAGAGCAGAGGTTACACATGCAAAGGAAATACCAAGGTAGAGGACCCTAGTTTCAAGAGAGGAAGTAGTTCATGGGAAGTACCCAGACCCCACATCAAAAGGAAGTATATCAAGATACCATGGATGTCATTCGAGAGTTTACAAGGAGAAATCTAGTGCCTAAAGGAGCAGTCCAGGAGGGAGGAGCAAAGGAGAAAGGTCGAGGTGCCAAAGGATGACTGGATGAGGTCAAGGAAGTATGTAAAATGCTAAGGCAAGAAAATGTTATTCCCTTGCTAGGGGCATGGTTGAGGGAGAAGGTACCACACGAGAGAAGAGCACGAGAGATAGATCCTGCATGCAAACCTTCCCCCTCACAGCCTTGACTATGACAAAGAGATCACATTGGATGCAGTCATAGATGGATGGATCCTTAGTAATATCCTCATTGACATAGGGGAGGTCAATGTTCTCACATTGGATGCTTGGCATCAGATGGGAAGGCCTACATTACAACCATCTTTGAATGTGTTGTATATGGAAAAAAAATGAAGGTGATGCCCATTGGTGTCTTAAGGGATGTAGCTATCACTATCCAGGAGCTAAGTTTATTGGGGACTTTGAAGTCTTGGCACTCACCAAGGTGGAAATTTCCCAGCACTACTTGGGTGCCCATGGTGTTACAAGAACAATGTTGACCTTTGGTTCAACAAGGGTACATCAGTTTTGAAAATAAGGAGGAGTGGGTTATTATACCCTTGGCTGATGGGAAGTCAACACCCTATACTGAACCTTTGGGGAAGAAGTCCTGGATAGGATATATGTGCACTCAATCAGGGATCTAGAGATAATCCATCCTACCAATGAGGAGTTATCCAGTTTGAGGATGCTCAGTCAGTAAGTGACACCACCAGCCTAGCATGTGATAATTGGGTGCATGGGACTTATGAATTGATCGAGATGGTAGTTGAGAGGATCGGTAACAAAAGTAACAAAGGCACGTATATCGGTCGCACTAGGAGGAAAAAAAAAAACCTAAGTATTCAGGAGGGGCCTTCCCTGAGATCTTTTTACAGGAGATGGAAGCTCAGTGGAAGGAGGAGAAGGAATGAAGAGGGATGTTAAGTTATGTCCTACTCAACATAGTGGCACGGTGGTGGGCTACACATCAGGAGAGCCTTTTGGAATGGCGTGAGGTGAGAATTTCTCTCTCTGTCAGGTTTTCTAGAAGCAACATGCCCACCACCATCAAGGACTACCATGGTAAGGAACCCACCTCTTTCCACATCCAAGCTTGTGAGAAGGTCTGGAGAGAAGGCATGAAAGCTTTTCCACCATCCCTTTGGGTACACAAGTTGTATTCTACACTACAGGTTACGTGCGCATGGTACATACATTCTGAGACACACCACCAAATAGAAATTGGCAAGAGCTAGCAGATGACCTCATTCAAATGTTTGAATATCAAAGTACCAAGCCATCAATTGATAAGGCATTGCAAGTTGTTAAGTGCCTTACCATGGGGGATAGTGCCATGGTAGAAGATAGGTTGTTGGAACTACTAGGTGAACCAGGTTTGGAGGCACTTTGAAGAAGAAGTAGAAGAAGCAAAAGAGATCCATCTTGAGCACGCATGTGCTTGGAAAAGGAGAAAGGGAAATTAGTATATGTTATTGATGGAGAGAAGTAGAGAGAGCTTGGATGTTAACCATTCTATGGGGATGCGTGAGGTAGTGGATAGTGTTGATGCTCATGCATCATGCACCTACCATGAGCCTTTAAAGACAAAGAAGGTTAACATCGGCTCAGAAGAGGAACCTAAGGAAGCTATCATTGGAGATTACTTGGTCGAGAGAAGGAAGTCTCTAAGGTCATAGATCTTTTGCATGAATTTGAGGATTTATTCCCACGTGGGTACCATGAGCTCAAAGGCATCCACCATTCCTTGGGGAGATGAGGATAAAGTTGAAGGATGGTGCACACTGGTCAGGAAGAGACCCTACTAGGATGAATCCCAATTTACGTAAAGGTAAAGGAAGAGATAGAAAAAATGATAGCTTTTGGAATCATTGAAGTTGTGGAAGAATCGAATGGATAAGTCCGATGGTGATAAGCATCAAGAAGGATGGGTGGATTAGGATATGCATGGATTATAGGGAGCTGAATGTGGTTTGTGTCATCGATCCTTTTCCAACCCCCTTCACTAAGAAATTTTAGAGGGAGTCATTGGGCACAAAATCTATTCCTTTACGGATGGATTTTTGGGGTACCACCAAGTCCAGATTGCAAAGGAAGACCAGGAGAAGACAACTTTCACCACTGAATGGGGAAGTTTTGCATACATGGTCATGCCCTTTGGGTTGAAGAATGCACTACTTTTTTTTTCACGCATAGTGGTTCAGGCATTCCAGGACTTCATCCACAAATTCCTTCAGGTTTATCTAGATGATTGGATAGTGTATGGGCTAGTGAAAGACCACTTGTGATAATTTGAGGCTGATGTTTGAGAGATGTCGGTAGTTAAGGATATCTCTCAACATTAAAAAGTGTGTCTTTGCTACACCCTTTGGGACTTTATTGGGGCACATCATATGCAAGGAGGGCTTGCTAGTAGATCCTACCAAGGTTGTAGTTATTGTGGGATTGGGGAACCTACTAGCCAAAGTGCAGTGCATGGATTTCTTGGGCATATGGGTTATTACAAAAAATTCATCAAGGGGTATGCCAAGATAGCCACACCTCTAGAAGAATTTCTCAGACATAAAAGTGCCTTCCATTGGGGAGAGGCGCAATAGAAGGCATTTGACACATTAAAGGATAGGCTTGTCACCGCACCTATATTACATTTTCCCTCTTGGGATAAGCCCTTCCATGTTCATGTAGATGCCTCAGGAACCACCATTGGAGCAGTGCTTGTGCAGCCAGGTGAAGGAATTGTTGATCACCCTCTATGTTTCTGCAAGTAGGAAGTTGACACCAACAGAGTAGAATTACACCACGATGAGTGAGCACGAGGCATTGTCAATGATCTACACACTTTTCAAGTTCAGATAGTATCTATTGGCAACACCCTTTGTATTCTACACCGACCACATGGTGTTAAAGTATTTAGTGAACAAGCCCATTCTACAAGGGCATATGTCGGTGGGTGCTATTATTTCAAGAGTTTGAGTTTACGGTAGTTGTGAAGCCTGGAAAAAGTAATTGTGGACCTGATCATCTATCAAGGATTGATTCAGGGAGGATGCACAGAGTATTGAAGAGGCTATGCCAGATGCACAATTATTTAGGTTATGGCACACACCCCCTCGGACTTGGAGGAGATTGCGGTATTCCTAAAAGAAGGTGTGGCACTTGGAAGGGATGAAGGCATTAGAAAGAAAGCAACTAGCTATACATGCCATGCCCCCTACATGTTGATCAGTGGGGACTTATACAAGTTAGGGCATGATGAAGTTTTACGTAGATGTGTACTAGAGCATGAGTGCCTCACCATCATAGAGGAAGCACATGGAGGAAGTGCGGGTGGACATTATGCAGGTGACGCCACCGTAAAAATTTTAATGGCAGGATTATGGTGGGAAACTCTATATAAGGATTGCAAAGACTATTGTAAAGCATGTGACCATTGTCAGTGCATTGGCAAAGCCAGGAAAGAGAGATGAAATGCCTTTGCACCCTATCCCTAGTGTTGAACCTTTTGAGAAATGGGCAATAGACTTTGTAGGCCCTATTGCACCAACAACGCGTAGGACCGGATCACACTATGTAATCACTTGCATGGATTATTTGACAAGGTGGGCAGAGGCAGCTCCAACTAAAGATTACACAACAGCCACAACGGAAAGATTTTTGTGGGAGAACATTATCACAAGGTATGGATGTCCTTTAAGTTTAACCAACGATAGGGGTACACATTTCTTAAATGAGACCATGAGGATCCTATTAGAAAAATTCATGGTAGCTCATCACAAGACTACCCCTTATCACCCACAAGAAAATGGGACCATGGAAGCATTTAACAAAATATTGAGTCATACCCTGACCAAAATTTGTGATGTCGGAAGACAAGATTGGGATGACAAGGTATCAATCATATTATGGGCTTACAGGACAACTTATAAAAGGCTGAACAAAGCCACACCATTTCAATTGGTGTTTGGCATGGAAGCCATTCTGCCAGTTGAATTCATGTTACCTTCTCTAAATAGCGTGTGCAGGAGGGTTGGCTGATGAGAAAGCACTGGAAGAAAGAATTGATGAACTAATGAAGTTGGATGAGAGATGATCACTCACCAGGTGGAGCCAAACAACAAAAAAAGAAAAAAAAAAGCATGGCATGATCACCACATCAGAAACAAGAAGTTTGAGGTTGGGTAGATGGTCTTACTTATATGATTCTAAGTTTTTGCACCATCTTGGGAAGTTGAAGGTCCATTGGTTAGGTCCCTATAAAATCTCATACATCCTTGACTCGGGTGCATGCCAGTTACAAGTGCTGGATGGAATGAAATTTCTGGACACTTCAATGGGAGTAGGTTGAAGCCCTACTATAAATAAGTCTTCTTGGTGTTTGTAAATAAGGTAGTTTTTCCAGTTAGTTTAGAATTTCCTTTATGCATTTCTTTTCTTGTGTTTCCCTTTTGTGTTGTTGTTTTGTTTTGCACCTTGGGCACGGTAACCCTTATTACTCTTTGAGGATTTTTGAGTGCGCAGAGGACCACACATTATTTTAGTGTGGGGTGGAGTAATGTGAAGGAGAGCATGGGTAAAGTGCCAAGGAAGTTGTGTTGAAAATCCCGTTGAATGGCCCTATTGAAAGAGGTGCATGGAAAGAAAAGATGGAAAAGGATGATTGGTGTCAAGATAAGGCTACTCTCTAAATCCCACATACAAAGGAAGAAAAAGTGCATAAGCAACATGAGGTAGGCGAGAGAAAAAATCAGGATAGAAGAAGTGCCTTTGGCATAGGTGATGCACGTGCAAGAGTCTCCTATCTAGATGGATTGGTTGCATGTGCCAGAAGGTTGGAAGATTACCCGCATAGGGTTAGGCACGTGAGTTAAAGCACTAAAGTCAAGATTTGTTTGAAAAATCCACATTAAATGTAAAAAGTATGGTGGTAGGTGAAGTAGCATTTAATGCTTAAAAAGGGAAAAACTATAAATAGAGGGTCGAGGAACTTCATTATTCACTTTGCATATAAGGAGAAAGAAGCACTTTTTGCATTTTTGCAAACTAGGGCTTCCAAAAACTGATCCGTGTGAAGAAAAAAATTTAAAGAGATTGAGCATGGGTGACTAGTGTGGATCTACGAACCAGAAAAAAAGGGATTTCATGGGCATAAAAGAGTTGTGAGGAGGCATCATCTTGTGAAAGGATTATCCCAGCTAGGGTTTGAAGAACTAGGGCACATGGTTTAAGGAATTTTCTTCACAAATTTGAGATCTAAGGTGGGAAAGAGTGAAAGAACAGAGTTACAAGAAGTGATTAAAGTAAGAAAACCTAGACAATGGCACCCAAGAAACCAGTTAGCACACCCAAGAAGGGCAAAGGGCAAGGGAAAACAACAAGAAACCGACACACATACAAATGAAGAGTGGTATGCAGAAATGTAGTACCCAGATGGAGTAATGCTAGGGAAGGAGTGGGAGTCCCATCTAAGGAACATGTCTATAAATGACTATAATCATCGTATGAGCATGATCGAGAAGGAGATGGCACTTGGAGCTAGTGCACCCAAAAATAGAAGGACACCAGAGGGCTTGCCCATCTATAACGATGACGTGAAGGTCAAGTTGGAAAAGGTAGGGTTATTACAACTCTTTGAGTTGCCTTACTTTGGAAGCCTGAGTGCCTCTATCAATGGCTGATGTCATGCGCATGTGCATGAGGACTACTTCCATTTCATGGGGGCACAAGATGCATTACCCCTCAACTCATCTCACATTTCACAGGCCTCATCTATGAAGGAGATGGTTTGGAAGATGACCTAGGTGATAAGGAGGCAATTAAGGAGACTATCGCTACCTACGCGTACAAAAAGGGGTCAAGATATTATGATATCACAGACATCAAGGACCCAGTAATGAGAATGGCCACATCATCTGTGACCAAGTTAAATGGCTAGGAGAGATGGACCCAGGTCAATAAGCCATGGTTACATGTTTGCAAAAAATCTCAGAGGGCACCATCTACAACTTGTCTATGTTCATCATGGGATGAGATTGTAAGTCTGCGAAGGAAGGAGACAGGATCCTGTTTGGTAATGTCCTACTAATAAATCATTTTTTTTAGAGATTGGAGTACCTGATGCATCAAAAAAATTCATATGGGAGTACCCAGAGGACCCTTCACCCACAAAAAGATTTGAAAAATACGCATGTGACTCCATGACAACCATGCACAAGGCACACCTAGAGAAATGGTATACGCCTAAGGAACATTTCGGGGAGAATGGAGGATTCCCAAACAACTGCCAATGGCCACCAAAGGAGAAGCAAAATTTGTTGTGTACCAACATTTCTACCTGGGTAGGTTCAAACTATAGATGAGACATGGAGCCCATGGTGCAAGCTCCCCTTCACTTCACAGCTCAATACTTCCAAGTGGGAGTAAACAGGTTTAAAGAGTCCAAGAAGCTAAAACTAGACCTTGGTAATCTGGACCAGGAGCACAGGAAATGTGCAAAGGGTTGGTCTACCCTAGAAAAGCACATGCATACGTGGAGAGGTACGTGTCACATGAAGTACAAATGACAAATCCCATGACCTTTCCCATTACAGGAGGATCCATGGCATGCGTGTGTACCTCCGCATAAGACCCAAATCGAGAGAAGGGCACATATTTGGAAAATGAGGTATCTATGCTGGGGATCCAACTAGGAAGAAACCCACGCCCAAGTAGGTGGAAAAGGAGCCAGAGAGGAAATACCAAGTGTTGGGAAACACAGTAATAGGCTCCCCTAGGGACAAGTGCTAGGACAAGCATGTATTCACACAAGAAGAGGCCCTTAGTCAAGGAAAAGACTCCAGAGCCAGAAAATCCATCAGACAAGGAGTCCTCGGGAGAAGAAGAAATAGTCACCTACACCAAAATCCCTAGTTAGGAAGAAGTAGAGGCTAGAAGAGGAGACCACCTCGGAAGATACTGGAAGTTTGGACAAGCACATAGGTGAAGAGGAAGCTAGCGAAGAAGATGTCAGTGGGGAAGGCGAGCCGAAAAAAGGAACAAGGGCCACCTATTTTCAACGTACATGATTCGGATGAAGAAGGTGGAGAAGAGGAGTAGGGGTTCCTCTTCATGTGGCATGAAGATAGCCAGGAAGGGAGAGGCACCCAAGACATGAGAAGTGAGGAGAGATGGCACATGAGACATAGAAGGCCCCAAGCCTTATGGTGGAGCAGATACCCAAGGTGGTAGAGAGAGAAGAAACAAAGGCCATTGAGACCTTGGAGGAGGAGAAGTTGAAGCACAACATGTGAGCCAATGTTAAATGAGGAGGAGGAGAGAGCACGAAAAAGGACCACGGCAGCACTGGAGGCCCCATTTTAACTATAAGTATTCCTAAGGGCACACGCACGGGAGGAAGGCACATAGGGGAGGAGAGGCCAAGGATGGGTTACATTGATGACCCCAACAAAGTGTTTCACACATGGTTCCAAAGCATGATTCCATAGAAGAAGAGCTCATAGCCATGTCATCTTTTGACAAGGAGGCTACCTACCCATGGATGAGAGGAAGATGCTCTCATGGGAAATTGAGTCCCATCTTGATGAGCTAGAATTTGAGGTAAGCCACGGGGAAATAATAACATTTCCAGGGCCAACATAAAGACAACCCCATGGTGAACACTCAGCTAGCTCTCAGATGAACAATTGTGTAATGCACTAAACAAGGTCTCCATTGAAATCGAGGCTAGACTCTTTGGGGAATGATAGAATCAAAGATCTGGAGGAGGACCTGAAGAAGAAAGAGGAAGAACTAGCTGCACAAGGGCCAAGGAGCTTAGCCAGAGAAACTAATCAATGCCCAGTTGCAGTCGTGAGCTAAAAGATGAGAAGGCCAAGGTGGGTGTGGTATACAAGAAGGTGGAGGCTATAAATAATGCTATAGTATTGAAGCATCTAGACCTAGCACCCTCCACGCGTAGAAGTATGGATCTGCTTTAGGATGCCTAGAGGATTTAACAAGAGTCCTCACCATGGAAAGGCAGTCGTTAGCCTTGGAATCTATAGAAGAAGTGGCCACGCGCTTGGAGAAGGAAGATAAATTGAAGGTCATGGCATTCGTAGTAGAGTACAACAAGGTTCTTGCTGATATAAAAGTCACTTCCCAGACTGAGGCCACATATGACAATTGCGCGAGATAGAGACAAAGTGGCAGGCATCTTGGTCACCACTCATGAAGAAGTAGAACTCAAGGAGTTCTAGGAAAAGAATAAAGGGAATAGGGTAGAAAGGGACAAAATCCTTGCTACGAGGTCAAAAGAAAATCTGAAGCCATTGAAGCCTTAAGGGGTTCAATTAAAAACTAGTTGAAGGAACTGTACCCACAGATTACGCGAGAATGGATGTGCTTGGATGATGTGGGCAAAGAGTTAGAGAAAATTTCCAACACCATAAGCACACAGGAAATGGGCTATGTTTTGATGAGGTGAGCACCCTGGTTGGTGACCTCTATCAGAAAGTGCAAAATGAAGTCGATGCCTGGAACAAGTTGGAGGCCGACTTGCAAAAGGATTTTCCTAGCCTTTTGCAGTGATTCCATCATTCCTATTCTTTTTCCATATTCTTTCATCCCCTTATTCTTATCCCATGGTGTAAGTCCACCATATTCTTTCCTTCTAGAGAAGTGTTCCCATGGATGGATGAACAAAGCATAGTGTGGGGGGTAATGTTGGGCCCCTAAGATATTGGCTAAGTACAAAAAAGGTGCATAGGCACGCAAGGCCTAGTTGAAGAAAAGCACGCAAGGATAAAGCACTAGGGCAGGGTTTAGAGAAGGTTTTAAGGAAACCCATGGCACACACACGTGGAGATAAACCAAGGGTTTGGACTTAGCCATTTTGGGTTTTTGCAGAACACATGAAAATCATGACCCACTACACATGCATGCGGAGTGGATAAGGTGCCAGCTTGGTGACAGGTGGCCCAGGAAGGAGCATGCCTGGGTAGAAGCTTCTAGAAGCTCATCATGGTAAAAGTGGAAAGCTCAGGCCTGAGGAGCATGCTCACATGGAGGACCACATTCAGACACTTGGCATCAGATCTAAGGCCATTGGAGGATGAGTTGGCAGCCCAGAAAGCCTATATATACAAGCACTGCATAGAAGGAAAAACAACAACCAGATAGTGGGCGGAGCTCTGCAAAAATACTACAAGAACTCTGTTAGTTTGGGAAATTATGCTTAGGGAAGGATGTATCAAGGGTATGGGGTTATAAATTTCTTTTGTGAGCCTAGTCATATGAGTCCAGATATAATGCATGACTATGGTCTACTTCTCTGTAACATTTTTTAATGACTCCATGAATATAATGAGGTTACCAGTTTACAATGAATATGAACATTGATGATTCTAATGCATACATCTTTCTCATAAATTCTTTTGCATTTATGTTTATGATTAAGTATGAGTGTTTGTACAAATTCTTTCTATTTTGGTATAAGTTATCCAATATGTTAAGCATTTTTTATCTGGAATGACTGCAAGGATCTAGAAGCCGTTATGAGCTTATGAGCTCTATGATGCTTGTATGTTGAAGTAGCAGCATTGATAGATGACTTTACCAATATAATGACATCATTAGGCCAATACAACATGTTGTAGAAGTTTTGAATGGTGAAGGGTTAGTTGGAATGGTATAGTTATGTCCTTTATGTTCAAATTTTACACAATGATGTAAGGTTGAAGGGACACAACTCATGACATGGATCCAAGGTTGGCCAAGTAACATGTTGTATTGAATTCCCCCTCTAAGAAATAGAATAATTTTGGAATGATATACAGGGGCCCAAACAAACATGGTGAATGATGGTGCTAAGGGAGGAAGTGATGACATCATTAAATGAATGCAACATAAGCTTGGTAATATTATGCATGAAATTGGTAGGGATGCACATTTGGTTATATGCATGGGAGGAGATGATGTTGATGTTGACACCACCATTGATCATAATGCATCAAACACATATATTATCAATGTAAAAAAAAATAAAAAGGGTAGGATCGGGATCATCAAAGTGGAGAGGTACAATATTTTTGTCGAGAGAAACCAAGCATGACTACTTGATGAGTGGTAGTGGGTGTAGAGGAATGGGATGCATTGGTGAGAAAAGCCACATGGTGAGGGGTGATAATAGAGGCCATGGTTGTAGGGCCATTAGGTAAAACCTCAATGGATTGCAAAACCTCCATGAGGTCCCGTCGATGGGATTCTTGAAGTTTGGACAAGGTCATACAAAGACATTTTTAGAGGAGATTAGTGTAATTGTTTTATCATTTTACGATGGGAACCCCATCAGAAATAGGTTATGTGGGTCCTCGAATGGTAATTATTGGTGTAAGTGCAGATGGTATATTGGAGTCTTGGATTGGTGGATGGGTTGGTTGCTTTCTCCTTTCCTTTGTCTTTTTGGGCATGAGTGGCAACTTGGATCATGTTAATCTGAGGAAGAGAGGTGGATGGAGAAGGTGTTTCATGAAAAGTATAATGACATGATGGACAAAAACCTAGTGCGGGATAATAGCCTTGTGAAATGAGTAGGGTGTACTGGCATTTTGGTGGGGTTTTGGCTAGCTCTCTTATGTGGACCATGTTGATCTCAATTTTGGAGGAGGATAAATGGGTTATGGAGGTGGTGATGTAGGTTATTGAATAGGTAGTGGAATAGGATGGGTGATGATAGGTGAAGGTGAAATATTGTCCTTGTCTATAAGATCATCATCATCAAATTTTCTTTAGGAGGACATAGTTAAAGGAGAACAATTTTAAGAGCCTTACAAATTTCTACATCATGCCTTGACACATGATGGTAGGCACAAATTTTAGTATTGTCAAACCCTTTTGGTTTGGGATTGAGTGGGTTGTAAGGTCTAAGGGGTGGCAATGTGATGACAGAGGTCTCTAAAAGGTTAGCTATAATGTTGGCGTAAGACCCTACCAATGGATCACAATGTGAGGTGAGTGGGGGTCTAGATTGAAGTGTGGATGATTTTGTGGGAGATGCGTCACGGTGGTGGAATTGGATGTGAAATGGGTTTGACCAATAGTTTGGTAGGTGGTACTATTTTAGATTTGATTGTACCTTCTTGGGTAAAGGCGTAATATATGAACTAGCAATAGAAGGTGTTATAGGCTTAACTACTACTTTGGAGGGTAGTGGGTTTTTCAATTTTTGTTGCACCTTCCTAGGTAAAGGTGAGGAAGAAGCATGTGATGTGGAAGGGAAGGTAAATGGTGAAAGAGGATGAGTTAGCCAAGGTGATAAAGGAGGTTCGATTAATTTTGTTAGTAGAGGCAAGGTAGAAGGTATGGGTTGAAGAGAAGGAAATTTCATAGAGTGCGATAGAGGTTAATATAGGTGGTGGGGGTATAGGTGGTAAGAAATATGTAGATAATGACAAAGGTGTATGTTAGGTAAGGTTGGTGTAATTAAATATTGTGAAGAAGAGGCGGGCTGGTATGCTTTTGATTTGCCTTGGATAGGAGGTTTCTTGGCTAAGGTCGATGAGTGATGCCCTCGGATGGAGGGTAATGGTGAAGGTGATAGAGGAGTAGTGGGAAAAGCTGGTGTATGTAGTGAGAAGGTTGTGGTCTTCCTTTTAGTTGGGGAATATTTTTTAGTGAGCTTTGGAAGATGTGGATAAGTCCAATTTGATAGGAGGGGCGGACTAGGCTTGATGTTAGCATGACACCCAATGTGGTGATGGCTCTAGACATAGGGGAAGGTGTAGATACAGGTAGGTTCTTAGGCATAGGAACAAGTTTGGTTGTTGGTAAAGGTTTGGATGTAGGTGAGGGTGATGAAGAAGAGGCTATTTCAATAGGCATGGTCATGGTTGATTTGGTCATCTGAAATACCTTTGGATAAATCATGGAGGTATCAATAGGTGATATTTTCATTTGGGTTGAAAAGGGTAGCCGAGATGTCCCCAAAGCATGGAATTATCAACATAATCCAAGTGATCAACCATGTGTGAAAACAAAACTATTTTAAGAGGAGATGACATTGGTTTAGTAGCAATCCCTATAAAATATGTCTATGAGATAGGGAATTGGTTGGCTTTGGACTCATGGGTAAGAGATCTGAGAGTAGATCAACGAGATCCTATAAGGCTAATGGGGAATTGTCACCAATAGGTAGTGGCACGTCTAAAGGATCTCTTATGGGTAAAGGAGATGGTAGGTGGGATGAGGTAGGTTCCTCTTTTGGTGGAGAGGAAGGTGAGTGTGACTCTCCCATGGGTAGGAGAGTTAACACCACAGGTTGTTTGTTAGGTTGCGAGGTGGGTGGTGAAATGGTATCAAATGATATTTTCGTCTCCTTCGTGGGTGATGGGGGATATGAAGGGGAATCCTATGTGGGTGAAGGATTAGATGAAATAGGATCCTCCATGGGTAAAGGATCTCATGCTAGAATCTCCTCGATGGAGGGAATAGGAGGAAATTAAGGAAGGGCTGATATGGTTTCAAACACATCATAGACCTCACAAACATTACTATCATTAATTGAAGGTTAACCAGTTTGTTTATATGACAAGGTGTGATTAGGAAATGGATTCTTAAAGATATGTAAGTTCTGATTTTCCGGTGTATTCGGGTTGTCTAAGACAAGATATCCATTGTCTAATATTTTCTAGACAAAGTTTATGAAGGTTATACAATTACCATCACTATGAAATTTTACACAATGGTAGTTGTAGTAATCACGTTCCTTGTACCATGTAGGCATAGGATGAGTAGGGTCAAAACTAGTATGTGGTTTGATGGGTGGTAGAGAAATTTCTCCGAAGCTTTAAGAAGTTTTTCTAATACTAAAGAATAAGGCTCCCCGATTGGAGTGTACTTTCATTGCTCTCACCTAAACTAGAAATCTTGAATGGGAGAAAGGTTGGAAGAAGGTTTTGATTAATTGGATGGGTGAGATGGGCCAGCTTTTAAAACTACCGCATTGGCAAATCCTTTTGCTTTGGAATAGTTGTTTTGTGGTTTGGAAGAGGAAGAGGCCTCATTTGACTTTAATTCAATGTTTTTGTTACGTAATTAAATTTTCTTCTCTTCTATGGCACGAATTTCAATTTTTCTAGCCATGGTGAATGCTTAATCAAAGGTACGAAGGTTTGACTTGGAGAGTTAGTGAGATGTACTCGACACAAGCCTAGTGAAAAAATCTATAAGCTCAGTTTGAGGTAGATGGAATGTAAGTTGGTTTATGAGGCTCCGCCAATGAGTGACAAAATTTGTGATAGAATCATCGTTGTATTATTGTGTTGAAGTACAATTTGTTCATGGTGACCTTCTTGATGATATTAATTAAAAATGGTCTAAAAAGGCTTAAACCACTTAATTAAATGAGATAATAGAATGAAAAGGTAAACTACTAAACCAATCTAATGAAAGTCTATTTAAGGACATTGGGAATGTCCGTAAGAGTAGAAACATCATCATGAGTGATTAAATAACACCCATGTTTGAAAGACCATAAGTGTTGTTGCAGTCTTCTTTTCTATTGAACTAGTTGAATTTGGGCATTTCCCAGGTATGTGTAGGGTATGAATGAATGGGAATAGGCAGATGAATGGGATCATTGCATATTTCATTGTATGTTAAAAAGAGTTGTGAGAGCCAAAACTTATGCTTCCAATGTTTATATCTTTTCCATCATCATTTAATAAGGTCATTGGTAGATTCGTGATGACCGAAACCCCTCTAGCATAAGGTGGTTGATGATGAATGTATGATGTGGACATAATTCTAGTAAATGGTGGTGTTGAGTACAAGAACTATGAGGGGGAATAGATACAGGAAAAAAATATCCTGAATAGGTGATATATGAGATAGGTGGTTGTTGGTGATATGTGTAAGTAGGTGGGGTGGATGTAGTGATCCTTGTAGTGATTGGAGGTAAAGATTACGGGATGGAAAGGATGATGTTTTGGAATGGGGTATGGGTTACCGACACCATGGGTGGCTATGATGTAATAATATATACAAGGTGGCGGGTGCAAGCGGGCTATGCTCAAGGTGGCTAAGAAGGAATGGCTAACACCATGTGCAGAGCAACTAATATCAAAAGTGTGACCATGTTACAGTGTCATATTCATTGATGACATGGGGTCAAGTTGGGATACTACGGGTGGTAAGGTGGAAGAAGTTAAGGCCGAGTTAGTACTAGCGATGTAGAAATGGGGCGAGGAAGGGGATGGACAAAGGTATGTCATATACTAGTTGTCTTGATGAATCCTGAGTAGATGAATGTGTAAGATAATGTTGTAGAGGCAATGGGATTATGGTCAAGAGTCTTTTGAACTCCTCGTCACCGGTACTGATGGTAATGGGCTAAGTAGGATCCATAGGTGACAATATGGAAGGTGGTGATGGGCTAGGTGGGAGTGGTTGAAGGCTTGTGTGAAATATAAGGGTGTTGGCTTGACTATGATTCAAAACCATGTGAGTTGGCGTAGGCTTGAAATCTATTCTCTATAAATGTTATAGAAAAAACAAAAGAAATAGAGAAAAATAGTTACGGGGAAAAATAGGTCATTGTTTTAATTAAAAAATTAAAAATAGGAACCCGAGCAGTGGTTGGGTTAATGATGATGATGATAGGGTGACCGATGCTGCCTAGGTTAATTGATACTAGTTACTGTAAGAAATCAAAAGTTTTACAAATGGGGCAAAAACTGATGAAAATGAGACAAGACTAGATTTGATAATGATTTTAAAGATCCGGGGTATGATGATATGTCCGAGGAACTTAAAAAGAATAGAAAATGTGGTGAGTGATGTTTTTGTAAAATGACCAAAAAGAAGATAAATGACACTTGACGTTGATCATCTTTGTGAAATTTTAAAAGATGGAGAAAGTTGATTTTTTGTGACTTAAATCAGGTAAAATATCAACCTAGAAATCTGAGTATGATAGTGATGGACCCTAACACACTCAAAAAAATTCAGAATACACCAACTATAATTATGGAGTGTGAAAGGAAGAAATAAAAATGGAGAACACGTCCTCTTAACTCAAAACATAAATCAAGATAAAGTTTTTAAAAAAACAAAATCCTATGGGTGAATTTTATGTTTTAGCTTATGTTATTTAAGACTGATTCATGAACAAAATAGAGTGTTTGGTTTGATAGAAGGTGTCCTATGAAAATTTAAGATATAAGGATGGTTTCAGGTAAAGTTTTGGCGGGGGTGGTCCTTTCTATGATATAATTACTAGATAAAGAAACTAGTTGGGCACCCACTATCAATCCTCTAATCATGTGATCCTTGAAAAATTCTTTTATGTAGGAGGATGTTTAAGAAGATGTGTAAATTATATAAGTGGTTTGGTATAGAGAGACAATGTGCAAGTGAACTACGATTAAATTACTCAACCATCAACTAGGCATGACTTCCAACGTATAGGTTGCCCTCAAATTAATGTGAGCTATAATGCAACATTCCATAATGAAATGCAAGTGTTTTAAGCCCAAATCTAGAATTACGTTTGATGTAGCAAATGGAGAATAGGAAGAGGGATGCTCTTTCACTAATGAAATGTAGTAAAAGGAAGACATGTTCTTTTTGAAGCACTAAAAGTACAATTTATTATAGACAATAACAAGAAGGAGAATATTCTAGAGAAGAAAATTAATGTGTGTTGATCAAAGAACACTTGATAGAACTCACAAAATAAGTATGTAAGGGAAAACATGCCAAGTTTAAGGGCATGAATGGGTAAGAAGAATGCACGCATGGAGTAGAAGTTCAATATTCGGGACTTAGCTGATTTTGAGCATGAAGACTTATTTTTAGAATAGGGCATGCGTAACACACCAACAATGCAGATACATGCATGCCACACATTGTCTATCTTTGGAGGATCAGATCGAAGAATTTTTCATGGAGATGAGCTAAGAATAGGATCGTCACTTTAGTTAACTATAAGAGTTCTATAGATAACACACTTGCATGTGTGGCTATGCCTATAAAGTGTGTCATTATTAATAGAATGTGACCTATTTTTGAATAAATAAGCGATGAAGGTCAAGTCCCACCCTATATATGTAGTGAATTACCTAAGAGATAGAGAGGAGAGATATATAGGTATATGTAGAGCGTAAGAGGTAAACATAAAGAGATATGTGCATATGATTGGATTATTGTATCAGATCCATGCACGCATTGGTATAGAATGCCATTATTGTAAGGAGCTTCTATATTTATTAAAAGATAGATTTAATGGATAAATCTAAGTGTCATTCCTATGTGTAATTGAGTAGTGCATGTTCTTGATTCAATCATGATTATTGTTTAAGTTTGTTCTTTCATAGATTTGAATATGGCATGCATTGTAGAATGATGGATTAGTTATGGATCTATATGTTTCTTCCTTCATCATGCTAACATCCTACTACAACAACCCTAAAGAGGGACCTGGTACCTTTGTGTGCTTCAGGTGAGCACTTAGTCTAGGATGAGTGATGTTTCAGTGTGTCTAGGGTGTTATCTAGTAAATTCTAGGCTGCATCATTGGTTCCATTGCCAAGACCTCTTTTTCAGTTGTTTTCAGGATGGTTCACGATGAAGATGTACCGGTTAACTCTAGCAAGTATTGAGGAGTGGATACATGACCTAGAGGAAGAATATGCATGACGGTTCCATAGTGGATCTAATTTTAACGCACGCACTTGGGTAGAACAAAATCTGTATGACAACTTATATGAGAGTTTTTTTGCCATCTTTCCAATAGAAATTTTATAAGTGGTTGATTGCTTATGCATCTAAGTGAAATTGAAGGTATCGCGCACTTTCGGGCATAAGAATAATTTTAGGCCCTTTATGATGATGATTTGATTTGGATTTACACTATGGATACATGGTTTCATGGTGTTGTAAAAAGTCATATTCTGTAATATTCAATTTCAACATATTCTTGCCTAGAGGTAGCTGAATTCCAGTTTTTGCAGTATCCTAGAGGAGCATACTTGCAAGGTATTCCACTGGCGATCAAGATCTTGATGGTAACTTTGAACCTAGAGAGTAAACCGATGGCTAACTAAACTTCACCACGTGCGAGGCAGGAATAGGTTTGGTGAAATATAGTAGACCTAGTAGTAGAAAGGTAGAGAGAGGAAAGGAGGCTTAAGTATAATGAGGCACGTGAGAGGGAGATAGAGAAGCAACTGTACCATTACATAAAGTATGGCATTGAGGAGAGAGATGGATCATGAAGGATTTAAAGATCATGTAGAACATGGAGCGAGCATCGAGGACTCCCCCATCTTAAAAAGCATCACGGAGATCCCCTTGGCTTCACACAGAAGTGTGCCAACAAAGACTACTTGGGCCGTGGGCACGCATCTTAATCCACCTAGTGACCTAGCCCTTGCACTTGGTTTTCTAGTATCTAGTATGACAAGTAACCAACAAGATAACTTGGGAAGTAGGAGAGTAGGAGTAAGTTAGGGAGAAAGTACATCAATGGTAGATAGACAGATTCAATGTTATTTGGAGGAACATTCTTAGGCACATCATCCACACAAAATGTGAGCACGTAGAATGTTGGATTCACCTCTGGAAGTGGAACTACCTCATAGAATACATGGGTTCGTATATAGTACTACTATTTGAAGCACAAGGAGTACATCTACAAGTTCTATTCCAGCTATAGGTGGAGGATTAAGATGTATAGGTGGTTCTAGTTCTAGTGGATCTGGTGGTTCTAGAGGAAGAGGAAACATAGGAGGTTCTAGGATCAAGTGGTCAATGCCCGCAACAACCATAGAATATCTATATGGAGATGTCTCTTTGTCTCCCATAGTATAGAGGTATAGAGGATGCTACCAAACATGTGCATATGTGTGAAATCTTATGGAATGTGAAAGGGATCATGGCTTCTAAGTATAAGGCAAGTCAATTTTCTACTACATTACAAGGATGTGCACACAAATGGTATAGGAAGTTTGACCCTGATCAAACTTGCATGGATTATGCAACATTGAAGGATGTTTTCCTAAAAGAGTTATATATCCCAGAGTTTGAGCAAAAGAGTATCATCGCACTCAAAGATATCAAGAAAGGAACTACTGAGATTGTACATGAGTATGATGCCCATTTTAAGACACTTCTATCTAAGTTGTCTTATGATATTCACTTCAGCCAACATGCACAATGGTTTTTTGGAGGATTGATTACACCATTCAGAAGAGCATTGTCACATAAGACATATACTAATCCACACAAAGCACTAGAAAAATATTTGTGTGCTGAGGTAGTTGGGAACATTGACATTGGCATTAGTCCATTATTAGAGGCACAAATTGTAGCTATGGAAAAATAGTTAGAGAAGTTATCAACGAATTCAGCCCATGAAATGTGCTTAGGGATTTGGTGTATAGATTGTGAAGTGGAAGGTCACACCAAGGATAGTTTCCCTCATAGATCTATACATTCATTGTTATTAGACTATGAAATCTATCATTTGAATCATGATGCTAGCCACTGTCCTTTGTTACAACACGTAATAAGGAAGAATGCATCCTACTTTTGCAATATTTCTAAATCCACGACCCATGATACTGAGGATTGTCGATTGATTGGTTAGATCCATGATGCTATAGACATTGGGGTATGACAGACAAGTGTAACGGATAACTCTAAGGACAAGAACGAGCACCAGGATTGGGATCATAATCAACCACACTATGACAGGAATGAGGGCCATTTTAAAGGAGGTCATGGAAGAGGATGTGGATATGGAGGATGAGGTCTGTGGTGGAGGAAGAAGCAATTTTCCTCAAGGAATGTGCTATACATGTGGATCCCCTAATCATTATAGGCACGAATGTCCCCAGAATGTTACATGTTCTTTCTATGGAAAGAATCATAGCTATGAGGAGTTCCCGGACTTATATGAGCATCTCAATAAACAACATAAGTAGGAAAACAAAGGCACGGGATGGTTAGGATCCAACATGTGGAGGAAAACCAATGGATGCCCAAGATAGCACCAGAACTTGAGGCCTTAACTATGAAGATTACCACACATGCTGAAGCGGCACGTGCAAGAGAGGCATTATACTAGAAGCCTACAATCATTAAGGAGGAGGTTTTGCATGCAAGGTACCCAGATCCTACCCATTAGAAGGAAGTCTATCAAGAGACCATGGAGGTCCTCAAAAATATTCAAGGTAAAATATAATGTTTAAAAGAGTAGTCTAGAAAGATGGAACAAGAAAGAAGTAGGGAAGGTCCCCTCTGATATTGATGACATCAGAGAGGTGTGTAAAATGTTGCACCAAGAGAATATTATTCCATTATTAGGGAATTGGTTGAAGGGGAACACTCCATGTGAAAACACTGAGAATGAATGGTAGATCCTACATGCAAATATTCCCCCTGATAGCATTGACTATGATAAAGAGATCACTCTGAATGTTGTTGTAGATGGATGGTTGTTGAGCAATATTTTGATTGATATAGGTGCGAAAGTCAATGTTCTTACTTTAGATGCATGGGTGTAAATGGGGAGACCTCCATTACAACCATCATCTAATGTGTTGTTTATGGCAAATAGGACTAAGGCCACTCCCATAGGAGTTTTGAAGGATGCATCCATAACTATACAAGGGGCCAAATTCACTAGGGATTTTGAGGTATTAGCACTTGCAGAAGCAGACAATTTTCCAGCCTTTCTTGGACGCCCTTGGTGTTATGCAAATAATGCTGATTTGAGATTCAATAAGGGGTATATCAGCTTTAAGAACAAAGAGGAAAGGGTTGTGATACCTTTGATAGATGAGAATTCTACACCATATGTTGAGCCTCTAAGTGAGTAGGAATTAAATAAAATCTATGTACGTGTTATTTAGGACCCATAGGTCAATGAGCCATCAAAGGAATGCATTGTACAATGGGAGGATTCTCACTCTATTAGTGATACTATGCATATTGCTTGTGACAATTGGGCTCATGGTACATATGAACTAGTAGGACACGAGGTAAAAAGCATGGTTATGTGCAAGAATGGAATTTTTCTATTTGACGAAGATAGGTAGCGCAGTTCTGGTATACGAGGAGTAGAAGATATTCCTGTATTCTTACAATCCATGGAGGCATAGTGGATAGAATAGGTCAAGAGAAGAGACATGTTAGCATATGTCTTTCACAGATAGCATGTTGAAACTGCTTTGGTGGGTAGTTCTTAGAGATAATCTTATGGATTAGAAGGTGATCGAAATCGGTTTATCTACTAGGTTTGTAAGAAGTAGTGCACCTACGTAGATTTGCACTTATAATGGTGATCAACTTGTTCAGCACCACATTCAACAGTGTGAGAGACTCTAGATAGCAGGATAAGAAGCATTACCACCTTCACTCTGGGTGCATAAATTATATTCCACTCTACAAGGGTACACACACGCTTGGTATGTATATGTAGAACTAAATTAAGAGACTGGAAAATGGAAAAATTTGACTACAGGAATGATCCAGACCTTTGTCTACTTTTCTTCCCAACCTCCAATAGAAGAGGCATTAAAATTTGTCAAGTGGTTAACCATGGGAGATAGTGCAAAGGAGGAGGAACTCATATAGGAATTATTTGGCGAGATAGAATCAGGCACACATTTTTAAGAAGAAGGAGAAGACTCCATATTGCTTGAACGTGCTTTTCTTGAGAAAGAAAAAGGAAAGATGGTGTACATCATGGATGATAAGGAAGTTGAAAACCTGGATATTGACCATTCACAGGGGGTGCGTGAGGTCTTGGATAGTGTAGATAAGGATATGCGTGCATACCATGAACCAATGAAGAAAAATAAGGTCAATATAGGATCAAGGCTGAGCCCAAGGAGGTCATAATTAGAGACTATTGATCAGAATCAAAAGTGGAAAAGATCATTAAGTTACTTAGGGATTATCAAGACTTATTCCTCGAGAGTATCATGAACTTAAAGGTGTGCATGAATCACTTGGGAAATGAAGATAAAACGTAAGGAAGGTGTGTCCAGTGTGAAAAGAGACCTTACAAAAATGAATCCTAATTTGTATGAAAAGGTAAAAGAAGAAATTGATAAAATGTTGAAATCTAGAATTATCAAGCCCCTTGATGAGTCAGAATAGGTTAGTCTAATGGTGATTAGTATCAAGAAAGATGGAATAATTCAAATATGTGTGGACTACAAGGAGCTAAATGTTGCATGTGGAATACATGAAGAATGTTTATGCACAGAGGACTGCACATACTTTTAGTGTGGGGTGGTTGGAGTTATCCAAGTAAAAGACTGTGGGAATTGAAAGGTGAAAGGAATAAGCTGCTATGGGTGTGCTTTAAGTCAAAAAAATATTGCTTCTCAAAAGTGACCAAGGATGGAGATGAATGAAAGGAAAATATAAAGTGAGGTAAGTAGAGGCCATGATAACTACCAAGAGAAGGTACAATGATGAGGTACTCGGGTGCAAGGGCATGTGCGAAGATAATTCTATGACCATAGGGTAGGAAGGCACGCTAGAAGGTTATAGCTGGGGCGCGAAGATGTACCACGTAAAATGAATGAATTTGGTCAATGAATGAGAGGATATTTGGTAGGTGAAGGAGCAATAAATGCATCAAAATTTGAAAAATTATATAAGGATGGGATGTAAATTCATTTTTACTATTGCAACTAAGATTATTTGAGGAAAGAGCTAAGTGCGAAGAGCCGAGTGATTGGGTTAAGGTGTGAAGGGTGTGAAACCAAGCATGAAAAACAAATCTATGCGAAAAGAAGCTTGCATCCCCGATGGTGAAGGGTTTGAGCGAAGAAAGGTGATAGAGAGGAGTTAGGGAATGAATTTTCCACCTAGGGAATAATTGAATCGAGCTAGGGTTTGATTCACAAATTACAGAGTTAAAGAGGAGACGATTGCAAGGTAAAAATGACACCCAAGAAGGTAGCTACAACATGAGAAAAAGGAAAGAAGAAGATGGATCTTCTAGAAGGAAGAATGACCTCAATGTCCAACATTGTGTTGGTTCTGCAAAATGAAAAAGGGGAGATTGTGAGGGATGAATTAGAGTCCATTGTTGTGGACATTCTAGAAAAATTAGAACAAGCACTCACTGAATGGTAGGCCTTGGAGGCTAGAATAAAGGAGTATCCAGAGTTGATACTTCAAACTGATACAGAGGAGGCTACCTCATAAAAATTATTTATTCATTTACATCCTTTCATTCTTATTCTTCCCATTCTTCTATTATGTACTTCAATTTTTGGAGATACCCATTATCGTGGTGACAATGATAAGATTAGTGTGGGGTAATGTTTATCGAGAACACTTGACAAAACTCACACAAGAACTCCATGGGAAAATAGGCCGAGTTTAAGGGCACAAATGGGTAGGAAGAATGCATGTGCGAGAGAAGAAGTTTAAAATTCAAGACTTAACTGATTTTGAGCATGAAGATCTATTTTTAGAAGAGGGCGTGTGGAACACACCAACGATGTAGAGACGTGCACGCTACGTATTTTCTATCTTTGGAGGATCAGATTGAAGTATTTTACATGTAGACGAGCATAAGAATAAGATTGTCACTTTAGTTAACTATAAGAGGTATATAGATAGCACACTTACATGTGTGACTATGCCTGTAAATGGCGCATGGCTATTAATAGCATGCGGCCTATTTTTGGAATAGATAAGTGGTGAAGGGAAATTCCCCACCCTACATATATGTAGTGAATTACGAGAGAGAGAGAGAGAGGAGATATATATAGGTATATGTAGAGTGTAAGAGGTAAGCATAAAGAGATATGTGCATCCTGACTAGATTATCAGAGATCCATGCACGCATTGGTATAGAATGCCATTATTGTAACGATCTTCTATGTTTATTAATAAATGGAAGTTATTGGCTAAATCTAAATCTCATTCCCGTGTGTAATTGAGTAGTGCATGTTCTTGATTTAATAATGATTATTGTTTAAGTGTGTTATTTCATAGATCTGAATATGGCATGCATTGTAGAATGATGTATTAGTTATGTATCCATATGTTTCTTCCTTCATCACACTAACATCCTACTACAACAACCCTAAAGAGGGACCTGGTACCTTTACGTGCTTTGGGTGAGCACTCAATCTAGGATGAGTGATGTGCCAACGTGTCTAGGGTGTTATCTGGTAAATTCTAGGCTACATCAATGTGAATAATTTTTGAAGGAAATAAACACATTTTTTCCTAGGAATGAAAAATGCAAAGGAACCCCTAATGGGTCCCACCGTGTGCCAAATGTTTCACCGGATTCTTAGAAAATTAATGAAATAGATAAGGGTAGTAGGCCAAGGAGGAATACCTGTTTGTGATGTCATTTAAAGGTTGTGTGCGCTTCGATTTCCTGATCCAAGTTGATTGCGAGAGCTCCCTTTTGGCTAGGAGGAACTACTTGTAAATGCAAAACAATACCACCAAATAGAGTTAAACAAAACAATGAGTGGATTGCCTAGTAAAAGCTAGATCTAGGAAGCGTGATACTTCCTAAACAAGATGTCAATCCACTTTTATATAAAAATATTAATGCTAGTTAAATCATACATGAAGTAAAGATCCTATTGGAATTGAAATGATTTAGGTATCTCATACAAAATAATAAGAAAGGTCATTCAAAAGGATTTTAAGGTGAAAACAAGAGGGTTAACTGGTGGTGTTGAGTTTGAGTCTTGTATAGGGCTTTGGGTAAGGTTTGGTAAGGATTAGAAATGGTTTTGGGATATTGGGAAGTGGGTATTAGCTCACTTTGGTGTGAGCTATCTTACTGCAGTTTCAATAACCAATGTCTATTGATCGACCGATGCCCATTAGCGAGTAACCGACGTTAGTAGGGTAAATTAACAAGAGTTCTTAGGATTCGTTTTCTAGAATCCCCATAATTTCAAAAAGGTTGCAAATGGTGAGGGTGAGGTTGTAAAGTGGTTATGAAGACTCGAGAGATGACCAGGAGAAGATGAAAATGGGTGGAAAGTCCGGGTATGATCAAGTGATGGGTTGATGGAAGGAAGGGAGTATATGGGTGTGGAGAGAAATAAACTACAGAGATGAATAAATAAATATACACAAAGAAACTAGAGATTCAATGTAGAGATGTTAAATACTTACTGGAAAATATATTAGAGGATGTAGGTGATGAAGATGATGAAAATAAAGATCTAGAGAGAAGATTCATTGTGTTCGTACCGTGGAAGTTCGGACCTTTGTGCCACGAAGTTCAGACCTTCATGCCTCTCTGTTGTGAATATGTGATCATGAAGAGGATGATGAATGGTGACCGATGTTGGTAGTGCTCCTATGTGTCTTATTTTTCTTGAGTGCTAAATAAATTCAAGTGTTACAAGTCTTTGGAAGAATGAGATCCTGAATCGATTGACCAACTTGGGAAAAGGCTTTTGGAAATGTATTTAACCTAACTAGAAACAATTAGGTGACCAATGTCGGTTGAGATATAACTGGCGTCAATCAAGGTGGGAATATCTAGGTTGGCAAAAAATATCCAGATTGTTTCTATTTTTGGCATGATCTCCAACCTTCTACCGAGTCTCAAGTGATAGATCATGGCAAGATAAGTAGGAGTCCTTTTAGGTTTGTTAATAGGAGTTAAGTCTAGGTTTTAGACTAAGTCCTAGTTAGTTAGGATAGGTTTATACTGAATAGAATGGATCAACGAGTTACATAAAAAAACTAGAAATGGTATTCAATATCCTCCATATGAGATCTTACACATATATAGGAAAGTATTTTCGTATAACCAAGGAGATTGTTTAAATAACTATCCTATGTACATGATTTGTTTAAACAAATCTAAAAAATAAAAAAAACTAAATATGTGAAGTTGTTAAACCAACTTGACATTACAAATAATATTAAACATACACACCATAATGTGAACACTAATAAAGATACCCTAACATTCCCCCTTAGTGTGAATGTGGGGAAGAACACCATCTCCAACCAAGCGGCATGCCTCACGTAGCTTTGCACATAGTCTCAATCCTCAACATTGACTGTGGGAACTACATCATCCAAGGACCGACAAACCTATTAGATGAATACATGAATTGGGACTGTTCAACCAATTCACATCAACCATCAAGTCAATTTGATCAAGAACACTTCTTGTTATAGTATCAATGGTACACATCTCCACATCATTATTATCATAGGGGAAACACAAAAACTATACTACACATAGGAACATGGATGCACTTCTATTCTTATTTATCACACACAAAGAAAATAAATGTCACTAATGTAGTGTATAATCTTTGAGGTAGTGACAACTCGAGGACACCGATTTTCCCCATGCCTCTATTGCCTCCATCCTCTAGTTATCTGTTCTAGCTTAGTTGAATATTGCTTTGAAGCTCATTTTAGAATGCCCCCCCTTAAGTTCAACTCGGACGTCGGATTCCACCAAAAATGCGTCCACTAAAATTGGGCAATTTTTTTGTTTTTATAATATTTGACAATGAATCATGAATTTTACAATGATGCTTTAACTTAGATAAAATGACTCTATATTTAAACAAACTCAACATAGACAAGTGACTTTTGATGACTCGATTTTAACAATTCTAATCTAACTTTGAAGTTAGAATAAATACTTGTTAAAACATCTTACAATGAAATGTTATTTTCAAAGATGCACCTAATCACCTATACTTGGTTTTATCTCCTTGACATATAGTAAACCGAACCATTATTGAAAAAAATTACACCCCTTTATATTTTTATAATTTTTCTTAAAACGTGTTCCTCCTCTGTAGTACCAATACTTTACCTTTAACAAAAGTATACTTGCCACTGAGGCTAAGTGTAACTTCAATGTATAAAGATTGCTAATAGCCTTTAAAATAGAAAAACACACCTTTCTATTATAACAAGTCATAGAATTGGTGAATCGATGGTGACTTTTAATGCATGTTTGGATGATGCTGATAAAGAGATGACCATGCCAGGGAACCGAGAGGCTAGCCCAATGAATATGCCACCACGTGTGCGTACGTGTAAATCTATAAGTTTTGATGTATGGAAAGGATTTTTAGAAGAACAATAGAGCAGATTATTTCTTGGTTGGATTATGGCGCCTAACATAGATGAGAATCGATAATCAGTTGCACCTTATATGAAATTCCACGTTGTTCTCTACCTCTCCAGATAGTTTTGCCTTCATCATCTCTATGCTTAGAGATCTATTTTTTGGGTGCAGAATTTGTTTAGAAACCAAGTAATTATCAATAGATGCACGTCAACTATCGTATGGATCTAATTTGAATGACATTGACGTCTTATCAAATATTGACAAACTGTAGTCCGGTTGCACAGTAGAATAAATTTGAAGACTGCGATGAACACAACCTGAGTATAGAAAATGTATGTGGGATTTGCATGAATGCATGTACATTCACACATCTACAACATGTATTATCGATGTCATCCTATGACCACGGGAAGGGGAAATGAAAAATCAAGTATAAAATCTGCAAACTAATTCCAAAATGAAATTCTACGATCTTTTCACGTAAAGTAACTACACCTTTCTACACTTTAAAGAACTACTCTATTATCTTCACACGACACTCTAATATTCTATGCATAAAGTAGGAAATATGCAGACATACGTTGCCCCTTCAATTCTTATTATCCTTCCATCACAATTACCCATATCGATACCGGATGAACGGAATGGATCATGAGTTGTAGAAAAAAATAGAAATGATATTCAATATCCTCCATATGAGATCTTACACATATATAGGAAAGTATTTTCCTATAATCAAGGAGGTTGTTTAAACAAATCTCCTATGTATCGTGAGTTTTTTAAACAACTCTACAAAATAAAAAACTAAATATGTGAAGTTGTTAAAACAACTTCACATTACAAATTATATTAAACATACACACCATAACATGAACACTAATAAAGATACCCTAACATAGACTCGGTCTTAGGTCATTAATGATGTTTGAGTAGGTCATTGAGTGAGGTGGCTAGGTGAGGTGGTTAAGTGAGGATATTAATTAATTTAATTAACATGTGCACTATGGGATATGAATAGGTAGGATATGGTTAATTTAATTAACGGGGTTTAAAGGGGAGTATGACCCAATTTTGGTGTCTATACAGGCAACCACCTATCTAACCCAAAGATGTCAAACCATATTCGAAACTATCTACCCCATTATCTACTCATACTAAGTCATCTACTGACATTATCAATCCCATATAAGCCACCACCATTCTAGGTCCCTCTCCACCATTCTTCACTTCAAAGTGTCCAATTACTTTTGTCAAACAAGATAATATTTTCATTGATGGCGGAACATATTTCAAAATCCACCACCATGACATGGTCCTTCTCACATCACCACATAAAAATATATTCCTCACACACTTGGGAAGTCACACTTTCTCCCCCTTTCTAATATCATCAATTGTGTAGTGTCTCTCTACTACTACACTCCATGCCTTACATATAATATGTTTACACATTCCTACACACACTTTGATAGAAAAATTCTATCATCATTACCCTATGATGCACTCTAATTCCACGATTCATACTCGACTAATGAGGGTCTAAATCTGAAATGAACCTCACATCCTAAAAACTTCATGCTCTATGCTTCATGCTATAATGATATATCTTTCTAGTATGCATTCTCATACCCATTTCCCAATGATGCACTCTTGTTCTATGGTTTACTTTTGACTCATTAAGGGGGTTTTTATAAATGAACCTCATCTCATACACATCCACACTTTGCATACCATTTCATCACACTCATACATTACATTTTCATATCTTGGTTGCATCTATTATTTCTAGTTTATACTACTTACATCTTGCACTTTACTTACTATGCTAGATAGATACTTAGTATTTCATTATCTTTATCATATACACATACATGTTCACTTGGTATCTCATTGTGAATGATGATATCTTACGTGATCCTTACACAATGCATGATTCTTGGCATCATACCTTTATCAGCACCAATGAGGCTCCTAGGGGCATATACCTTTACTACTCTCACACATTATAGGTTCTATCATTTCATCATTTACTACTTCTTACTAACATTTTATTTTTCACTGATATATACATGTTATGATATACTCCTTATATTTCTAACATGCTAACGGGTGCTTCATGTGTAACATTTTCCTTGTAGAACTATATACAACCATGGTTATCTGATACACTTTGCTTGTTATTATTTTCCATTATATGCTATTATTTGTGGGCTATGCATTATGACTTATTTGATCATTTTATGATTTTGGAAACTTTGGTCCCGATTGTATTTTTCCATTGTGGGTTATGTCCCATGTTTAAAACCTATTTTTCGTGGTCTATATCATCTGCAAAATTTCTTTATTGTTACATTTTCTTATTTTTCATGCCACTTTTACTAATAACACATGTTACAAGTCCATTTTATTTGCATGTGCCTTGGTTTTATAATGCACATCCCCTACCCCTGTAGGTATCCATTTTAGATCAGCATTAAGTCCTCTCCTTTAGACCGCATTCTAATACAATTATCGCATGCACCCCAAACTAGGGGGCATACATTGGGTGAATAAATCAGCCCTACAACATCTCAAAGATACATAACCAATTAGTAAGTACATAATCAACATAGGAACATAGTCACAAAACAACTTAGAATCAAACTTGGCTCAAATCAAAGAGAAAACACCAATGCCTAAAATTAGACTATAGTGCCTAGGAACCTATGTCATTTCCCAGTGTTTTAATGTCCCGGGGGAACATACAATCATTTTATTAGATCAAAATAGTTCACATAATTCTTCAGAGAATTTCTACAGTATCATGCACTAGCATCCAAACACATAATGCATTATATCTCCTATAATCAATTTAATCGAAACAATTCAAAACTAATTCGGGACAATCAAAACTAAATCAAGATGTACATTCTCAGTAGTGGTGCTTATTGGGTAGTGTTATAGAAGGAGAGTAACACTAGACCTCTCTCCCCAACACTTTCTCATTGGCATGATATTTCCCAAAAACTCGCTCTTAGTGTGAGATCACCTAAAAAAACTCTCCAAATCATTTCAAGACATTTTTCTATCCTTTACACTCTTATACATCATGTGCACACTTTATTTTATCACTACTTCAATACACTTTTGCATAATTTTAAATACTTTGCTTATATTTTTCATAAATAGGACTTTGACTACTCTTTTTCTCTTCTTTTGTAGGTCCTGTCCTTAATATGCTACAAGAAGCAACCTACTTTAAAAATACAAGCACAACAAGTACAAGCTATGCATATGATTCACCCCTAAGATCATATTCCTTTCCTAATTTCATGCTTCACTTTGTGATCATTCCATGCTACACTTGTCAACTCGAAACACTATCATACACTCCCTATATGATCATAACATTCACATCTTATAAATAATTTATGTTAAAAGTGGGGGAAAATTTAGACACAAAATCATGCACTTAGGTACATTTCTAGGTCCTAAAAGTATGCTAGCATTTACATGATTCCTAAGAAAAAAACTAGTGGTTGATAACTATATTTGTCATCTTTCCTTTATCTATTGCTTTCTCTTTGGTCTTTCATACCCTATAGCCCAATCTAAACTTAATTTTTTTATTTTTTATGGCTTCAGACACCAACACCCCTGTTTCACACGAAATGCTTCCGTTTCCAGTGATAGAGTTGTTTCTATCCTTTCATTCCTTTGAGAAACAGATAAGGGTTAGGGCTGGAGGAATACCCGTTGAATGTTGAGAGGGTGTGTGCGCATGCACTGCAGAGAGAGATCGAGATCGATTACAAAGAACTCCTTTTTGTCCTGGGAAGGACTACCTGCAAGTAAGACTACAAGACCACCGATTCTAATTAGATGATAAGTGAGGGAACCGCCTTGGGCCCGTGAAATATGAGACTTCCTTTCAAAGGTGGTCACCTCCTACCGATATGAATTAACACAAATTCTAACAAATAAGCTATTGTCCATTTGCAATTTATTTACCTTGTTAGAACAATAGAGAAAGGGTTGGTCTTGGTTTTGAATCACGGTGACCGACGCTACCAAAGTCACCGTACTTGGCTGATGATAACCGATATCGGTAGGGGTAGTGATTTAAGGGGTTTGGTGAAGGTTGGCTATAAGATGGCTATATGATAGCTATGGTGTTTATAAGGCTGGTAAAATGACTGGGGATAGGTAATGAGGTGATGGAGAAGACTCAAAGAGTATGGGGGCTGTTCTTGGGGCAATGTAGGGGTAGAGGAATGTAAGTTAGATGGAGAGTGTTACTGGGTAATGGATCTGGGGTAGAATTGTAATTACCGTGATTCAGAAATCCAAGAAATATTATTAAAAGAACGTATAAGACTTACTTACTAGTTCCTGATGAAAAATGCAGGTTCCAGGACTGTGATGACGAAGACAGGGTTCAAGTAGGATGATCTGACAATCCAAGATGAGCTATCTCCTCTCCTGATGCTCGATGAGTGTCACCGGCTCAAGTTATTCAAATGCTGCCTTGGGCTTGATGTCCTTTTCGCAAAACTCCTCTCTTTCCTTCACTTGTCTCTGCTCAGCCAAGTAAATTCCGGATTCTTCCAATGACTTCTCGTTTAGATCAATGAAAATCCAACCCTTTGTTTTTGGTTGGGAGAGGTCATTTACAGGGAACCGATGGTGGTTACGTAACCGACGGTGGTCGAGTAGGAACCGGTATCGGTCAGTCAAAGTGGGCTATTTTTAGTAAAATAGCCAACTTTCCTCCTTTTCTCCCGAGGGATTAGTCATGGGCTTGGTCAAGTCATTACGAGGTTGGTTTTAGTGTGGGTGAGGAGTTATTTAGTCATGGGTGTGGATGTAGACCAAGTTATAGGTCTTAATTAGGTTAGTTTAGGTTAGGACTAGGTCATGATGAGGTGGCGAAATGAGGTGGAAGGTATGGTGATGTGGATTTATTAATTATAAGGTAATTAATAAATAATTGTGTAAGGTTTAGGTGATGAGGTTAGGTTGCGAAATGAGATGCGGGGCACAGGGGGTCGTAAGACACAAATTTGGTGTCTACATTAGCCCTCATTGTTGTCGTGTAGCTTGTCTTGTAAAGCCGCACTGGACAATAATAAGAAGTGGTTACCCCATAAGGGTATAGGTAATCCCCTCAAATCTATCACAGCGTTGAGGTAACGTGAAATCGTGGATAGGGTTGATAAAGGGTAAATGGTGTTGAGATGATGGTGAGATGGTGGGGTAGGTCCAAGGAAGCAAGCACGGTTCAAATGTAGTAGAGTGCGACCAGTGGTACATGATTTTGAAGAGAAAACAAGCAATTCATAGCAAAGGTCGATAGTTTATCCAAACAAGGGTGATATAATCCTGGTATCCAAGGCATAGGAAGTAGCTCCAGTGGATATAACGGGTAAGGTACAGAACGTTTAGGCATGTTCGGCATTACCAAATGGTTGGTTTGATCGAGATAAACGCCGCGGTCTTGGTCTAGGCAAAGTTGGTCGACTAATCAAGTCAAGTACCCTAATCATGCTAAAACACAAACAGTGAGCTCGATTGAACAAAAAGCTACATGATGGGTGGATAAAATTGTAATTTGTTGGGGTGAGGTATTTGGGCGCCTCGAGGTATTTAGCGAGGGCCATGGGTCGGGCCTTGGTTATTGCGGCCGCCAGGTCGGGCCTGATTGGTTGGTCGCCTCGGTCAAGCCAAGTGGTTGGTCATGGCCTCGGGGTCGTGCCAAATGGTTGGTCAGCCAAATGGTCGGTCATGCGGGTTGGCCCGCCAAATGGTCGGTCGGCCTGGGTCGGGCCAAATGGTTGGTTAAATGGTCGGGTCAGGCCAAATGGTCGGTTCGCGGGCCAAATGGGTCGGCTAGCCGGCCAATGAAGTGGGCCAATGAATTCAAAAAGGGCTATTTATCACGGTGGGTGAGGGGCCAATGATGTCAACAAAGGGAAAAAGGATAGAGAGTGGTGGATAAGGGTGGGAGTTGGGGTGAAATAGGTATGAAACCGATATCGGCTATAGATGACCGGTATCGGTTAGGGGACCGATACCGGTTCATTAGGGCACAACATAACCGATATCGGTTATAGGTCAAAAAACCTATAAAAAGAAAAATACGGCCTGTCATTGTCATATTGTCAATTTAAAACCAATTTTAGTTGTTTGAGGTGTATTAGTGAGATTGTTTGAATTTGTCGGCTGAGGTGGCACTATTTGAGTGGAGAAGTGAGTGGTCGGTAGGCCCTAGCAAGTAGGAGGCAAAGATTTGATTGGGGAGGACCCAAAGAGAGGGATTTATAGTCATGGCACACCCAGAGGAGCAGGAGGTGCTGGACCAGTTGACCACCACCACCTATCCCACCACCACGACGTGTAGTCGCACTTAGGTTCAAACCTCTCATTATGTGAATTTAATGTTTTTAAGCTAGATTTGGGTTTTGGGTAGAATCCATGTTTTTAATAAAAGAATGAATAAATGGAAGTTTTTGAAAAATGGAGAGGGTAGGTAGGTTAGTGAGGCTAAAACGGTAGGGTGGGTAGGTTTTTAGGTTTTTCAATGGGTAAAAGGGGAGTAATAGGCAAAAATGGGTTTGGGGGCCGCCGTCATGGTTCGGCTCCGCGATGATTTACAGTTGACCGATGCCGGTCACTAAGAGACCGCATCGGCCACGAAGTTTTCGGCAAGGTGGGTTTGTGGTCGACCGGTGTTGGTCATCATGTCGACCGGTGGAGCGGAGAGATGGAGAGGACCGTGGGGGCCATGGGTGACCGTACCGGTCCTTAGTTAGGATTATTTATTTTGTTGGTTTTGGTTTTGTTGTTGTTTTGGGTTTTGGGTTGTTGTTTGGGTTGTTGTGTGGGTGTTTTGTTATTAGTGGTTTGGGTTTTGTGTTTATTGTTAGGTCTTGTGTTTTGGGGGTGAAGAGGGAAGGGTAGAGGTCGATAGGAAGGGTGATTGGTGGGTGGGGGAAATGGGGCGGTTGTGTGGTCAAAGTGCGGTTAGGATAGATTAGGTGTTGGGCATGAATGGGGAGGTGTTAAATCGGTAGGGGCATAGGTAAATGGCGAGAGTAGATCTGGGTGATCGGTAGGGTGAGATAAGGAAAGGGATATCGTAAACGTGTTAGGGTAAAATAGGTGGGTGTAGGTGTGTGGTATAGAGTCTGGGTGTGGTCGGGTGGGTAAAAGGGGGTATAGAGGGTTAAAGTAGTTGTTGTTTGAAAGGGTAGGTCTAATGAAGTGGGTTATTTATGCAGCACACGCCAAGACTGACTATGGATCGATGCCCCCGTTATCGAGATGGATGCGCCACATGTGTCCGCAGCACACCGGGCCATTATGCGCGAGGTGGGACTCTGGTGAGTCCAAAGCAGATAGGGCTATGGAGAGGGACCATAGTCTTATGGTTGCCCTCATCGAGAGATGGGATCCGGAACCAATGTTTTCATCTCCCGACCGGGAGATGACTATTACCCCGAGGATGTATATCGCATCCCGAGACCGCCGATCATAGGAGAGGCAAAGATTTCAAGTAGATGCGAGATGGCTATGGACAACATTCTTCATGTATTTGGGGATGCAAATGCACTGCTATTGACCTACCACAATCATGAGTATTGCTTATGGCGATATGTATCGCGCCCACGACATGAGACACGGCACGTGCCGTGTCGATGATGATAGTATCACATGCTTCGCCTCCCGACTCAAAGGGAGGCCGCTTCCACTGGTGCGCTGATGGGGTGCTAACGAGATGGTGGAGGAGCATACGTGCTATGCTTGGGCACCAAGATACCCGTGCAGCTATAGAGAGAGTCATGGGGTTATCACCGGATGAGGCGATTCGGGATTTGTTCCACATTTCTGTTACACTGCTGGGCATATGAGCACATCATATGTATTCGACCAGTAGGGCTGCCCCAGCAGCCAGGGCCACAGGTGATATACAGGTATGGCTTTCAGAGGTGGTCAGGGGGTCGTGGGCCACCACGAGCGGTGCTTAGATGGGATGTAGCTTACTACCGTCATATGCTGAGAGGGCCTCGACCGCATTAGATATCAGATGGAGGCCTTACAGAGGTCATCACCCCGAGGAGGAGCCCGATCACAGATGCGCTGGATCCAAAGATACTTTCTGGATAAATGGATGAGGCCGAGAGAGCATGAGCGATACCCCGAGAGGGTACGACGGAGTCAGGGCTATGACAGATGAGCCACCTCCCTTCCCCGCACCGGGGAGGGAGGATTTAGAGGCCCCACCGCCCGCACCACACCCCGTGGACCCGTGATTGGGTAGCAGAGAGGCCGGCGGATGATACCGTGGATGACGCCGGCTGCACAGGGTCATTTTTGGTATGGTGGGTAGGGGAGAGAGCAGCGAGGAGAGCACAGCCCGCACAGCCAGATTTAGCGGCTGTTATAAAGAGAGAGGACCAACTCTCGGACAGTGCAAAGTTATACAGGCAGCTTTTGCACATACATGCACAGATCGGGGTATTACAGGGGTAGTTAGCCCAGTAGTTACAAGGCAGTGCAGTGTACAGTATAGCCATATAGCATAGCATGCAATGTGCACACACGTGCACCACACAAACACCACACAAGTACACCACCACACCAACCACAGTACCACAAGGCACACCGCACGCACTGCACACCCACAGACGCAATGCACCACCGTGGGTGTACCAGGACAGGGCCATTATTATTAGGAGTCTGGGACCAGCCCAAGAACTATGGTGGCACAGGCCCGTTATATGGAGGCGAGAGCGGAGAGCCCGGGTACTATCGTGACGTCCCGATGGTACCGGGCTGACTATCACCATATGCGGCACACGAGCCGAGACCTCGCGAGCCGAGATCCTGTGGGGGCAGCCACAGCCGGTGGGTCCGTTACAGGGAGGAGGCGAGAGGCAGCACAGGGACCAGCAGGGAGACAGCCGAGGGTGGTGGAGAGAGCTGAGGTATCCTTGCAGAGGAGATAGTTTGTGTTTTTGGATATTGGATAGAGACACCGGTCTGCGAACCGGTTATGTATAGAGAGGCCTGCGTGCCCACATATGATTCTTTCATTCATTTATTCATCTTGTTGTATATACCGGCCTGCGAGCCGAGTACGGGTTGTATAGTTGATACCGGTCTGCGAGCCGAGTATATTTTTGATATGAGAGACCGGCCTACGAGCCGAGTCGAGATTTTGACAGTTATTGCGGCCTGCGTGCCGGCTTTGTATTATTTTGAGATCACAGAGGCCCCTATGTAGGGCAAGTTGTATATTTGAAACATTGATATATATAGAGATGATGATTTTGACCCACATGGTGTATATGAAATGTTTTATGTGTTTTGTCTATGGTTTGTGAAATTTAATGTATGATGAGTTTGATCCACATGGTGTATATGAAATGTTGTATGTGTTTTGTCGATGGTTTGTTTTATTGTAGATAGATGATGTTGATGAAATAGCGATAATATATTGATGTGATTTGATGACAAATATTGGTAAATGGTGTTGTGATGCAGGAAAAAGAGGCGGGCGCCACAAAAATTTGCAAAAACGAAGAAACGGCCTAGGTTTAAGCAAAACGGGGCACATGACCGATATCGGTTATGTAACCGATGTCGGTAGTTATATGACCGATAGCGGTTATGCAACCGATATCGGTTATGCCAAAATTATATTTCCTAAAAATAGAACTGCTTGGTTAGCAACTTAAGTTCTTATTTTTAGCGTTCTTATTTTTAGAGTCATGCAACAAGTTAAATACGCGAATGCGACGCTGTTTGACGACTGATACAGGTAATTGCATGAAAGAATTGAGTGATAAGGAGGAAAGAGACAGGTGAAGTGAGTGTGGGCTGAGATTCAGAAGGCAGAAAGACAAGTTATATTTGAAGAGGGTGGTGAACATGGCTGAACGAGGAGAAGCATCCAGCAGGCAGAGACGAGAGGGAAGACAGGTTCCACCTCAAGTCACCGCATCCCAAGAGGTAAACTGTTTGGTTGTAATTTGATTCTTGCATGTTTTATGAATAGGATGAGAGAGAGTAAGTGGGTAAAGATGAGAAAGAAAAGGTGATAGGTAAGGGTTTGGGATGGGGTGAGTGCTATGGGGTAGGTAAGTAGGGTGTTCACGTATGTTTTTAGGTATAGATAGGAGTAAACGGGTAAAATAATTATCGTAGGTGTATGTTTTTAAGCAGGGTGTATATTTTTGACAGTGACCGGTATCGTTTAGAGATAACCGGTATCGGTTAGTAAACCGGTATCGGTTATCTATAACCGATAGCGGTTACTGTAGGAGTTTCCAGAATTTGAGAAAAAACCCGTGGAGATTTGTTTTATCAATAATTATGTGTCGCTTTTGATGTACGCAGCGGAAGCAGGTTAAGGATGAATGATATCGTGCTAGCGTTGTTGTCACGAATCTAAGCGGATGTAACACCACCTGAATGGGCATTGATAAATCGTTTGGGGTTAAGTGGAATCCACTATTATTCACGATCACACGTAACCATGCTATGTTGCAGGGCGCTGATTGAGAGATGGAATGTAGAAAAGAATACCTTCTATCCGCCAACAGGGAGATGACAAAGACGCTGAAGATGTGTTCCGTATTTTGAGACTCCCAATTACAGGAAGACCAAGATATCGTGCATTGCCTAGAGAGTAGTGCGGGGAGCGATAACAATAGATTTTGGTCCATACGCATGAGATTTGACACACACGAGGTTTGACATTCACTTATGGTATAATGTATGCAAACACCCCGAGGCAACAAGGTCACATTAGTATTAATGATAATGTGGGGTATTATGCATTACCAAGGGGGCGGATGGTGGAAGATTTCCAAAAGCATTGATGAGTGTTATTTGGGAAATGATAGAAATGAGCGTGACTTTCGCATGGGCACCCGCATATCTCGCAGAGTTATACAGGGGTTTATGGGCCTGCAGCAAAAACACAGGACGACACTGGATTGTTCGTACTTATTACATTGTTGGGCCTATGAGCACATAGTTTGTGTGCGCCCAATAGGCCGACCCATCGAGTCGGGAGAGACAGGAGTGCAGAGGTTGGGATTCGACGATGGGTCCAGATGTAACAAGAGGTGAGATCCTGTGCCGTGATAGATGACATCGAGTATTATAGATAGGTATGGGAGATGGTGACGATTGTGGATATTTGTTGGAGGCCTTACGGGAACTATATGGTGACAGAGAACATAGCTGAGGAGTTGAGGGGTGTAGAGCGCTTGAGGTGGATCGGGGGCACAGTGCCGGTGAGTACGAGAGGATTCCTCTAGATCACGTGCGGCGACAATTTGGGTTCATTCAGGATATACCTATGACATATAGACCATACATGAGGATTGACGCCGAGGCAACATTCTCACCTCCCCGGCCGACACCTCCAGAAGGGCCAGAAGAGATAGCAGCCGAATCGTAGGGTAATGGATGCGGGAACAACAGAGGCCTATAGAGTATGGTGGGTAGCAGAGCTGCGAGGTGCACGTGAGCGCCCTGACATAGCTGTGATTACAGCGGAGAGAGATCGTCTGTAGGATTTGGTTCACCAGCTTCAAACACAAGTGAATGAGACAACGGATTGTTAGAGGTTTCACAGTTACGAGTGGAGAGACTAGAGGCAAGATTCCTCCACGCGAGAGGACGTATTCGTATGTTACAGGAGATGTTGGTGGATCAGTGGGAGGAACCAATAGCAGTGGCACCTTTGAGGATGGAAAGGCCAAGTGAGGGGCGTCGACGATCATGATCACCACCGGATTCGGGAGGAGGCGCAAGGGTCTAAGTGAATTTCATAGGAGTATAAGAATAAATAAGGATGCCGACCTACGAGTCGATGATAGAGAAGATGTATTTGTTTAACATCTAAAAACTAAATATGTATGTTGTTTTGAGTGATGATAATACTAAGAATGGTTGTGTTTTGAATGTTGTTTTTGTTTGTTTTGAAAAAGGATAAAGATGAATGTTGTCAAAATAGAAATACACAAAAATATTTATATTTACAACACATGATAGGGTATGGTAGGGGATGGTCGAGCTAACCTTGGGAGACCCCATGTCTCCTAAGTGCTGCCTACATAGCCCATTGCACAAAGCAAGGAGGGGCCTCAGACCGATGTAGTTCTCCCTTAGGACCAGGGAGAGGTGAATTCAGCAATTTGGTTGTGGTTAGGCAATGTGTTGTTTGAAAAATTTGACATTGATAGGGTAATGTTGTTGTGTTGGTAAGGTATCGCGATGTTAATGTAGGTATAGTATAGGTGAAGAAAAGTTAGCCTACCCAAGTGGTAGGGAACCGTATCCTGATTAAGGTCAACACACAATCCTAGAGTCGAGCAAAAGAGGCAAAAGTGTCCCGTAGTTGAGAAGAGCTAAACAAACCACATAATAACATAGAATGAGCTTGAACCCCTAGGTACCTTGCATAGACGAGAAGTCGATAGGTGAAAAGAGTTGTATAATCACAATATATCGGGTATTACGTCACGTCCCTTGAGTTTTGTTGCTTTGATAAATGGTGAGGTGAGGTGGTAGATATGGGCGAGGGTGCTGAGAGCTTGTTACAAGGTGATTATTCTGACGAAAGAGGACCAAACCTAAATAGACAAGTCCATGACTCAAAAGTGCTTTTGGAATACTACTTTTTATTTTTGGACATAGATTGATCGATGCGGGAAGTCTACATGGGATATATATTTTGTTGTTCTTGAGGTCTTCACGAAGCGATCAATGTGAGAAGCTTCGATAAAGGCCGACTTGTATAGCTGTCCTTCAAGGGCAAATTCATTTATAAGGATGATGCGGCGCTTTGGTATAGTCTTCTAGCAAATATATATAATAAAGAGCAATAGTTTGCATATAGCTGTCCTTCGAGGGAGCAATCTATGTATAATTTAGAGGTCTAGATGTCCGTTGGCATAAAGCATCTAGTTTTGTAGGAAGTTTGACTCAAGAAAATCCCATAAGTGTTTTCAATTAAGAATGTGTCATTTTGATACTTCAAGTCATGGACTAGACTAAAAAGGGGAAGGCATCTTTAAAAGGAGGTATAATCAAACCATGTGAGCTTTGATTTGATTTTGAGATGGAGGAACAAAAGTGTATGAGGTAGTAAATGAGCTCAAGGGACGAGCGCAAGGTAGATAAGAAGTGATATAACACTAAATTCAATAGTAGAATGGTCGAAGATGCAAGGCATTAAGGGGTCAGCTCAGTTTACCATTAAGCTGAAGCTAAACGATAAGTGCCCGATCCATAAGTATGAGTGATAATGTAAGGCCCAATCCAATTAGGAGCAAATTTTCCACGTTTTTCTTTTCTAGTTTGGTTACATGTTGATTCTCTTTGAGGACAAGATCACCAACCTTAAAGGTACGCTCATGAAGTCACTTATCATAAGCACGCTTGATGCATTTTTGATAGATTTGAAGGTGGTCAAGAGCCGTAAGACGACGCCACAAGAAGCTCTAATTGGGCTAACCGCTCGTGGCGGAAATCATCACTGGTGAGAATATCCCAAGAGATATTCTTAGGAGGGTATTTGTATTTCGAGAGGCAAGACAAACCCTCTGCACCATATACCAAAGAAAATGGTGTGGCATTAGTGGAGGTACGAATGCTAGTCGATAAGCCCAAAGGGCAAAGGGGATGTGATCATGCCAATTTCTTCCGTAATCATTAACAACTTTCATGAGGATTTTGGTTAGGGTTTTATTAGAAGATTCAGCTTGACCATTGGCCTGGGATAGTAAGGTGATGAGAAACTAAGTTTGATACCAAAGTTGTCACAAAGGTCTTGAACAACTTATTTTTGAAAGATTTACCATTATCTCGTTATCGTGCGATGAGGAACACCAAAACGATGATAATGTGATGGTTAATGAATTCGATTTTTTTTTTTTTTTTTTGGTTGAAATGAGTGGAATGGCCTCCACCCATTTAGTGTAATATTCGGTTGCTGTGATTATCCAATCGGTGACGTTGTGAAGAGGGCGGATGAATCTCACCAATAAGGTCTAAACCCCATTGTGAGAAAGGCCAAAGATCTCGTGCGACCTGTAGCGGATGGCTAGGAGTATGTTGAAGGTTGGCATGTTGTTGACACATAACACAACGCTTAACATATTCATAGTAGTCGTTATTAAGAGTAGGCCAATAATAGCCTAGGCGAAGGATCCGTTTGGCCACGGCAAGGCCACTAAAATGTCCACCACAAATACCGTCATGGACTTGTTGGATGGTATAGGTGACCTCCGCACCGGTTAGACATCGAAGGAGGATGCCATCAAAGCCACGTTTATAAAGGAGTCCCCCCATGACAACATAACGAGAAACACTTTTAAGAAAAGCATGTTTTCCATTACTAGTAAGGTCGTGGAGAACAGAGGTCAGTAAGGTAGTCGTGAAATTGGTGATACTGTATCCCGCAAATTAGCAGATTACATTATTTATCATACAAACAACCGGGGCTGAGTAAGATGGGGCAAAGAGTTGTTGACCAAGACGAATATGTCGTCAGTCACTGGGTGAGGCAGAATTTGTGAGGCTAAGCAAGCCATAGTATCCACAAATTTGTTAGTGGAGCGGGGAATGGTTTGGATAGAATAATGAGTAAATAAGGTCAAAAGTGAATCTACGTAGTGTTTGTACTTTTGAAGTTCCTCATTTTTACATTGGTAGATGCCCATAACTTGGTTGACTACCAATTGAGAGTCACCAAAAATGTTGATAGATTTGACACCTAAGTGTAACGCAACCTGGAGACCCAAAACAAGGGCCTCGTATTCCGCTGTATTATTAGTGCAGGGGAAATCGAGCCGAATGAAAGAGGCATAGGCTCAGCATCAAGAGGAATGAGAACAACGCCGGCTCCTCCGCCACGCTGGCATTTGGATCCATCAAGAAGAGGGTCATTGGATACGACTCCTCCCTGAGTGAAAGAGTGGTGATGAGTTCGTCGGGGAAATTAAAATTGGTAAATTGTTCCCCAGGTAAAGGGGCCTCCGCGAGTTGGTCCGCAATAGTTTGTCCTTTGATTGACTTCTGGTGTATAAATTCAAGGTCGAGGTCAGCGAGGAGCATAAGCCATCGGGCGATGCATTGGTTTAGATGTGGTTTGGCATACATATAATGAATGGGGTCCGTGTTGGTGATGACAAAAGTTTTGTGATTCAGGAGGTAGTGTCGGAGTTTGGTGGCTACGAATGATAGGGCTAGGCACAATTTTTCTACATGTGTATACCTAGTCTCGTAATCCACGAGAGTACGACTTATATAATAAACGGCTTGTTCTCGATGTGCCGAGTCCCGATGTGCGAGCATGGCTCCTATAGCATGGTCAGTGGCAGAAAGGTAAAGGTAGAAAGGGCGATCATCCTGAGGTGGGATAAGCACGGTGGCTCAGCAAGAGATAGGCTTTGAGAGCTTCAAAGGCTTGGTGACACTCTTCGCCCCATCAAAGGCAATGTCCTTTTTAAGAAGGTGATGGAAAGGTTGACATCGATCCGAGAGTTGGGAAATGAAACGCCAGATAGATTGAAGTTTACCTTGCAAACTACGCAATTGTTTGAGGTTTTTGGGTGGGGGCATTTCTAGGATAGCTTTGACTTTAGATGGATCGACCTCAATGCCACGCAAAGAGACGATAAAACCAAGAAGTTTTCTCGAAAGGACACCAAAGACACATTTCTTTGGTCAAGAGCCGAACACAATATTGTAACAAAGCGATCGAAAATAATGGTTAAAACATCGAGATGTTCACTGCGATGTTTAGATTTGCCAAGAAGATCATCGACATAATCCTCAAGGATAGTGTGCATAATGTCATGAAAAATGTAAGTCATAGCCCACGATAGGTCGCACCAAAGATTCTTAAGGCCAAACGGCATGACACGATAATGTAAGGTTCCCAAGGAGTTATGAAGGCGTTTTATGTTGATCGGCAGGGCTACCAAAATTTGATTGATCCCGAGAAGCCATCCATGAGAGAAAGCATCTCATGACTGGCAAAGAGATCAACAAGTTGATCAATACTTGGTAGGGGGAAGTCATCCTTTGGGCAAGCGAGATTAAGGTCCCGTAAACTCCATACATATCCGAAGTCCCCCGCTGCTTTAGTGACAGTACGATATTAGAAATCCATTGAGGATAGTCAATAGGTAAAATGAAGGAAACAGAAAGGAGTCGTTGAAGTTCTTCTTTGACCAAGAGGGCAATGCGTGGATGCATTTTTCTCAGCTTCGTTTAACTGGTTTGAATCGGGTTTTAGGGTAATGTTATGGACAGCAATGTCGATCAATTCCCGCATGTCACGTAGGGACCAAGCAAAGCTTGGTCATGGTACACGAGAAAGGTAGTAAAGGCGGCTTGTTCTCGATGTGTTAAGGGATTGTCCGATCTTCACAATGTGAGGATCCTCCTCTCGTGTGGATGTTGATTTCTATAGTCGACTCATTCAACATGGTTTGAGTTTCGATGGTAAGGCACGTTGAATATAGGAGTCATCCGCACCAAGGTAAGTGAGGATGGAGTCATCATCCCGCACTCAACAACATTAATCAAGGTGAATCCTCTTCGATCATGTCCTGATACGTAAGGGGAAGAGAAGATGGGTCCTCATTATCACGCTGATAAGTGAGAGGACCTAGAAGATAGCATTTATGAAAAAAAAAAGTTAGAGGGGATAGATTCAGGGTCTATCGACTGCGGGTGACGATGGCAAAATGGGTGATGATGGTTCTGGTAGGGGTGACGCCCTCATCTTCCGTATACAACCGACACGAGGTTCTTTCGGTGTAAGTGTTTCAGAAATCCGAGACCACTACGATCATTGTGTTTGCGTAGTTACGGAATGATTGTATGTCGGCCTTGTTCATAAAGACCAAAACCAAAGCCTTTCCAAGACAAAATGAGTCAAGAAGGTGAGGGAGAAACGACGATTTGTCAAGTATTGAAAATCGATTGAAGGGAACCACACCAAGAGGAGGTTCAGGGGTAACGAGAGGATGCGCCGACACCCCCATACGTTAGGTTGGTGCGGCAATTAGGTGGTCCGTAAGAGATTACCTCCCCACGCGACGGCCGTAGGTAGGATGCGCATGTAATCGTCCGTACTCCCGTGGGGTATGGAAAGAACTAACGTTATATAGGCGATACTCCCCAAACAGTAAGGCATTGAAAACATCTACTAAGGGGTCCGAGGTTGGGATGTTGTCTCATGGAAAGGAAGTGGTATTTGCAACGGTGGTTTCATCATTGTCAAGGTGTAGGTGCGGTTGAAGTGGATGGTAGAGGTGTGGTTGAAGTGGATGGTCAGTTGATGAATGGGTGTCTTGACTGGTACAAGCACATCATTAGGGCGATATAACATATTGCAGGTTTTGAAGGGGGAGGATCAGCTTTTACGGTGTAGGACTTCCCTCGTACTCAAATTTTATGCATCTATGTAAGGTGGAGGGAACGCATCCCATAGCCCGATCCAAGGGCGGCCTAACAAACATATTGTATCGAACTCTCCTCAAGGACATAGAAGAGTTCGGGTAAAGTGTGGTCCTACACGAATGTTAAGGATCACGGTGCCTAAGGTAGAAGTAATAACATCATTGAATGACCGCAACATGATGGGGTTGGCACACATGCAGCTAGAAGGGATATTCATTTGTTGGAAGGCTTTTGAAGAGATGATGTTTAGGCTAGCGCCCCCATCAATCATAACACGACGCACCCGAATGTCCCGGACATAAGCTGAGATGAACAGAGCAGGGTCAGGATCTTCTGCACCAAAGTCAACAATTTCGTCTTCGGAGAAACCGACAAAGCAGAATGGCTTGCATATGCAGAGACAAAGGTCAGGGAGATAGGTTGTTTGGTGAGCGAAGCAACGTGATTGGGTGTTAGAATGGAGGTAACAGCAAGGTTTCATTAGGTAAGACCTCTATCCTCAAGGATTTCAACGAGAGCTTGTCGATGAGATTCAAAGTTTGAATGAGATCGCATGCGTCATTTTTACAGTGATTGGTGAAGTCGTTTGATCATGGTACGGTGGGCAACTCCATCGAGAGACGGGGTAGGTGGGTCCACGAATAACCACTTTAGGTGGTGGTGCGATCGGGATGGCGGACGGAGAAAGAGAGGCCGCAGGTGTGCTTCCTTTAGCTTTCTCATTGTTTTTCTACCCTCGAGTGGCAACACTAATCATGTTGATCTCGTGAACACGAGAGGAGGAGGATGGTAGGGATAAGTCATGGTCTTCGAGAGGTGGGGTTGTAATAATGATAGATCTTGGTGAAGCGAGGACAGGTGGTATAGGAGAGGAGATTGAAGCTAAAGGTTTCTCCCTTCGTAAGTTGTCTTGTTTAACCTTTCTGTCTGAGAGAGGTGACTGATGAAGTATGGCTTTCAACGCTTTGCATCCTTCTACATCATGTCCTGGTGTGCGGTGGTAAGCACAGATTTTAGACTCATCATAACCTATAGGTCGAGGTTTAGATGGATCATAAGGTCTAAGTGGGGGTAGGGAAATGGTCGCATTCTCCACCAATATAGCAAGGATTTTGGCGTAAGACCCTTTGAGTGGGTCAAAGTCAGAGGAAGATGAGGCTATTGACTGGGTAGTTTTTGGTAATGACGGGGTATGGTTGATTTGTATGGGTGGCGGTTTAGCCAAGGGGTTTTGATAATGGGATTTAACTAAACGTGGCTTCTTTGGCACAGAAGCTATGTTTAGCTGGTTAGATGATGAGGCCACAGATGATGTGGTATCAGAAAACAACCACGGAGCAATAGGAGTGACAACAAACAAATCTTTTGATGATGGAATTTGTTTAGGGTTGATAGGTGACAGGATACGCGGGATGATGGTGTTGATATACCCTCGATCTCTCGTATGGGTGCGTATAGGCGTAGGTCGTTTTAAAGAAAATGCAGGAGGTATGATATATTGATGCAAGGTGGAGGGATGAGGTCCCAATATGGAAGGTAGGTGTGACGATGATGGTTTTAGTTGTGATAGAGGCATAGGTTGAGGAGATTGAGTCTGTCTCCTAAGTGGATGGACGGCTTTATTTTTAGATAAATCTAGCCGCTTAGGTGGGTGTGTTAGACTGGGTATTGGTGAGGTCCCAAGCATAGGGGAAGATTTGGTTAGGCTAATAGAGGTGGATGAGGTATTTGGTAGAGATGAGGGGGGTGAAGATGAGGACATAGGCATTTTAAGCTTCTGTAAACACTTCGGGTATATGGTAGAGGCGTCTGGATCGGTCATCTACATTTGAGTAGAATATGGGGTACTCAAACGTTCCCATAGGACTCATCTATCTTCTGAGGGATGACAATCCTCACGTGTGAATAGGAACTTTTGTATGGAAGAAAGGTGGGTTGTGATTCCGGTCCACTGTGGGTGTGATACAGGGGGTAGATGAGGCACTGTATCAATGGGCGTTAAGAGGTCAACCGGTCACTGAAAAGATTTAGGCGATGAAGAACTAATAGGTAGGAGGGCATGTTTGAGAGGATCCGTCATGATTAAAGAATTTGGTGATGTCGGTGCAAGAGGTTTCTCGTCTAAGGATGACAAAAGAAGTGGCGAGCCTTCCTCTTGTACAACAAGAATGGTAGAAGGAGATGTTTGGGAAATAGATAAGTTAGATAACATCCGCTCACAGTCTTGCAAGGATGTGGTGTAAGAAGGCTCATCTGTGAGAAGAGACCTCTGGGCGGTTAATTCCTCGATGGGTAAAGGAACGGCAAGGATTTCATCTTGTCTTGATGGTGATGAAGGGGGTTCGGGTTCCTGCGTTAGTGAAGAGGCTTGATTCAGAATTTTTTCGATAGAGGCTTTTGGCTGGGAGTCGAAGACGGCATGGATCTCATGAACACTCTCCTCGGCTAAGATATCTTGGTTTATGTTACTGTTAGAAGAGTGATTCGGGAATGGTTTGTTGAAAATTTTCAAATTTCGGTTAGCAGGAGCGTTAGGATTATCGAGGGCTATATCTCCTGCATCAACCATTTCCTGCACTATGTTTTTCAACATCTTGCAGTTTTCATGACTGTGTCCCTTCACGCGGTGGAAGTTACAGAAGTCATTTTCTTTGTACCAAGAAGGTATGGCGTGGGTGGAATCAAACCCGGAGTGAGGTTTAACAGGAGGTAAGGTAATGGCTCCTGCTTTAAGCAATTTTTCCAATATCACACCATAAGTTTCTCCCAAGGGAGTGTAATTGATGGGCTCAACTTTATACTTATAGGTGGTTTTTGGCGGGGTATTAGACGGTGGTTGGGATTTGACCATCACCGCGCACAGCTCCTTTTGATTTCAAGCAATGATGGGTGAGGATTGGTGGTGTTAGGTTTGTTGGTGGAATCTTGGGTTCGAAATTGGGGTTTTTGTTGCAAACCGCAATTTCTCTTCCTCTAAGGCTCGAATCTCTAGTTTTTGAGCCATAGTAAAGGCCTCACAAATGTGCGAAAGTTTGAATTTGGAGGGTAGGAGAGATGTGCTTAGCAGCAGCCCGCGTAAAAGTTTGATAAGTTCACCCGAGGCAAGGCATACGTAAGTTGGTTGATAAGGCCCCGCCATCGTCCAACGAAATCTGCGATAGATTCGTCTTCAAATTGTTGGATGGCATAGAGGTCGGTGATAGATACTTTCTTGGCAATGTTAATGGAGAAATGATCCAAGAAAGATTGGGCTAGTTGGTTAAAAGAGAAGATTGAGTGCTGGGTTAAAGCACTGTACCACTCCAAGGCGGGTCCTGATAAGGACATGGGAAAGGTGCGGAGTAGTAAGGCATCATCATGAGCAATTAGATAACAGGCATGTCTAAATGAGCGCAAATGTTGTTGAGGATCCTCCTTACTATTAAAACGAGTAAATTTTGGTAATTCCTATGAGGAGGATATGAATGAAGGGGGACAGAAGGGTGGATAGGCTCCCGAAAAACTTGCTCGTATGTCAGGGCGCTACGACTTCCTGAAACAGAAGCCTCCAGATTTTGCATTTTGTCCATCATTTGTTTGATTAAATCAGTAGTTGGATGAGATGATGGTGCGGTTGCGGTAAACGGAGGCAGATTGGGCCAAGGGCCACCACTAGACAATGGTGGGGTTAAATGTTGATAAGGTATGGAGGACGAATGTGTTGAGGCGACCGAATAGGGATGTCCTATATAAGATGTTGAGGTCACCGGATACGTGTGTGGAAATGAAAAGGTGGGCGGAGCTTGAGAAGGAAAGCTCGTGTGGATAGGTGGCAGAGAGCAAGTCATGAAAGGAGCAGTCTGCAAGAGAGACGAGGTAGGAGTGGTCGGCGGTAATGATATGTGGGGCCCAAGATTAACCAAAGGAAAGCCAATCTGTGCCGTATGAACCCCTGAAGCCGCTGGATTGGGAAACGGGGCTAAGGATGCAGAAGGCAAAGCGGAGTTATCAGGTGGAGAAGGAGCTAAATGAGCAGCTATACTAATAGGCATGCCAACAAGGAGTTGACCATCGGGCGTACGGTCAGGGGCATGAGACAAATAATATTATACAGCGCTAGGATTAGCGTCCAAAATTTTTACAAATTCCTTATCTCCTACAGGGATTTTGGGAACCTCACTGGTGTCCGTAGGGTTCCCCATAGAATGTGAAGGGGGCGATTCAGCAAAGGCACAGAGCAGGCATGTGAAACCATGGCGGTGGCTTGCTTCCAAGTGATAACAACCATGGGCAAGAGTACACAAGAGGTTTCAATCTATCAGAACAAACAACCCTGCAATGTTGAAATTGGTAGGTTGCTTGGTTTGTCAGGACTAAAAAGACTAGAAATCGATATCGGTCTCGCTAACCGATGTCGGTTATATATCAGAGCCGACGCCGGCACTTAACCGATGTCGGTATAATAGGACTGGTATAAGAAACTATAAGAAGTTGCTGATTTGGGGTTAACAGTGCTTAGTATGCCTACCAAACTGTTCTGAAGTGATCACAAAAACAAGTATGATGAGAGAAACAGAACTGAAAACAAGCAAGATACACAAGCAAATTAATAGACTAACCCTAGGATTAGTTTTAATCAATTTGGGCTTATGCCCTTAGACGCAGAATGATGTCAGAATCCTAAACAAAAGACTTAGGGGAAATGTCAAGTTTGTTTTGGCTTATAAGGTTACCTCAATCGGGTGGAGGAATACCGCGGAAAAAGGGGGGATGTTTTGAGCTGTTGTGTTAATTGTGAAGTGATTCGGTATGTGTTGTGTAGTGAAAGTAAGATTAATTTCTTGTCAATACCATGGAAATCACCCCCACGTGTACGACCTGTTACTTAATCTACGTTCACTAGAATTGAAAACAACACGCAAAAATGGGATGCACGTGTTTTAAACCCAAATTGAAAATGTTATTCGATGAAGCAAAGAAGATGACTTTCACTAATGCAAAGCTGGGAAAGCAAGACAAATTCTTTTACCAAATATAACAAAATATCGTGTGAAATTTTTAGAAGAAGAAAACAACATGTATGCTCCCTATATGAAAGCAAGCAAGAAAGAAAGAAACCCGAAATGGGTCCCACTGGCAAAGCACAAAATGTTTCACATGTAAATGCTTTCATGCTCCTGGATAGAGTCGCTTCTATCCTTTCATTCCTTTGAGAAACAGATAAAGGGTTAGGGCTAGGAGGAATACCTGTTGAATGTTGAGAGGGTGTGCGCGTACCGTAGAGAGAGATCAGATCGATTGCAAGAACTCCTTTTTGTCTGGGAAGGACTACCTGCAAGTAAGAATACAAGACCACCAGATTCTAATTAGATGATAAGTGAGGGAACTACCTTGGGCCCAGAAATATGAGACTTCCTTTCAAGGTGGTCACTTCCCTAATATGAATTAACACAAAATTCTAACAAATAAGCTATTGTCCATTTACAATTTATTTACCTTGTTAGAACAATAGAGAAAAGGCTGGTCTTGGTTTTTTGAATCACGTGACCGACGCGGTCGCCAAAGTCACCGCACCGGCTGATGATAACCGATATCGGGGGGTAGTGATTTAAGGGGTTTGGTGAAGGTTGGCTATAAGATGGCTATATGATAGCTATGGTGTTTATAAGGCTAGGTAAAATGATGGGGATAGGTAATGAGGTGATGGAGAAGACTCAGAGAGTATGGGGCTGTTCTTGGGGCAATGTAGGGGTAGAGGAATGTAAGTTAGATGGAGAGTGTTACCAGGTAGTGGATCTGGGGGTAGACTTGTAATTACTGTGATTCAGAAATCCAAGAAATATTATTAAAAGAACGTATAAGACTTACTTACTAGTTCCTGATGAAAAATGTAGGTTCAAGGACTGTGATGACGAAGGCAGGGTTCAAGTAGGATGATCTGACAATCCAAGATGAGCTATCTCCTCTCCCGATGCTCGATGAGTGTCACCGGCTCGGTTATTCAAATGCAGCTTGGGCTTGATGTCCTTTCTCTCGCAAACTCCTCTCTTTCCTTCACTTGTCTCTGCTCAGCCAAGTAAATTCCGATTCTTCCAATGACTTCTCATTTAGATCAATGAAAATCCAACCCTTTGTTTTTGGTTGGGAGGTCATTTACAGGGAACCGATGGCGGTTACGTAACCGACGGCGGTCGAGTAGGAACCGGTATCGGTCAGGTCAAAGTGGGCTATTTTTAGTAAAATAGCCAACTTTCCCTCCTTTTCTCCCGAGGGATTAGTTGTGGGCTTGGTCAAGTCATTACGAGGTTGGTTTTAGGTGCGGGTGAGGAGTCATTTAGTCATGGGTGTGGATGTAGACCAAGTTATAGGTCTTAATTAGGTTAGTTTAGGGTTAGGACTAGGTCATGATGGCTCATGTCCCTCTTGGGAACCCCTGACCCTTTCTTACCTTACTCACTCTTTTTGGGTCTCTTTTATCTTTTGGGCATATTTTTCACTTATGGGTCGGCCTTCCAGTTGTTAATTACAAATTCAAATAAGGGAATAATATAAATACATAGTTATGTGTTCAAAATAGAGGATCAAGCACTAAGAATTAATATCATCACCTAATATTTCTTTCCAAAGGCACTAAAACACTCCAAAGGCATCCATATAACATCCATTGAAGGGACAAGGGATGCATATTATTCATACACAACATAAGAAGGGGAAGTATATTATATTCCATTCACATATACTATTACATTGTTACATTCTAACTACAACCCACTATAATTTGTGTAACTTACATAAGGGAATCCTAGGGCATAATTTTTACACACACACACAAAAACTACATGGATTTTGAGATGTAGTGCGCAACACTCGATCGGGTGCCTCTAGGGTCAATCCGACTCCCATTCTACATTTTACTTTTTATTTTTAATGTGGTTTGTGGTTATGTATAAGTGAATCTATTTCTTTTAGGTTATAGTAACCTTCGGCAATCAAGAGTGAATAAAAATTATCAACATGGAACAACCTTAAAACCCTTGCGATATAGGAGGGAGAAAATACTTAGATTTTACACACAACATTGTTGCCTAAAGTAGTCTCTAGTGCCCAGGCGCCCTTGTGCTACCATGAGCTCCTTGTCTAACATTATTCCCAAGGTCCAAAATTTATAGTGAGCGATTACAACATAGTTTACAACCTATTTAGTACTTCCATCTACCCGGATCACTTCCTTTTCATTCAAAAATTAGCTAAGTCTTCTTATCTCTCCTTCTTTCTTAGGGTTTTATATTTTACATGATTTATTACTTGCATCTTATTGTATATTTGGTATTTTTATATCACATATTACAATAGTTACTCTATAATTAGATTTAATCAAAATTAAGTTAAATCACAAGTAATAAATAACATATAAAATAATAGTCATATATATGCATGGGTCCACAGACATGGGACACCCACAGTTTATAAAGTATTTGCAATAGAAGGCACAATGTGCCACAATCGAAGAAGCAAGTGCATACACACAAAGTAGGCATGAATCCAAAAATATAGGACACCCATGGTGTCACAATAAAATCAATGCCCTTGGTGTATGTAAAATTAAAACATTCTAGTTTATGTTTTCATGTTAAATGTGTAACATGCAAAATTGAATGTTTTGGCCATGACAACCAAGCCCCCACTTGAAAAATCCTCTCACAGTCATTGTGAACCCTTCCTCTATCCAACCTCCCCAATGTGTCATGATCATTCTTGCTAGGAGGAATGTGATAAAAATATTTTCAAGTGTGTTTAATGTGCATAGATGCATGCATTCAATGATTGAAGAAGTTAATGAGATCCAAAGTGGAACAACTATTCTCGGAGGCATAGAAAGGGCAATTATTGGCCATTTTGCAATTGTTGAATACCCTCTAGAAGGTGATTACAAGATAATGAATCATATAAAACTTATGCAAGGGAGTTTTAAATGCATTCAAGATAGTTTGATGATATTATGAAAATCCAAGCGAGTGTCGAATCAACCTAACAAAACATGGTCATTTCAAGTGTAGGCAATGTCATACTCCAATGGAGAAATATGACTTTCCTAGATGATTTTAGGAGTTACGAGAGGAGTTTGGGGGTAAACATAGTAAATGGAAATATCTTGGAATCCTCCACATGATGAAAATATCATTTTTTTCCAAGACTCCAAATTATTTTGTGATAATCAATGACATTGCAAATCACTTGCCCCTTTGAGCCAAAAGTAGAATAGGACTTAAAATTCAATTTTCAGGGAAGAATTGGATCCTAATAATGGTTAGGATGATCTCAAATTTGGAATCAAATCATATAAGTTTTTAACCAAAACACTAGTCCATTCTCTAAGAGCAGAAAAAACACTCTGGTGTCCTAAATGGAGTTAGCGGATGATATTAGCATACCAAAAGGCATGAGCCCAATTTGGATCATGTCATGTCCCCTTGGATTTTCCCTAAGGTGCAAGGGGGACGTGGGGACATAAAAGTGTGGTCCCCATGTTGTCTCCATTTTCACAACTTATGACTTACATCTTTCGCACCTCGGAGACCTCTAACTTGTACTCACTCAACCCAGTCCCCTTTCTCATATTCCCAAGCCCCATGGCACATTTTGGAAGGTTTTTGTCCCCTTGAACTTGTCCCCAAGTTGTAAAGGTAAATGAGGGACACAAAATTGTGCTCTCCCATGAGGTTTTACTTTTTGCAACTTTCCTAACACCACTTGTACACCTAGGGAGCCACAAACTTGCAAATTCACTTAACCCTTGTACCCTCATCATGAATAGAACCCCCATGGTGAATTTCTACGATGATAGTGTACCCTTGGATTGAACCAATAGAAAAAGTGACATGAATGACACATAACTACTCTCCCCCTCTTTTAGCTAGATCCATGACATATAGAAAACCTCAATGCAACCCCAAAGCCATTTTTAGCCCCATGTATCTCACTCACATTGCATCACATCCTTGCCACTTATCATCATCAGTGCAAAGTGAACTTATTTGCACCTTGTGTCCCCTTGCACCTCTTTTCCCCTATTTTTTTAGGGTGTAACCACATTCCAATCCTCCTCTAACCATGGTTTAGCTTGTTGGGTCAAATTCAAGTTAAAATTTACAAAGTGAATATGATTAACTCCCAAATCATAAAAACTTAATAATTTTTTTAAATTCAAGGTACTATGATTTCCCTCCCCAAAAATTTGTTTTTTTCCAGTGATGGTGATAAAATTTATTAGTACCCTCATGCTCCAAAACTAAAAATTATTCATATCTCACAATATGGGGACCCAATTTCCATCAAATTTTACTAGTTCACTCCTCCCAAAACACCTTCATTTTTACTATAAGAGAATTTACATTATTGATTTGTATAATTTAAAGTATTTATTTTAAATTTTCAGCCCCTAGGTTTTCCTTTAAGATCTACTTGAGTTCTAGCAAATAAAAAATTCCTAAAACTTGAGTAGAATGCCCTGAGACAAAATCTAATCTTTTTAGACCAGTTTCATTCCAATCTGAAACCCAAATGACCTCCAAATAAAAATAATAAGTTTTTTCAAGTATCCCATGACTAAATATAGTAAGTTTCCAAAATAGTAAACTTTCAACATCTGTGTTACTCCTTGAAATTAAAAAAAAATCAAAAATTGAAAATTATGAAAACATACTAAAATTAGCCATCCTAGTAAGAACTTGCTCAAAATAGAAAGTCTTGCAATCAGGCTCAAGTAACTTGTATCAGTTTAAATTTTTCCTATCTCATTACTTTTTTCCATCATGAATGTTAATTATTCAATTTGGAGCCAATGTCCACACTAATCATTGAATATCCCAATGTGGGAGACAATGATATCACCCACATGGACTTGGAAGACCTAAAATTCAGAAGGTTGAATGATCCATGAAGAGAAGTGGAAGAAAATATCCTATCAATTGGATTACCACTCAGGTATTTATTCATAGTACTAAACTTTTCTTGGAAAGTACACAACATTATGATCCTAATACCATAACAATCATGAAAGATGATAGCTCGATCTTGTCATTCCTCACGCCAAATGAAATTTACCACTGCTTGCAAAATTCCCACCAGTAGCAACATGGTCATCATAAATAAGGATTATTCTTCATAGAAGTGGGAAAAGATGAATCATATCTACAAGGCCTAAGACTTGGTTCATGGCTCAAAAACGAAATAAATCCCTCACATATCCCGAATAATATTTCAAGGAATGGATTTCATGATGCATATTCGAGACACCATTGTACTTATGAATAGAATAATGGGAGAGGATACAATAAAATATTTCTAGGATTTAATGGCTCAATTCATCCTGGTGCTAACAAAAGGAAACCAAATGGTGTATTGGGGTTAAATCATCATGACAATATCCATTTCCAACCATTGCAATTTCCCTCCACTAAAAATTTCATAATTACTTCTTACATGATGTATGCCCTTGCTTTAATAATAACCTTATGATTTTTATCCACTGCTCCCGAATTTGCCTCAAAAGTCACCTACCTATGAGAAGTATCCACAAATCACTCACAGGGAGAGAAATTCTCACTATTATAGGGTGAATGATGCATTCACCATGTGCATCATAAGATTACTCAAAGGCAATCCATAATGGAGGATCTTATCCCAAGATGCTGCATTGATTGAGAAGTATGGGAGTCACTTCATCCAGTTCCTCACTTTAACCTACATCAAGGTCATAGGATTTTATCTTTCCCCTCACAGGCTACCTAGGTACCCAAGTGATAATATCATCATGTTTGAACTATCCGAAAATTTCCTATGTTCATACTAGATGTGAGAATGCTAAGAATAAATGTGTGTCATTTCCTATTTCTGAAGGGATATACACATGCAAGAATGTCACAAATTTAGCAAAACATTGAAACATCTTTCACAACACTTTGTCTATATTCCTACATAGCATGATTTGAATTTGATATTAGGAAGAATCCAGATACCTTCATCTTTCATAGATCCCATCATGTTCCACAAATTGAGGACTATTGGGTTAAGTGCATAGATTATGATGAGGTCAAAAATGGGATCACATGCGGATGATAGTGGACCAAATGAAAGAATTCAAGTTTGAATGGTTTTTGGATGATATAAAAGATTGTGGGTCAGACCTTTTTGATCCTAAATACCAAACAATACAATATTCCCCTCTTCCTCCCACTCCATGGAACATCAGGGAATCAAGTGATATCAAAGAGAGGACCATGGCAGTGATCCAAAGGTCAAAAGAATGGTTCAAGTAGAAGAAATATTCCTTCATCAATTTTGGTGGTATTTTGTCTCCATGTAGGAAAGTTTCTCACACTTCCTCCCTTAAGGAATATGAGAAATCTATGGGTTCTACCCATTCAAAGGAGTCCTCCATGAGAAAAATTATAGAGGTAGAGTGCACTAAAGATTCTCCTCCTAGGAATATTCACAGAGGGTGAAGATAGTTGAATATCCCATTGAACCTCTTGAGTTAGGAGAAATTGATCCATCATAGTCTCATGTTCATCACTAACATCCAAGTGTGTCCTTCTTAGAGGAAGAGTCATCTCATCACAAGCAATTTTGACCCCTTATTAAGCACCCTGAAATTTCCCCTATGCCTGATTTTATGTCTACTATGACTAAAACATTCCCATGAGTACATAAGATGTTTGGAAGTGAGTCAATAATGGTGCAAAATATGTAACACCTAATTTTGAGGTCATTTCAAAATTCATAAAAACCAAGTGAGGAAATAAATCAAAAACAATTTTTGTTTCTTCACTAGGGCCTCTAAATCCCAGTATGTGGAGGTTTCTCAACCAAAAGTTACAAAACCTGTGGAAGAGATGACTCAAGATGACAGTTAGTTGAACTAAATCTTCCACACATGAAGAAGATGCACATATGTTCAAGGATATTTTATTCCACTTTCTTGCTAGGAATGAAGAGTACAAAAAAACTATGGAGCAATTGGAGGAGCATGTGAGAACTCTCACTACCTATGTCTGATCTTTCCTGGAGCCCAATGATCTACCCATTTCTCCTACATAATTCATCCCTCCCATCAACATCTTTTACCCTCAGTGGATCAAGAGATCCCAAGGTTACACCATGTAAGGGAAATCCAATGATAAGTGGGTTGAAATGATTCTTAAGAAAGGAAAGGTATTGATGTCTAGAGGTTCTCTCACTATTCAAATTTTCCCTTTCCATATTTTCCAAGGTAATATTGACCAAGGAGTAGATTGAGAAAGAAAAGACTCACTAGGAAAGTGTATTCCCATTGGTTCCTAATATAATTTGTCTTGATTTTCACTCCTTAGTGAGCAAAAATGTATTTACCTCTTTCTCTAACAATTTCTCTCCCATATGGTCTTGCATGATGAATTCCAACTATGATATGATAAATGATGCTATCTTATAAATTTAGTCTTGTGGAGATCATGCATATGATATCTTGGAAAGGTTCACTAACAATGTGTAGAGGATCGAATCACCTTCACTCAACGAATAGGCATTCTTAGAAGAGATCCTTAAGTCTTTCTAGGTTCTGGTCTAGAAAGAAGTAGGAGATCCTTTCTCGTTCAATAAATATACTTTGGAATTCCTTATGGTAATTAAAGGCTCAATCTATAATACTTGAAAAATATCATCAAGTATGGTTCAAACAATGTAAGAACCTTAATAACATTCCTAAAACTTAGATAAGTGTTTTGGGTTATGTTTGCATTCCACAAGAAGAGAGAATGACATCTATGGTAGATCATTTTAGTAAAAATTTAAAAGGCCAAGAGATCATTATAGGAATTTATCCTTAGAATTCACTTTGAGGGCTAGTTCTTCATTAGCGGAGGCTTCATCTTCATCAAATTAATACATCTCTTCTTCTCTCTCCATATTCTAATTCCTCATTAAGAATGTAATTTTTCATTATTTTTCTTATTCACTTAAAAAACCTTTTAATTTGACATTATAAGAGTCCTTTTGCATTAATAAGAAAAAGGCTCACTTTATAAGAGTCCTTTTAATTTGACATTATGAGAGTCCTTTTGCATTATAATGGGACCTCGAGCTCTACTCCCTACCAAAAGGACACATGGACAATTCTCATTCAAATGATAAAAAGAAGAGATAAATGACCGAGAATGAATATAATGCATTTATGGCCTCCACCATCAATGTTGCTCGCATATAAGGATTATAGGTTCGAAATTTTTCTAAGTATTCCACGTTTCTACCTTCTTGTGATGAAATTGAGAATTATGGATCCCTAAAGTTAAAAACTTGGATTACGAGATTAAACCAATGGATTACAAAGAGTAGTGTTTGGGAAAATTGAAGCAATCAACATCCATATGTGATTGGTATTATGAAGAATACGTAAACTTGGGTAAGTCTCTCGAGAAAAATTAAAGATTGCTTGAGTTTCTTATTTTTCATAAGGGTTTTTAAGAAGCATTTAAGGTTTACATTCCTCCTCCCATACTTGGTCCTTCCTTTGAATCCATAGTACCTAAAATACCAATTTCCTTTTATTACCCAATAAGATGAAGATAAAGAAACTGGAACCCCCGTTACTTCACATATTACAAGAAATTTGGATGAGGTAACAGACACTAACCTAGGGAATGTTGACCTAGAGGATTTCCTACAAATATTGTGTCCCATCGGTAGAATTGATAACATGGTAGCAATCGATACTAGTGGTATTTCCTTAGCTGCTGATTTCCCACCCTCCATACATTTCCCAAAATTGGTATGGACTTGTGCTAAAAACTATAATCCATAAACCAAGGAGGTACTAGATGGAAGTGGTGCTAGAGTTCTCTCATTGTCACTTGAGACATTTAGAATAATATTGGGACTACCCAAAGTTGAGAGGGAAGTGAAAATTGACATATAATCAGTACAAGGATTGTGGAACACCAAACATGTAGAATATACCAGAAGTATGAATAATCAATTGTTAATAAAGAACAAAGGTTCTTCTACCATGATCCCAAAAACATTAGTTGGTTCAAATTTTTGGAAGAGGTAGAAGACATCATCACTCGATAAGCAGAATTTTAGGCTTAAAATCTATTTATGACTTCCAAGAATGGATGATGAGTTATATCCAACTCATTTTATTTAGTATTGAGAAGGTTTGTTGGGAAAAATTTATAAGCACATCTATCCATGATCAACTTATAAATATTGCTGTACAAGTTAAAGAAGGAATTGCAATCATGTGTGAATTTTACATGATGTCTTACCTATTCTATAATATTGCATGCCATAAGGAACTCCCAGGAATCCCAAGGATGAAATATTTCACTACCCATAGGGTGTATGATGTATACCCCCAGTTGAACTTAGAGAAACACAAGGGAAATTTTAGAAAGATAAATGATGCTTTCTTTGCACCCATTATATGCCTTTTCAAACCAAAATGGGAACAATTTAGAATATATGTAGCTTCCAAAAAGTAAATTAGTGATTATGGGTGCTACTTTATCTAGTTCATATTATTTACTTACATAAGAGTAAGTGGTTTCCACGGGTATCCTGCATACTACTTAGATATCTATATGAAAAATATGCACTTTTGGATATATCAAGGTAGTTTGAAGAAATGCACAAGCTAATAGATATTAAAAAAAGACCAACATCAAGTTCCCAATCACAATAGGGAGGTACACATGCATACAATGTGAGTCATAAAATACAAACTTATAGATGAAGAGATGAATAAACTAGAGATGGAAAAGTTTTAGCCAAGGCCTAACTATGATATCGATGGGTGATGAGCTCAATCCTAGGAAGTTCATATGAACATGAATCACACTATGAATATTTTTGGATGAATTGCAGAGATGAAGAGGAAGTTAGACTAAGATACTTCTCTAGAATGACTCTACAATAGGTGATAGACTACAAAATTGTAGTTGTACCTCAAAACTTTGTAGATGACCAAAAATTGTGAGCCAATATTACATTGAGATGAATTTGGCAGGAAACCAATTGAGCCACTTGATTAGAATCAAAAGGAAACAACAAGACTACATACTAGAACTATACATATAATGAGGAGGACATTGACATGGTTAAAAAGAAAAGGTTTGGATTTTTCTTTATATAACACTAAGGTACTGCATGAGTATAGGTATACAGGAATTATTGAATAAGATCTTCCTTATTTGAAGGAAGGATCAAACTAAATGGACCCCTTAGAGGGGAAAACACCTCAACTTCCCACCAAGAAACTAACCATTGGAATAATTGAGGAGTGGAATGTATCTACAAGTAAAACAAGTACCTCCATGTCCCTCTTAACCCAAAATTCTAAGGAGATACTAATGAAAACCATGAAGGAGGCCCCTATTACTAAGGTTATTCTAGTGCGAGACTAAGATAACAAGTGCTTTAAAACCTTGAAATCTTGTGGTAACTTTTACAGGATCTTCTAGTAAAGGCAAGAGAATGAAGGGGTCTCTACCTAATATTGACCCATAACTCAGAGTCCAAAGTGCTGAAGAGAAAGAGAAACTTGGTCTCAAGTTATTTGAGAGGGCTAAGAAGTAAGGGTATATACCCCTTGGAATGAGCTACTAAAATCTCGGAGGCCAAGGAAATTCTAGATACATGAGGAAATGGAAAATAAATTGAGGAACCAAAGGTCACTGATTCAGTCCCATTATATGAGGTACAAGAAGATCTTCTTACAGAACCAACTCATGAAGGAGAAAAATCACAAGTTGAATTGATTGATTCAGTCCCACTACATGAGGTACAAGAAGCTCTTGTTGCAGCACCAACTCAAGAAGGAAAAATCCACAAATTGAGATAGTTGATGTGGATGAAGAAAAAGAAACACATGTACTTGACTCTTCTGACTTGGTGCAAAGTTTAGAAACTGAAAAAGAGGTTGACATTACCCCTTATATAGCCAACTAATGGAAACATTAGAAACACATGGTGAGGAAGTAAGTATAACATTTCAAAGTGTGCCACAATTTGAAGTCACAGTACCCATAACTAAGACATTGCCACTAGAGATGAAGGTTACGAAGAAGCATCTATGGAAGTAATTTTATTCAAAAAAGTACAACCTCAAGAAGAGGCAAGTGCCACTTCATAATAAAAGCTATAATTTCTTGTTAACCCCATGGAAGAAGCATTGAAAATGGTCAAAAAATCTATTACAATTTATGAGGTGTCCACAAGCAAGGATAACGAACAAGTTGGTGATAGAACTCAAGAACCTACTCTTATAGTGGTGTTAGTTGAGGAACCTACAATTTATGAACAAAATGAGGGGCATGAGGCAACAAGTGTATCACCGATTAAATAAAAGAAATAATGCTGAGGAATTAAGTCCCATAGATACAGTTTCTAGTTTCAAAGGTCCCTCATATCACTTCCAAATAAATTTTGGTTTATTCTAGAGCACCAAAACCTCTAAAAGGAGGTGTAGACACTAAATTTAGGTCACACTTCCTCTTCACCCCACATATATATTAGATTAATTATCTACAATTAAATTAATGCAAACTCCCACAATTTTAATTATTTAATTACCTTAATTAAACTAATTTACACCTCACCTAAACACCTCATCATGAACCTATTTTCAACATGTTTCCTAACTAACTAGAACTCAACCTCTTCTTACTTTAATTAACCAAGAATTAGTCTAACCCTAAAATGACATGCCTATTCTTCCTCTAACAGCATGCCCTCTTATCTAAGCACCAAACACCATTTTAAAACCAGCACCGATGGGTAGAGCTGAAGAAAAAGATAGCTAAGATCTTGCTATTTTGGGAAACCTAGGATATCGTGCCTTAACCGACGTTGGTCAACCTAAAACCGATGCGTCGATCATCCTAAACCATCGTAGATTACCATATATTCACTTTGGTAACCTTGTTAGAGAGGTTGGAAACATTCTCGAGGTTTGAAAAGAAGGATATCTGTATGCAAGAAAGAACCAGGACCCCTTTCGCACCTCCGGATAGCCATAGCCACCACCAAGACTATTCCGAAGGCATTTTCATTCATGGTAGCATTCCAGAAGCACTTCTACATGGCACCGAGAACTATTTCACGATCAACCATCATCAAAATCTAGTCATCAAACTTGCAACACTAGTAAGTTTTATTATAACTTGCATCATTTCATCTTTACTTAGTTTATAAAGTTTATTGACTTTTGTTTATCAACCTCTATTTACATTTTTATCCCACGAATCTTACCCCTATGAACCCAACCATTCTACCACCCACAATCATTTGATCATGTATACCCGATTCCTAAATATTTATGAGTACTCCCAACACCTCCACATACCTAACCATTCTCCTCACCATATCTGTTTAATCTCATACAAACCCCAAAACCAAGTTTCATTGAGTTTCTATCATCCCGCCTACACCGACCTTGGTTATCCATGATCATCATTAGTTATCTCTAAAGCTGTCATAGGTCATACTTGACTAATGTCGGTCTTTGTGTTTGGTAATGCTACCAATAATAAAACCCAATAATTTACATCCAATTAACCCAAGCTACCTAGAATCGACCCTACTTGTTCCAACACCTTGACTACCTACCCTACTTCTAGATTTGATCATAACCTAGCCTATTATATTATATTTTCTTATTGTATTTGGATGAGATACCTAAATCATATCAACTATATTAGGACATTATTTATTTATGACATTTCTTACATTAAGTTGTATTAAATAGTGGGTTGAATTCCACCAAGGAAGTACCACACTTCCTAGATCTAGCACACGCTAGGCAGCCCATTGACATATATTGTTTAACTCTCTTTTGTGGTCTTGTTTTGTATTTTAGGTAGTTCCTCCTAGCAAAAAGAAGCTCTCCTAGTTAGCATTGGATTAAGAAGTCAGAATGTGTGCACAACCTTTAAAATGACCATCACAACAAGTATTCCTCCTTGGCCCATAACCTTATATGTTTTTTTCAAAACATAAAGAAAGCGATGAAACATTTTGCACGCCTTGGGGGACCCATCGGGGTTATTTTGCATTTTATTCATTCCTAGGTGAAAATTTGTGTGTTTGTTTCCATTTTTAAAAGCTTCCACATTAATTTTCTCTCTAGAATCTTCCCCCTCTTTCTATTATCTAAAAGTAATCATGTTTTTGGTGTTATAAAAAGAATACATCTTTCTTCCATTAGTATTACATTAGTGAAAGAGCATACCTCTTCTTATTCATCACTTGTTACATCGAATATCACATTTCGATTTGGGTTTAAAACACTTACATTTTGAGTGCACTAACAACATCATCGAATATGAAGCACTCATATTAGGCCTTTAAACTTCCATCTCCTAGATGTTAAATCAATTAATGTCTTTGGTGATTCCCAACTGGTTGTAAACCAAGTCAATGGTATATATCAGTGTCCTAATGAAATACTGCAAATGTACAAATGTCATGTTAACAACATTTTCAATACCTTTGATGTTATGAACTTCAAACCACCCCACGTTATACCAATAAATTTTGCGAGATACCATGGCTTATCTAGCTTCTCAGATACCCACTTCACTGCTAAATCCAAAATATTTTTCACAATACAAAGATTGCAATCACCCTCTTATTTACCTCACGAGGTCCATTCCTTCGAACCATTGCACCTGACCCATGTGACCTTTGGTATAAGAATTTTACAAACTACCTTACCCTTTCAATTCTACCTCCCTATCTCACTCATAATGGACAACGTGCCTTTCTTAAAAGTGTCTCTTGCTATGTCATCATGGGTGGTCTCCTTTATAAGCATGGCTTCGACAATATTCTCTTACGATGCCTTACAAGTTCTAAAATTCCTTACACCATCAAGGAAGTTCACGACAAAATTTTTGGAGGCCACTTTAGTGGTTTAGTTGTCACTAAACGCATTCTTCACCTTGTCTTATTATTGGCCAACCTTGAACCATGACTATTGCGACTATGTCAAACTTTTTGTGTAATTCCAGCAACACGCTAATCTTCATCACACACATATCATGCCTTACAGGTCAGGTGAGACCTTTGTCCTTTCTCTCAATGGGGTTTGGATCTTTTCGGAGAGATCAATCCTCATTCTTCACAATGACCATCAATGGATTATAACTACTACTGAATATTACACTAAATGGGTAGAAGCCATTCCCCTCATTTCTAAAAAGCTAAGAAGATATGTGAATTCATCAACCATCACATCATTTGTTGCTTTAGTGTTCCTCACCACCTCATCACTGATAACGAAAGTAATTCAAAAACAAAACCCTATGCAAGTTATGTGATGATTTTGGAATTCAACTCAATTTCGTCACCTTATTACCCACAAACCAATGGCCAAGAAGAATCAACCAATAAAACCTTGAACAAAATTCTTATGAAAGTAGTTGACGATACTGGGAAGTATTGGCATACGCACATTCCTTTCACCTTGTGGGCTTATCACACTAGTATTCGCACTTCGACTTCTGCCACACCTTTTTCTTTGGTCTATGGTACTGAGGTTGTATTGCCTATCAAATTCCAGATTCCATCTCTCCTCATCTCATTACAAGACATGCTCAATGATGATGACTTTCACCTAGAACATTTTTGCACAACTTGAGTTGTTAGAGGACAGTCGTCTTAATGCACTTAGCCATCTCCAAATCTACCAAAAATTATTAAATTTTCCTATGATAAACATGTCCATGAATGAACCTTTCGGTCGGTGATCTCGTCATCTTGAAAGAAAATCAACATGTAACTAAAGAAGAGAAAAGTAAATGGGGTAAATTTTCTCCTAATTGGTTGGGACCCTATATCGTTACTCATGCCTATGGATCAGGTGCTTATCGTTTATCTTCACTTGAAGGTAAACCTAAACCTGAGCCCCTCAATGCCTTACATCTTAGACCATTTTATTATTGAAATCAAGTCTTATATCACCTTCTGTCTATTGACCGCTCATCCCTTGAGCATTGTTCACCTTCCATATTATCCATTTGGAGAATCAACGACTAAACAAGAATCATGTGATCACCCGTCACCTTCTAGCCTTATCTTTAATATGAGTACCATGGCTCTACTCATGGCATGATTATCATGGATACTTTTATTATTTTTTCAAATATGAAATCCCATGGCCGTTCGTCACTTGAAACCATCTCTTTCATAGTTAACCTCTATGTGCTATGGTTTTGTCTTCTAAACAAGAACCTAATCTTCCTCTATAATCTTTTATATGACTTAAACATCCAAAAAAAAATGGGATTCAACTTCTTGAGTCAAAATTCTAGAAACAAATGAATCCCTCAAAAAGGACATCTCTTATCTTGTCGTTATAAATAAACTACTCCCTAAAAGGATAACTATATAAAGTCATTGCAAAAAACAATAAAATGTTTAGAAGTTTCCGCATCGATCAGATTCATGAAGACATCAAGGAGATAATATACTCATCCCAGGTAGACTTCCTGCATCAATTATTCTATCAAAAAAAAAAAAAAAGAAAAAATGATAACATTTTTTCGTCATGGACTTGACTATTTTTTATCATGGGTTTCTTTCTTGTCGGGTAAACATGTTGTTGTACACTAAGTTATGCTAAACTAACCACTTTCACCTCATTTCCTTTTCACCCTATTTTTCTCTCTTCTCAAGGAATTTTTGGAACTATGACATTTCGTGATCATGTAACTTTCTTCACCCTTAGAATAGTCCATTATGCAATGCCTTTTAGGTCTTACGTTCATAAGTCCATCTTGGGTATGGTAGAATCATTAGAGTTCTTATCAATTAAGCGGATATTTTACCACCTCTTACCATTCACCTTCCTCATTACTTATTGATTATCCTATAGGACTAGACCATCGACACCTACATTTTAAAATATTTTCACTATCACCTAAGACTCAACCATGCCTATAACCTTGACTCAACCATGCCTATCACCTAAGACTCAACCATGCCTATGACCTATAATCAATCATGCCTAAAATCTACCAACCCATTCCTCTAATTCATCATATTATTCCCTATCTTATGGGAGAACTACATCGGCCTGAGGCCCCTTTTTATCGGGGCTATGTAGGCAGCACTCCTAGGGCATGGGGCCCTTGGAGGTTAGCTTGGCCACTCTTTACCCTAACTTATTTTTCCCCATTTTCCTATTCATATTCTATCTTAGTTTCCATTTTCTCAACACTTGGAAAATAATACAAACATACATATCTCCCATGTTACCACATCATAACAACATCCAATCAATCATTTCACATTTCTATAAAATCAAAGATTTTGGAAATCTACACCATAACATACATATAACTCGTCATTTATTTCCCATGTTACTGATAACTTGGACATTAAATCAAAATTAAAAACAAGACTCCATCATGCCTAAATTGACTTGAATCCATCATGCCTAAATTGACTTGACTCCATCATGCCTAAACCGACCTACTCCATCATGCTAAACCAACCTAACTCCATCATGCCTAAACCGACCTGACTCCATCATGCCTAAATTGACTTACTCCATCATGCCTAATCCACCTGGTTTTCACCCATATGCATATAATAATGAAAATTTTACAACATAAGCACAACATCATACCATAAATATCACCATCTCTATATAAATCATTAATCAGTGTGTCCATACATATGTGCACAGAAGAAAAATCAATACATGTGCCTCTCATGTACATCCTCACTATCTTCGGCACGTAGGCTAGGTATATATATCAAAAATATACAAAAATCTATATCCTAAACATATATGGTGACTAGTCGTCACCCCACCTAATGTCCAAGCTGGTCTCATCTATCTCCTCCTCCTCTCCTAGCCCAACACCCTTGCCACCATCTCTCCACCCTGTATGGGTCTAACTGTCACCTCTTTCCTAATTGCAACTAGGTTTAGCCTCTCGTGAGCTAGTCACCTCTCCCCGACCCTATCTCTAGGCTTGTCACTCCATGTACTCTCTCGTACTATGTGTGTGAGATCTGGTCCTCTCACTTGAGGCTTGTTGTACCCTGTACTCCACATAGGAAGGGACGTCTATCCCGATAATAGTCAAATGATCTTGGTAGTACCTAGCCTCATTCAGGGCATCCTGAACCTAGCAATCGATATTGTCTATGGCAATACCATCGGTCTCGGACCTTATACCTATATCATGGGACCCATGTCACATTGTTTCTGTACCATGGGACACTATCCATGAGCCTAACTGTTAGTGCATGTGCTATGGCTAGGCCTATAGGGCCACCACAATCTGAGCCTATGTAATAGCCAACTACCTAACCCTATTACCTGTGTATGTAGGGCCACCACATGTGTGCCTCGTAATGTGGCAACCTCTACTATTGTGACCTTTTCAACTACCCTCTAAACCTATAATCTAGGTTTGTAAGGTGGCCACATGTCCCTACCAATGTATCCCTCTAAATTATGAGGGTAGCCAAGTTTGGCTTCCCTAGCCTAGATGGTGTTGCTCATAGCTAGAATTCCCACCACCATCTTGTATGCATCTGTATAACCCTCATCATCAATCTTACGGTCTAGTGGCTACTCCTCCTCCTCCCTCTTCAGATCAGAGCTTGAGGTGGAGACATAGGTCTCTCCATGTCATCCCTCTTATACTATGGGAATGGTGGTGGCACATCCTAGGGCAGCCCAAATTGCCATCTAACCCTATCAATGGGTATCATCTTGTGCTACCCCACACGACACCCATCTATCCACCTCGCAGCTATAGCTCATCCAACTTGACTTTCATATGCCTGCTCATATGAAGGGAAATCCACATACGGCCTCCAAATAATATCAACCCTGATAACCCTCAAAGATCCACCTATAATATGCAACATCATGTGTGGCCTTGGCTCCATGATCTCCCCAATAGGTATCCACTTTATGTAGCCCACTCAACTAAACCCCTCAAATGTATCCAGTTGGGGCAACCTAACTGGATGCACACATACGATATGCTCATATGGCCAATAGTGTAAGAGGAAGGTATAACATACGCCCGAACCTCCATAGTCTCCCATAGGACCATAACTCCTGTATAATTGTACCAAGAATGTTGGTGCCCAGGAAAACTAGGTCCTCTCCTCCATCATGTCCTAGAGAACCCCTATCAGTGATCATGGGAATCTCCCACCCTCTGCATCTGGTAATGCAAAAACAACATACTACCTCCATGATTAGCACAACCAATCTCATCTCCTCAGGGGGTGGGTTATGTACATCTCTCCATAGCTCAAGCTAGATCTATGGTACCTCAACTCTGCCATTGCCTCTCCAAAGACAACCACTATTGGCTCCTCCAACACCTCCAAGGTAATAGAATACACTTCATCACCACTATTGGTAACCCTAGGATCCTGTACACATCCTCCATGGTGACTGTGAGCTCACCCATTAGTAAATGGAATATGTTGGTCGCAGCATCCCATCTATCGATGAGTGTGACCATCAAGCTAGGATCTCGAAGCTACATGCCTTAAGCATCGAATCTGGTCAATCCAACATATGTAATGTGATGCGACTCATTGGTAGTCACACTCCCCCATATTGTTTTCAATAAGGGTGGTACCATGTCCTCATCCGCAATTGGTCTTTAGCCTCGCATCCAAAAACCAAACCATTTTTTAAGCCTTGACCATACCCTATACATCTATTACCCACCAAACCCATTCCCTAAACTTATATTATTTACTACCCCAAACCCACACCCCAACCCTAAAAGACCACATACCAACTTGTCCCATTTATACCTACTACCCTACTCATTCTCACTAAACATGCCTTTACATCTTATAAGCCAATCATTCCTACCCACCCTACCTCTTATTATTGCCCCTTTCCTCCAAAACCTAACCAACATTTATCGTTATTGACCGACATCCATTCATCTTGACCACATCGGTCACCTACTTCTGGACCATGATGGTCGGGGCTACCAATGTCGACCAACCCTTGACTGATGTCAATCTCATGCATGACTCCCAAATCCACAAACCCTCCCATTTCTCCAAATTTTGACCACAATTCCCACCATGCCTACCTTACCCTACCCACCACCTAACCTACCCTCACCCCCATCCCTATTTTACCCACTTATGACCTCCCCCTCCATCCTTTCATTTTTTTTACCACATTCAACATTAAACCCCCCACCCAACATGGTTTTACCCAACCCACCTCCCATACACTCCTTTTCAAAATAAATGCATAGATTTGAATCATATTTTACCTAATCTCTACCATCGACATGTTGGTATGTCTTGACCAATGCACCGATGGCCTCCCAAACCCCTCTCTCACCTCTCGCCATCACCAAATCCACTTCTCCCCTCCAACCAATCCAATCGATCCCACCACGCTCGTGGACCCATCTACCTATCTTCTCTTACCAACTCATACTCTCTACCTCATCTTGGTATAGTACATTATCCTTTTCTCCACGTAAATCGTAAGGTTCAAACCAACTCTATCTTTTCTCCAAGTCACGCCACAATAATGGTTCCATAAAATATAGTAATTTTAACTTTATAAACCTAAATCGACCTCACCAACATTTGGTCATGTTGTACCCTACTAAACCAACATTGAGTTAGAACCTAACCGACATTGTTACCTTCTCATTATCATCTATACCCCATTTTTCCCACTTTAACCTAAATTCACCATTTCCCGACACCTTTTATCCTTCCCACACTTATTGACCCATACCTACAAGCCCCAACTACCCCTACATTTCCTTTCATTGCATCTTGGGATTTGTTATTTTACCCACACCTTGGTCTTACCCATGCCATGACCTATATACCCTCACCTAAACCAATTTTTGACCTTTGACTATGTGTGCTCACCGTACCTTGTGACGTTGTTACCCGTGTTGTTTTGCCTAATGACCTTACCTTGCCTATTGTCGTGTTATTTATCCCAACCAAACCTTTGGTGTACCGAACATACCTAAACATTCCTACACCTGACCTACGTTGTGTTTCTAGACAATATCCTATACCTTGGATACCTAAATCATTTCACCCTTATTTGGATAAACCTATCGACCTTATATGATGTTGAGTTTGCAACCTCTTCAACATGGTATTGTGCCACATTTTATACGTATGCATGCGTTTGACCACCACTACCTTTGATCCTGTCCCATTTACCTATTTCACCAATTTGACCTTTACCTTTACCCAATATGCCCACATCTACACTCTTACCCACTTACCTTCATGTTTCACCCCATCCACATTTTATCAAACCACTCACCGATTCCATCTTTCAACTCATCGGTTCTTGGTTTGAGTGGGATCACATGCACCCACACTTGGGGAAACCACTTCCTATTTTTTTTAGCGTCGCTTACCAATACAAGCTACATGAAAAAAGGGGAAAATGTAGACACTAAATTTAGGTCACACTTCCCCTTCACCCCACATATATATTAATTTAATTACCTATAGTTAAATTAATGCCCACTCCCACAATTTTCATTATTTAATTACCTTAATTAAACTAATTTCCACCTCACCTAGACACCTCATCATGGACCTATTCTTAGCATGTTTCCTAACTAACTAGGACTCAACCTCTTCTTACTTTAATTAACCAAGACTTAGTCTAACCCTAAAATCACATGCCTATTATTCCTCTAACAACATGCCCACTTATCTAAGTGCCAAACACCATTTTAGAACCACACCGATGGGAAAAGTCAAAAAAAAAGATAGCCAAGATCTACTATTTTGGGAAACCTAGGATATCCCACCTTAACCAATGCTAGTCAACCCAAAACCACCGATCATCCTAAACCATCTTCTAGTTACCATATATTCACTTTGGTAACCTTTTTGGAGGGTTGGCCACATTCTCAAGTTTTGGAACGAAGGATATCTGCATGTAAGCAAGAACCAGATCCCTTTCACACCTCCATATAGCCATGAGCCAACACCAAGACTGATCCGCAAAGGTATTTTCATTCATGATAGCATTCTCGGGAAGCACTGCCATGACACCGAGCACTATTTCATAGATCAACCATCATCAACATCCAACCATCAAATTTGCAACACCAGTAAGTGTGCTTATAACCTACATCATTTCATCTTTACTCAGTTTACAAAGTTTCTTCACTTTTGTTTACCATCCTCTATTTACATTTTGATTCCACCAATCTTACCTCCCTGTGAACCCAACCATTCCACCACCCATAGTCATTTGATCACCTATACCTGATTCCTGAATATTTATGAGTACTCCCAACACCTCCACATACCTAACCATTCTCCTCACTATCTCTGTATAATCTTAGAAAAACCCCAAAAACCATGTTTCATTGAGTTTCTATCATCCCACCTACACCAATGCTAGGTTATCCATGATCATTGTTAGTTCTCTCTAAGTTATCATTGGTCATACTTGAATGGAATTAGTCTTTGTGTTTGGTAATCCTTCCAATAATAGAAACCTAATAACCTACATCCAAGTAACCCAAGCTACCTAGAATCTAACCCTTACCTGTTCTAAAGCACCTTGACTACCTACCCTACTTCCAGATCTGATCATAACCTAGCCTGTTATATTAGATTTTCTTATTATATTTGGATGAGATACCTAAATCATATAAACTACAATATGACATTATTTATTTATGAAATTTCTTACATTAAGTTGTATTAAACAGTGGGTTGACTTCCACCAAGGAAGTACCACACTTCTTGGATCTATCACACGCTAGGAAAACCACTAACATATATTTTTTAACTCTCTTTTATGGTATTGTTTTGTATTTCAAGTAGTTCCTCCTAGCCAAAAGGAAGCTCTCATAACTAGCATTAGATCAAGAATTAGAATGCGTGCATGACCTTTAAATTGACCATCACAACATATATTCCTCCTTGGCCCATAACCTTATATGTTTCATCAAAAACATAAAGAAAGTGGTGAAATAGGAAGAAATGCCCATATGACAAGATCATTTGAAGCAATGCTCCCAAGGAAAGAAAATAAAATGTTCAACTAGAGACTGTTGATATTGAAAGTGTTCTATTTTCAACACTGCAAAATCCCCAAGAAATCCAAGATACTATCCAAGACCCATGTAGATCCTCAAGGGCACATGATATTGGATATTTCCACCTCTAGAAGGAGATATATTAAAATATTTAGTTAAAATGTGTGAATATAAAGTTACACATATTCCATTGGGGAAACCAACCATAGACACTTTTAAACAAGAGGCTAAAATGGCTCTGGGGCCTTATCCAAAAAATTGACAAAGATAACGAGAACAAAAGGAAATTGAGAGAAAAGGTGAAAGCCTTATCAAATATTGTAAAGAAATTTGTCCAATTACCTTCAAATTCACAAGCACTCACCTCTAAGGTCACAAATGCTTCTTTGAGAGATGTTGAAGATGTCAATGCCTGAAATACAACTACCAAAGAATGGGAAAGGAAAGTTATTGAGAAGGTTAGCTAGACCTTAACTGCAGATGGGACATGTTACAACTATATCAAAGAACATATTAAAGATGAAACTAAATAGATTGAAAGATTCCAAGATGAATTGGACCAATTGAAGGGGATGTTACCCAAGCTCGAAGGTATAAATACTATCAGTGAAGATATATTGGAAAAGGAAGGGATCATACCCCCTAATGAGAAAGGGGAACACCTCTTGTGTGAGGAAGGAATCGGGTTATGGATAATATACTAGAGAATATAATATAAAAATTTATGAGGAAAAGAGCAAAGCACAAGATTATATTGATGACATTGAATCCCATATGGAAAGCATGCTTCCCATCCAAGGGATGGACACCCCTAAAAGGAGAAGTGTAGAACTAATTGGAATACTTAAAGAACATGTTGCAGTAGGGACTGAAGCCTAGAAAGTGGTTGATTACTCCTTCATCCATGTAATTATGTACTTGGAAAAGTATTTTGAAAAATTGACTAAAAGCATACATAAAAAAGGAAAGAGTATCTACAAAATTCATCAATGTTTTCTCCATGAAGGAAGAATTTTTCCACTTCCTCAGTAGGTCTATATGAGGAGTTTGTGCTAATTTGTTTTAAGAAATATGATGCCTCAAGGACAAGATGAAGGAACATAAGGAAGTTGAAGTTGTTGAACTTGATCAAGCTTAGGCTTGTTCCCTATCTTTATCTCTTCCTTCTTAATTTTTCCTTCATTCTTTACTATCCAATTTTTGTATTTTCAAAATTGTGAATTGAAAGAAAACACTTAGTAAATTGAGAATGAATTAGTTAAAATCAATCATTTATAAAATGCCATACAAAATATATATTGTTTGTATATGAAAAAATAAAAATGGGGATTCTATAGGGGCCTACCTTTGGAATTTATATTAACAATTTTGTGTACATTTATAAAAGGTTTTTTAACTAGCATATGGTCAAGTAATGACTACAAATTCCTCTCTATAAGTAGGAATATGAGCTAACAACTTATTTTCCCGAACTCAAATTCCTTACGGTCTTGTGCCCCAAACACATATTGTATATATCCTATTAAATCATGAGACATACCCTTATCCATAAAATCCTTGATGCTTGCCCTTGGGCCTTCCAAAATCCCAACCAATTCCAATTTATTCTTATAAGATGAAGCCCATTCAAGAAGGTTGATCCCTCCTATCATATACGTCTTAGTACCTTGACAAACACTAGTTTTAGAAGATGATGATGAATTGGGCACATCGGTTGGTTTTGTAGGAACAAGATTGGGTGCATTAACAGAGCTATTGGGACCCTTTTACATTTCTTTAGTGGAGGTGAAGGCCCTATAGAGTTCATTAGAGGTGAAGTCACTAAAAATTCAATGGAGAAGAGGGCATTGTAGAAAATTTTTCAGGAGAAGAATTCACTAAGGCCTTTTCAAGGACAACAAGCCTTTGCTCCAACTCAACTAATTTGTGAGAAAGTGAGGATATATCCTCTTTTTGGTGCCCATAATCCTCATGTTGTATTTTAGTACCATATAATTGGATTTGCTCTTGTTTTTGGTTTGGTTCTACACTTGGTATATGTGTTTCTATTTTTCCCTTCAAATTCTCTTATTCAATGAAAAAACCAAGTGCTCATTTGATTTGTGTTCTGTTTGAAGTATCAACGTTTTCAAGGGTTTATGAAATAAACGGGATAGTAGGTACTTTGACATGTTATCAAATAATCAATTGCTTTTGCAAAGTATGAGTATTGGGTGTGAAAGGATATTTATCCCCGGTACCCAAGGTAGGGAAATGTTTTGGAAATCGTGAAGGCATCATGAGGTGTATTCCACTTTTCTTTGGCATTCATGTGAAACATGGGTTAGGTTCTCAAACCCATGATGTAAAAGAAAACATAAGTAAATGCCCAAGGAAATTGTAATAATGTCAAATTTTGTTTAATGCTCAAGAGAATGTTCAAAGTGATGGTTTGACCAAATCCTAAGAAGGTATGCATGATTAGCTTGCAATGTATTCGTATTTTTCAAGCCCAAAATCAAGTTTACACTCTGCCTTGTTTGGAAATGTTTTAAGTTCTCGCCATGGGCTTAATCGCTTGGTTGTGGAATGGGTGGATGCTTGGTACATATTTATGGTTGCTCTAACATGTATTAAAAGGAAGGAGAAGTACTTAGTATTTTCCATTTAAAAAACTTGGGAGTAATTAAGGAGTGAGTGACTTGATTATTCTTACAGGATAGTGTACAATTATGTGAAGTGTATGTATACAGTAGTGGACATTGTGTGAAGGGATTGATTGTGTGGATTTTTCTATGGTGCAGTGCAAGTAAACATGAAATAAATAATATGTCTCAATAATATTAAAACAAAAGAAATAAATATGCCATGTAATAATGAAGAAAATCAACAATTCAGAATGATATGTGTTGTAAAAAATGGGGGTTCTATTATAGGGTCCCCTGCCCTAAAATATATATATATATATATATATATGAACAAAATGATGAAAATAAAAAGGATTATACTACAAAAGAGAAGTTGATTTTGAAAGTCACTACTTTTCCGGAGAGGGTTGGCACACACTTCAACAACTAGTCCCTATAATGTATAAAATATTTATGGCCCATGACACTAAAGACAAATTAGACATCCCCATCCAGCCCCGTGACATCCCCTTTTCCAACAGTTAAAGGATTTCTACCCAAGGTCCATTCAGAATCTAGGTAAAATCCCTCTTCTTCTTGAGTGAGTTCACCCCCTCGAGAGAAAGAGAGAGAATCCCCCTTTTGTATGTTTTTTTCCTCGACTATGGAATTTTGAGCCATGTGAAATTGGGTTCATTCTACTAGATGGATCATCAAGGATAACTCTCCACTTATTTGGAGGGGAAGCATGAGTACCTAACACATCCTGGATTTTAGAAAGGGAATTTTCAAAGGTAGAAAGCTGCCTCTCTATCTCATTTTCATGTGGTTCTAAAAGTAATTTCTTATTCCTTTGATACATGTAGTGGGCCCAACATAGGAAGCTATGTATTTAGTAGAGGGGGATCATAGTAAGATTTGTACATGTGTCAATGATCATCATGGACATGAGGGTAGTGATGAGACCAATGTTCCTTCAGGTGCCCCATGCTTAGATGATGCTCAAGGAAGATTAGATGAAAGTGAAGGGTTTGGAAGATAGGAAACAAAGCACACATTTCGTCCAATCAGCTAAAAAAAAGAATCGGGGCATCTTGGGAGGAGCTATCCAAAGGATTTTTCGAGGGATTAGGCACATTGAAAACATGCTTAACAAAGGCCTCCTTGGGTCCTATGAGTTGGAATAATTCACCTAAACTGGTGAGTTCTTCCCCAATGGGATTCACTCATAGGGATAAAAAGGCCATGATAGAAGGATTATTGATGGAGGCAAAATGCGGGAAGCTATGTGAAATTTGAATGGCAAGTTTGTGGTCCATTAAACCACGTTTAAATAGTCATGTATCTCTAGATGACATTTATTGAGAAATCATATCGCCATAAATGTCATATCCATCCTAGATCAATAGGTATGAGTGGAAGTTAAATTAAGATTGAGTATTCATATGAAGTGTGTCACTAGAGGGTGAATAAATGTTTGCGCCTTCAAATAAAGTCTTGTCAATTTAATATTTTGCTAGGTCACATATATTCTCATGTGGAAAATATGATATTAAATTAATGTAACATGGAAAATATTTTTCTTTTTCATGCTGGCGTGATGGTGACAGGTTGGCGGTGAGTAAAGTTAAAGGTCGTCTTGGGGAAATATTCCCTATTATTTTGTGGTGGCCTCAAAGAATGGCC
>CM031243.1:11668738-11740222 GCA_018340775.1 Taxus wallichiana var. yunnanensis
ACTATACAACCAAGCTCTCACCGTATTATGAATTCGCAAAACAAGACCTCTAGAAAGATCTACCAATGTGCAACCCTAACCATGCACCAAGAAGTAAGTCTCTCCTCCATCACTGCAACAAATTGCAAACATGAAGACAACTTCCTCTACCATGCTAGATTCCTATGGATCAACAATACAACATGATCTCATGGATCTAGTAATACAAGATCTCACAACATGTGGATCTACAAGAATGAGCAATAACAAGATCTCACAACAACCTGTGGATCTAACAAGAAGAAACCCTAAGTGCTTTGCATACTATGCAAGCCATTACATGAGACTAAACAATACAAAGGAAATACAAATTGAAGATAATACCATCTTCCTCACCAATAGTGTACCAAGCACTTTCCTTCTCGCTCAAATTCTCTCCATGAAATCTCTTGTCTTCATGTAATATGCTTTTCTTCTTCTTCTTCATCATCATCATCATCCCTGCAACCAAGGATTATTTTCTTTTTCTCATCAACTCATCTAACTCTCTCTAACCCTAGTTTTATAGCTTATATAAGCTTAGAAAAACTTAGGCAACTTAGCCAAGAAATTACATCCAATAGATTTTCTTAAAACAAAAACAATATTAAAACCTTGACTTAAAAAATAAAGTGCTTTATGACAGTAATCGCTGCGCACATTAGACTAACCACGGTAGGTTCCTCTCCTTTTCGACCGACGATACATCGTCCCCACTATAACTTTGATGGCCTGACCGTATTTCTAGTCACTTTCCATTACATGCTAAGCTGTGAAGCAATATAGCTCCACAACCTAACAACGATGGAGACTAAGTTGAGGCGGGAAGATACATAACTGACACACAAGATGCAACAAGACAAAAGATTCAACACGGGAGCGAGGAAATGACATGCAAGGGTGGCGCAATGCAAGGATACATAAGCAAACCTCGCATGGAAAACTAGATGCGTATGTAGTAAATGAATTGGCCAAGAAGAAATCACAGGGACGGTTTGGGACGGCCCAGGCGTCAGAAAGCCTGGCAAACATAGGCACAAACGATATCAAGCAAAAGCAAGCAAAGTGAGAGTAGGATACAAGGAAAAAAAAGCAATGGGAAAGGCTTAAAAACCTAGGTTGTAAGCTCAGCTCACTGAGCAAGGAAAAACAAAAAAGAAGAAGAAAAAGAGAGCTAAAGGGACGCAAAATAACTTGGCTTAATGCACAAACAAAGCAAAAAACCACCCGAAAGAACAAACTCGATCTAAGAAAGCAAAAGGCAATACAAAAACAAAACAAGGTATCTCAGGTTTGACTTGACATAGTCAAGATAGCTCACCCTAAAGCAAAAAGGGCAACTCGACCTAAGGAGACAAAGAAAAAGCTAACAAGCAACCAAAAGAAAATCAACAAAAACCAAATAAAGTAACTCAAGAGTTAATGCGGGAGAATAAACGCAACTAGGTAGAGAGAGGATGAAATAGGAAAAAAACCATATTTTCTAAAAAAAAAAAAAAAATCACTCGTAATTAAAAATATAATAAGACCAAAAAGTAAAACCTACCTCCAAATTTAGCGGTTCCTCTAAACTTAGTTGCAACTAGCTAGATCTTCCCTGGAAAACACTTGAAACCTACATATGCAAAACCAAAAATCACACAAACTCCAAAAATAATATTTTAAAACCGTTAATGAGATTCCACAAGAAGATCAAAACTTGCACAAGAAGCACGAAAACTAGAAAATGAAGTAATAGCAACTAGAATCAAACGACTACATTTTTATCGAACAATTTCTCTTATACCATATTAGATTGTTCTACGAGGATCAATACGGAACGCCGTGCACATCAAACAAGGTTTCACTTCCAATGGTGTCATGAATGCTCCACGTAGTAAACAAGAGATCAAATCACAAAATGAGAATCAAGTATAGAAAGACAACAACGTGTCCAAATGATCATAGATTAAAAAAGAGGTACATATAGGAGTGTTGTGTAGCTCTTGTGTATGAAACGTGTACACAACCCTAACTAACTCTATTGACATATTCTCACTTTGACCTATTCTCATTAAGTGAGATGACTACCATATATGGTGGACAAGACATTAAATGACAACGAAACAAGTCATATACACCAACAAACACTACCTCCTCAAAATTTTAGGATTTTAACACTCATTAAATCTGAATAATTAAAACATGTATCTATAGTATGTAAGATTTGTATAGTTGCCTTTTTGTTGACTCCATTATTGCTATAAATATTATTGTTAAGGTTTCAACACATAACCGATGGTGTTTTTATACCGATCACCTTGAAAATATGGTAAAAATAGAGGATAACACAATTTTCCTTTCATGAGAATCCATTGGTGGACCGCATGAAGAGGTGGATCACTTAGTCACATCGTAGTCTCCTTTGAAATTGTCTACTGAAAGGAAAACCTGCATATGCTCAAATACTAAACTTTACATATGTTAGATACAAATACTCTACATTCAAGGTTCCTTTGATGATGTAATCTATCAATGAACACTAACACAAAACCTTGACCATCGATTGTTACGACTTCACCATATATTTCTATATGTGTTTCAAACATAGCTAGTAAGACCCCTGTTTGGAAATGCACACCTAATTAACATTTGAGGCATTAGAAAAGAAAAAGATTTTTTTCTCTCTTGGGTCCTCCTTTGATGCTCTAGATCATCCAATGTAGTAAATAGGGAACACTTCAGTTTGAATTTTATAATTCAATTGATAAGTTTTAGTATTATGATTTTTTTAATTTATCGTGGTGATCTATATTTGTTTGAGATTTATTAGTTTGGTTGTGGTGGTGTGGGTCATGAATTTGAGAAGGGAGATGTTATGTTAGCATATCTATCACCAAATTAAAATGAAAATGTAAACATTGGATTTTTCATCTCGTGTTTGAGTGGGAGCGGAAAAATTGACATTCGAGGCTCATCAACATTATCATCTATCATCATTAGAAAAATACGATTCCCTATTCAAATTTTTCATTTAGGATCTTTGGTATGTGAAATCAAGTGTACCCAAACCATATAATCTGATTATCTCAAAGATGTGGGAGCGTGTAGTGATGTCGGTGCATTGTCACATACAACACGGGAAGGATGTTTGTGTCCACAGTGGAGGGAAAAATTATAATGGACTTTCCCCTACCTATCACGATCCCATTTTATCCATCATCAGTCTCATGAAATTTTATATGTTCAAGGTGGATATAAATTATAAATTTCCACAAGTAGAGTTCATTGCAAGTCTAGTCTAGTTGTACTTTGTGACTACAAACAACACTTAGACCGAGAATCCATATGATTGAAATTTGAATTTTATCTATTGATCATAGATTTTAGAATGAGACTCCATACAATTTCTTACATTATTGATTGTAATTTTATCTTTGATTTACTGAGGAGATATTTTTACTTTAAAACTATCAAAGTGTATCCTATAATGTACATAGATATAGAATTCAATAATAAAATTTTCCAATTACTTGAGGGCGAGAATGAAAAAATTGTATGGCTTTTACGTAAGAAAATATAAATCTAATCAATGCTCTCCAACAAGCACATTCCATAATTTTTCATCATTCCTTCAATCATTGTTTGGTATGTGGCTTTGTTGCTAGTAGCCTAGGTCATTGATCGAATCTTTGAACAAATAATTTTACCTAAATGGTCAAGTGGAAGGTTTATTAGTGGTAGAGTGCTTCCATAGTCAAGATTTTAGGCTGCGGGGACATGTGCGATTGAAGAAAGACATGGTTTTGTCCTTATAAATGCCTTAAAATTTGTGAAATGCGAGATTCATCCTGTCATGATAAATTTTTCCAAAGCTGTTCTCTTTGTTATATCTTGAGTGTAGTTTAAAATATTGGTGCTCATAGGATGCAAGATAAGATCTTGGAAGCCATCGTGTATGTTTTTGATTAAAATAAAATATACATGTCATAAATGCGGGGGGAAGAGAATTTGTTTAACATTTTAGCTTTCTTACTTTGCCCATTGGTTTTCCCTCAAACTATGTAATACATGTGAATTCTCTAAGAAAATTTCCCAATCACCACTCTCTATAATAGGATGATAACAATGACCTCTAACTTCATCTCTATAGATAAATTAGAGTTTATGTACCTGATTTTTAATCCTCCTACATTAATAAAACACTTAAATTAGAGCCAACATTTACCAATGTTGACCGCATTTCTCCCATCATCTAAATGTTAGTCATGATATAAACAACAAAAACAAAGGAAAATGTTTACGTAGAAATATTGTCACATACGTTGTTCAATTCATGTAGAACAACATTGTCAACCAAGGCATTGCGAGTAGAAAATAGATTACGACGCAGGGAAAGTGGTTATGTGAAGGAGGTAGGTATGTTTATAATAACATGAAGGTTTTTTTATTAGGCACTAGTTAATTTTTCGCACATGACTTATAGTCCCAAGACCACTTTGTTCTTATGGAATTCATTAAAATCTTTCAAAACTCTAGAAGTCAAGAATATTTTACTAACATGAATAATATTCTCTTTTATTAGGAACTCGTTCTTGAATTTACAATCCAATGTGGACTCTAGATGTACAAGAGGAATGATATATATACACACACACACACATACTAAGGGTGGTGGATGTCATGAGACACAATAACACTTAAGTCCTGGAATTATTTTTACATTTTTATGCTTATTCAAATCTTTGTAGTGTATGAAGAAAAGTGACATGAGTTTTAATATGTAGTTGCATTTTAGTTTATTTAATAGATGTATTAAATAAATGCGTGAGGACATGTAAAAGGAATGTTAACGAAGACGAAGACATTAGTGGAATGTTTGGAGGGAATTAAATACTTACATCCCACATATTCCATAAGTCAAGTTGTTCCTACCCAAATAATATTTTCTATGTGATCCACTTTATTGTTTCAATCTCGTGTGCATTATTCACATGAATGTGCTTTGCACTTAAAGGGAACAAAACAAAAATGAAAAATACAATAAGCCCATCTTTTTGTTTTAAGCTTGAATAATTACAAGAAAACATATAATGCATGAAAACTCATAAATAATTGAACCCCTCCACTAATTGGTGATATAAACAAAAGATATATTATATTTACGGATTCCAAAGAAAATATTTGACCGATAAAATCATGGAAATGTGCTTTTTATTGTCCGCCTTGAAAACAATTCATTGTTTTCTCAACTAGAAATTGAATTCCTATAATATTTTAAAATAAGAATAATCACATTGATAAAAGTAAACAATAATTAAAATTTTATTCAAAAGATAGACTTTTAAAGTGAGAATAATCTCATGTAATAAATATAAACAATTAAAAACATTATAACAATCACTAAAACTATTGAAAAACAAAATAAAAAAATCTTAACATTACAAATCATTCTTAAGTAGTTTATATTTATCATATCGTGCAATGCCCGTGTCAAATGAAATTATTTGTTTTCTTAATTATAGAATTTGGTACTTATTATAAGTTGAAGCCTAAAGGATCTGATTTCTTACCGATTCCTATGTTTTCACAGTAACGGTAATCTTTACACACATACCCATTCGAGGAAACCAAGGATAAACATGTACTCATAAAGATAAAACATATTAAAACAAAATATGCACTAAACATAGGATTGTAGAAAGGTAAAAATAATCTTTATTTTGCTCCAAGAGGTGGAATAAACAAAAGAATCACTCATGACCCTTGTTTTCTCACCTAGAAAATTGAAATGCTCGAGAAACATGAATGAAGAAGGTAAAGATATTTTTTACAATGTGTTCTAGAGTTTTATAGAAAATATGAGAGAGAGAGAAGAATAAGAAAAAAGCTCTAGACATGCAATTTTGACTTTTAAAATAGGAAAAACATGTGCCTTACCTTTTGCTAAAAAAATAGCCTCACACATGAAAAGCATGTCCTTCTTTTTCTACTTCTTAAAAATAGTTTTCATGCTTTATTTTATCCAAACTTTGCCTAAAATAAAATCTACGTTTCCAAAAAATAAATTTTCTTCCACTTCTACATGCTTTGTTCTATTATTAGAACTTCTAGATGATGAAACAATAGCTTCCTCTCGCATGTTTTCATCTATTTTTAATTTTTCCATGCATCATTTTTAACAAATTGTGCTAAAATAACATCCCATGTTTGAAAAAAAAAAGTGTTCAAGATTTCATGATTTGAGTGATCACGAGTGAAAAATTCCTTCCTTTGATTTTCTTTGTCATTGTGGCTTTTCATGATTGTCATTTCTTTATTACGTGCCTTTGTTTTTCTTTTTTTTGTCACGCCTTCATTATTCATCAAACTTTAAATTTGATGTGTTATTTTCCCTTGTCTACATGGATGGTCTTCTTTTGGCATAGATTTCGTGACTTTTTCTATCACGCGGATTTTCCCTTTACTTTATGTTGCATTTTTTTTGATTTACCATCATGACCTATTATTTTTTTCTCCTTCGTATGGACTTTTGTATTTCTTCTTTACTTCATAGGTCTTTTGTGGGTTCATCTTATTTTTACCTTCACGGTCTTCCACGAATTCTTCCTATTTTTCCATTTTCCTTCCTCTATCGCACACCTTTGTGTGTAGACTTTATGTCTCCTTTCTTAGGAATTTTTGTGGGGATTTTCCTACGGTAATTTATCCTTCTATTTCTTCATTCCTCAAATAACTTTTATGGTGACTTTATTCCTCATTTTTTGTGCAAATTTTCTTTCATTAGGCATACACGTGTGACTTTACATTCTCTTCTCGTCATTTACGTGAAGACTTTTGTGCATTTCCGGCATTCTTTTTCTATGGATTCACATGGTTTTATTCTTTTTTGGGAAATTCTTGTGTGGCAGTATTTCTTTTGTAAGGCACACAAGAAAGGAAACTAAAAACAACAATGTGCATGAAGCACTTGGAGGAAAGTAAACACAACAACCTATAATAAAAGGGTGAAACATGACCTCAATAGAAAATTTTGAGGTATATCCCATTAACTAGGATAGGAAATCTCATCACCATTCAACTTGGAGAGCTGAAAAGCATTGTGTTGTTTGCAACTTGTAATCAAATATGGTCCACTCCAAAAAGAATCAAACTTTGTGTGTCTTTTGGGCTTAGTTCTCTCTTCATCCCACTTAAGCACAATGTCTCCTATCTAAATGTTCTTGCAATTATTTTTATCAAAATACCTCTTTACTTGTACTTGATGAAGTTCCATTATTGTCATTGCCTTGTTTCTATTTCTTCCAACTCCATTAACTCTACAAATCTGATTTCCATTGAATTCTTCTTCCATCATCTCCATTTTTTAATGAGGTCTAGAGTTGGTAACTCATTAGAAATAGGAAACCTTCTTCTCTACCATAGAAAAGCATGAAAGGAGAATTTCCAATTGATCTTTTAGGAGTAATCCTATCAGCCCATAAGGCTGATTTCAACTTTGTATGCCATGATCTCTGATTTTCTACCATAGTTCTTTTGATGATTCTAAGAAGATTCTTGTTAGTTGACTCAACCAATCCATTCCTTGAGGGTAATAATTGGATGATGTTGAGAGATGAATTCCAAGCTTGACTTCCCATGTAAAATTTTGTTCCAAGGAAAGATAAAGCATTTTTGAGATGATTGTTGTGGGAACACCAAATCTTGTGACTAGACTTTCATAAAAGTCTAAAACTGAAGTCTCATTTTCTTCTTTCAAAGCCACTACTTTTTGTCCATCTTGTGAAGTAATATATAGTTATGAGAGAATCCATTTATGACCTGCACTAGAAGGTGGATTAATCATGCCAATAAAATCTAATCCCCATTGCATGAAAGGTTGATTTACTTGAATGGGTTGAAGAGGAAGAGCTGCTAACTTTTGTTTCTCTACAAAAATGGCACACTTTGCACACTTCCTTACCCATGCATGAGCATATTTGAATAAGTTTGGCCAATAATAACCAAACTCTCATAACCTTCAAGGTGTAGCTCTTGGTGTAAAATGGCCACTAGATATACCTCCATGGAATTCTTCCAAAACATGCTCAATCTGATCTGAATCAATGCATCTTAAAAGAACTCCATTCACATATTTTCTAAACAACATGTTATCAACAAGAACATAAGGAATGGAATGTAATCTGAAATACCTCCTTTTTTTTATTTTTCCAAACCTGGGAATTGTCCAGTCTGAAGAAAATGGATCATATCTTGGGTCCAACTTTGAGGCAATGAAGGAGAGCAATTGTGTTTGACCATCTTGAAGCACTAAAATATGATTTTTATCATCATGCAAATCTGAAGCTAGTTGTTCACAAATCCTCTTCCTCTAACCAACTTAGTGACTTTAATATCAACATCATATTCCATCACTTTTGTGATCCAACCTACTCTTTTCTCATTCAAATCCTTTCTTAAAAGAAACTCTTTAACACTTGGATGGGAAACCATTAAATGAATCTTGTTGTTAGAAAGTAGATGTCTAAATTTCTTGAGGCTTCTAATGACTTGAAAGAACTTGTTTCTCAAAAAAATAATACTTCACCTCATAATCTTGTAACCCTTGACTAAAAAAAGCAATTGGTTGCTCCAATTTTCATCATTCTGTTGCACCAACATAGCTGAGATTGTATCAATTGCTCCAAAAGCATATAAAATAAAATCTTTGCTAAAATATGGATTGACAAGTGTTGGAGCTTGTGAATAACATGTTTTAATTGCTTCAAATGCATTCTTTCCTTCTATTTTCCAACTGAAAACCATGTTCTTTTTTAGCATTGAGGTTAGTGGCTTTACAAGATTTGTAAAATATGGAATGAATCTTCTAATAAAATTAATTCTACCTAAAAAAATTTGCAATGCCTTCTTGTGATTAGGTAAAGACAAATGATAAGATTGCACTTACTCATTCTGGATCAATTGTGAGACCTTCCTTGGAAACAATATGACCAAACAACTTACCCTCATGGATTGAAAAACACACACTTCTTTGGATTTAATGAAATGTCATATTGTCTACATCTCTCAAAAATGTGTTTGAGATGTATGATATGATCTACAACATGCTTTGAGAAAAATAGTTATATCATCCAAATAAACAAGAAAAAATTATTGATTAACCCTTGAAACACCAAGTCCATTAACACATTGAAATGTGGCTCCTATGATTTGATAAATCAAATGGCATTTTTCTATATGCATATGTGCCCCATTTTGTAGTAAATGTTGTTTTAAACTGATTTGATTCTATACCAAAATATGATTGTAACTAGAATAACCATCAAGCAATGAGAAACACTCTTGAACCACTTACCCTTTGCAAAATTTTCTCCATTGATGGTAGGGGGTAATGATCTTTTAAAGAAGCTCTGTTTAAATCTCTGAAATCCACACATAACCATATCTCTCCATTATTTTTCTTACGGGAACCAAATTGGCCACCCATGATGAGTGCTTGATGGGGAAAATAATGTTATCTTTGATCAACTTATCCAATTCTTGTTTCATCAATGGTTCAATTTTAGGATTGATAGGTCTTTTTTTTTTTCAAATGGTTTTGTTTTTAAATCCAATTCTATTATGTTGAGCTAAATCTAGATTAAAAACCTTAAGTCACCATAGCTCCATGCAAAAATCATCAAATTCTTGAGAAAGTTGAACAAAAGCAAGATTTTCATCATTATTACATACCTTTCCCAATTTGAGTGCTTTTCATTTGCCAATGTTGATTTGTTCATAATCATCTTGTTTGATCATCATATTGACTTCTCACTTCTGACCTGATCATCTATGTTAAATATGGATTCAAGAGTAACCAATCCTTGAGGTATCTTGTTAGATTTCAACTGAATAATTTGATCATCATACTATTGTTGCAATCTTTCCTTGATTTTTGACTAAAAACTCAACTTCCTCTTGCAAAGAAATTGACAATTTTTGATCTGATTCAAACACTTTCCAATTGATATTGTTTCTAGGGATAGAAGGCCTTACCACTATCTTGATATACTACTTATTTTTTTATCTTTCTTGATCTGATCTGGAAATATCAACTTGAGCACCAATGGTGGCCAACCTATCTGCATGTTTGTTCTTCACTCTAGGAATAGATTGAACATTGAAAGCATCAAAATATTCTATTAAATCCCATACCATGTTTTTTTGTAGGATCTCAACAAGTTGTTCTTAGTTGCATCTTGTCCTCTGATTTGGTTAACCACCAACTCACTATCACCAAAAACTTGCAATTGCTTCACTCCTTTCCTCCTTTCCCACTGAAGACCATGCACAAGAGCTTCATATTCAATTGTGTTGTTAGTGCAAGTAAACTAAAATATCAGAGATGAGAAATAATTTTCCTTTTTGGGAAATCAACATGATCCCTCCACCTACTCCATTCTTTCTTTCTTCTTGATCCATCAAAGTATAATTTCCATAAACCTTCATCTTGCTGATCTGTTTTGACAAGGTTAGGAATAATAACATTTTCCTCATGCAAAAAATATGTTCCAAGACCTATTTTCTTCTCAATATAGCTATATGTGGATCAATAACATGAGTTTGAGTAGCCCACTCATCAAGCAATAAATCAGGAATTCCCTCAAGAAGTGTGGTTGGCTCTTGGTCAACTAGTTGTCTTCTTCATCTATGATCATACAATTTGAGTTAATGACACTAGGAACATAAGGTTCTATGTGATTTGTTGAGATGGGTTCAGACCTTATGGTAACTTTGGTGCCATACCTTGTTCTAAATAACATGTGAGACCAATCTATGATGATAAGTAACCTCCAATTTTGGCCATGAAATCTAGAAAGACACAAGGAAAAGAGAGGAGGAAGATCAATGATAAAAACATCTTGAGGAATGGAGAAGTTGGGGCATGCATGCAAGGTTAAATCAGTCCTCTAATGACTCCAAGGGTCTCTACATGGGTGTTCCATCAAGCTGAACTACTCCCTTAGAAAGAGGCTCATAATCTAGACCAAGTTTTCAACAATTTTCTTGGGCATAACTGAGCTAGAGGCTCCAAATCAATCATGTAATTGTGAACTAGATTTTGACCTATGATCAATGAAACATAGAAGGGAGGTGGCTTAACACTCTTGTTTTTTTCTTGAGATTCTTTTGATCAGGTGTATTGGTGAGCACAACCTTAGATGGTTCTTTGATGGTTGGTTAGAGAGATTGAGGTTAGAAAAGCTTCTTGTAAGAGATCTTTTTCTAGGAAGAGACAAGGAATCCCATATTGACATATTAACTTTGGTTTGCTTCATATGCTCAAGGATATTAAATGATGGAGTACTAACCTTCTATTGTACTTTTCTAACAAATAACACCTTCTTGCATTGGTGGCATGGAGATTGGAATCTCTTGTTGATTTTGAGATTTTGTAGAATTGACTCTTTTTTGCTTTGCTGATTTAAAACTAGAACAACAACTTTATAATTGGAGAAGGTGATAAGAATTTCTCTTACCAGTAGGTTCTCCACTTCTAATGCTCTTTTCTTTGACCTTGTGTTCGCTACCACATAAAGTAGAACTCTAATTTTTTAATTGTCAAGCTGATTTATTCCACAAAAATCATCTTCTTGCCAATTTAGGAATGTAGCATCACCTTGCACTAACTCTTTTGAAGCCTCCTCTTGTGTGGTGGAGTCTCAACTGATGAAATTTGGACATAACAGTTGTTTGTACCATAAGTGCTTGATTTTGAATACCATTGAAGCAAGAATTCTGATTATGGGCTTGATTACATGGATAACACCACTCATAATCTTGGATCAAATTGTTTTGGACCGGTATACAATTTCTTTGGATGTGCTAGCAACATTGGGATTGATTATTTGGATAGGTTTGGCATTAGAAAACTGATTTTGACCCTATAAATTTGGTTGGAAAAGAGGTCTATTCTTGCTGATTGGGAGGATAGTAAGGTCTGAAACTCTGATTTTGTTGCCTTTTAAGAGAAACTATCTCATTCCCAAAATATTTTAATATGCCTTTTATCTCTTGTAAATCATTTGATTGGCTTGGGGATGCATTGATTTGGCTCAAAGGATGAGAATTAGGTGTTGGAATTGGAGAGCTATTTCATATTTGGAAAAGTGGTGGGAGGAGGAATTTATGGAAAGATGGGCATATGGGAGGCCTTGGAGATATTTTCCCTACTTTGTATAAGACTATTTTCAGCTCTAATTGTTATGTCATAAGCATTAGGAGTCCTTCCACCCATTGATTGTATCATCATTGAAATATCAAAATTCAAAGATAGCTAGGAGCATCTAGTTTGGGCTCCATTTTTTTAGATTTTTATAGAAAATATTTTTTTATTTATGATTTTTCTAGTACATAAATTTTATGTTTTGAAAAATAACGGAGCTTCGACCATGCCTGCCCCCTAACTACCTCAAAAATATCAAAATTAGATTTTTTTTTTTGAATATGTATAGAATTATGCCTAGTTTGGGCTAGTATAATTTTTTTAAAATTTTTATCACCCAAAAAAAGATACACCATGAAAGATAGACATATTTACACTTCAAAAATAGCTATAAAAAGGCATAGTTAGAAAATAAATAATATGGAAACCTTATATTAGTCAAAAATTTGAAAAATTATATTTTTAGAAAGAAGAAACTCTGCTCTACGTCATGGTGGTATAATTTTTTTAAAAATGGATCAATTTGTTTTATTTTGATTTATCATAGAGGAAGTGACATTTTTACATTTTCTTGCAAAAACACATTTTGTTGTGTTTAGAGAGTCCATGCCTCAAGCTCGGGGATCCAAAACTCGATCCCAAGCCTCGAGGCATGGCTTGGAAAAAGAGAAAATACAAACACGTACACGTTATAACACGCGTACGCATTTTTCTTTTTTTTATATATCAGGCCCCCAACGTCCCTTTCATCTCTTTCACAAGAATTCTGCAAACATTCTGTTTTGTCTACAATTTTCTCTACATTCTTGCACGATTTTTTAGTAGTTCATTTTGTCCCCTACCCCACTAGTTGATTTTTTCTAATCATGGGTGATAAACGTCGAGCTAAGGACAAGAGGAAAGTCAAGAACAAGACACCGAGCAATTGGAAGAGAAGAGAATAAAGAAATTGAAGAGAATGCAAAAACTTCGAGCAGGGCAAGGTACATCCGCTATATCAAATGTAGCTAATGTATTAGAAAATGGGGATGAAATACATAATGAAAATGTAGAGAATAATGATTTTGCAATGAATAATGATATTGAATTGAATGATAATGTTGGTATGGATGAAGAAATTGATATGAATCCAATTGTTGAACCCTTACCTGAGAATCCAAATGTTAACCCCAAAATTTGTATGAAAACACTGAATGAAGAAAGTAACCTTGTAAACGAATCTTCACCTCTAAGAACACCTCCTTCCATTTTGCAAGAAAACCAATTCACTTAATTGAAATTGATGAAAACATTATAAAACCAATGCCTAACAAAATGTCTGAAAGAAATGCGAGAAGAAAAGCTAGTGGAATTTGGGATAATTACTTTGAGAATTTAAATGACACACAAAGATGTCAATTATTTGTTACATTGATGAAATTAATTAAGATGAGACCTATAATGAAGACCCTAGGGTTAAGAACATCTAATGTTGTTGATCAAAATGCATCAATTGTTGAAAACATACATAAAGCATACCAAACTATAGGTGGCAAAAGATGCACCAAAGATAGTAATGCTACATGGCGTGCACTTACTAATTGTATAGTAAGTGATAAAATAATTAATAAATGCTTGATTAGAAAAACAAGCAAGTTTTTAAAGCTTTGAAGCTAAACAAAAAACACTAATGAAAGCAATAGAGAGACGTAAACGTCTTGAGTCAATCAATAACACTGACTATTGGGATTTCTCTAGTAGAATTCCATGAAAAGACAAGAATACATCTGATATTCTAAAAGAATTAATTGTAAAATTTTGGAATGAGAACACAAGGGTGTCACCAATAGAAGAGATACAAGAAAAGAAGAATAGGTTCTCGTAATCATGAATCGTGTGCAAAACATTTCTTAGATATGACTCAAATAGAATTGTTCTCTAAGTTTAAGAATGAAAATCCACAAATTAACATTAGCCAAAGATTCTTTGAAATGAGCAAACCCTTTTATGTGAAAATCAATCACTCACGTACCACTTGTTGTTGCAGGCATCATGTTGAATTTTCAATGCATTATGATGTTTTTTTTGTCAAATACGTCATGTTTTGCATATTGACATCATGTTGCAGAGTGTGGATTAAATGTCCCACAAAAATCTTCAAGGGAATTTATTCTAACAATATTTTGTGAAAAATCAACAAGACAATTTTTTTATAACAAAGCATGTTTGGATGGAATGTGCAATGTATGTGGTGGCTTGCCAAATCTGAAAAGTTTATATCCATGAGGAGAGTACATATTCAATAGGAAAAGAATTGGTTGATTTCACCAAATATAAATCGGTGGCATATCAATTAAAAGATGGAAAAGAATCTAAGAGGTGTGAGCTTGTTAGAAAACAATTACCTGTATCAGAATATATGGTCAAATTCGAGAGGAAATTTTTTATGAGTATGCAAGGCACACACATAGAGCTCGATGGTTGGATGAACAATTCAAGTTAAGAAAGGACACATTCCCACTTGGTACTATTGTTTTAGTAGTTGACTTCAGAGAATTACACATTACAACCACAAATGGAGGTTCACTTCAAATATTATAACTCAATGCAAGTTTCTATTTTCATGCATATAACATTCATGCACTCTCCTGAAAGCACTAGAAAGATCAAAAATATTAAGAGAGTATCATTTCTACATCAAGATGATCGACACATTCTACAAAATATGTACAAGGGTGTTTCTAGGTGTTTTATGTGAACTTGAATGAGAGGAACATTAGTTTCGATCAACATTACATTTGGTCAGACAACTGCACATCACAATTCAAGAATGCACGGATGTTTTATTGGCTAAGAAGATGCACAAAGAAACAAATGTACAACATATCTAGAGTTTTACTGAGGCAGGGCATGGAAAAGGAGAGCATGATGGTGCAAGAGCATGTGTGAAAAGAGCACTTGCAAGAGAAGAGTTAAAGTTCAAGGATGGTGCTAAATTTACAGATGCAAAAAACATTGTTGATTGGTGTGTCAAGAATATGGGCCATGAATCTCAAGAGAGATCAATGGTTCATAGATATTTTTGGTTGATAGAGGAACAACATCTGGAAAACTTTGAAGATTGTATGACAATTGCAGGATCAAGTGATATGCACTCATTCCATAGTTCAGATGCAAATGCTTGGACTATTTATACTAGGTGCATGACATGTTTTTGTATATCATGCATTGATTTTGCATGGAATGAATGTGAGTCACAATAATGGGTGGATGAATGGACTTGTAGACCTCTAATTCCACTCGACACACATCAAGTTCCATGAGCATTACAACTTGCAGGGTCTTCAGATCAAATGACAACATCACCTGACTTTGACCAAGTCTCTGATTTAGTGCAACAAGGTACATACATATATGTACATGCCATGTTTTAGATTTATAAATTATTAAATGGTCAACTCTTAATGTATTTTTAAATTGACTAAAATTTTACTTTGTGATACATAGGCACGTTTTTGTAGTTATTGATGGAATTTAACGAAGAGGGAACAGACTACTTCTTGTCTCATCATGTGTAGAGGGGGAAAAAAATTGACTTCCACAGTCATTGATGGTGAAGACCTCGAGTATCCCACTCGGGTCAAGCTGGTAGTCACTGAACTTGGCTTCGATGATATCCTATCAAAAATCAAACATTTGGTTGTTTGAAGACTATGAAGTACATCGAAGATACTTCACTATTCACATTTGGTCCTTGCAACAAATATTAAATTGATCAAATATCGAGGTCGGCCATCAAACAAGAATTTGTGGGAAGGTTCGTGAATCGATCATGAAGCAATTCTCGCTATCATCAAGAATAGAGTTGATCCTCATGGTTCATCGGATTGAATTTGCAAAGGTATGTTCTTCATGAATTTAATTTGAATATTTACTTAAATGATTTTGTTTAAATTTTGTATGATTTAAAATTCTATTTAATTGCTTACTAACATGTTTATGTAGGTTAGTGGTGCCAAAAAAGCTTCCACCTTCACGTGGTTAGCACTGATCAGTAGAGAATTTATTATTCTCAAGCCAAGTGAAGCTAAGAGAAATTAAATATTAGAAAGGAACAACAAACAAAAATTCTCATTTCACCACCTATATTGTAAAAATATCTTATTAAAATTCTCATTTCACCACCTATATTGTATGAACCACCTATATTATTCAGGTGATTGGCAATGGACAACCTTACACTGACTCAGACTATAATATTTCACACATTTAAAAATAGTAGGACAACGAGAGAACCAAATGGAGATGGAGAAAACCATGAGAGGATTTCAGTAGAGGGCCCCAACATGGAGGTATCGATCTAGACGATACATCTCTAGGTGCCACGAGTCCGAGAAATCACCCGTCAAAGATATAACATGTTTTGGCCTCAGGGCTCTTAAGGGACTACGCCTGACGAGGTAGCCCAAAAGCACGGGTAGCATAGGGAACCAAAAAAATCCTCCACTAGCATTCACCTGGCCACCCCAACATGTGTTGGCATAGTTGGTTTGGTCCCACGAGCTTCCGTTTGCAAACTATACATCATCTAACCCTACACCGACTCAAACTACAATATTTTCATGTTTACAAACAATAGGACAACGAGAGAACCAAATGGAGATGGAGAAAACCATGAGAGGATTTTATAGAGGGCCCCAACATGGAGGTCTCGATCTAACGAGACATCTCTAGGTGCCACGGAGTCCGAGAAATCACCCGTCGAAGATATAACATGTTTTGGCCTCAGGGCTCTTAAGGGACTACGCCCAATGAGGTAGCCCGAAAGCACAGGGAGCATAGGGAACCAAAAAAATCCTCCACTAGCATTCACCTGGCCACCCCGACATGTTGGTGTAGTTGGTTTGGTCCCACAAGCTTCTGTTTGCAAACTATAGCATCTAAGCCCTACACCGACTCGCATCACTACACTATTTCACGCATGTTTACAAACAATAGACAACGAGAGAACCAAATGGAGATGGAGAAAACCATGAGAGAGGATTTTTCATAGAGGGCCCAACATGGAGGTCTCAGATCTGACGAGACATCTCTAGGTGCCACGGAGTCCGAGAAATCACTCGTCGAAGATATAGTGTGTTTTGGCCTCAGGGCTCTTAAGGGACTACGCCTGAATGAGGTAGCCCGAAAGCACGGGGAGCATAGGGAACCAAAAAAAAAATCCACTAGCTTCACCTAGCACCCCGACATGTTGGTGTAGTTGGTTTGGTCCCACGAGCTTCCATTTGCAAACTATAACATCTAAAGCCCTACACCGACTCGTACTACACTATTTCACGCATTTGCAAAACAATAGACAACGAGAGAACCAATGGAGATGGAGAAAACCATGTGAGAGGATTTCATAGAGGCCCCAACATGGAGGTCTTGATCTAACGAGACATCTCTAGGTGCCACGAGTCCGAGAAATCACCCGTCGAAGATATAGCATTTTGGCCTCGGGCTCTTAAGGACTACGCCCTGACGAGGTAGCCTAAAAGCACGGGGTAGCAGGGGAACCAAAAAAAGCCTCCACTAGTGTTCACTCACCCATCCAACGTGTGTTGGCATAGTTGGTTTGGTCCCACAAGCTTCCGTTTGCAAAATACAACATCTAGCAGCCCTTTACACTGACTCAAACTACACTATTTCGTGTATTTGCAAACAATAGGACAACGAGAGAACCAAATGGAGATGGAGAAAACCATGAGAGGATTTCATAGAGGGCCCCAACATGGAGGTCTCAGATCTAACGAGACATCTCTAGGTGCCATGGAGTCTGAGAAATCACCCATCAAAGATATAGCATGTTTTGGCCTCAAGGCTCTTAAGGGACTACGCCTTCGATGAGGTAGCCCCGAAAGCACGGGGCAAGTGTAGGGAACCAAAAAAATCCTCCACTAGCATTCACCAGGCCATCCAAATGTGTTGGCCCATATGGTTTGGTCCCACAAGCTACCATTTGCAAAATACAACATCTAGCAATTTGCTTTCTACACCTTACTCAAACTACACTATTTCACATTTTACAAACACAATAGACAACGAGAGAACCGAATGGAGATGGAGAAAACGCGAGAGAGGCTTTTGTAGGGATTCAACATGGAGGTTTAAGATCTGACGAGATGTCTCTAGGTGCCATGGTCCCGAGAAATCACATGTCGAAGATATAAGGTGTTTTGGTCTTAGGGCTCTTAAGAGACTACGCCCGAACGAGGTAGCCCAAAAGCACGGGAGTGTAGGGAACCAAAAAAAGCCTCCACTAGCATTCACTAGCCATTTGGACGTGTTTGCTGCAGATGGTTCAGTCCCACAAGCTACCATTTGCAAAATACAACATCTAAAGCACCTTTACACCGACTCAACTACACTATTTCACACGTTTACAAAAATAATAGACAACGAGAGAACCGAATGGAGATGGAGAAAACCGTGAGAGGCTTTCATAGAGGGCCCCGAACATGGAGGTCTCAGATCTGACAAGACATCTCTAGGTGCCATGGAGTCCGAGAAATCACCCGTCAAAGATATAGCATGTTTTGGCCTCAGGGCTCTTAAGGGACTACGCCCGACGAGGTAGCCCGAAAGCACGGGTGGAGGAAACCACCAATGTTCAATGATTTTTCCACAGATGCAACTATGTAGACTATGAACTTAGTTTTGTTGGGAGACCACCAATGTTCCAACTGTTCATTTTGAAAGAATGAATATCTTCAATCAAACAGAGAATGAAGAGCCTGAATTTTTTTGACATTACAAAAGGTTGTTTATGCCCAAAAAGAAGTCAAGGCCATATAAATTTTCAGTCTTCAACTTTAGATGACAATGAACATCGTGAAGAAAAACAATTAGGTGAAGATGTCACTATGATTCAAGAAGAAATGCCTCCTGAAAGTCATAAAGAGTCAATTTGATTACCCAAAAACATCTGGAAGAACTTAAAGAGAAGATACGAGCAAAAGAAAAGGAAAAATGGGAAGCATGGAAGGATCACAACTTAACTGGAATGGAAGATCTATGTGATGTTGTTGATAGAATCATGGATAATCTTAAGGACAACATGCCAAGTTGATTATTTTTATTAATCCCAACTGCTTCAACTTCACAAATCAAACCAGGTAGTTCCAAAAGCAACATACTGGCAAGAAAAACTACAATGAAGTATTGATAATTGAGCCTGAAACTCATTTAGAATTGTAATTTATTTTTTGATTGAGCATTCACCCATAGTTTCTTTTTTGAAGGAAGAAATTCATTTTATATGTGAGAAATAGAATGTTGATTTAGTCTATTACTCTGACTATTTAGGTTAGATTTCTGTAGTCGTTCAATGAAAGTTTGAAGCTCTTCAGTACTAACATGGAAAAATTGTCAGGGCCCTACAAAATCCTCTCATGGTTTTATCCATATCCATCCGGTTCTCTCGTTGTCCTATTGTTTGCAAACGCGTGAAATAGTGCAATCTGAGTCAGTGTAAGGCTATCAGACACTATATTTTTAAATGGTAGCTCATGGGACCAAACCATCTAGGCCAACACATCCATTGCTTGGTGAACACTAGTGGAGTCTTCGCTTTTGTTCCCTACGCTCCCGTGCTTTCGGCTACCTCTCTCGGCGTAGTCCCTTAAGCCCCCGAGGCCCAAACACGCTATATCTTCGACAGGTGATTTCTTAGACTCCGTGGCACCTAGAGATGTCTCATCAGATCCGAGACCTCCATGTTGGGGCCCTCTACAAAATCCTCTCATGGTTTTATCCATCTCCATTCGGGTTGGTTCTCTCGCTCATTGTCCTATTGTTTTGCAAAGGCATGAAATATTACTGTAGTCTAAGAGTCAATGTAGGGCTGCTAGACACTATAGTTTGCAAACGGAAGCTCATGGGACCAAACCAACTATGCCAACACATCAGGGTGGCTTGGTGAATGCTAGTGGAGGATTTTTTTGGTTCCCTATGCTCCCGTGCTTTTGGGCTACCTCGTTCAGCGTAGTCTCTTAAGAGCCCTGAGACCAAAACATGTTATATCTTCGACATGTGATTTCTCGACTCCATGGCACCTAGAGATGTCTCGTTAGATCCAAAACCTCCATGTCAATCCCTCTATGAAATCCTCTCATGGTTTTCTCCATCTCCATTCGGTTCTCTCGATGTCCTATTGTTTGCAAACACATGAAATATTGTAGTCTAAGTCAAACAGAGGATGCTAGACGCTATAGTATAGTTTGCAAACAAAAGCTCATGGGACCAAACCAACTACGCCAACACATGTCGGGTGGCTAAGGTGAATGCTAGTGGAGGCTTTTTTTGGTTCCCTACGCTCCCGTGCTTTCAGTGGCACCTCGCCTGGCGTAGTCCCTTAAGAGCCCTGAGGCCAAAACATGCTATATCTTCGACGGTGATTTCTCAGACTCCGTGGCACCTAGAGATGTCTCATCAGATCCAAGACCTCCATGTCGGGGCCCTCTACAAAATCCTCTCATGGTTTTCTCCCATCTCCATTTGGTTCTCTCGTTGTCCTATTGTTTGCAAACACGTGAAATACTGTAGTCTGAGTCATAATAGTAGGTCCTGATGCTATAGTTTGCAAACAGAAGCTCATGGGACCAACCAACTATGCCAACACATTAGGGTGGCCTAGGTGAACACTAGTGGAGGATTTTTTTGTTCCCTACGCTCCCGTGCTTTTGGGCTACCTCATCCGGCGTAGTCCCTTAAGAGCCCTGAGGCCAAAACACGCTATATATCTTCGACGAGTGATTTCTCGACTCGTGGCACCTAGAGACATCTCATTAGATCCGAGACCTCCACATGTATGGCCCTCATGAAATCCTCTCATGGTTTTCTCCATCTCCATTCGGTTCTCTCGTTGTCCTATTGTTTGCAAATGCGTGAAATACTGTAGTCTGAGTCAATGTAGGGCTCCCAGACGCTATAGTTTGCAAACAAAGCTCATGGGACCAAACCAACTACGCCAACACATCGGGGTGGCTAGGTGAATGCTAGTGGAGGATTTTTTTTTGGTTCCCTACACTACCCGTGCTTTCTGGGCTACCTCGTTCGGGCGTAGTCCCTTAAGAGCCCTGAGGCCAAAACACGCTATATCTTCGATGGGTGATTTCTCAAACTCCATGGCACCTAGAGATGTCTCATTAGATCCAAGACCTCCATGTTAAAGCCCTCTATGAAATCCTCTCCCTAGTTTTCTCCATCTCCATTCGGTTCTCTCTGTTGTCCTATTGTTTGCAAACGCGTGAAATACTGCAGTCTGAGTCAGTGTAGGGCTCCCAGACGCTATAGTTTGCAAACGGAAGCTCGTGGGACCAAACCAACTATGCCAACACATCAAGGTGGCCAGGTGAATGCTAGTGGAGGATTTTTTTGGTTCCCTACGCTACCCGTGCTTTCAGCTACCTCGTCCGAGGCGTAGTCCCTTAAGAGCCCTGAGGCCAAAACACGCTATATCTTCGACGAGTGATTTCTCAAACTCCGTGGCACCTAGAGATCTCATTAGATCCGAGACCTCCATGTCAAGGCCCTCTATGAAATCCTATCATGGTTTTATCCATCTCCATTTGGTTCTCTCGTCCTATTGTTTGCAAACATGCAAAATAGTGTAGTCTGAGTCAGTGTAAGGCTGCTAGATGTTGTATTTTGCAAATGGTAGCTTGTGGGACCAAACCAACTACACCAACACACAGGGGTGGCTAGGTGAATGCTAGTGGAGGATTTTTTTTTGGTTCCCTACACTCCCCGTGCTTTCGGCTACCTTGTTCGGGCGTAGTCTCTTAAGAGCCCTGAGACCAAAACATGTTATATCTTCGACATGTGATTTCTTAGACTTCGTGGCACCTAGAGATGTCTCATCGATCCAAAACTCCATGTCAAAATCATATGAAATCCTCTCTTGGTTTTCTCCATCTCCATTTGTTCTCTTGTTGTCCTATTGTTTGCAAATGCGTGAAATACTATAGCCCGAGTCAGCCAGTAGGCTCTTGAGACGTTATAGTTTGCAAATGGAAGCTCGTGGGACCAAACCAACTACGCCAACACGTCGGGTGGCTAGGTGAACACTAGTGGAGGATTTGTTTTTGTTCCCTACGCTACCCATGCTTTTTAGGCTACCTTGTCCGGGCGTAGTCCCTTAAGAGCCCTAAATGACTAGATTGGCTTAAGAATGAATTTGATAGGGGTATGTCTAAGAACACATGGGAGTTATCAATCACCTAGTAAATATTTCTTGTTTAGTTCTAGATGGGAGTCAGTTGGCCTACGGCTTAGTGACCTTCCATTCATTGATAATTTATGCTATGATAAACCCATGGATGCTTTCAAAAGCACCTTCAAAAGGATAGGGGTAGTCATCAAGCCTAGTGAAGGGTGTGATGTGATTTCCAAATAACTTGAAATGCCTACATATTTAAAGGTAATAACATAAATTGGATAGGATTAGACAATCAAGAATCATTGAGTGTCTTGAATCAAATGTCATTGCATCTGAGACATTCTCAAGCATTGAGTAATGTATATGGAGAGACATTCTCAAAATATCAACAGATGAAAGGCATCAAATTGTGACGACTCTCGGGTGTTTTAACAGGGAGAAGACTAAGAAGCATAGAAGAATGTAGTAAGTGCATGATAAGATATAGAACCAGTACAAAGAGACCATGAGCAAGAAGAAGCACAAGTAAGGTAAATACACATATACACATTGATAAATTGAATGAATAATTACTTAGATTAGGTAACTCTTTATATACATACATTATATAAATATTGATTTCCAAAGTTTGATGCATATTATACATTGAAAATGCTAGTACATGTACATCACCAATAAATGAAAAAATAATCCATAATGTCTTAAATATTGTCAAGTGCACATCATATTAGTTTCATGTGAAAATAATCTCAGAAATGTAAGGTCTCATACAAAATTATCAAGTTCCAAATAGTATTTTAATGTGCATAATAAATACAAAAATGCCCAAATAGGTCATATACCATCAAGTTCAAATGCCATATAGGCATACATACAATGCCATGCACATAGGCATACAAAAACAATGTCATGTAAGACATATATATTTCCTACTCATCAAAATCTATCCCTCTCTTGGCCTTGCTCAAGAAGGCCCTCCCTTAGACAAAGATGGAGATCTATGAGATGACTTTGGATCATCCGAGCCCATGCTTCGAGTCCTCTTCCGTTGAATACTCACCTGTAGATGAGCCTGTAAATGCAAACAATGTTTTTTTGTCAAAACTTAATTTATATATGTTTTCAACATGTATTTAAGACCATGCTAGAATGAAAGTATTTACATAAATACACAAACTTACCGCAAGTTGTCGATCACACCAAATTTATCTCACGCTTAGATGAGTCATCGAGAGCTCCTCAAAGATTTAAACGGGGTACGAAGATGATGAGATGGAGGAGTCTCGTGCCCTCAAAGTCAAAATGGAGGGGGTTGAAGTTCCCTACATACACATAAGATCAAAAATCTAACATCAGAATTAGCGAAAATAGAACTAAGTACATGTATGTACATAATGACAATATTTTAACTAATTTTATCAATATAGAACTATTGTTTTTACCCCGCCACACCATGAATCAAATGAACAGGCTGCTACCTATCATAGGTAACTCCTGCATATACACAATGAAGGACATTATTAACATAATTTAATAATTCTACAATGAAAGACATTACTAACATGTAATTTAACATAATATGAATTACACGAGAAATTTAACAAAATTTACATGTTGTTTGAATACCTCAGTGAGTTACTACGCAGATGAAATCACAGCGAAACACCTTTATCTACTTGTCGCAGAGATGGTGGGGTGTCTAGTGAAGTCAACATCTTTATCAAACATGTATATCACGTGAGTTAGATGGACATACAAGAACATACATATATTTGACTTCAAAACTAATACACACACACACATGTATGTGAAAATTTTACATAATTAACATTCTAAATTACCTCTGTGAATGTATGTGTATGCACATGGTGCTCACCACCTATGGTCGGGATGAAGATGCGCCTCCCGCACGCGCTATAATATCAATGCATATACATGTACAAATACAATTATTTCAAAAATTTAACATATATAAGTAAATCAAGTACTCCAAAATTTTTGTAACACACATAAAAAACATAACAAATTTACCTACGAAGGTGATGTCGATGAATGTAATCCAAATGTCTCACTCAAAAGGACATCTGACATAGTGACATTATCGTGTGCACCCCTAGCACCAGTGCACCAAAATCAAGTACGCATGAAAGTATCATCCTCCTCGGGCCCCAAACATATGCTACCACATGATGAGAAAAGATGTGGCCTCATGCTAGTACTCCCTGAGGGAATACTCTGTACCTCCATGAGCATTTGGCTCAAAATCTCCCTTGTATGTCGAACAAGGGTCACAGATAGCCTTGAAGCACATGGAGTGTATCAATCTCTACTGTCTCCTTCACTACTTGAGGGACAATCTCAGGTGAGGGGGCTTCATGTGGGGAATCTACCTGCTAAATAGGTGCACGTTGTGCACCTAGTCGATCCTCGTAGATCCTTTTCCTCGGCCTGGAAATCTCGAAATCAAAATAATTTGGGATCTCATTGAGGATAAACTTGCAATAGAGTTTCCTCAGAAAGTATAATGACACCTCGTTGTTATTACAAGGTGGAAAATCAAACACCATCCACCATCGGTCCCAAAAATTATTTTTAATCAAATTATTATTACACCAATGGATGGGAAACCATTTACATGACAACAAAACAGAAAATTAGTGTGGGGGTCCGTGAATAAGGCACATATGAGGTCTTTTGAAATTTATTTTTCTTTACATCCACATATGACAATTTGTTGGAATAATAAACCCTACAACCCTCTCTATGTAAGTTGTCCAATGATCAATTTTCCCCATTTCCGTGTCAACTTGAACAAGTAATGCCTCCAATGTGTTTGCAAGAGAGGCGCGGTGGGGGTTTGTAGATTGTGAATCCCTCATTGTTTTGATTAAATCCTCAATTTCAATTTTGTTTTCAACTATGTGGGATGCTAAATCTTCTTGACTACCCGGGGATGTTGAGCAATTATGGGAGTGTTGAGAGGGATGACAGGAATAATAGGTTTGGTTGTGGTTGATTCCCTCGACCTCTAACTGTAACAATAAAAAATATGTATTCAATTCAAATTTTAATCTATAATTATCATATTTCAATGCAATTTTGAGAAAATAATTGTGCTTACCTCTTCTCCGTGGTGCCATTGTCGATTCATATCTTCTTAGCAATCTAGAAACGATCCTTTGAGCTTGAGATCCAGCTAAATGAAAAAATGCAAGGGCATGGTTAAGCTCAAAACTCACATTTGAGGGAGATAAAATGATAGAGGCTCGGGATTCTTTTTTTCTTTATAGTAACACGTCATATAATAACATACACATTATGCCTCAAGGTAAATCCCAAACCTGAAAATTTTTCGTGCACTTACCCTATGATTTGTATTCAAAATTCCTGCAAAAAAATTCTCCTAGCCGATCCCATGTAGTGATGGTATTTAATGCTAGTACCTTGTACCATTGTAATGCTTTTCTTTTGAAAGAGGCTGCTAATAATATGACTGCAACATTGTCTTGAGTAACATGATAAATAGAGCATATATTGTCCACATCTTTAACATATTATATTATCATGTTGAGCAAGTAATAGTGGGTTGCCATCATTGAAGGAAACAAAAACCTGATTTCTTGGGAGATCCATATTCATATTGAGACTGGGTATGGAAAATTTGAGAAATGAACTTGGTTTTTGTGACACGAGAAAAGATTTAGGGTATGGCTTGGAGTTTGAAAATATGCTCCTCTTAGCTGAATTCAAAGGTAACTCAATGAAATCAAATGGAATACCTTTTGTAGATGATCTAGTTATAACCTTTGGCATGAAATATGCATTGATCTACTACCAAGATGTGCTTTGAACTTATGGAGTCACTAAATGCTAGATAAATGTGTACTGCAACATTGATATTTGCCAAGAACAACATCAAATTTTGACAAATTATTCATTCTATGTCCCATCGAGCGTGCTAAAAACTGTTGTCACTTTGAAATACACCCTTTGGAGAATGGTGTAATAACTCCCTTCAATTGACAAAATGGAAACACTCATAGGTTATGGGTGGCCTGTATGTTGGAGTGAGTCTCCAGAGAGGGTTGGTTCCCTAGTGCAACACCTAAACTATTTATATCTCTAAGGCTACTCTATTCTACCAAAACCAACAAGGAAAAGGGAGAAGGAAAGAAGAGATAAATTGTAAAAAATGGTGATACACCGAGAATGTTTTGAAGGTATCGAGACTTATTGGATCCACACGATGATGAGCATGGGAGCCACACACACCATACACTAACTACAAGTTAATGTGTCAAGGAAAAAGTGATCCATAGAAAGGTTCGATCCGAGTTATGACCTTTCTTTCTCACCCGAGAAAACTAAAATGCTCAGTATGAATAGAGAGGCAAAATACTTTTATAGAAAATTTGAGAGAGAGAAAGAAGGAGAGCACTCAAACATGCAATTCTGAGTTTCTAAAATGGAAAAATGCACATGCCTTGATTTTTAGTGCCAAAATAGCCTCTTGGGCATGAAAAACATGCGTCTTGTTTTTTCTAATTTTTAAAAATAGGCATTTGGATTTATTTTTTCAAATTTGCACTTCAAATAGAAATCGTGTTTCCACAAATAGAAAAGCAACTTTTCTTTCATTCGCATGCTTTATTTATTTGATCTATTTTAAGAACTTATGAAGATGAAATCAACCATCCTTTCATGTTTTAAATTTGTTTTGGCTTCGCCATGCATCTTTCTTAATAACTTGTGCTAAAAATAACATCCCATGTTTGAAGAAAATAAAAATAAAGCATCTGCATGATTTGATTGATACATGCGAGAAGAATTCATTCTTTTTATTTTCTCTCATTGCACGAAATTTCATGCGGCCTTGTGCGCAGATTCTCGCTCTTTGTTTTGAGTCTTTGAATTTCTCACCCTTGCACAGATTACGCACCTTTGTGAGTAGACTATATGTGTTGCGTGACTTTGCGTGTGTCCTTTAAATTCCTTCTTTTCTTCATGAATTCAAGCGCCAACCTTTCCCTATAAGTTGTGTTGAACCATTTTCCCTTTGACACCACCCTCACATCCTCCCCCATGCTGGTTTTTCTATCATGCGGTCTTTCTTCTTTGTTTGTTACATGGTTTTACACACGGGTTCATTTCTTTGTTGCACGGATATTTGTATATGTTTTATTTTTTTCCCCCATGTGGTCTCATGGGATTATTCTCTATCATCCCATGGAATTATGCATGGGCCTCCATACGATTTCTCCTCTGTCTCTTGGATTCTCGTGCTTAGTTGCGCGCGAGATTTGTTCTTTTCAAACACGTAGTTCCATAAGGATTTTGTTCTTGTCATTAATTTTCCATTCTCATGTGCATGGATTCTCTATTCACTCCTCAAACTATGAAATCCCTCTTACCTTTTTGTGGCTTGCATGGATTACTCTTTTCCCTCCTACTTTTATCCCGAACGATTGAGCATAAAATCTGATAAGTGTTCTAAATAAGTGTGGGAATCTTATTTGGATAAAAATGACATGGACAAGAAGGGGAAAAATGCATTCCTCTTCCATCATAGTGAGAAATTGAAAATTGTGTTTATATTGTTAAACATGCCACCTCATAAAAAAATTTGTATCATTAAGAACCTTCATGCATGTGTTGACTAACCTTCATGTATGTGTTGAATACCTGTTATCTCATGAAAATTAACAAGGGAAATTTGTAGGTAACCATACCAAAATTTCCATTTTTGCCCCAAGGGGAGTTTGATAACGTTTGAAATGGCCCAAAACTTCCTTTCAAAAAATCTGGATGTTGCGAAACTTAGTCAATTTTGTTAATCCTTCGGCGCACCCATCTTCATGTCGACATGACTGAAGTTGTGCCCCTTTTTGCACAAGGCACAATTTTCCTTGTGTTCGACATACTGAAATCTGCACCCACTCTTAAAATCCTTGGCACACTCATTATTATGTTAACATCACAAAAGTTGCGCCCCTTTGGCCCTTTGGCGCTGGAAATATCATGTTGCCATCATAAAATGTGCGCTAAGGCGTTGTTAATGATGTGTTGATATCAGGAAATGTGCGCTAAGGTGTTGTTAATGTTGTGTTGACGTCCTTGAAGTTGTGCTAAGGTGCACTTTTTATCGTGTCGACGCTCTAAAATTCACGCCAAAAGAAGTTGGTGAAGTAATAAATGCCAGTTTTCTTATAAATAGGCACCCGACACTTGTCATTTTCACGAATTGAAAATTGAAAAAAGTGTTTTCTCTGCACCTGTCAACCATCCTTGTCACCCCACGTGCTTTATTTTTCGAGCTTATGGATCCCATGTCGTCCTTCGTCTTTTATAAATGCTGGGTAAGTGGCTCCTCTCTTTGTTGCTATTTTTTGTTTTTGTTGTGTTAGGTACTAGGGTTGGTGTAGAAAAGATAAAATCTAAAGAAGCACACCTAATAACTTATCAAACCAGCTAAAATCCCTTTTACCTCTCCTTCAGATCCAGTAAATGGGAAGACCCTTGCCTCTACGAAGAAACAAAAAAACTCATCTTTTCCTACCTGTTGCCTTGCCAAAACAAACCCTCTCTTTACCATCTGAGATATCCAAAAGAGAGAGAAAGAGAAATCAAGAAAAATGAGCCAAACTGTTAATCGAGTAAAAACATGGCGCATTGTCCTTCCTTGCACATCTTCCCAAATTACGCCTTGGTGAATTCCCCCTTTTGCAACATAACTTTAACCCACGCCTAGTTGAAAGAGCACTTAGAATTTTTTCCTAAGGCGTAGGCACCACTTGTGAAACATCAACGTTGGATGTTGTGTACTGCAAATATGCGCCACACGTTTTTACCTTGGCGTGTTGTTTCTTCTTGCAACATCTGTCAAAGTTACACCTTGGCACACTCTAAACCCATGCAACACAAATGTTTTCATCACCTAGCCAAAGAAGTTTTTTCTTAAGGTGCAGGTGCAACTTCTTTAACCACTACATAACATGTTGCATGCTATAAACTTTTGGGCAAGGACCAACCAGGACAAGTAGTGGCCCGTGGATGAACAAACTAGTGGGCAGTGGATTGCACTTTGCAGCTGGGCTGCCAGTAAGTGCCGTAAATAACGAGTTCATCATGTTGGTTGCTCGGTGCTATAACAAAGAAACTAGATGTGTCAAAGACACGGAACACAAGACCATCATCAACCTCATAAGTCGTCACTTTGAACTGACCATGGGCATTCCTCATCACTTTGGAAATATGTAGAAATAAGCATTGAAAAGTGTAAGAAGGCTTGTGATGACAATGAGGATAAATGCATGTAGATGATGAATGAGCTTTATCTAAAGAACAAGAAGTTGGTGAGCGAGATGGCCAAAAACTATCCACCGTAGTGAAGTCAAGTCGAAGAGTTGAGTAATACTGATCACCTTCTTAAGCAGTTATTTGGGCTCCCCCCCGATGCCCATTTTTTCCACAAATGGATGTTGAGGTACATGGAGACCATGAGCAAGAATGCACCTGATTAGTATTTTGGCTGGGGTGAGATCATTAGTGACACCATCTCCCAGCGGCTTGATAGGTTCTAACAACTGGAAGTTCTACATGAATTCCTATGTTGTGTACGTAGCTACGTCGTGAGGTATTTCACGAGGTTAGTTTGAAATGGGGTATGGCCCCAAGTCAAAATATATGAATTCTACCTAGAGCTAAAGCTCGAGGCCAACATCTCCCAATTCTCCAAAATTAATGATGCTTTCTTCTATGAGGTAATCGCTGCTAAGGCCAAACATGAGACATGGTCGGACCAACGCTGTGTGATTGCTGCTTTATAAAGAAATGGGGAGCATTGTTCACGAATTCCCCACATTCACATACCTCGGAGTTTGTGAATTTCGAAGGAGAGCCAACAAAGTTGCCAAGGTATGTAGGGCCAAAGTTGATCCCAGTTAGAATTATCAAGATAACTAATCACTTACCATGAGAAATGCATGAAGAGAAAGAAAGGAGGAACTCCATTCCCCTTACTGATTGGCCGATACACCTACCCCACACTTGCAAAGCATGGGAGATGTATGTTGAGCTAGAGCTGCTAAAATTGAAGCATAACTTCCCGAAGGCCAACATTCGACTATCGAGTTGTCTCCCAAAGGCAAAAATTGATCCCATCCATGTTCTCGAGATCGAGGACATTTGGATCGACGACACATGAGATAGACATCAAGCGAAAGGATCACTCCTGGTGGATCTGGAGGAGATCATCCACTTATGGCGTAGCCATCGTCCCAAAGGAATTCCAGAGATTGATCAAGAAATTGATCGAGGTTTGCCTTGACACGAGATGGGGATGATTGGCCATTCATGGAGATCGATAGAGCCAAATCACCAAAAACCATTCAGGAAAGGGTTAAGCCCACGTTGCAGTGCACGAACATTGGTGTAAACAAAATGGTCTCACCTACCTCGGAGTTGATTTCACTACTTCTCCTTCAGGTAGAGCACCTCCAAGACCAGCCCAAGTCTTTGAAAGGAAAAGGAAAAGACAAGGAGGGTGAATCAAGCAAACAAGAAGAAGCTCCTGAAGGCCTTCCTTCTACTTCTGAGAAGTAAATAGTCGACCTGGTTTCTCCAGGTAAAGAGGAAGAAACAACAGAGGTTTCAACAAATACATCCACCCAGGATGTTATCACAACTACAACTACTGAGAGGTACCCAACATTCCTTCTATTTCTTCTCCTCCTCATGTCATTGAAGCATCATTTCCTATGGATACGTCTTCTCCTCTCCCTTCCTCTCTTCCATCCCCCACCTCTTCCATCTTCTCCTCTCTCGCAGATCATGTCACCCAAAGATTTCCTCCATCCAATTGTAGATCCCTTAGTTTCTTTTGGACATCCAAGAATTGCACAACATTGAATATTTTCCCCCAAGTGTGGGACTTGTAAAATGGGAAAAGAATCTCCAGTTTAGAGAGGTGGTTCCTCAACTCCTCTCGATCGATATAACAGAGGTTTCAAACTCAAAATCCTACTCTAAATTCCAAAGTGGACAGAGATAGAGAATGCAAAAAAATTGAAACTAGTGCTAATAAGGTGATGCACCAAAGGAGTGGTGAGCATTTTTTACTTCAGAGATTGACACAGTTCATAAAAATGCAACAAAACTTCATGCACAAACTGATAACATGTAATGAAGGGTCAAAAATGAATCAAACAACACAAACAGAGGATTAAAACTCATTCACAGAGCTTGTATTGTCATTTTAACATCAAAAACCACTTGCATTACAACACCTGAGAGGAAAAACAGGTTGTAGTCTTGGAAAAGGTCTGATTTTTCCACAAAAATCACTTTTTTTGGTGAAAGAGGGAGCCTGCAATACATAAAAATGTTCAACCTTTGAAAATGAGCCAAATCTAGCTTTTACAATGCCAAAAACGACCCCAGGAGAGAGAAACATGGGAAAACATGGGAGAGCTTCAACCACCAACCAAAAACATAATAAAACAGCATGGGCATCCTTACAGGCCCATCCCCTGACATTTTTCGCCATGCTGGGAGAGAATGCGAGCCATTCTTCATTAAAAATGGTGGTTGAAACGTCATTTCTATCCATGACCACGTGCCAGAGGTGTTTTTCAATTTTCTCTCTCCAAACTCCATCAAAATGCAAAAATGACCCTAGAATCTTGTAGATAATTTCACCATCTTTCCATTGATATAAAGAACGTGAAAACCGAGCTCTGGATCGAAAGATATGGCCGTTTGAAATTTTAGGGCAAAACAGGGCCAAATCGGATCAAGGGCAAAATTTTTAAATTTTCCACTTTTTGGTCATTTGGAAAATTTTCCAAAAATTCCCCATGCTCCACCATTCTAGGTGCCACGTGGCATGTTTTGATTGGGCACGGGCCTTTAATGCTTCATTTTCCATTGTTTTTCCCTTTGGAAAATTTTCCAAAATTCCCCGCCGGCCGATGATTTGAGGACACGTGGCACATGCTGATTGGGCGCGGGCTTTCCTCCTAAATTTTCCATCATTTTTTGATCCATTTTTGACTTCTGACACATGGCAAAACTCATTCTCGGATGGGCTTTTCCTTCAAATTTTCCATGCGGGCTTGTCTTGATTTTTTTTGCCACCACCGACACGTGGCAAGATTCCATTGGTTCACATTTTGGGGGGGATTTTTTCCTTTGAAATTTCCTTCTTTTTCCTTTGGGAAAATTTCCCAAATTCTCCCCACCTTCCACCGGTCTGGGACACGTGGCATCATCTCATTCTAGACATGGGGCCTGGGAAAACATTTTTTCCTTTTCATTTTAGCTTTTTGGAAAAAATCCCAATCTCCCCCGCGCCCTACTCCGGTGCCCATGGACACGTGGCATAATATGATTGGTCACTGGGGGGGTGGGCCAAAAAAACTTCTCCATTGAAATTTTGCAAAAACACTTCACCAAAATTTAATTCTCTCCTCCGCCCTCCGCCTTCCGATGCCATAGGACACGTGGCAAAATGTGATTGGGCGGCCTTCCTTTTAAAATTTTCCATGCGCCAACACTTAGTCAATTTTTCAATTTTTTCCCCTTGACACGTGGCATAATCCGATTCATCGGCGGGCCTGGGGGAAAAATATCCTTTTGAAAACTTTTCCAAACACTTGGTAAAAAAACCAAGTTTTCCTCCGACCCCGCCACTTCCTTGGACACGTGGCGCCATTTCATTGGTTGCGGGCCTTCAGGGAAAATTTCCCACAAAACTCCACCGAGCCATAACTTCAAAAATACATGGAGTTAGGAGGAAAACTTTACCTTTCTGGAAAGCTGAGAAAGAGCTCTATCCAATGGTGCCATTTCCAGAAAGTTTTGAGTGCCTAAAAGCAAAAAAATTATGACTGAGGCACAAGAGAGGGAAGAATGAAAGGAGTTAGCCACAAAATGAGCAAGGGGCACATTTTGGATAACAATTTTGGTGACTCAGAGGGGTCATCTACCTGCTGGATGAAGTTACCAGTTTCTTGAAGCAATCCATTGGGCATGGAGTCATCAAATTCTCTGCTTTGGTACCCCAACTGACTAGAACACTACAAGGAGGAAGATGGAGGGTGGAACATCATCTGATGGAGCAAGGCCTGCAAACACATTTCCAGAACAACAAGCTTGTGCCAAAGCACTTAGGGAAAGCAAAACTAATCTACAACAAAACAATGTGCACAAGCACTTGGAGGAATGAAAACCTAAGCTAATATGTACAAGGTGGAGAATTCCCTTCAATAGCAATGCTTTAGATGGATTCCATTGACTGGAATCTGCAGTTCTTCGCCATCCAATGAAGACAATTGGAAAGCATTGTTGTCCTTACACTTTGTGACCATGTATGGGCCACTCCAAATGGCATCAAATTTTGAATGCCTTCCCGGTTTTTCTCTGTCTGCATCCCATTTTAACACTAGATCTCCAACTTGGAAAGATCTATTCTTTGCCTTCCTATCAAAGGTCTTCTTTATCAAAGCTTGATCCTTCTCCATTGCTTGGGATGCTTGATTTCTGATTTCTTGGAGCTCCATCAATTCTGCATATCTAACCTCCATGGGCTCAAACTCCAACAACTCCAACTGTTTCATGAGTTCCAATGTTGGCAACTCAAGTGACATGGGCAAAATTGCCTCTCTCCCATAAACAAGCTTAAATGGAGAGTTACCTGTAGATCTCTTGGGAGTTATCCTATCAGCCCATAAGGCTGATTTCAATTTAGTATGCCAAGATCTCTGATTTTCATCAAGAGTCCTCCTAATGATCCTCAACAAGTTCTTATTTGTAGATTCAGCCTGCCATTACCCTGAGGGTAATAGTTTGATGAAGTGCTTAGGTAGATCCCATTCTTGACAGCCCATTCAGTCACCTTGGACCCAATGAATGCCAATGCATTATCTGATATTATTGTAGTAGGTATGCCAAATCTGGTTGCTATTCCCTCATAGAAATCTAGGATGCTAGATTCATTTGCTTCCTTGAGTGCTACTGCTTTAGTCCACTTGGTGAAGTAATCATGGTTGTTAAAATCCATTTGTGCCCTTGGCTTGAATTGGGATTAATGACTCCAATGAAGTCCAAACCCCATTGCATGAATGGCTGGTCAACTAAATTGATGCAATGGAAGGGCAGCTAGCCTCTTTACCTGTGAAGAATGCACAATTCTTGCACCTCTTGATCCATGCATAACAATCACTGAAAAATCTTGGGCCAATAATAGCCAGCCCTCATGATCTTTAGAGCTGTCACTCTTGGTGCAAAATGACCACCAAATGGTCCACCATGGAACTCTTCCAACACCCTATGAATCTGATTTGTACTAATGCATCTCAACAGAACACTCCATTCACATCCTTTTTGAACAAAACACCATCAACAAGGGCATATGGGACAGCCTACAATCTGAAGTGTCTTCTTTTGGTCTTGTTCATCTCTGGAGGGCATAGACCTGTGCTTAGGAAGTGCATTATGTCTTGGGTCCAGCAAGGAGTGAGGACACCATTATTTTCCTCTTGAGTGCTTCCTTGCTCATGGTTGTCTTGCAACGCCAAAACAACCTCCTTCTCATTGCATGCTTCCTTTTGTTTGCTCAAAATCAGCTGCTCACACAATCCTTTTCCTCTGACCAACTTGGTGACTTTGATCTCAATGTCATACTCCATGACACGAGTAATCCAACCTACTCTTTTTTCATTCAAGTCTTTGTTGAGGAGGAAGTCTTTAACTCCCACATGAGAAACCAACAATTGAACCTTGTTGTTTGAAACTAGATGCTTGAATTTCTTCAAGCTCCTGATTACTGCAAGAACATGCTTCTCAATGAAAGAATATCTCACCTCATAGTCCTCCAGGATTTGGCTAAAGAAAGCAATTGGCTGCTCATCATTGTTTTTGTTCTGCTGTACCAAAATTGCAGAAATAGTATCATCACCCCCAAATGCATAGAGGATGAAATCCTTGGAGAAATCCGGTTGATGAGAGTTGGGGCTTGAGAGATGGCTTCTTTGATTGCTTCAAAACTTTCTTTCCTTCTTCGCTATCCATTTGAAAGCCATGCTTTTCTTTAACATCTTGGTGATAGGCTTGACTAGGGCTGCAAAATTTGGGACAAACCTCCGAACAAAATTTATTCTCCCCAAGAAACTTTGAAGGGCCTTCTTGTGGCTTGGCAATGGTAGTGCTCTTATGGCTTCAACTCTTTCTGGATCAATTGCTAATCCTTCTTTGGAGACAATGTGGCCAAGGAGCTTTTCCTTCATGGGCTAGAAAAATACACTTTTTAGGATTCAAGGATACTCCAAATCTTCTACACCTTTGGAACACTTGTCTCAAATGAAAGAGATGGTCTGCTGCATTTTTTGAAAAAATAGTGATATCATCAAGATATATCAGCACCATGTTGTTAATCAAACCCTTGAACGCCATGTCCATTGCTCTTTGAAAGTAGCTCCAAAGTTGGACAACCAAATGGCATTTTCCTATATGCATAAGTTCCCATTTGGTTGTAAAGGTTGTCTTGAACTGATCTTCTTCTTTCACCATAATCTGATTGTACCCCAATAGCCATCAAGTAATGAAAACCTCTCGAGCCAAAGCAACAACTTGTAAAATCTGCTCCATGGAAGGAAGTGGATAATGATCCTTGAGAGATGCTCTATTCAAATCTCTCAAGTCAACACACAATCTGATTTCCCACTCTTCTTTCTAATCGAACCAAGTTGGCTACCCAACTAGAATGCTTGATAGGGAATATGATTCTTGATTCTATCAACTTATTCAATTCCTTTCTCATGAGAGGCTCCATGTGTGGATTGACTGGCCTTTGTTTTTTTCTGATGGGTTTAGTACTTGGATCCAATTCAATGGTGTGTTGAGCTAACTTGGGATTGAAACCTTTCAAATCTTCATAGCTCCAAGAAACACATCAGGAATTCTTGACAAAGTTGTATGAACTCATACCTTTCTTGCTCAGTTGTCACTTTACCAACTCGGAGTGATTTGCCTTCTTCCACCAAGATGGACACTGAATCTTCTCCCTTGACTTGAATGTTTGCTTTCTCCTTCCTAAACTGATCATTAGGATTGAAAATGGACTCCAAAGTAATAAGTCCCTTTGGTAGTTTGTTGGTTCTCAGCTGTACCACTTGGTCACCATACTGCTGCTCCAACTTTTCCTGATTTTTAGCTGAGAACTCAGCCTCTTCTTGCAAGAAATGGATGATTTGCTGATCATTTTCAAACACTTGCCAACTTACATTGTTGTCTGGCACTGAAGGCCTTACAATCACATGGATGTTTGGCTGTACCTTGTCTTTTTGAATGCTTTCAACAACGTCAAAGGCTGCCCCAACTACTGCAAGCCTGTCAGCAGCTTGGTTCTCTTTTCTAGGAATGGATTTTATGCCAAAGCCCTCAAAATCTTCAATGAGGTCCCACACCCTATTTTTGTAGCACTTGAGTAGATCATTTCGACAAAGATGCTGCCCCTTAACTTGGTTGACAATCAACTCACTGTCACCAAAGACTTGCAAGTTCTTTATTCCTCTCTTGATTGACCAATGCAATCCTTGTATCAAGGCTTCATATTCAACAATGTTATTAGAGCATGCAAACTGAAATCTAAAAGCTGAATAATACTTAACTCCTTGAGGTGAAACAAGCATAGCTCCCCTCCTGCACCTTGTCTACTCCTTGATCCATCAAAAAACAACTGCCATACCTCATTGTCATCCTTGTGGTTTGGCTTGGTGATGCTAGGAATAGGCTGATTTTCTTCATGCATGCAATAGACTCCTAGCTCAGATTCTTCTATTTCTTGATAAGGATCAAAAGCATGCACCTTGTTTTCCCATTCATCAAGAGTTAGATCTGGGATGCTTCCACCTTGGTGTCAGCTTCATCAATGCTTGGATAATCCTCTTGATCAAACGCTGAACAATTGGTATTGATTTGACTTGGAGTGTAAGGCTCAATGTGAAAGTTTGCAATAGGTTCAGATCTGATTGTGGCTTTAGTTCCATATCTTGTTCTAAACAACATGTGTGACCAATCAGCAGATAAGTAACCTCCAATCTTGGCTATGAAATCCCTTGACAAACATAGGGCAAAGAGTGGTGGAAGGTCTATTACCGAGACATCTTGCAAAACAACAACGTTGGGGCATGCATGCAAAGTAAGACTCAAGTTTTTATCACTCCAACTATTGTTACTGCTGTCCCATCCAATTGCACTACCCCTTTGGATATGACTTCATATTGAAGCCCTAACTGATCAGCTATTTGCTTGGGCATTACTGAACTACTTGCCCTAGAATCAATCATGCAATTGTGTACTAATTGGTTTCCAATGATCAATGAAACATAGAATGGAGGGGGCTTCAACATTTTACCTTGCTATCCTCCATGATTCCCTTCAGGCTGGGCAGCATTTGTGAGCACCTTTTCTTGCATTTGGACTTGCTGATTTGAAGTTGACCAATCCTTCATGGCAGCTTGTAGCAAATCTCTTTGGCCTGGGATAGATAGTGATTCCCACATTGATATGTTTACATTTGTCTTCTTCATCTGATCAATGATGTTGAATGGAGATGAAGCATCTCTTTGTTGTCCCTTGGCCTGCACATTCATTCCTTGCATATGGGCAGCAACAAATGGCATTTGAGTTGGCCTAGGAGCTATTTTAGGCAGCCCTTGTGTGTTTGGAACTGAATTTTGTTTGCCAATAATTTGTGGAGTAGTAGAGGTTGTGGATTACTTGGAGCCAATGGTTGTTCTTCACCCAAATTTCTCCTTTTTGACCTTGTGTTGGCTGCAACACTTTGGGAAACTTGTTTGATTCATGCCACAAAAATCTTCTGCCTACCAGTTTACAAGTGTGGTATCATTTGGAGCTGATTGTTGCTGGAATGTGTCTTCTTGTTGTTGGTTATTTCCTTGACTACCTTCACCCTCCACACCAGTAGTTTTCACCATTAATGCTTGATTTAAGGCACCATTGAAACACATAGACTGGTTGTGAGGTTCATTGCATGGGAAACACCAATCATACTCTTGAGCTATGTTGTTTTGCACTGGCACTAATGCCTTAGAGGCATATAACATTGGGATTATAGGGCTGAAATGGTCTGTTGGCAGGAGGTCTTGCTTGGTTTAAATTTGCAGCTGGATTGGGTGGTCTTTGAGGTTGGTATGGCTGCCTGTTAGGCTGAGCTTGAGGCTGGAAAGGAGGTCTAAAACCTTGGGCTTGCTACCTCTTGAGTGTAACCAGCTCATTACCTAGATTTTGCAATTGCTTCATGACTTCTTGAAGTTCATTTGAGGCACTAGAAGATGAAGTAGAAGCTTCACTTGAATTCTGATTTCTAGGAGTGGGAATAGGAGCTAAATTAGGCACTTGACTAGTATTTGGGCTCTCTAAACTTGGAAACAATGGCATTGGAGGCCTAAGAGCTAGCTTGCCAACTTGAATCAAACAATTTTCAGCTCTAATGGCAATGCTATAAGCAACAGGATAGTTGTGCCTCCCATGGATTGAATCAACATAGAAATATCAAAATTTAAAGCTTTAAGGTAATATAGAAAAGCACCTTCATTGCTGGCCTTACTGCCACTAGAATTCTCTCCCAAGTCATTTGAAATCTGAAGTTGAAGTCAAGTTACCACCGCTCATCGGGAGCTCTCTTGATGGTTGTCACTGCTCCAAAAGGGACAAGTTGTCTCCTTTTCTCCAAACTACTCATGGAGGGCTATACATAGCCGGTTCCAATTTTGATAGAACCTCGAGGCAAGACTCTGAACCATTGCAAAGCTTTCCTTTGAATGAAGATGCCAACAATTTGACAAAGAACTTGCATCTCATTGATCTCATGGATTGCACAAATATTAGCAATATCCTTAACATGATCACCAGAGTGGTCCGATTTTCTCCAAGAAAGTATGGGAATGTTCTTCAATGCTAAACTAGGGATTGATTTTGTGCATTGAGAGCAAGTGGGCTGCTTGCCAATGAAATTGACATAGGGGTTGTTTTGTGCCATTCTGATTGGCCTTAGAACCCTTGTTGATTGAATGAAAGGCCTACTAGGTGGAGGAGTTGAGAGAGTTCTGTTTGGTGGAGATGGAGACCTTTGAATTCTCCTCCCTCTTTGCCTTCTTCTTGGAGATAACTATAGATACTCAAACAACACCTCTTCTTCTCCAACTCTTGACCTTGTGGTGATTCTTCTCATGAGTTTTCAGGCCTGCACTACTAAAACCAGCTGATTCTTCTTCCTTGGAGTCACCAGATGTGTAATTTAGGGCTCTTTTAAGCAAGAAACTTGCAAAAATGCACATCAATTTTGTTGCAAATGAAGATGAAGACCTCTAAGGTCCCACCGGCATGCCAAAACTATTGTTGCAAATCAAGCAAAGACACCCCCGATGTTGATCAGACTTCTAGTTGACATTTTGGACATCCAGTGTGATTGCACAACATTGAATCTTTTCCCCAAGTGTGGGACTTGTAAAATGGGAAAAGAATCTCCAGTTTAGAGGCTGGTTCCTCAACTCCTCTGATCAGATATATTACTTGCAAGTTATACAGAGGTTTCAAACTCAAAATCCTACTCTAAATTCCAAAGTGGACAGAGATAGAGAATGCAAAAAAATGAAACTAGTGCTAATAAGGTGATGCACCAAAGGAGTGGTGAGCATTTTTTACTTCTGCAGATTGACACAGTTCATAAAATGCAACAAAACTTCATGCACAAACTGATAACATGTAATGAAAGTCGTAAATGAATCAAACAACACAAACAGAGGATTAAAACTCATTCACAGAGCCTGCATTGTCATTTTAATGTCAAAAACCACTTACAGACATTACAACACCCGAGAGGAAAATAGTTGCATCTTGAAAAGGTCTGATTTTTCCACAAAAATCACTTTTTTGTGAAAGAGGGAGCCTGCAATACATAAAAATGTTCAACCCTTTGGAAAATGAGCCAAATCTGGCTTTTACAATGCAAAACGACCCTAGGAGAGAGAAAACATGGGAAAACATGGGAGAGCTTCAACCACCAACCAAAAATGTAGTAAAACAACATGGGCATCCTTACAGGCCCATCCCCTGACATTTTTTTGCCATGCTGGGAGAGAATGCGAGCCATTCTTCATTAAAAATGGTGGTTGAAACGTCATTTCTGTCCATGACCACGTGCCAGAGGTGTTTTTCAATTTTCTCTCTCCAAAATCCATCAAAATGCAAAAATGACCCTAGAATCTTGTAGATAATTTCACCATCTTTCCATTGATATAAAGAACGTGAAAAACCGAGCTCTGGATCGAAAGATATGGCCGTTTGAAATTTTAGGGCAAAACAGGGCCAAATCGGATCAAGGGCAAAATTTTTTAAATTTTCCACTTTTTGGTCATTTGGAAAATTTCCAAAATTCCCCATGCTCCACCATTTCCAGGTGCCACATGGCATGTTTTGATTGGGCACGGGCCTTTAATGCTTCATTTTCCATTGTTTTTCCCTTTGGAAAATTTTCCAAAATTCCCCACCGGCCGATGATCTGAGGACACGTGGCACGTGCTGATTGGGCGCGGCCTATCCTCCTAAATTTTCCATCACTGTTTGATCCATATTTTCTTGACTCGACACATGGCAAAACCTCATTCATTGATGTGGGATTTTCCTTCAAATTTTCCATGCGGGCTTTTCTTGATTTTTTTCCGCCACACATGACACGTGGCAAGATGTGATTGGTTCGCATTCGGGGGATTTTTTCCTTTGAAATTTCCTTCTTTTTCCTTTGGGAAAATTTCCCAAATTCTCCCCACCTTCCACCGGTCCTGGGACACGTGGCATCATTTCATTCACCGTGGGGCCTGGGAAAACATTTTTCCTTTTCATTTTAGCTTTTGGGAAAAAATCCCAATCTCCCCCCGCTCCACTACCCCGCATGCCCATGGACACGTGGCATAATATGATTGGTCGGGGGCCACGCGGCCAAAACTTCTCCATTGCCCTTTTACCAAAACACTTCACCAAAATTCCAATCTTTCCTCCACCCTCCAAAGGTCCGATGCCATAGGACACGTGGCATAACATGATTGGGGCGCAGGCCTTTCCTTTTGAAATTTTCCATGGCGCCAACACTTAGTCATTTTTCAATTTTTCCCCTTGACACGTGGCATAATCTGATTCCTGGTGGGCCCATGGGGAAAAATATCCTTTTGAAAACTTTTCCAAACACTTGGTAAAAACCAAGTTTTCCTCCGACCCCCGCCACTTCCTTGACACGTGGCGCCATTTCATTGGCTGCAGGCCTTTCAGGGGAAAATTTCCCACAAAAACTCCACCGGGCCATAACTTCAAAAATACATGGAGTTAGGAGGAAAACTTTACCTTTCTAGAAAGCTGAGAAAGAGCTCTATCCAATGGTGCCATTTCTAAAAGTTTTGAGTGCCTAAAAAGCAAAAAAATTATGACTGAGGCACAAGAGAGGGAAGAATGAAAGGAGTTAGCCACAAAATGAGCAAGGCGTGCACATAACAAAGCTCTCATCACTTTAGATTACCAGGTTGATCAAATGGAATATATCATGGAGAGGATAGATAAAATCAAAGATGAAGCCCTAGACGCACGATACAACATGGAGAAGATAGTTACAAAAATGGCTCCAGAAATGCTTAGTGAATCATACAACTTGAGAGAAGTAGATGATACATTCCAGCGCTTCAAGGCTATAGTCACTCAAGGTTTGGAACCGAGGCTCACTTTTGACCGAGAAGTCAATCAATAACCTCTGGATTGCCATGACTTCATCGGCTTTTTGATCGATTCATGCAAAACTTTCGTTGAGTTACCTAACAAGCTCAAGAGCGATAAAGAAACTTGCGAAGTCATCGGCACCATGTCAAAGGTCCGATCATGATCAACTTCAAGCGATGATCAACAAGTTTATGGAATATCGAGCCTTGTGTCACATTGACTCTCTGATTAGAAGCAAGACACTAAGTTTGAGAAAAGGGATGTTGAGGAGTAGTTTCTCCTCTTGTGTATGCTTTGATAATTTTTGTAAAAATATTTAAAAGCATGTTGGCATTTATGATGAACTCATACATGTTGCACCATGGGATGTTTTCATCCAAAACTTGCCTAAAGTCAACTTTTGACTTTTTAGATATTTTGTAAATATCTTGTAAGATATTTTGTAAGTAGTTGGATGGTTTTTTTCTTCTTTCCTCTTGTCCTTCTATAAATACTAGAACACTTGTTGTATTCCGTGGACATTTTTGTATGAAAGGAGAATTGAGGAGAGAAAGACTTTGTACTTTCTTGTAATGAAAGAAATATTAATACATGTATTTATACTTTGTGTTACATATGTGTGTTATTTGCATAAGATCTTTCTTAAGTTAGATCTATGTTTTTATTCTATTGGATTCATTCCTACTATTGTCATCTGTTCATCAGTATTGCTTTAATCATTTATGCAAGTAAGTTTGGCTCTGTTTACTTGACCCAAAGCATAAACCTTCTAACCTTTCCATCTTGGAATTCATTTCTTTTCTTCCTTTAGATCTACCCTCCTTTTGTTCCTTCCCTCTACCTTTCTATTCATTGTTGGAACTACATCTACTGGGATGAGATCCCAAACCCCATGAAGTTAGAATAGTGTAGATTTGCATAGATTCTGCTTGATAGATTAGCTTGATAAACCGGTTTCGCTTTGCGGTCTCAAAGAGGGCTATGCCTTGCACACTTGTTGGCTTGTTTCCCATGACCTGCCTAACCGAGTTTTTGGACCAATAGTTTTTGGAAACTCTCTGGGATCGAACTAAGGAAATAACTAAAAAGCTGTAAAAATCATTACTAGATTGCAAATTTTAACTCTTTGTTAAAAATATTTTTTTGCAAAAGTGATCAAAACTGAAATTTTCCTTATACAAATCCATAGATCTAGACCGGATAGGTGCTTTTAGTTCACTCGATTTTTACAAAAACTTGTATATTTCAATAGATCTAAGATTCGACATTTTATGATATTTTCAAAACCTTGCAAAATTCAGGTCAAAGATTCGAAAATCAGCTTTCTAAATTGACCCACTTTTTATCCTTATTAATCTTTGTGAGAAAACCAATGATCGGTTCTTTATTATTAAAAGGGATAAATTTTAAAATTGAAAAAGTACATGCTACTAATTTTTGCTAGAAAAAGAAGAAAATCAACAAAGTATAGACAAATTTTGTTGTGAATCTGCTCTTAATTGTTGTAGATCGAATGGGTACGCTGGCATGGGTGAACAATTTACTTGTAGCGAGAAGAGCTAATGGATAAGTTGATCCATCTTTGATCTACTTCAAGGAACAATTTCAATATCACTCTAGCACAATTCACATCACTAAGTTCAGCGGATCGATCGATCAGCAAGAAGTGCTTCACCTCCACAAAGAGCCGAGATTTCACAGGGTGCCTCGACATCGACTTGCAGTGCTCTTTTGCTAAGTGGAACCACACTCCCTGCTCGTGTTCTTTTTCTCACTTTTCAAATGACAGTTAATCTGCCTATACCATGGGGAAATGCCATGGGTCCTCTAGCCTTTGCCACATCCCAATACCCCCTCCCTCAGTGGGAATCGTAAGAATTTCTTGAAATTTGATGGGAGTGGAAATCAAAGCACGAGACATGCATATAGCTGCGTTTATTATGTCATGCGATTCTTGGGCGTGACTCATGAGGACGTATCGGTATGTCTCTTTCTTGAGACCTTACAGGGCTGCGTCATCGAGAATGGTTCCAACATTTACCAGTCGGATCTATCACCGGTTGGGCCACATTACGGATTTGCATTTGAAGAGAGATGACAGCCTTGAAAAGATGCATTCGCGTTATTGTCACAAATCACTCACATGAAGAAGAAACCAATGAAACCATGCGTGATTTTATCATCCAATTCAATTCGTTGATCAACCGTGTGCCTCTTACCATGATGCCACAGACATTAGAGGATCAAAATGTTTTTTTCCTAAACGCCATGAGTTCAAAAGTAAGTTTCTTACTTTTACAAGAACAAATACCCACCTTGGTTCTTGCTCAAGCTATGGCCATTCAGATAGAAGACAACCTTCTTATATTTGATGAGTTAAGACAAGAGCCACCAAAATCAAAGGCTTCAACTTCTTCTCAGGCTGCCTCATCAGATCCAACATTCCGAAGATGGTGAAATGACTTGCTCTCGTTAAAGAAACAATTGGCTTAAACATCGTATCTTGCTCACTCCTTGCAAGATATCCCATGGAGGAACTTCACTCCCAACAATGCCCCCCAAAGGCCATGTTTCCTGCTTCTTCTCCAAGGTTAGCAATTGAAGCCCCTCGGTTAATGCTTTGGTTGAAATCAAGAAGATGATCAAATTATGAAGAACCTTCGTCACAAGGCGAAGATGATCAATATGTTGGTGAACCGATGGTGAATCTACTATTGGGTACATGGAATTTGAAGATGAGAAATCGATGAAGAAGAGGGTACCCAAGGGTATGCGAGTGGACAATCATACGTAGTTTTCACTTGCTCACAAGGAAAAGATGCAAAGGTTGCTGCTGAAAAACAAAAGGAAAAGGCTGTGGTAACTCCACCTCTAACGATCACTAAAAGAGGTAATCCTCTTCCTACTCAACCTCTTGTTAAACCTTTTAAAAGAAATATTTTCCTCATGTTTCTCCTCCCAATTCAGCCTTCCTCAAATCCCATAAAGACTAGTAATCCTCCTCCACAAACGCGAAACGAAGGACTCATTCCTTTGTTAGCTCAACCCTTGGTCACATTTGATATAATTGATCACGCCAAAAAGACCAAGATCCAGATGTCTGAAGTTGAGTACCTTTAGTCCAATCCAGAGTAGCTTATAAGATTAACTAAGTATATCCAAAGCCAGGCTGTCGTCCTTCCTCCTATTTCCCCAAAAGGAATTCTTCCCACTCCTCCTACATCTCACGTAAATGTTTCCTCGACTTCCGCATCGAGGAAAATTGAACCTTTTTACCTATCTCTCCTAATCAATGGTCATAAACTAAGCAACTGTATAATTGATTATGGAGCTTCTAAATGTTATGCCAAGCAAAAGTTGCCCATGCTTTGGGCCTCACACTTACTAAACCTTTTGGCGAGATCTTACTCCATGGAAACCAAGCAAGTACCATTGATTGGTCGATCGAGATGCACAATTTGCATTCGCGAATTTCTGAGAAAGAAGGTAAAAATGACTATTCTCGTAGTTGATATTCCAACACATATGGAATATTTCTAGGGAGGAGCTTTTGTAAAGAAGTTGGTGGGGAAATTCATATGGGTGGTCCAAAGCTAGGATTCTGTCAAAGGGTGATGTAAAGATTGGAACCGAGAATCACAAAAGAAATATCTAGTCACCAACTCGATGACCCTAAGCCTCGAGATTCTTTTTGAATCGTCGAGGATGGGAACTACTTCTTGTCCACCGACTCGAGATAGAATGGATGTTCTCATCCAAAAGAAGATCTTAATAAAGTATGGACATTGCGGTTTGATGGCGGTTGCAGCAACAGTGGATGCGGTGTTGGGGCTATTCTAATATCTCTGAAGAGGATATTTTCCTTTTTCTTTCAAATTGCAGTTCTTTAATACAAATAATACTACAGTATGAATCCTTGTTACTTGGCATGCAAGTTGCAAAAGATAAAGGAATCAAAATCTAAAGTGCAAGGTGATCTTTGAGCTAATTGTCAATCAGGTAAAAGGGATATACCAAGTAAAGAATGACCGACTCAGACACTACTGCAATGCAATATGGGATAACATCGAAGAGTTTGATGCTTTCTCAATCAAAGTAGTTCATGAGCTCAAAATGACATGGCTGATTCATTAGCCATCTCAGCCTCTCTCATGCTCCCTCACCCAGGGTTAAAAATAGATACATATACCATTGAAGTGGTTTTCACCCAAGTGTGCCAGATAATTCACAACACTGGCAAGTGTTCAATGATGATAACCAAATCATCACTTTTTGGAGAAAGCTGACAATTTCAAAGAACTTCATTTTGATGGATCAACTTCTACGTGTCGTGAGTCTCTCACCGGTCAAGCACATGAATTTGAAAAAGAAACAGTGATATAGCTCAAAGGAAATAAGATTCGAAAGGTTTGGTTTCCTTAATGATTATTTGATAATCATGATGAATAAAAAGTGATTTGATAATCATGACCAACATCCTTTTGTATAAGAAAAAAAAGTGAGGATGATCCTTCCTCTTCTCTAAAAGCTGAATCATCAATCTGGGTTACTACGGAACATCCTCGTTCGTGAATATCGAGGAAGTGTTGTATGCACGCTCGAGGAAAAATGAAAATTCGTTAAGTTCTTTAAAAAGTACATGGATGTGTTAGCATGGTCTTATGCTGATCTAAAGTCTTTCAAGCTAAAGGACATTCGACACGATGATATTCCCACTTAAGGATGACGTCAAGCCTTTCGTCAAAAGCGAAGGCATTATAACCCCAAAATCTTAGGTACCATCTAGGCTGAAATTCAAAAATGCTAGATGCGAGAATATTTTTCCAATTCATCACAGTACAGGTTACAAATATTGTGCACTGTGCGAAGAAGAATGGCGAGATACACATATGCGTGGACTTTTCGCAACTTGAACCAATCATCCTTAAATGATAACTATCCACTTCGCCATAATGGATCAAGTTATTTAGGCGGTAACCGGTTCAAAAATGTTGTCTATGCTTGATGGTTTTTTAGGTTACAATCAAATTTAAGTCATCCTGAAGATCGGTTCAAAAAATTCACTACTCCTTGGGGTACCTTCGCCTCTGAGTAGAAATGCCGTTCGGTTTGATCAACGTTGGTGCTACCTTCCAACGAGCAATGGAATTTACATTCAAAGGTATGATGGGAAAGGTCATCGTAGTTTACCTAGATGACCTAACTGTGTTCTCCAAGAAATGAAGTGATCACTGCGATCATTTGGAACAAGTCTTGATCGGATATCGAGAGCACGAAATTTCACTAAATCCCAAGAAGTCGGTTTTGGGGTCATCAAGGAAAGCTTCTTGGACATGTCATCAGCGAGAGAAGGAACTAAGATAGATGTCGAAAGGGTCAAGGATATTTAGAGCCTTACTTTTCCTACTGAAGCAAGGTGGTGTTCACTCTTTCTTGAAAGGTAAATTTTCTTAGACGCTTTGTTCCTAATTTTGTTGAAAATACTCGTCATATATCTAATATGATTAAAGGGTCCCAAACATTCCAATGGAGTGAGGAAGGTAAGACATCATTCGAAGACATAAAAACCTCCATTGCTCATGCCCCTATTCTAGTGTGTCCTGACTTCAGCAAAGACTTCATCATGTACAACTATGCCTCTGCGCATACTTGTATCAGCTATCTTGATGCAAAAGAACTCAAGATGTTGAATCCTCGATTGCTTTCATGAGCTCTCCTCTTAAGCCTCATGAAATGAAGATGTCACAATTGGAAAAACATGCCTTTTCCGTGGTAAAAGCAGTCAAAAATTTCCGCTACTATATTATGAATTCTCATACAGTAGTGTTGGTTCTGACACGGTACATTAAGTCTATCCTAACTCAACAAGAGTTAGGGAGATTATGAGGGAATTGGATCGAAAAGGTCCAAGAATATGACCTAGACATCAGACCAACCAAGTTGGTAAGAGGTAAAGGCCTGTGTCAGCTAATGGCTGAAAATAAAGACTCAGAGGTACTTGAAGAGAAAGCTGATCACATTGATGGAGAACAAAATAAACTAGAGAAAGCAGATTCTTTTCCCATGGTTCTATTTGTCATGACCAACGATGATGAATGGTATTCTGACATCGCATTCTTTCTCACCTATGGAGAGTGCCCAACTCACCTAACCACTAAGGAAAAGTGAACGGTGAAGCTCAGAGCCGCAAGATATGTCATATGGGATGATGGATTGTACAAGCGTGGAATTGATCATGTTTTCTACGATGTGTTGACAAGCCGTTGCAAGATAAAATTGTTGAAGAGTTTTCACGACTTAGCCTATGGTGGTCACTTCTCCTCATCAGTGAAAACACATAAAATCATTCGGGCCAGGTACTACTAGCCAATGACGCTATTTCAAGATCTGACCACAGGTAGCAAATGTGAACTTTGCCAATAGTTCGTTGGCAAACCAAAGTTGGTTGTGTTTCCCCTCAAGCCCGTCATCATCGACGAACCATTCAAACAATGGGGAATTGATTTCATTGGAGCACTCAATCCTCAATCAGTGTTGGACATAGTTATGTCCTAACGACAACAATTTACTTCACAAAATGGGTGGAGGCCATACCTGTCAAGCATGCCACTTCTGAAGTTGTTTGTAACTTCATCAAGGAAAATATTATTGTGAGATTTGGCATTCCACACAAAATTGTTGCTGATAACACTTCCAACTTCTCTTCACGGGAAGTTATTGGTTTTTGTTATGGATACAAAATAACCTTGGCTCATGCTTCTGATTATTATCCTCAGGGAAATGGTCAGGCAGAATCTAACAACAAGAACCTAGTGACTATCATACGGAAGCTAGTTGATGAAAACCAGCGGTCCTGGCACAAATCATTGTACGATGCTTTGTGGGTGATCATATCACTCAAAAGAGGTCTCTTGGCATGTCACCTTTCCAGGTGTTATATGGGATTGATGCTGAAATCCCTATCTCCACGAACTTCTGCTACTCTGTGCTTGGCTTGAGCAATTGAAGATGAAACTTTTCAGAATTCTCTTGAAAAGAGGATTATGTACCTGACGGAACTTGAAGAAAAGTGAGTGAAAGTGGTCGACAAGATCACTGAACATTAGAATCAAGTTAAGAGGTTATTCGACAAGAAAGCTAAGTAGAGATATTTCCAAGTGGGAGATCTTGTTCTTTTGTGGGACAAATGAAGAGAACTGAAAGGTATGCATGGGAAGTTTGACTCTCTTTGGAGAGGGCCATACAAGATCAAGCAGCTCAATGGAGAGAATAGTTTCTATCTCTCATATTTGGATGGAACTAAGCTCCCTTCCTATAGCGGGCAGTACTTGAAGATCTTCAGGAAGTGGAGCTTTCTCTCTTCTTTGTACAGTTTGTTTTTTTTTTGTGTTTGCTTTACTTTTTGTTGTGTGTTCCCTTCATTTTTCTTTTTTGGTCGCCCTTGTTTTTGAATCTACGTAACTTGATGGATAGGCACTTGAAAATATGGGATTCTCTACCCTTAAGTTTCACTTAAAGATAGTCCCCAGAAAGAGCTATTTGTTATCTGTAAAAATTGACAAGGGCAATTTGCAGGTAACCATACCAAAATTTTCGTTTTGACCCCAAGGGGAGTTTGAAAATGTTCAAAATGGCCCAAAACTTCCTTTTAAAAAATCTCAATCTTTTTAGAGACTTAGTCCATTTTGTTAATCCTTCATTACCCCATCTTTATGTCGACATGACTAAAGTTGTGCCCCTTTTTACACAAGGCGCAATTTTCCTTGTGTCGACATACCGAAATACACCCACTCTTAAAATCCTTGGCGCACTCATTATTATGTTAACATCACAAAAGTTGCGCCCCTTTGGCCCTTTAGGCACCGAAATATCATGTTACCATCATAAAATGTGCACTAAGGCACTTTAATTAATGATGTGTTGATATAAGGAAATGTGCACTAAGCTGCTGTTAATGTTGTGTTGACGTCCTTGAAGTTACGCTAAGGCACACTTTTTATCGTGTCGACGCTCTAAAAGTCATGCACCAAAAGAAGTTGGTGAAGTAATAAATGCCAATTTTCTTATAAATAGGCACCCGACACCTGTCATTTTCACGAATTGAAAATTGAAAAAGTGTTTTCTCTGCACCTGTCAGCCATCCTTGTCACCCCCGCGTGTCATTTTTTGAGCTTGTGGATCCCACGTCGTTCCTTCGTCTTTTATAAATCCGGGTAAGTGGCTCCTCTCCTTGTTGTTTTTTTGTTTTTGTTGTGTTAGGTATTAGGGTTGGTGTAGAAAAGATAAAATCTAAAGAAACACACCTAATAAATTATCAAACTAGTTGAAAGCCCTTTTGCCTCTCCTTCCAAATCTGCAAATCTGGAAGACCCCTACCTCTGAAGAAACTAAAAACTCATCTTTTCCTACCTATTTCCTTGCCAAAACAAACCCTCTCTTTACCATCTGAGATATCCAAAAGAGAGAGAAAGAAATCAAGAAAATGAGCCAAACCGTTAATCGAGTAAATTCATGGCGCACTTTGTCCTTCCTTGCAACATCTTCCCAAATTGCACCTTGGTGCACTTTACCCCTTTGCAACATAACTTTAACTCGCGCCCAGATTGAAATAGAACTTAGTAGTTTTTCCTGGGGCGTAGCGCCACTTCTGCAACAACATCAACATTGAAAGTTGTGTTGCTACAAATTCGTGCCACACGTTTTTCCCTTGCGCGTTGTTTCTTCTTGTAACATCTCTCAAAGTTACCCATTGGCACACTCTAAACCCATGCAACACAAACTTTTTCAGCGCCCTTGGCAGCAAAGTAGTTTTTCCTAAGGCGCAGGCGCAACTTCTTTAACATCTACATAACATGTTGCATGTTGTAAACCCAGCCCTGCACTTTATCACTTTATCCTAGGTGCTTTGAAACTTTTCATGTTACACCTCTCAAAATTGCGCCCTTTCTAATACTTGGCGCAACTTTTCTCATGTCAACATTAGGTGCATAATTTTTCATGTTGACATCTTCCCAAGTGCGCCTAGCAATAAAAAGACTACTGCATCTTTGTGAACACCCGTGCCTTGCACCCTAAGCCTTATAATTGTTAGTTCTTCATTCTGTAAGCTTTCATTATGAATAACATGATGGTTGACATGGCTCTTATGTGTTGGACCTCCTTGATTCTTCTTGCAAAACAACAACATCCATCCTTGAGCTCACACATGTCTTCATCAAGCAAGAAACCAACTAAAGCTAAAGCTAAAGCTAAGCAGTCAGAATAAGAGATGAAGTACAAGTATCAAAAAGTTAGGATGCCTAACTCATATGTAGAATGTACACCTTGACATCAAAGACTCGAGCTAGGTTATATTGATATGGATGACTTTTAGGCAAGGACCAACCAAGGCAAAGGTGGCCCATGGATGAACAAACTAGTGGGCAGTGGATTGCACTTTGCGGTGGGTTGTCGGTAAGTGTCGTAAATAATGAGTTCATCATGTTGGTTGGCACTCGGTGCTATAACAAAACACTAGATGTGTTGAAGACCATCATCGACCTCATATCGTCACTTTGAAAATGATCCACTGGGCATTCCTCATCACAGAAATATGTAGAAAAAGCATCGAGGACTGCAGAAGGCTTGGGATGATAATGAGGATAAATGCATGCGAGATGATGAATGAGCTTTATCTAAAGAACAAGAAGCCGGTGAGCATATGGCCACAAACCATCCACCGTAGTGACTTGATGAAGAGTTGAGTGATCTGATCACCTTCTTAAATAGAGTATTTGGGCTCCCCGATGCCCATTTTTTCCACAAATGGATCTTGAGGTACTGGAGACCATGAGAAAGAATGCACCTGATTAACGTTTTGGGTGGGGTGAGATCATCAGTGACACCATCTCCCAGTAGCTTCAACAAGTTCTAACAACTGGGAAGTTCTACATGAATTCCTACGTTGTATACATTCTTGTGTCGCAAGGTATTTCATAGGGGTTAGCTCGAAATGGGGTATGGCCCCAGTCAAAATATATGAATTCTACCCGAGCTAAAGCTCAGGGCCAAGATCTCCCGAGTTCTTCAAAATTAATGATGCCTTCTTCTATGAGGTAATTTGCTTGCTGAGGCCAAACATGAGACACGGTCGGACCAGCCCGAGTGTGATTGCTGCTACAAAGAAATGGGGAGCATTGTTCACACAATTCCCCACATTCACATACCTCGAGTTTGTGAATTTCAAGGGGAGAGCCAACAAAGTTGCCAAGGTATGTAGGGCCAAAGTTGATCCTCTTAGAATTATCAAGGTAGCTAATCACTTACCATGAGAAATGCATGAAGAGAAAGAAAGGAGGAACTCCATTCCCCCTTACAGTTGGCGATACACCTACCCCACACTTGCCAAAGCATGGGAGATGTATGTTGAGCTAGAGCTTGCTAAATTTGAAGCATAACTTCCCAGTAAGGCCAACCTTCGACTATCGAGTTGCCTCCCAAAGGCAAAAATTGATCCCATCCATGTTCTCGAGATCGAGGACATTTGGATCGACCTGACACATGAGATAGACATCAGGCGAAAGGATCACTCCTGGCTGGATCTGGAGGAGATCATCCACTATGGCGTAGCCATCGTCCCAAAGGAATTCCAAGAGATTGATCAAGAAATTGATCAGGTTTACCTTGACACAGATGGGGATGATTGGCCATTCGCGGAGATCGATAGAGCCAAATCACCAAAAACCATTCAAGAAAGGGTTAAGCCCACATGTTGCGTGCGCACCGAACATTGGTGCAAACAGAATGGTCTCACCTACCTCGGAGTTGATTTCACTACTTCTCCTTTAGGTAGAGCACCTCTAAGACCGGCCCAAGTGCCGAAAGGAAAAGGAAAAGACAAGGAGGGTGAATCGAGAAAACAAGAAGAAGCTCCTGAAGGCCTTCCTTCTACTTCTGAGAAGAAAATAGTCAACTTGGTTTCTCTAGGTAAAGAAAAGAAACAATAGAGGTTTCAATGGATACATCCACCCAGGATGTTATCACAACTACAACTGCAGAGGTACCCAACATTCCTTCTTCTATTTCTTCTCCTCCTCCTGTCATTCAAGCATCTGTTCCTATGGATGTGTCTTCTCCTCTCCCTTCCTCCCTTCCATCTCCCACCTCTTCCATCTTCTCCTCTCTCACATATCTCATCACCCAAGATTCTCTCCATCCATTGTATATCCCTTCCATTTCCATGTCCTTCTCTTCTCCTCCCAGTAGTAACTCTAGGCCCCACAAGCGGTGGTGCGTTGATTCCTTATCAATGCCACCACCGAGTGTTTCAACATACTTCCCTGAGGCCTCTACAGTTGCTTCCCCTTTCACTCCCATTTCTTCTTCTATTTCCTCTACTCCCACTCCCATAAGTCCTAGTTGGATTTCTAACCACTTGAGTCAGCATAAGAGAAAGGTTCCCATTGCACCCATGGACTTCTCCGTCATTCCAAAGAAGGGACCTAAGAAGCGAAAGCGATAACTCGCTTTTCTAAAAGCACTTCGAGGGAGAGGTCATGGAGATTTCTTACCCGAATCCCATCGAGGAAAAGAAGGATCTATCTCCCACAAAACTTCATAGTGACTCAAGTCACAATGGGGACCTCATTCGAAAGCCTTTAAGAAGAAGCCTTGTCATGTAGATGCTCTCTGCAAGAAGCTCCAAGAAGTAAAGAGGAGAAGAGAATACTCGAGGAACAAAACAAACATCTCCTCCAAGCATTGCGAGAAAATGGGCAACACTCCTCTGTAATTGCCACCGAACCCATTGAAGTTCTCAATCAGGATAAAATAAATGAATATGTTAAGATTGGTGAACAAGGTGCAGCAGTATCATCCTGGATCGAGCAGATCCTCAGAGATGGTCATGAAATGATTGGGAAATTCACAGTGCTCTATCATCGGGATATAAACCAAGCAAATAAGGAGCTACTGACGATGCGGTTCCCTCTCCGAGGAGTTGGATAACGCCAGGTTGCAACATGAAACATTTCAAGCCATGGTTGACTTGCCCAGCTGACGACCTATTGAAGGTCAACGTTATCGATCACCCGTGCACATAACAAAGCTCTCATCACTTTAGATTACCGGGTTGATCAAATGGAATATATCCTGGAGAGGATAGATAAAATCAAAGATGAAGCCTGGACGCACGATACTGACATGGAGCAACGCTTCACAAAAATGGCTCCGAGGATGCTCAATGAATCATACAACTTGAGAGAAGTAGATGATACATTCCAGCGCTTCAAGACTATAGTCACTCAAGGTTTGGCACCAGAGGTCACTTTCGACTAAGAGTCAATCAATAACCTCCTGGCTTGCCGCGACTTCATTGGCTTTTTGATCGATTCATGCAAAACTTTCACCGAGTTACCTGACAAGCTCAAGAATGAAAAAGAAACTTGTGAAGTCATTGGCAACCATTTCAAAGGTCCAGATCATGATCAACTTCAAGTGATGATCAGCAAGTTTATGGAATATCGAGCGCAGTGTCACATCGACTCTCCTGATCAAAGCAAGACACTAAGTTTGAGCAAAGGGATGATGAGGAGTAGTTTCTCCTCTTATGTATGCTTTGATCATTTTTGTAAAATATTTAAAAAGCATGTTGGCATTTATGATGACCTCATCCATGTTGCACCATGGGATGTTGCCATCCAAAAACTTGCCCAAAGTCAACTTTTGACTTTTTAGATATTTTGTAAATATCTTGTAAGATATTTTGTAAGTAGTTGGTTGGTTTTTTGTCTTCTTTCCTCTTCTCCTTCTATAAATACTGGAATACTTGTTGTATTCAGGGTGGACATTTTTGTATGAAAGGAGAAGTGAGGAGAGAAAGACTTTGTGCTTTCTTGTAATAGAAGAAATATTAATACATGTATTCAGACTTTGTGCTACATATGTGTGTTATTTGCATCAGATCTTTCTTAAGTTAGATCTATGTTTTTATTCTGTTGGATTCATTCCTACTATTGTCATTTGTTCATCAGTATTGCTTTAATCGTTTATGCAAGTAAGTTTGGCTCTGTTTACTCAGCCCAAAGCATAAACCTTCTAACCTTTTCTGTCTTGGAATTCATTTCTTTTCTTCCTTCAGATCTACCCTCCTCCGTTCCTTCCTCCTACCTTTTTGTTCGTTGTTGGAACTACCTCTACTGGGATGAGATCCCAAACCCCCTGAAGTTAGAATAGTGTAGATTTGCACAAATTCCTGCTTGATAGATTAGCAATAAACTAGTTTCACTTTGTTGTCTCAAGAGGGGCTATGCTTTGTTGGCCTATTTCCCCACGACTTTGCCTAACCGATGCAGCTTTTTTGGACCAACACTACCATACTACAACAAAAATGTTTTTCAATATTTTTTCAAAATAAAATGTTGTGAGAAATGTAAGGTGGTTCTATCAATTTGAAAAAGGACAATGTCCTTGTAGAGATGGTCAGGTAATGCTATGTGAAGCTATATGTAAACATAGGTTGGCACTATAACAAGGTGCATCGTGTTATACTTTTAGTGATAAATAAGTGATTTAGTGTTATTTCTAGTATTTAAAAAATCTAAACATTTGGAGATCTAGACCATGTTATTGACTTCATAACATAAAATGTATAGTTTTCAATGTACATCACTACCCATATATGCCGGTGGGATTTTTATTAGATCCCTATTTTATAATATAATGGAGGTGTCATGACATTGCAATGTTTTCAATAAACTTGTACATATCTCGAGATGATAAGTTGGGGGAGGTGGAGAAAAGGAAAAAGAAAAGGATTGGTACCCTTGAAGGAGATGGAAAGATGCTTCACCAAAAGGAAATGTGAGAGAAGGGCTTACAACCAATCTAATGCTTGGAGATGATGGAGAGAGCATCTCTTGATGGTTCTTGACATTACATTTTGTCTTTTTTTCTATGCTCCATTTCTCTAGATCAACTTGTATTATATTGTACTTATGTTAGGTCATCGTTTGTGATTGAATTATGCAAACAAAATCAAGTATGTAAATTTTTATGTGTTTGTGCGTTTTTTTTCATTAATGGTTAGAGTTAGGACCAGGGGAGAACATTTCTTCTATATTTCAAGTTGGATATGGGATTTTATCGAATTTCAACTAGAAGGAAAATTTTGACCGAGAAGAGACAAGGAAATAGTTTTTACAATTAATCCAAGCTATGAATAAACAATGGTAGTGTCAAGTTGTTGGTGAAGGAGATAAGGAAATAATTAATACAATTAATCACTTTATTGTAGATTTTTTTTTTTTTTTTCTTGCATTCTTCATAAACCATAAATATTCTTCCATCACCATTGCACTTATAAAACAAATTAAAATAACCTTAATACGTTACATAACTACTATCATCAACAAACATTTCCAAAAATAACTTTGGAGTTACATCCCTTACAATCTAATCTTATAATAAATTAGTACGATTAAGAATATAAAAGATGCCCCGATTGTCTCTAATACTATTTCGGATATTTATACCATCATCTCACTAATTAGACAGTGCTTCGATGCAAAGCTCATATTGAAATCCTTGTGCATATACTTTCTATAAAATATTTGTCCCATAGGTTGTCTTAGGTAGTCTCGTAGACGTTAAAATATCATTATCATCATCTTCTTCTTCTTCTAAATGTAAAGGTGACAAATCGCCTTTGATGATGATTGTGGGAGCAACACTAAATGCATAGGTGCATTGTTGGGAGGAAACTCCGACCAATGGGAACAAGTTTCCGAAAGTGAATGGATGACGTGCGCACACGGTAATATCATGAAGACCACTTTCCTTCTCCAATTTGTCATTTTGGTCAACTTGTACATGTCATTTCCCAAAAAATGAATGAACACCAATCATGGCCCTCCTTACCATCACCCATTATAATATACAACTCGCCCACCACGGTTATGGGCACCACCACTGAGTGCCGATGCAACCAAATATGTCATAAAAACCTTTAACTTGATTAAAGCAACCAAACCATATATCTTTAGAGGCAATACTATATGAAGGAGGAAATAAAGTGGAAAGCTAAAATGTTAATTGCATTTAGCCAATGAAAACTAGTTCGCATCATCTCGGATGTGAAATAGGGAGATGAACAACCCCAAAAGAGGAATGGTCCTAAGAGTTTGCCGGTTTTTAGCTCCTTCACAGCAGTTAGAAATATGTGGAAATGGAATGACATTTCCTAATGGAGTGTGTAGCATATGAGGACATTTGGAGTAGCTATGCTAATTTTTTAAAAATGGAAGCTCTTCAACCCTCGACCAGGAATCAGAACAAAAGATTATCCCTCATTTTGAGAAGATAAAATTAGAAAAACAGCAGATCACTTGACTAAAATTTATAATAGAAGGCTCAAGAATAGCAAAGCAATCGAGAAAAGGCAGAAGTAGCAGTTTTGGGCCGGTTTCTTTGGTGTTTTTGGCTGGCTTGTTTTTGTTTTTCGGTCCCATAGGTTGCTTGGCCTCGTGGACATCATTAAAATCTTTCAATTCAATTCATTAACTGTTTGAGAACTGGTTTGAAACATACCTGTGGCAGGGGAGAGAGCGGCGTGCCTATTTCGGTTACTTGAACCTCCCAAAACACCCAATACTGAGTAATTGTTCTCTGCGGAATATCATGGGTTATCCTGTTCTTCCACGGTTTGGTGAAACCGTTTGCGCGCAAATAAGTCCCGTAATGCGTTCTCAGCAGAACATGAAACCCATCCTTGACGGGTTCCCACCCACAGATGAATCCCTTAAATTTAACGGCACACTCTGTTGAACTTTCTTTCCGTCCACCCCAACAGAAATGGTATGCGTGTTGCCGTTAGGTAACGGCCAAAGCAACTTTTCAATCTGACGAAAGGCCTTCCTTGGATGAATTCAACTTGCCATATCGCGTTTCTGTTACGGCCATCTCTGTCTTGACTGACACTGATTTCATCCTCTCCTGCGCATAGAAATTTTTCATGGTGGCTTCTCAATCTCACACACATTGCCTTGTCGAAAACTCCATTGCCCTTCACTGATCTGAGTTAGAAACGGACATTTGTAGGAGAAAGGGCGTTTCACAGTAGAGACTTGACTTGAGTAACGGCGAAGTTGATGAAGAATGTTTCCTTGTGGTTGTGAATATTCGTGGCGGCGTTGCATCGAATAACACCGCTCGGACGGGACCATCTTTTCTCCTGGTTAGGAAAATGCGAGGAAAATGGAAAGGAAAATGAAGGGAATTGAATTTGACTAGGTAGCTTTGAATGGAAATGATTAACTCAGTACCAATTCTCACGCAAGCGGTACTATCCAGTTAACGACGTTTCCGAGATTCGGAACGAAAACGGGGAAGTGGAGGGTGCCACTTAATTGCGACCCTCCTCCTCTATAATGTGTCTACTTGGTTGATATGGTATTTTTGTGGTACCGTGAGTTTTCGGTCGCCCTTGCTAATGTAATTATCTTATATTAGTAATATAATAGGCAATTTCAATAATTAAAATAATAAATCATATGTTACAGTTAATTAAATGGTCAAATCATATTTTACAATTCACTAAAATAAAAATAAATCACATGTAATCATTCAAAGTGTACCAAGATAAAGAAACCCTAAAACAATAAATCATATGTAATCATTCAAAAGTGTAATAAGGAAGAAGATGTCCTATTTATTGGTGTTTGAGCGCTATAACAACTACACACTAAAAATTAAATAAAAATGAGTAAAAATCAATGGTAGAAAAAAAGAACTCAATATTTTAAAAACAATTACAAACCTTCTATGTAATTCGTATATTATTTACTCTTTTCTACTCTTTCATTTTTGTAATTTTGTTGTTTTCGTTTATCAAACACGATGCACCTATTTAATTATACAAGTTAGTAGTATAAGTATACCAAAACAAAGTAATAGTTAAAAATAAATATAATATGAATATTATAATAAATGTATATATATGAACTACATCAATATATATCATATTCAAGATTCTTAGGTTTGATTTGTTACATACCTCTTTACTAGAAAACTTCATTAAATTCTCTATCGGTTTACTTGTTGATTTAAAGAAATGGAATAATTCTAGTTACGTGATTGCCAAAAATATATATTCGAGAAAAAAACCGAAACATTACTACATGGCCAAGATATTACTATTTTTGATTGACTTCTTCAAGAAAAAGAAACAAAATTATTTATGTGACATATAAAAGTCATATTTATGAATGAACTCATCACATGACTTGGTCAAATGAACGCCAAATTTAATGTCGAATACAAGTGAACAATGCACTCCATTACAACCTTGCATCCGCCATCAGAGGGCGCCTCTTGAAGATATAATAAATGATTTAAATATTATGCTAAATATAAAATGTACTATATGTTAAATAATATTATAATTCAACATGAATTCATTTAAATTTGTATTTTCAAGGATGAAGATTTAACAATTATAAATATAAATAACTAGCAACTTGGGGTGAGTGTACCAACTGGGGGCAAAAAAGTCTGACAAAAATATGAAAACAACCAAAACGCGTATACGGATTTTATTTTTTTTTTCGGTTCGGTATTCTTACGAACTTAAAATGCGTATGCATTTTTGTGCATGTAAAATGCATACGCGTAATAATGCTTGCATGCGTCTTACGCATTTTGCATAATATGGACTATATATGTGTTTGTGGGGGCTTATAGTTATAAAAATAAATGTTTAAATATAAGAAATAATAAAAGTATAAAGAAATAATAAAAGAAAAAAAAAAAAGTATAAAGAAATAATAAAGAAATCTTAGCCAATAGGGTTTCGGTGGATCGTTAAGATGGATGGTCAGTGTCCGGATCCACCTGGTTCGAATCCCGCATGTGCGTGATCCCTCTCAGGGGTAGTTTATTAGTGCAAAGCGTGGGTGTCAGATCACTAGTGGATGTGGGCGACTTCGCTTCATCAAGCATTATGTTTAATGCAACGATCGGTGGCTCTAACAATAGCTGTAAGCCTAAAATTACATCACTTGTTCTAGGTGCGTTTCGATTGGTCGTGGTTTGTGATTGTGATAGTTTTAATTGTAGATATCTTGTTTGAGAATGTTTTCATTGTTAGGGAGGGGACACAAGAACCCCTAAGTTCATAGCTCCGGTAAAAGTGTTTAACTATCAAAAATAAAAAAATAAAAGAAATCTATATTTGAAATTTATTTTAGTAAACATAAGAAGTTAGGGTCACTCTTCACTAAGTGGTCCCATAGCTCCGATGAGCTTATAATCTAGAAGATAGTTTTTAAAATATAATATGGTTAGAACTTACTCATTTTTAGGATTTCAAAGAAAGGACCTAAGACTTTCAAGGCATATAGTTAGTCTTTGTTTGGGAAAGCATATAGTCGTTTTGTAGGTTTTTGACCTTCTGGATTGGATTTTTTCCCTACCACTACTTGAATTGGTACCAATTTTAAATTTGGTCCATAATTCACTTTAGTGACCATGAATCAACTCTATGATGCTTATCTACTTCTTACTAAAATGAGATCCTCACTTTGTAGATAGAGGATTGCTCCTCTGATGGGATTCTTGTCCTATGACCAAAATGAGGTGATTGTAATGTGCCTCCTCCTTAAGGTGTGATCACACTACTAGGTGTTGAATGAGTTTTTACAAATAGTACCAAGTGAATTGCATCAAGTGAACTCAGATGATTTCTCATTCTTAGAAACAGGTGCTCCATATAAAGACCATCCCCTCACCTTTCTTGGCTCTAAAATCATCCTTTCATGGAATCAAATTCATGATTCTCGTACATGTTTTTCTGTGCATGTCTCTCAAGGAGATAGATTATGCATTAATACTTCACGATGATGGTCCTTGATACCTTAGGGGCATGACTAGCTCATTTTAGCTTGTTCTTTGAAGAGATGTGGGTACAAATGATAGCAGAGTCGATATGATGATTATTAAGTCACCCCGAGATCCAAATTTCACCTTTGAACATGATGACTCCTTCACAATTCAATTTATTGACCAAGATGACACCTGGGTGTAAGCATGCTTATGGTACTTGGACACCTTTTTTCTCAAGTTGCTCCTCATGGAAATGGGTTTCCTCCTCTAGATAGGGGATGAATCCTTAAATGAAATTTGAGGATGAGTTACATGTTCTTGACCTCCATACTTCACTGAAACACTAAAAATCACATTTTATGATCAATGAAACTATTCTAAAAATCTAATTATGCATGCAACTCAAAATTTAGGTCCTATTTCATTTGAACTCGACCTGCAGTTTCAGCAGAGTTTTGTAGTACCTAAAGAAATATTTAAGCCTTGAATCAATGTTGATTATTCCACCTTGTAGAGTATTCTAATATCCTTCCAATGCCTATTTTTTTCATCCTAACTCTTTCCATAACTCTTGAATCATCCAAAGAAGTCATCTTTCATCGTTTTAGCTTTCATTCCCTACACCTGAAAACCCTGGTCTTAAACAAATTGCTCCTGAATGAGATTTTATTTCCTAAAATTTCCTAAATTTACTAAGATATCTTTAGTTCTCTTTGAAATCACCTCAAATGATTTATATTTTCTCTAAAAACTTCCTAAGAGTGTTCAATTAGCTACAAATGGTAAAAATTGGCCCTTTTTAGGCCTTCAGAGGAAGTAGTCTCTCATCAAAACTAAATGAGTTGATCAATCACCTTCTAGACACTATTCCCTACACACTGAAACACACTGAATGATCTTATTATGACTTTCCTTTGAGATAGGGTAAAGGTTGAACTTAGGATCTTATTATTTATGGAACTTATGCAGACAATCAATAGGTCTTCTTGATTAAATTTGTATAAGGATTTTCCCTTATTCCTCAAGGATTCAAAATATTATAACACCACTCCCTCAATGATAGATACAACTTCCTTATGAGTTTATTTCCTAAGACAACTATTTCTGAAGGTTGGTCTTGACAGTCACAAGGAATAAGCATGAATGTAAATTGCTCCCTTTACCTACTAACCACTCAATACTTTGTCCTTATGCCTTGATTTTATGATTCCTTAATGCCCTTAGGCCTTCCTCCAACTTGTCAAAGGCTCCACCAAATTCAAAAAAATGGAATAAAGACTATTTTTCTAAAAGTACATCTTTCTAGCTCCTCCAACCCGGCATTAACATTTCTAGACTATATTTTCATGTTCCTTTTCCTTTATTATTATTCCAACTTGTACTAGGGATTTTAAAACTTTTGGTCTTCTTATTACCTTCCTCCACACTTATCAAGGACTCTACAAGGCATAATTATTAAATTTTACAATGAATGTTCTACTCTAGGCCCTTAAGACTAGGCACACACAATTAGGATTGTGTTCACACAAATTTAATTTAAGAAATCCTCCTTTAGATGGCTTATTACCTTTTTGACTTTTGCAACACCAAGTCCTTGTGATCAATTCCCTGAAATAGACTCAAGGATTCCATTGAATCATTATGTTCATGCTACATACTACTAAACTTCTAAAACATGGTATAATATGGTGTGAGTAAGTCTTTCTATCTATTTTCCATTCCTTGGACATTGTGAGGGTTCCATGAAGCCTTGAACACCATTATAGATAAGAAGACAATCCAAAACAAGATATTTACATGTGAAAATGGTTTGCAAAATAGTCTCTAACCTCCAAATCTGATATCTCATTCTCGAGAGGGTCAGGCTGTCACTTAACACCTAAACCTATAACATACCTAGAGCTAGTTCAAATATTCAAATTATACATTTGGAGGGAAACTCCCTATTTTTTCCTGTGGAGTCCAAATGGACTAGTACAAGCTATGACCATCTCAAGTGGACCCAAGATACCCCTAGTCACCTAAGAAATAAATTTTTTATTATTAACAAGATGTTCCTGCATCACCAAAGGAAGGATACACAAGTGACTTAGAATCCTTATTTTTAATTAAAGGCTTAGTTGTCATGCTTCAAATTTTTTAATTTCCATGCTAGTTATTTTGGCCATTCTAGAGCTATTAAAACACCCTTCGGGAGAGTTTAGGAAATATCTTAAGAATCCATAGGTGATGTCAGGGAATCTTGGAAGTGTTGAAGGTAATTTAGGAATATTTAGGAAAGGTTTGATCATTCAAGGACTATCTACTCAACATTGGGTTTTCTAGGTATAAGGAATAAACACTCTAATGGTGAAACCTAAATTCTCTGGAAGATTCCAGGAGCTCTGTAAGGAGTTAGAAGGAAAAAAAATAGGAATTGGAAAGCTAAGTAAATCCTCTATATGTTGGAGACATCCAATTTTCTCTAAGGCTTGAAGGATTCATGAATAATTTCAAAATAGTGAAGCTGCCCATTTTGTTTCCAAACCAACACTTCACCTTGATGCAACACTTTGTGAAACCAAAATAGGGGGCATTACTAATCAACTTCATGTTTCTTAGTGATTGAAATCTCATGCTTTGAATCCTATGCCACATAGACACCCTTTTCCATCAATGCAACTTGACATCAATGACAACACCAATGACACTATGTCCAACACATGTGTTTTGATTTGTTATGTATTATAAGATATTTCATGAGTGCATATATTTGAGCAGTTGTTTCCTTTGAGAGTTGTGAGGTTTGTAAAATCTAATTTTGACACATCTAACACTCCTACAAATTTCAGTAAATAATCCAAAAGGCCCCAAAACCTAAACAATGACTATATTCATTTCCAAAATAGACATTGATTGTAGAATTTAAATGTTAAAAGCTTTAGGCTAAATGTTGAAATCCTAAAAATTACCTATGTACTGACCATATTAGATTATAAAAACTATATCCTAAATTGTGACTCGTGGAGTTGTGAGACTAGTTCCATAAGGTGTAGAGTGACCTTAATTTCTTATATTTACTAAAATAAATTTAAAGTATAATACTTAAACATTTATTTTTGTAAATAGAAGCATGCCAAAAGCACATATAATGTCTATACTCTATGGAACACACATGTTATAGCATGTATGCATTATAATGCATACACATTTCATTTATTATGCCCCCAAACCAAGAATTTGCAGGCTTGGAATTGCCTTGGTTTCCCAAACCTATGCCTTGGACCTGCAACAACACAACAACTTATGCATGTTTTTGATAAAAATATGCAAAAACTCACCTTCCACCATGCTAAATCCTACAAAAACGTTTCTATCTTTCTTAAAAAAATTCCTACAACGTCAAGAAAACTATCCTCTTTCTAAATATGTAATTTTTATATTTTTTTGACTATTCTAAGGTTTCCATTTATATTTATTTCAAACTATGTCTTTTATACCTCTATTTTTAGTGATTGTAAATACTTATCTTTTGTCGTGTATCTTTTTTTCGACTCATCAAAATTGAATAAATTTTTTTTAGGCACAAACTAGGACTAATTCTATACATATTAAAAATCGATATTTGTTGAGGTAGTTTGGGGGGCGCACGGGCGCATGAGCTTCATTATTTTTCAAAATTTAAAATTTATGTACTAGAAAATCATAAAAAAATACTTGCTAAAAATCTAAAAAAATTCTAGCACAAACTAGATGCTCCTATCTATCTTTCTACCAAAGGGTTTTCAAAAATACTAAATAGTGCTAAAAATGGTGGGGGCACGAAATATTTTCTACTATGTTTTTAATAAAAACAAGCACTGTTAGGTGTTTTAGTTATTTTACCCACTTAAACGTTTAAAAAATTAGTAAGCTTAGAAACTAGACTCAAAATGCTATGATTTATGTTCTACAACATCTTCCAATTTTGGAGTGTAACTTATTTCAAATAACGCATGAAGTGAAGATTTTTAGTTTTTTTTTTTAAAGTGTCCACTTAAGACCCCTTTCGCTCCCCGTGATTGGTCTCTTTTACCCATTGATATCTTAAATACTTATCTAAAAATATAACATTTGAGAGATATCAAATCTTGAGCACCTTTATTTGTTTGTCACATGTGTATTGCAAGCATACGTGCACATTAAGATAGTGAGAGTCATATCTCAATGTATTTTCGATGGATGTATTTAAGATATTTATGCTAAGTTATTTCTTACATAATTAAATTGTTTTTACAGCAAGTATATAAATAAAATTATTAAAAATATTTTTTTCACAAAATAAAATGTATTTTATATTAAATAATATTATAGTTCAAAGATCAACTCATTAAATTTTTATTTTCAAGGATGGAGATTGAACAATTATAAATATAAATAACTAGCATATAAATCTTTAATACTTCCATCTAAAATATGTTGTGAGATATTAGTCTTGAGGCACTTGTCACGCTTGATTTATCACATAGGTTAAATAAGTGCCCGACAAGATCGATATCTCAACGTGTTTTAAATGGATGTATTTGAGATATCTATGCTAGTAATACTCACTAGGGGTTCACTAACCAAAGCACTACATCACGTGAGTTCATATTGGGATTTCGAATATTAGTAAAAAATGGACTCAATATATTGCCCCATATTAAGGGGTATAAGGCTTAAAGTATTAACATTTTAAAATATATATTAGGGGTAGGCCAGTATATGGGAAGTAGGGGAGGAGAGAGGAGGGGTAGTAGTGGAAGACGAAGAAGCCCTAAATTTAAATCCTTTTCATTATGTTTTTTTCAAATTAGAGAGATGATTTTAGAGAAGCAACATAATTTTTCAAATTAATTTAAAGCACTACTTAACCTCAGTAGTTGGAACATCCATCATAAGTATCATTGTTAAGGTATATTTATTGTCATTTGATTCAAAATTTTAAGGAGAATGGATGTTCAAAAGATTAATAAATTTAATTAAAAATAATGCCACCACACATGACCTTTTAAATTGCTTCCCATACAAAGTTTGATTAATGTGACAAATGCGTATAAAAAAGAAAGGAAGAGAGACATTAAATCCACATACTCGCTTTCAAGGGTTTTTTAATTTTCAAGTCCAATATGAATTTCATCAAGGTTTTAAGTGAAAATATAATTAATTTTTGTGAAATTATAAGATATTGAATCAAACATTGAAGAGATGGAAATAAAAAGGGCCATAAAAATGTCATGTGGAAAATGGGCGCTTCGGATATATGGTAAAATAAGGAACTATATTTTATAATTAAAAAGTTAAATTGAGAGGGGTGTTAATAATATAAGATTGAGATATAGATTTGAAATAGGGCTATTATTTATTATCCTATAAATGCATGTGATAGGCTATAAGTTTATATAGTGAATCCCTTACAGGTAAGACTCGAGTGCTACATTTAAAATGTTCTTTTCAAATCAAATTTTGTGGATGTAAATTCTAAAAACATTTTCCATTTAATTTGAAACTTGTACCATAAAACACTCATCTAAATGCACAAAACAAATAAAATTAAATGTAAAACAATAATGCAATATAAGAAAAACATATGAATATATGATATGTCATATATTTAGTAAAAACAAGTTTATGCTTATATCCATCATCATGTATAATTTTTTTTCTTCCACTAATTAAAGTCTTAAAATATTATTCCTCCTTTCTTTTCTCTACTACTCCTTTTCCATTCTTCAATCTCTAAACCTAAGTCAAATGCGTGAAAGGAAGTAAGATCCTTAATCCATCTAATGACTTGACATGTGATAGAAAAATAAATACCAAAAAGTTTGTATTTTCATAAATCGATATCAATTATGGATTTTTTTTAGTAGATTCATGCATTTTTAATCGATAATTTTAAAGTCAATTAAAACAGTGCCCCATTTTTAAACATATATTTACAATTGTAGGTTGATTTACATCAACAAAATAAATACGTGCGTAATTACCACCATTATTTATAAATAATTCTTTGAACATATATGAGTGTACTAGTTGCATTGTTTACTTCATCATTGATTTTATAACAGTACACATCACTCTCATATCATCAACAATCAATATTTCATTTTAAAGTATGTCATCATCTAATCTCACAACATTATTGTTTCAAGGATTATACTTTTAATTGTTTGAACAATGATTGATTCCCTACTACATTAAGTGATAAAAATGTAAAACTTATGGCATATTTCACGTTGATACATGTTTTGGATTTTTGTTTTATTTTCAAAGGGATATCCATTAATAATGCTCAAATGTAGCGCAGGGCACAAAATGTGACACACTTTGTACCTTTACGCCAAAATTTTTGTCAGTACATTAGTATCATACTACTTTTGACCAAACGAATTCCACATTGACCATTTAATCCCAAGTGGATGTCATTTTAACTATACCTATCATTTTCACTCTTGTAAAGAAAGAGAAGGATCTCAAATAACCTAGCTATTTTGCCTTGCATAAAAAGAAAGATAAGTTATTGTCAGACACTAGTTTTCAACACCCTTAGGTGACCTACCCACACATCTCATATTCATATTTTAATCACTATATCTAAGTCCCATCATTCCCTAAATCATATCCTACCTGCATGTAATATCCATTTACTCCCATAAATATTCACTTACCTCCTAAACCTCCTAAACCCATTTTAGCCTAGTAAGGCCAAACCCTCATAACCTCCCAACCTCCCCAACACACTCTTACACGTATATTTTCACACCCAACCCGAAACTCACCCATTTGGAGGTGGTTTTAACCACTTTCAAGTGATTTTCCCCACTTTTCCCAAATCATCGGTGACTCCCAAAATTGTTGGCAATTATACTAATTTATAAACCCTTTAGCTTCCTTGAATGGACATCCATGGACATTGTATCAAAACTTCTGACGCTTACTGGAGATTGAGACGGTGTCGTTCATGACATATTAGCACTCCATGGAGCCACACTTTAAGCCCTTGAGAGCCCACCACAATGCGTAAAAAGCCTCTCGCGTAAGATTACATCATTTGCCTCTTCAGCATTATAGGCAAGGTATTGTTTCCTCTTTCCATACCCTTTTATTCTACATCATTTTAACAACTTGAAATGAATTTAATCACACATTGAAAGTAAAATTCATGTACTATTCAAAATTAGATAATTACACAAAAATCACCAATGATTCCCTTGAATCATGAAAACTTCTATTAGATCACATTAATTCATACTTCTAAGCCCCTTAGTCACATATTGTATGTTTTGATCCATTTTATAATCTATTTCTACTAATCCCTATGTTTTGAAGTGTACCTCATCTATAAATGACTATTCGAGGTTAAGGGTATGAAACGGACATAATATTTAACTTATTGATTGTATAATGACCATTCATGTGGAACAATGAGATATGAATTATGAATTAAGTTCTTCACGTCATTCCTTTCCACTTTTTAATCCTAGAGCATTTGAGATCACCGATAAATTAGAAGTCCTCCTTAAACAAGGTGATGATGCCAAGACCATTACTAGGAAGATGTATTTGACCCTCACCAACCTATCATTGAGGATGTTGATTGAGTTCCTCTATTTGTATCCTTTGATATTATGTCACATCCACTTTTAATTATGTTTTGAGGTAAAAATAATTTATGATTTAATAAATGTCCATGGAGGCAAGCGGACGATGCCCGATGTGAGGTTTGTGTATGCGGTTATACAAACACATACTTCGGCATTAAGAAATTATATACGTGCGTAGGTGCGTACCCAACACCACACTCGCACATGTCATAGTGTGACCATTGAACATGTATTAAGTCACAACTCATTCTTATTTGTACCGTGTTTGTATGATTCGAACTTCATCTCGTTATATGTGAATGATTTTGTAATGGTGATAGACTAGTTTCATTATTGTACTTACTTCGAGATAGTGCTTGACTTGTTGGTTGTATGTGATGATTCAATTTGTATTAACAAATCTATTATTTTTCTATACCTTGTATTAATTCGCCATCTACTAAGAGATAATTTTTTATTTAGTCTAATGATTGACTAATTCACCATGTGCGATTTGTTGTTACGGTCATGGACCATGAACTTTAAGGTCTTATTCACTACTTGATAATGGTGGTAAGAAGTGTCATCAAGGTAAAGGTACTTGTTTAATTATCGCTAAGCTTTAAGTAGTTGTAAATAACATAAGTTATTGCATATTAACTTGATCTCGGGCAGGATCATTCATCACAGGCAATAATAAAGGGGTGTAAAGAAAAGTATGTTTATCATTGTTATCATTTAACGGTTATGAGCCATGATTTGAATGATAATGATGAATACCTCCTTGATGCTTGTCAGTAATGGAAGGTGAAATTGCATTGTTTGATTATAGGAATATGGGCCATAAGTAAATTGTTACAAATTTAATGTTTGGATTAATGGTCTTGAACATAGAAACTTGATAAAGTAACTACATTGGTCATGGTTTAAAGACGCATGGCTTATTTTAAATTGTTTTAATGACTACTCAAACCAAAATTTTCTTAGTGTTTTATTTGATGAGGTTAAATGGACCATACCATTCATTATTAAAGGCACATATATATTTTTGAGTTATAATGACATGATAATGTGGAACATGTGAATAGTGATAATGCTTTAAATTTGTTCTTAGTCGAAGTTCCGCCTTACCATGCGCATGATTAATAATATGCTAATTATAATGTCTTGTAAGTTATTATTATCTTTGACCAGATTGAATAACCACCATCTAAATTATGACATAGAGTGTTAAGTTTTATTAGCGAAATCCTTCATTTGTATCGAATGCACTTCAATTGCATGGAGGGGAAAGTTAACAAATTAAATAAACCACAATCTGGCATGTACCATGCAAATATTAACGACGTTAAATATTTTAAGAATTGTAGTAATAAAGTTTCTTGGGAGTTTGAGCTTCTTCAGAAGCTAAACACATACATTGGTTTTATTTTTATTGGTTAGTTTTTGTTGAGCTTGCTTTGGGGTGAGCTTTGATAAGGGTTTTAAAGGCTATTTTAGTCCAAATTTTAGGGAGATGATAATGAAAAAGTTATTTTGTAATATGGGTTTTACATGGACTTATTTACTGACAAATGAAATGTGAAAATTTGGGCATCAAAGAAATACAATTGGTTTATAAGTTAAGACATTTTGGGGATTTACGAGTGTTCGAGTTCACTGAGTCTTTCTAGAATGAGTTGTGAAGATTTTAGTGAGAAAACACTTACAGGATTTTGTTGGTTATTTGGTTTGAGAAGAGCTTATAGTTCACGAGCATGGTTTCGACTCTAATATAATTTTTCTTTTTGAGATTCATATTATTAAATGGGTTTTCTTTCTCTTGTGTGTATCTTCATGTGAATGAATACAAATTATGCAGGTATTAGTTGATGAAACAAATTAAGTGGAAACCTAGAATCCCATGGGTGTTTGAGAGTTCGAATATTTCTTAGTTATTTATTCTAAGTATGGTTTATCGATCATGTATATCAGTATGAGATTATTAGCTGAGTATTATAATGTGTTAATTTAGACTCATTAAATATTCAAATAGAAGTGTATGTTGGTTGGGCAGATTGATTACAATGTAGATTATAACGAGGAAGGAATTTACACTATCACTTGTTTGCTTGCGTAATTGGGTATAGTGAAGTTTGTTTTCATGTCCTATTACATGTCATTATTTCATTCACATATGACCTTTCTATTTCCAAGTTTTGGGTGACCGTAATGGTTTGGTTTTAGGTAGAGGCATTTATACTCCCGTGTTCGAGTAATGAGATCACAACTCACATATTGTTAAGGTAGAGCTTAAGTTTGCTTTAGAGAACTTACATAGAAATGATGATTGTGTTATAGGGATGCATAATCCTTTTTAAAACACATTTTCATTTGATAAGTTAAAAATAAAAAAAAGTATAGAGTGTTCTTTGGATCATTACGATCTTAGTGTAAAAATATATTCATTAGTGAAAGGTAATAGGACTGTATTAATTTGTTTGAAATATGTTTTAATGCTTATTGGATATTAAAGGGTTAACCCTACCATTAAATAGTTTTGGATGTTTGGATTGGTAGTATTAATATGAATCCTCCATGGTCTTTCATGAGATACTTATGAGTAATACAGCAAGCACGATGCCATTATTGTAAATCGGTAATCTCCTTTATAGAGACTTGCAAAGTTGGTGCTTTGCACTTAAGCCATCTTTGAAAAGCCAAAATTTACCTTTAAAAGTTGTGGCGTGAAAGTTAATTTATTATTGAACTCTTATTGAGTTATAAATTGGAATATGCTTACATGATATATTTATTAGTTGTAAATATAAACTTTGAATATATTGATTTCAGTTGAGTGATTGCTTTGCAGTTTATGTTGGTAGCATATACGAATTGGAGGC
>CM031243.1:11740322-11834376 GCA_018340775.1 Taxus wallichiana var. yunnanensis
AAAATCACCTATATTATAGGTTTTACCTAGCATTCCCCCTCTTAATTTTGTATTGCCTATAGAGAAGGGGAGAGGAAATATCTAAACATCTTGAATTTGTCACATGCAGTGACTTAAATCAAGAAACATGTAGGTGCAAGAGTTTGAGGGAATTGACTATAAAGCCAATAAGTCAACACAACAATTTTAGATGCACATGAAGTGCACTCAAACTCCTCTAGTCATTAAATTGAAAGATATCGCAAGCCATAAAAAAGGGGATCCTTTAACATTTAGTTGAATTAAAGCAAAACATTACAATTGCTAACTCAAGCCAAAACTTGGAAAGCAAAGCGAGACAAGGTAATTGAATAAAAAATCTCAAAAAAATTTCCATTCCAAATTTAAAGACATTTACGATGTCTTTCAATTAAATATTTATAGGAAAATCCAAGATGAATAGTGTTTGACAAACATTAATGGCAACAAATCATTGCATAACTACATAACCCATATTTGACAAATCGAATGAAGGGTGGTTACATTTTCAAATCCTATTCAAAATAAATAGGGTAACTTGAAAGTGCATGACATGCTTGAATATCCTTAAGACTGAGAAATCCCATACATATTCATTAAATGTTACTAAGTGCCTGGAATAAGCTCGGATCGATCCGATTTGGTTGTTGGCATTGAATATTCAGTGGCATGCATATAAGTTCTAGATATATAAGTCAAGCTTTTCATCAATTCTACCACCTTTTATCTAATATGGTGTGTCCAGGGGATCATCCAACTTCTAAAGTCAGCGAGTGGGTGAGATGTTGGATCCTTCGATAGAGGTGTTAAGACGACGGTTCCTTTGATTATGGGCGAGTCCATCTTTTATTTTCTAGCAGAGTAGGCTTTTTGTTGTTTTGTGAATTCTACATTCGTACAATGGATGGGCACCTTTAGCCTTACACACAAAAATCTTTAATAGAATTGAGAAGCATGTAGTTCTACATGTGTTTCACTTTCGATATCATATGCATGTAAGTGCACATTATTTGGTGAATCTTGAGTTTTTTAGCCATGAGAAATGTGATTTTATGTCGAGGAGAGTGCGAGTCCATAATTAGAAACTTTGTAACACTTTCCTTATGCACTCCTTTGAATTATCACGAATGTGTGTGTAGTACCTACACAACATAAAAATTTAAGAAACCAAGTGTTTGGTGTTAGATGTGCCCAAATGGGAGATGTATCATGTAAGATATTCCTAAGCTAAAAATTATAAGGTCGCGGGAGGGCGTAAGGTGGAATATCTACCCAAGTTCCAACCATGAAGCATTCTAGTTTCCATAATGTATGACGGGCCACACAATAAAGATTTGGTATTGTGTAAGTCGCTCAACAAGTTTTAGTGCCACATAACATTATGAGGTTGCAAGATACATGATATAGGCATGTAATAAAGTGCGAGGCTTGGTTGAATGTAGGGGTTCACAATAATACTCAGGGCAAAAATGAATAAACCCAAAGCAAAAAGGAAAGGCTACAAGGTATCACAAAATGAGTTATGTTGGACATGATATAAAGAAGAAGAAGAAGAAGATATTTCAATGTTCAAGAGGCTACCAAAGACAACCTATGGGACAAACAAAGTTATTGGAAAATGATGAAATAGTATAAGGGCACGAGAAAATGTGCCAAAGGGACATTGCGAAGGGTGCACACGATGAAATAGTATAAGGAGCACGAGAAAATGTGCTAAGGGCATGCTAATGATTTACAAACAAAGGATTGAGGTGGATGAATGTTAGTAGTGACACAAATTTATATTACCTTGAGAAAGGCCCATGGGTTCCACGATTTCACTTGAGGGATTAGGGGTGTGTTGGTGACACAACAATAGTTGGTCTCTAGGACTATGTCAAATACTTTCTTAAATATATGCCCCAAGTGGTAAAGCACGCACTACACCCCATTAACCACAAATTAGAAATAATCGACAAAATGTCCGTAGATGAAAGGAGACGAGGACCTCATGGGTTAAATTTGACGACAATTTAGACGTTTTTGATGATTTTAACCTTAAATACTTGTAAATATTTTAAATAAGCTGTCTCATATAACATATTTAAAATATAATCTTCATTTTATAAATATTAGCATACATAAATATATATTAAAAAATGTTAAGTAAGTGTTATATATTCCATTAATTACGCTGAAGGCGTTCCCCCTATGGGAAAGGCCTTTGCAGACGTTTCTGCGATTGTGTTAAATTTGATGGTTTGACGGTCGTCCGAATGTTTGTGCTTTTTCTGCCTATTTTAGCTTTTCTCTACTATTTTTTAATAATTTTGTTTTTAATAATTAACAATTTTGGCTTTTGTTTTTAATTAAAGATTTTAGATTTTCTCTCTTATTTTTAATAATTAACAATTTTTGCTTTTATTTTTATAAGTTAGCGATCAAATTTCAAATAACATATATCGTTAAGCGTTCACATGGCATTGAAAAGCAAAGAACTATTTGTAATGGGTGAATAACTATTTGTAATGGAAGAAGAGGAACTGCTTCATCTTCATCAAAGAAGTTTTACCTATGCTTGCTTATGGAATCATATTAATATGTAATATAGGCCTAGAAGGGTTCGGTTCTGACTCTTTGGTGATGTAGTATGCATTCATTTAAATCAAATTTCTTGCTTTAAAAATTCCCTTTCAAAAATACAAAACAATGTTTTTTATTGTATTTATTTAATTATTTTAAAGACATTTGTATATATTTTTTAAGAATTTATGTATAAATATATATAAAAAATGACAATCAAATTTTAAATATGCAAATTACATGTGAAGGTTATTGCAAATATTTGTAAGTATTTTACAGTAAAAATCTCAAAAACTAAATGGGGAAATATTATTTTTGTAGAGAAACATTTGTGTAATTTCTTCTAAACCATAATAAAAAAATACAGTTTACTATCTTCTTATGTATGGCCTCTACTAATATACAATTTTTAATAACTCTTTATAATATTTTTGGTTTTGTTGTATTATATTTGAGAATGAAATTGAAAATATAGAATAATCTTAATGGAGGAGTCCCTCCTTTTGAATTCACAGATACATTTAGTTTTATTAACTTCCTATTTCATTTTTTTGTAGGATATTTGTGATTCTCTTTCTCTGGCGGTAAAGAAAAGAGTGTTGTCTCTAGACAAACTTCAGGTGGGTTTCAATATTGATTGAAGTATTTATTCAATTGTTCTGTTTATTGCATGTTATGGACTAAAAAATTATTGTAGAGAGTTTTCATGTTATTTGGTTTGGATTGTTCCATTTATATTTGTAGTTGGCTCCAATCCTTTTTCCGAAGTGACATGTGGGAGCACATGCCTTCGTCAATGACATGATTCATTATGTCTTTGAGGGCTCGTTCCCAATGAGGCCATTTCAAGTGTTTCCAAGTTTGACATTAGGCTGATCAAGTGACAAGGCTTTTAAAGTTGCTATGTCATACCTAAGAACATCTTGAAGACTAACATATTTCTTTTCCTCTCCATTTTAATATGATGCAAACTAAAACGTAATTCCCTCCCCACAACAGATTGACATTAACTACGCCTCTCTTGTAAAGGGAGGAACATTTAAGTGTATTCAATGTGTTGTTAATGTTTTGCATTGCAGAGTAAAACCAAAACCACCTAAAACAGTGATAGCCGAAATGATCAGAGATCGCCTCCACTGATGCCAACATCCCCAATTTTTCTCTCCAAAATCCGAACAATTGGAGATCATTCACGAGGCTTCTATTTGATTTATGATTCTAACAAAGATGCACTGAAATATGAACCACCCCACAAATTGAGGAGAATGGGAATACCAATCGAGGCATCTGTAAATGGACAAAAATACAAGAAACGTGCTAAGAAAATTACACAAGCAAAAAGCAAGAAATTTGATTTAAAGAAATAGCTTGTAGTGGTTAGTTTATAAGTGTTTTTGAAACAAATTGTAACTCATACCAAATAATTCCATGTATGCATTGTGGCAATATATATCGATAGAGAATCAAACTTTTTAAACACATGTTCAGATTTTGTAATCCAACAACTATGGATTTCGAATTTCTTTATCATTGTATCTCCATATAAATACCTATAGTTTTCTTACTTCAAGTGTACATATTGTTGTTATTATTTTCCATTCTATTTTCTTAACATAATAATCTGTAATTCGTTTCAAATAAATGCATGTATATATTGTGGTGGAACATATGGATCACATAATCTAACTTTTCAACATACGTGTTCAATTATTCCTTTATACAATTGCTCGCTTCTTTATGTAAACCAACAACACATTTTTAATGTGTTCTTCATAATATCTACACACAAATACATATAGTTTTAAAATGTTGAGAAACAACCATGCAAATTTTAGTTGTTTTCAACCAAAGCTTTGTACATTATATCACTTTTTGCATATTGAATTGTTAAAGGGTTAGACTTCATGTTTGTGATTTTTAGAAAATATAAAATAATAAGGAAGCCAACTTTAAAGGTTCTCATTCTTTACAAATGCATGCTTTCCTGAACACATCCTTCATTTCATGATTGATTGCCCTACAAGTTTACATTTTCCACCATATATTTGTAGAATTCCCACTATCTCGAGCATCTTTTAGTTGCCATGGAAATAACTTTGACACACGAAGGCATTTCTCAATTGATTGAGGAAGTTCCAATGTTGATCCCACATTTTAGATCTTGCACACTTGTCCTCCCTAAGGTCCATTCTCAACACGGGTGCCCAACATCGTGTTGACCTTTCAGATGGGATACATTTTCAGACAACACTTCTACCCTCCAAATTTGCAAGTCATGTAACCGAAAAATCAATACAAGAAGGCTCCATTGTGTGCTTACACAAATCCCTCATTAGAATGATCAAAAGTGAATTGTAAGCTTCATCTCCTACTTAATTACCAATGTACATAAACTCCCTATATTAATTATAATTTCTTTCTATTTGTTTTTTTCCATCCGTTGCTCAGTTCTAATTCTATCCCGATTTTATTTTCCATTGCAAGATTGTTCTTATCATTGAAATGGATGTTGTTGTCGAAACACATTTGGTAATCGGTGCTCCAATCCAACTACCAAAAAATGCTCTCGAACACACGATTTTCCACGAACATATGCAAGTGCAAACCAGGTTAACAAATATTTTGCGAGAACACCAACTAAAATAAGTGCTTTGAATACATCTATGTGCATGTGGTCCGTAGAGGGTCGTGCCCTAACAAAACAACCCTTCATGAATATCACAATGCAAGGGGAGATGGTTCCATGTTTGGGTTTGATTTTGTAGATTAGAAAGAGGGAAATTCACATCACCTGTTTCAATGAGGTCGCTTGAAGCATTCTATGAGCATATTGAAAATGGGAAGCTATATACAATTTCCAATGGGAGGATTGCGAGGATTCCTGATGCAAAGCTATGTTACAACCATTTGAACAATGCTTTGGAGATTTTCCTGCAAGCATCCTCAACCATAACTCCACTCATAGCAAATGAGGATATAATACCTTCCCATCACTTTCACTTCACAAAAATTAAGGACATACTTACAAGTGTTGACCGTTCTAAAGTTGATTTGATTGGCATTGTTCTTGCGATGTCACCATGCTCAATGATTCATAGGCATGACAAGTTAGAGACAAAGAGAAGAACTCTACAATTAAAGGACATGTCAAGATTCAATGTAAGTGTCACATTGTGGGGACAACACTTAGATGAGATAAGCAAAGAACTTGAAGACATGCTTTATATACCGCCTCTTCTCGGTCCTTGCCTTGAAAGTTGCTCGCGTCTCCAGTTTCAATGGGAGCTTAGTCGACACTATTTCAAGTACCAAATGTTACGTCAACCCTCTAATTTTAGAAACCAATACACTTCATAGTTGGGTAGATTCTGATGACTACTCCTTCTCGGTGCCCTCTATCACAAGCCAATTTATGGGCCCTCTAAAAAGCTTGACCTATGTAACAATGATTTCGGAGGTACTACATATGGGAACAATGACAGAAATGAATGGGCCATGGTTACTGTAGAAATCACAAATATCATCATGGACAAAAAAATTTTGCAAGGCATTTCCTCTTCAAAAGGTGACAAACAATGCAGGAAAAAGGTGAGAGATAATGGTAATGGTTCATGGTTTGTTTGAGTTAAACATACAAGTTTAAAACTATGATTATAGATATGCACTCAGGATCAATCTAAACGACCCAACATGAGAAATTCAATCAGTTACCACTTTTGATGAGACAATTGAGTTAATCATGGGTGTTGCAGCTAGTGACCTCCATATATTTTCTATACATGAAGATGCGACTAATGAAATTATAAGTAATGTCATCGGCAATGAATATTGCTTTCAAACTTTCACCGAAAAAGAGACATAATGTGGAAAAACAAATGGAAATGTGTCATCCTCGGTTCCAAAGAAAGCGAAAATAGTGCAACTCCTTCAGTAACCTTTATGCAAGGATTTCTAACCCACCTGTCCCTTAAAACATTACACCCTCACCCATCCCATTCTAAACTTTGAACTATCACCACTATGTTTCATATTTCATATCTATGTTTCACTTTTTTCCCGCTTCAAAAGAAAATTGTTGTATTCCCTTATACATTGACATACTATTGTCTCCTACTACTATGTGGATTGTAAGTACTTTTAAGAAAATAAATAAAAAATACATGCACTTTTGTTATGTATGTATTTGCATCCTTGTGTACTATGTGAACACACTATATGTTTCTATATAGCTAATACTCTTTTCCTTAAGGAAAAATGCAATTTCTCGATACTCAAATTGTTACCTCTTATGTGTATTTCCCATTAGAACTCCACATGCATTACAATTGTATATAGTTTTATTATTTGACTTATTCCTGCATTTGTAAGTCATCAAACAATGTATCGTTCCTTGCTAACCCGCATGATTTTTTTCCAACAAGTGGTACTCCATAAGCCTATGACTTCACAATCATGTCGTCTCCTACAAAATGAGCCCAACGAAGAGAGAACTACGCAAAAAATAAAGTACATATAACTACTGAGCAACAACGTCGTAAATTAGAGCATAAACAATGAAAATATCTAATATCTTTCAACTTACATCGACCAACAACCTATGATTCCCTGACATTCCAATCTTGCCATCAAATACAACTACTGAAGAATTGCCAACCAACATTCCACATGTAACTTCCATGGAAACAAACTTTCACGAGCATACCAATTCCTTTTGTACGAACCCATCTTCGCTAACTACTACGCCACTTTTCCCCAAATATCTGGGATGCCACATGAAACTATCTCAAGTACCAACCTTTCTTCAGTTCATCACACATATACAACCAATTTCTCCTCTCCTTCTGACTGCTTTCCACCTTGCAATCCACAAACAACTCAAACAGAACACCCCACCCCTTCTAATACACATAGATATTTCCCATATTCCCACCCTCATCGCTAACTTTTGAAGCCCAACGTCGGTTTCACAAAAGAATAGATTTGTTGGCAAACATCCAAACTTGCTCAATCTATTTGGAAAATTACCTGGAATTAAAACAATTTCCTTTGAAGGTTTTCCCTCCTATAACAGATGTAAATATGAAAAAAAAAGGCCACCGCTTCTCTTCATGGAACAACATGGACCCTAAAAAGCAACCTACCATTCTTGTGTCTTTAACCCAAATCGAGGAGATGCTTATCACACGAGTTAATCCATTCCTGCAAGTCGCCCAAGTACATGTGGTGGGCAATACAAATACTCAGGACACACCATAAGTTTCCCACAAAACATTACTTCAATAGCAAAAGTACCTACCCCATCGCCTTGGAGATTTGGACATAGTTCTCATACAAAGGGAAGGATCTAATTTAAAAATTATGATTTCTACGTCAGTAGATCTCATGTTTGGGCAACCTTGCAATATAAAATCCAACATGATCCCTATTACAAAAATGTCTTAATCAACGATGACGCCCTTTCCTCTCTACCATCCGAGTCATCAAATGTTTCCTCCTCTCTTAACACAACCACAATGGAACTGCCCCAAATGCAAAGCGCCTCTACAACTCATGGTATTGATGTTCCCACTGACTTTGATGAAACGTATGAACACTCATCGTCTTTCGTGCCAACACCTCACAATATAGGAACAAAAGAAGATGAAATCGAATAGTTCTTGCTCAACCACGATGGTAACACTCCATTTACCATGCCATGGCTAGAGCTTGGGCTTTCACATATAAATGAATACAATACAGAGGGCTTATTCTCAATGGCTTTCCCAACTTTATTTCCGACAAGAAAATCAATGTGGCAACAACCCCGCATAAAAGAAGTTCCAATGCATGAATACACTCTTCATTTGATGCATTACCATGATGGGTGCTTCGGTTCCCACCCAAGATTTCATTACTTCCTTCTAAACCTCATAATGTGACACGAAGCAAGTCCACATTAGCAGCATTTTATGAAACAAAACCTTGAATTTGGAATCCCTCCAACAATTAGAGATCTGCGAAGACAAATACTAGAAATGCCCCAAAGATAACCTCCCAAACAACTTAATGCGCTTTGGATCGAGCCTTCGAGGGACACGTTCATTATGGGAAAAATTATAAGCGAGCTTTCAGATATGGTGGAACAATTGGGGACACCAACCTTATTCTTCACTCTAAGTGTTGTAGACACTAAATGGCCAAATCTCCACAATATTATGCCAGGTGAATGCCCAGCTTGATCCTCAAGCCACACAACATTAGAGAACACTTAACATTATCTCTAACCCTCATCGAGTATCAACATACCTACATCATAGATTCACAATATTTCATGAAGAAATATTGCAGAAGGAACTTGGAGCAGTAGAATTTTGGTACATGTAATCAAATCTACTTATTTCAAAGTTTTTTCCAAACTACATAGCTAATATTTATGTTCCCTCGTCTTGCAGGTATGAATGGCAACATAGAGGCTCCACACATGTCCACGGTTTATTGTGGCTCGAGAATGCGCCTAAAGTTGACAAAATGGACTGGGAGGATACAACAGTTATTACAGCGACAAAAACAATACTTTGATAAGTTCGTGTCTTCCTGGAACCCCCACCCGACATTACTGCAACCACTTGGATTTTGTTTGTAGGTCACTCCTAGATGACCCTTGCTTGCTAGATACAACACAAATTCTATCCTCCTCCCCACATGTAGACCTTGAAGAACTACTTAATCGTGTTCAACGCCACACTAAATGTTTAGAGCAAACATGCATGCGTAGAAAGCAATCACAACTGTAGTGTAGGTACAATGCCCCTTGGGCCACGCAACCTACTTCTTCCTTGCACATTGAAAGTGATGGGAAGATTAAGTACCTTCCTTCCAGAAACGGTGACAGATTGAATATCCACAATCGAACTATGATATACATATGAAGAGAAAATGTCGATTGCCAACTGATACTTTCCCGCCATGCCATTCTTAAGTATATTGTAAAATATGCTTCAAAAGTTGAGCAACGTTCAAAAACATATCACCAAATGTTATCTAGATTTTCAAGAGATGCTGATGCGTATTCTCCAGCACATATTGCAATCCATAAAATGCTCACAGAAAGCATTTTTGAACATGACATAAGTGCACAAGAAACATGCCACATGCTGTAAAAAATGCCACTTGTTATGTGCAGTTGTCCATTTGTATCATTAAATGTTGGCAAAAAGATTCTAAGACGTGTCGTTGAAAGTGACGTCGATGCACAAAAAACAACCACTTTCTTGGATGCATATAAAGTTTCTCCTATAACCATGGAACACCTACCACTTATTCAAGTGTTTGAGATTGGAGCTATAACAAGAACCGTAAAGGTGATCAATGGAAAAGGCGATCGACACAACTCAAGCAATTGTTCGGTCCACTCGAGATTTGTGGATGTCCCAACTCAAGATTCAATGTCATATGACCTTTTTTGTTGGTCAAAACTCCTTTTATACAAACCTTTCAAAAATATTGCCTCTGAATTTGGCTCAACCCCACATGACATCAACGACACTTGGGACATGTTCAAGCACAACTACATACCGTGGCATGTTTTACACACTACCGCAGACACATGACTTTCTACAGATGTTAGTTCTGAATCAAAGGCTGAATGCAATATTCAACACAAACCAATGCAAGAATGACAAGTCTTCGCACAACTTCATCCGGGATTCAACACGGGTCTTGATCAGGTCTTGATATGTTGGGGAAATGAGATTTCGACGTACACAATAATTGGAGCATACATGATGTTCCACAAGATTTACAAATAATTGGTTCATCATTCATCGAGAGAGAAAATGAAGACATAATTAACAATAACATGCAAGCCACACCACCATCTACCACACTTCCTTTGTCTTTAGAACAACAACTAGCTCTTGATACCATACTACACCATTCAACAAACAAAACCCATCTACCTCCACTAAGATTGATAATTCAAGGAATGACAGACATGAAAATCATTTCTGATAAATAAAATCCAGAATACATTCACAACATCAAGCACATCTCCCTCACCTCTACTTGTGTTAGCCCCTACTACGTGTTTCAACATTCCACATCTCCGCATCCACAATCCACGCAACCCTACGTATTCCAATCAAAGAATTGAAACCCCTTGAAGGTAGTGCATTATCGTCTTTTCAAGAGTCACTGAAACATATATAATATGTTCTTATTGATGAAATGAGTTTCATCGGCCCAAAGTTACTAAGAAAATTGATGGTAGGCTACGCGAAGCTTTCCCACACTCAAGAAGATCTAAATTTGGGAACAAATCAATCATCCTCCTCGACGACCTCGGCCAATTACCACCGGTTTTGGACAATCCTCTTTATGCAAGTAATTCCTATGGAACAACCCTTTGGAAGGGATTTCATTCTTCCATTACATTGCAAACAATATTTTGGAAACAAGGAACAACCAATGCACAAGTTTCATTTCTAGAATTTATTGCTCCACATGCGAGATTCAACCCCTCTAATTGAGGATTGAGAACTCTTAATGTCTCGCATAGACACACACACCTAACTCAACAAGAGCTCAACATTTTTAAGGACGCACCACATTTGTTTGCAAAAAATGATCTGGTGGACTCCCACAACCTTAGATGTTGAAGGCATTGACGTTCGATCGCCCAATCCATTCTTTGAAAGTAACAGGCGATTAGACTAGACAGGAAATCCCGATGATGATCGGTTGGAACACAAAGTTTTGCTATGCAAATAAAAAAAAAAAATCATGCTTATTACAAATCTATGGGTTGGCACATGCCTCGTAAATGGTGCCACAGAACAATCATCGACATTTTCTACGACGCATCAATGCAACCACCAACATTACCTTTATTTTTTGTTGTCAATTTTGATAGATACAACGGCCCATGTTGGGATCCCTCTAACCCGTTACATATTCCCATACCCCTATTTCGAGAGGGAATCAAAGACAATTGCACGATTAAAATGGCTTGGGATTAACTATCCACAAGTCGCAGGGACTTACTTTGCATAGAGAAACCATCGACATTGGAACCACTGAAAGGCAACGTATGACTTTCATAGCTTTCTCTAGAGTTCCTCGCTTGCAAATGTGCGCATTTCACTTGCTTTTTCATTCGAGAGATACTCAAAATGGCGCACGTATCAACACTTGGAGCAAGAAGAAAGGAGGAAGCAAGACTACTATCACTCAACCCATCGTAAATACTACCTCTCTTTGATAACACCTCCACTACTACTATACTCAACACTTCTTATATCCAAAGCGACACCGCTGCTCAAGGGGTATCAAATGTAACCATGTTTATTGAAACTTAAATTGCCCACTAAAGGCTACCATTCATGATATAAAAACTGCAAATGTATACATGTCTCATTATGTGCACGTAGATCTACATTTATTTGATGTTGTGAAATATGATTAACAACTTTAAATGTACGAATCTGTAACATAGTTAAATGTACACATACAACATTTCAATGTAATGTTTCATCTATATTCCTATACTACCACTATCAATCACACACATTATCAACTGTACAATAAATGTTTTCCCAACAAAACACCAACCAAACAACCGATGCACAACTAACATAATAAATCCGAATTAAATACATACAACATCAATTATAAAATAAATTAACTATGGAAAATGGTATCAATGTATTCATGTACACATTTTTAACAAGTTTGAAATGTAGAAACAACCTTAAAATTAAGTGGCCCATCTATATTTTTACACTTACAAAATCAATCACACCCCTTATCAACATCAACTACAAAAGTAATAATTATACCTCTAAATCAAATAACATATTCTTTTTGGAAACACATGGGATTGCTAATAATATATAAATAAGATTGTTTTGTGTTTCCTTGAAAATTATTTGAGAGACATAGGTGGCCGTCAAATTTAACAGTCGTACGAGGTTAATGTTATATCTCGTTAGTTGGAGGGCCATCAAAGTAGGCAAACTAATAATTATTTGGTGGCCAACTTTCTATTAGATCCTAGGTAGCAAAGTTCAGAGATCTCCAAAAAGTTTATTCAAAAAAACATTTACTTGGAAAGATTTAACGTCGAGGAAAATAACGAACATTTTATTTGAAAAAAACCATCATCGATTTGTCCATTTTTTCGAACGACTCCTTGGGCTTTTTCTTTGATTTTGTTTGAAGCGGAATTTTGCTTTCATTGACCCTGAAAAACAGGGTTCAGAACTTCATACAGCCGTCAACGGTTGGTTGTTTTAAAATTGACGCTGCCATGACTTAAAGGCAAGCACGGAGAGCTTTTAAAAAAATAGGCAGCGGGTCAAGCCCAATTATGTATAGCCGGAGAGCTGATATTGAAAGGAGTCTGAAATCAGATTAAAAAAACTCAGTCTTGTGGTTCCATAGTCTCTTCAGTCTCGTGGACGTCATTAAAATCTTTTATTCATTCATTGCTGTTTTATAGAGGTAATCCTTGATACGGGCATTGATACTGTAGAGGTTTAGATCTTTGCAAAGAGTATAGTGTAAGATTGGGAGCAAAATGGGCAAGCGTATTATGTTGCCAGCTAATGAGGTTGACGTTGCTGATGCGCAATATCTTCAGGAACGTATTAAGTGTAAGTATCTGTATCTTTTTATTGCTTTTGTCTGTAACATCAAAACCCAATCAAGGATTAAATAGGAAATTGGAAACATGGTAGGACTGAGCTCCTAATGGATTGAGGTTTTAGAAACATAAAAAACCCAATTAAGGATTTAATACGGATATTGGGAATATGGTAGGCCTAATTTCCTAATGGATTGAGGCTTTAGTTCTTTGTATCTTGGGGAGCTCCATCAGTTTGGCAATGGGGTCTATGCTTTGCCTGCGAATGGTAAATTGCAAATAATCTGATCATGTGATTCTGGTTGGAAAGCAAACCCATTTGGTGGAAACACGGATAGGTAAACTCTGTTGGTGGAAATGAGGATGTGTGTAAAACCTAATTCTAAATTAAGAATAGGTGACAACCCATTTGTTGAAACAAGTTGAGTTGATCTAGATCTTGCTTTTCATGTGATTTTGAGCTGGTTAGGTTCAGGGCTCAAATGCTAACCCATGTCCATTAGACACTTAATAGAAATGGAATCAAAGCATTGGTAGGGAGTACTGCATTAACAGGGTTAAGAAGCATGCCCTGAACAGAGTATAATCACTGGAACACGGAAGCTGAGGTTGAGAATTGATCTGATAAAGTACAAGGTAAAATCTAACAAGTGAGCTGCACTTTATGTGTTGTCTCAATAGATCCGGAAAGGTTTTGTCAAACATTCTAATGCCTCTGGAGTCATGTCATGTTCATAGTCAACATTACATACGGAGAAATGCAATGGAGGATAATTGCAGTGACCAACACATACCAGGTTATCTTGTTTTTAAAAATTTCAATAAGATAGCCCATAAATTCAAAAACAGGGTCGGTGACAAATTCTGCAAATTAAACTCATTTGAGTTGAAATTTTGTTAGGTAAATTTAAAGAGTAGTGCTAACTGTTCTGATATTTATCATGGAAAATTTTGGTGTAATAAAAACAAGGTTAGCTGCAATTTGCAGAGGCTATAATTTGTCTTATTTACATTATTCACAAATATTTTACGAACAGCATTAAGTATCGGGAATTTCTGTGTTGGTCACAAACTTTCGTCATATTTCAGTACAGGGTTAAAGATTTGTCCAAGTTTTACAGTTTTAGACAAAATATTGATACATGATGGTTAGATATAATGGTTCATGTTGAACAAAGCTTTAATCACATCTGGAGCTCATCTTGCCATGACTCCTGTTGTTTAGTTTCAACTTTCAAAAGGCACAAAAAAATTACTAAATATCTTTAGATGGAGGTGAATTCAAATAAGGGAGGTGTAAAAATATGCAATAATCCAATCAGTAATTAGAGAGCTGGAATAACTAACGACCATGTTTACCTGTACAGCTCCACATTTGACAGGATTTCTTCTGAAGCTTTTTGTCTGGCTTGTGGAATCTCGATTATTTGGCCATGCAATTGTCTCATTTTTGAAGCGCCAAAACAAAATGACACAGGTTACTCATCATTCTCAAAACTGATCAATGTTATATTCAATCTTCTGAGTAGCTTTCTGTGGTGCGGTTTGTAGGAGGTTTTGCAAATGTGATTGTAAAAGAGTTGAATTACAAGCAGTGATAAAACCAGTGAACTCTTCATATTTATGCAGTTTGGAAGATATGTATTTTATCTCATTAAAGACAGCTGTTGTAGAATTTCAATACATGAACTACACAATAAATAGCTGAGTTTGATTACTATATCATTCTGAATAATGGATTAGTCTCAGATTTTTTTTGTGATTTTTATAGCGCCCTGAATATGCCCTTATTCTTGTTCATGATAGATTTTGCGACATACAGTTATTCCAGAGGCACCTATGTTTTTCCAGAGTTTCCACCCCAAGGTATGGTTTGGAACTGAACATTGTTTTGCATATTGGCTTGGTGGGTGTAATTGACCTAAATACTATGATCCTGCACTAAATTACACACTTGTGTTTACTCCTAGAGTTAGAAACTATTTAGAGTACAAACCCAAAAAACTGTTTTTCCTGGTTCTCAACAGTAGACATATAGGATATTTTGGTGGGCAGGCATTTTAGGGTATGCTTCTCTTAATTATGTTGTTTCTGGTGTTTAATAGAGCCAGAGACTGCAGTGGATTATGTCGACGAAGATACTCAGCCGATCTTGCGTGTCGAACATGCATTGCAATGCCTTTGCTCATACGATTCATCCAAGGCCTCACGTGCAGCATGCAGCAATTCATTTTCATACTGGACAATTCGTGACTATGCTGATGCATATCGATCTGGTCGCACCACACCATCGGATGTAAGCTAACAGAGACAGGTTTTCCAGGTAACTTTGAGCAATTTAAGAATATATTAAGAATCTTAAATGCTGGTCAGGTTGCAGAATATATCATCTCAGCTGTGGAAGAATCGCTCAATAATAAGCCTCCAGTGATATTTTTCATTTCCTTCATTGCCAATGAACTCAGAAAGCAAGCTGCAGCTTCTACAAGGCGCTTCGAAGAAGGTATAGATAGATTATTACATCACAGGTGATGTTCATGAGTTGATTAGTTTAATATCTATATGACAAATCTGGTAATATCCACTTTTGTAGGAATGCCTCTGTCTGTTCTGGATGGCATATTTGTTTCAATTAAGGACGATATAGATTGCTATCCCCACCCGTCTAAAGGTACAACTTATATCATCCTTGTCTTATTGTTTAAAAGCATGTTTATGTGTATGCATTGATATAAAAGCCGTTTGTATAATTTTTTTCTGATTTTAGGTGGCACAGTCTGGTTTCATAAGATAAGAGATGTCAAGCAAGATGCAGTTTGTGTGTCAAGATTACGCAGTTGTGGGGTGATATTAGCAGGGAAGGCGAATATGCATGAGCTTGGAATGGGAGTTACTGGGAATAATCCACATTATGGGTAATGCCACATGATAAAGTTTGAGTATTTATACCATTAAGAGGTTCATAGAGCTCTTTAATCTGTCTCTTTAATTTATTTTTGTTAATGTTTTCTAGAATACTGGCAAAAAGGATTGTACTATGAGATCAAAACAAAATTGCATCAGTCTATCAGTTTTCCAGCTAGCAGAAGTATAACATTGCCTGGAAACTAAAAATCACCTGGTAATACTTAATGGGACATTGCCTATCCGAAGAGTATTCAGAAATGAAATACAAACATTAACATAAGTACCACTGTAATCATCTACACTATAGCCACATGGATTGACGTCTAACTGACTGTGACAAAGCTCAAAGGTCAAAAAAAATTCAGGAATAACAGCAATTAACCAATTTTTGTTAGATGCATGCCACCCTGACAGATTCCAAATAAACTTAAAAAAATATCAAAACATGAAGCAAATATTACCAGAGCTTGACATGATACGAGGCAGCACTGCAGGAGCAACACCAAACCATTTTTATGCATCTCGACTGTAAGATGACAGCCTGCTTCTGGAGCAATCCATGGCCCTTCTTCATTGACTAATTCTTCCATCAGGGGATTGAGAAAAAGACACTATTTGAAATTGAAGATGGTTTCTTTAGCCTGTGGACCTCTGCTAAGTATGTCACACATGCACTGAAATAACTGAGCAACTGAAGTGGACAGCCCTTCCTTCATATCAAACTGTCAGCATCCTTGACAGAGAGTGTCAAAATCCTCATCCCTTCGCTTTGTCCACCCCAACATTATAATTCTGTTAAAGTTTCAATGTAGTTGAAGTTGCAGCCCACATTTTCAAATTTGCAATTTCATTATACAGTTTATCATAGTCCCTGCAAGCCTGGGTGATAACATCAGAGATATCAATATGGTAGGCAGGCTTGGAAGGTGGTGAATGTGATTACTTATCAGACTCGCTTGTCGAGTCTCTAGCAATTATTCGACAAAAAGCTTGCCAAGAACTTGTGAATTTGCACCATAGTTACTATGTTCTTTCTATCTTAGTGAAAATTCAGTTCGAACTGTACTTTTGGTCTAACCGAACTTACCGAACAAGTTCAGTCGAACATTATTTTTCCTTTTTTAATTAAAAAATTGAAGTGTTTAAATTAAAAGAACTTTAACACAAAACAAAAATGAAACAAGAAACACTAATACCTAAGCACGTAAAGGAAAAACTCTGTAGATAATATATTTATTTATTTTTATGTGTAATTGGTTTTTCTTTTCAAATATCATCATATATGTATGGTATTTATTATTTATATATATTTTATATTTGTAAATTTTCTAAACCGAACCGAACCTTTTGAAAAATTCCAAACTTCCGAACTTTTTCCCCTTTCGAACTATCCGAACTTTTCAAACATGGTAACTATGGTTTGCACACAAAACTCAGCAACCAGGGTTATATTTATAGGATAGTGATGAGTTAGACTTGGTGGCCAAGGGTTATATTTATAAAATAAACATTTAAGTTTAATAATATAGTCTCTAGGATCTTTGAGAGTGGTTTCAGATATCTAGGAGTTATAAATGAAGAAGATAATTTTTAGAGGAACCCTTCATAATCAAACTTAGCCAAATAGCAGGATTTCTAACACACTTCCAGCATTTTTTCAGCTGCCGTGAAGTGATCATTGGATTTGAAGAATATTTTGACAGTTGGAGTTCAATTTGAGAAGTCAAAAGTCTTAATGAAATGTTTACATTGGCATAACTCGGCTTAAAGACTTCATGATGCATGTATTCGTGAGAAGGATTCTTGACCTTCAAGTTTGAGGGTGACAAGGAAGGGGAAAAAATCGTAATTTTTTTGAGGGATTTGTAATTTTCTCTGACGATGATCAAGCATTACATGCTATTCTGACTTACATTTTACTTTTTGGTCCAAATCTAAGTTCTCTAAATTCATTTCTTATGATTTTACATGTTTTTTATGTTTATTTTATAAATCTATAATTTATTTAATTTTCCGAGTTTTTTTGCCGAGGAGTCCGAGCCAAATTATTGGGCTGCCAACTGCTGGCCAGCTTTGAGTTTTAGATCTATGCCACTACTATATTATTTTAAATTGTGTGCCTCACACAAGTCTACAAGGGGTCGGGGATGGGGAGAGTCCACCATGGGTATTTTTGAGGGTTATAAAATTAATAAACAATTTGATGTTACCCAAATCTTCCACCCTTTTTAGAAAAACACTTCCATCATAAGAGGGAGATTTTAGGCTTTGATTATCCCAATTGACACGAGCTTTATGGGCATTGAATCTTTGCTTTTAGTAGCATTGGGTGGGAACAAAGGAGCAACATTCCTAGAATTATTTTGGCCATGTTAGAGAGGGACAAACTAGACTAGAAAAGCAAAAAGGTCTAGGAAAAGACACAAATTTTTTAAACTCTCAACCCACACGTGCCAAAGTGAGAGATAGAGTTGAGAAAACGAAGAATACCAACCCGGGCCACGAGGCGAGGGGCTCATATGAGCTTGCTGAGCAAAAGCACAACCAAATGATTAGAGCGAAAAGCTTTAACTTGCACGTGAACCACTCAGCTACATTCAGCCATGAAAGCCCACCACATCTAGATAAATAACACTAGGCCTCCCTCATTGTGAAGAGCACTAATGCTGAAGATACAAAGTCTGGAGGGAGAAAGAAATCGGGGCAAAATGAAGCACAATAGAAAAATTCCCACCCAAAACAACCATAACAACACTGCTCACACCAAGCAATCAACACAGGAGAGTTGCAAGAAAATTCATAGTCCGGGGACATGAAACAAAGAGAATAGTGTGTTATATATTTTTAATCAAATTACTTGAATATAGTCCACTTCGAGGGGGAAACCTCCAGAAATTAGAATAAATGATTAAATAGATTGAATGATATGATATGTGATGGTTTTGGGAGAATCTCACCCATCCGTATTTATATACATAAATATGAAGAGTCACACCCTTTCATCCTAATTAGGTCGGCCTAGACTATTTATTAAGAACTAATAAATGAAAGATTAAGGTTATTCACTCCACTACATAACACTAGTAATCATATGAAGATATAATGTTAGGCTATAACATTCCCTTCCCCTTTAGAAAATCATTGCCCTCAACGCTTAACAACTCAAGATGTTGTTGCAAAAACTATTTATCTTCCCATGTCACGCTTCAATTGGTAGATGATTCCATGTGATGCGAAATTTTGGAATGGCTAGATTTCTTAGTGTCTTCACTCTTCTCTTGATGACTTCATCAAGTTCCATAATGAACTTTCCTTCTTCACCCATCGTAGGTAACTTTGACCAAACCGGGAGCTTGGTACTCGATTACTTTCACAATGACCCTCATTTGGCTAAATGGAATAAGCAACAATTCATGTTGACCCTCATGTATTTGAAATGTAGTCTTACGTACATCCTCATCCTTTACTATAATTTTATGTTGCCCTTTAAGAGTGATCATGTTGAGGTTCTTGTAGTCTATGAACCTTCTCTCTAATTCCTCCTTTTTCTAATCATAATCATTGGAGATGAATACACCTTTTTACTAGGACCAACAATGCCTGAGTCAACCATTTCCTTGACCAAATTTTTCCATTTTTGACATTTTTGATAGGGATAGTGGTAACGTCTAATATTAAGAGGGATACTTACCGAATCATTTCAATCAGATGGTCATGATCTCAGTATCGAGGTAGGATCTTTGGTTCTTGAAAGACCATTTGATGATGTTGAATAATCTCTTGAAGATTTGAGGAGCATGGTTTTCTACATCATGTGCTTCTAAGAAATTTAGTTGTGCCACTATGCCATAAGATCCCTTCTTAAGTAATTTCTCCATCCTATGAAAGCTACTAATTTGGTTTTGTGGGGACTGCATCCCATTAAGTTTGTACTTTTTTCATTCATACTTGAAAACCATGAATAAGTGTTGAAAATTGAAATACACTGTTCCCAATTGTTTAAGCCATTGCACTCCCAAAACTACATCTCGGTCCCCCAATCGACAGAAAACATTTATGAATCGAGAAGATAGTCCCGCATTGAAAGTTTGATACGACGAAATTTACCACCACAAGAGAGTAGCTTTATCAACAATCATGACTTGTGTTGGCTAGATTTTCTGCATAGCATCAAACCTAGGCAGTCATGAGATAAATCTCCCTCATTTAACCGGTGAGGCTCCCGTGTCAGATTTGTCAATATAAATGTGTTTTTATCTATCAGGGGTTTTACTTTAACAACTTAGTTCATGAACCATAACTAAGAAGTTCTGCAGCAAGTAAGCAGCTGTTTAAGAAAGGAAAATTATAGAAGAAGGAAGTAGAGGAATTACAGAGAAGAAGTAAGGAAGATGTGCATCCCAATCAGTAGATATCAGAGCTAATTGCATGCACATAGAAGAAACTTAATAGATTTGAACACACAGAATTCTAAAGCAAAGGTAGTTCTAGATCCAGATCTAAAATAACACAAAGTTTACTTTAAAGATCTAAGATTTAAAAGCAAGAAACACAGTACGCCGTGACACAAAGTTCTCCGGAAACCTGCTTCTTTTTATTCCTCTGCAACAAGTGGCTCTCAGGGGTTCAAAGACAAAGTCTAGAACACAAGATTGCTTTCTTACAAATTCTGATCGATCCATAACCCATAGGTTCTTCTCCTACTTATAGAATGTAGGAGGGAAAGTACAAATAGAAGACTCAAACTGAACTAAAGTATGAACAACAAGTAAAGATGACATTCGCAATCATCCTCAACTAACTTCTTCCTAAGTGACACATGTATCACTTAACTAATAGAAAGGTTCCACATGACTTCAAGTAATGGTCAGAAACCAATAACTTAGAAGTTTACAATTTCATCCGGGAACATAAAAATAGAAGAAGAAAGAATAGAAGAAATCACGCCACCAGTGATTAGCATCTACATCTTCTTCTTGTTCTCGATATCGATATACTTTCGAACACATAGCTCAAAGATCCTTCCGTCTGCTTTTAAAGAATCGCTTCTTCTCTCGCTTCGATCAGAAGTAAATCCTTCATTCAACACTTTGCCGCATGCTTCCACTTCTTCCAAACTTGGCCCAAATCTCGCAATGTCTGGTTCTGCGTGTCACCACCTACTTTCACCGATAGAATTCATCGTGAAAGGCTTGGTAGCTTTATCAATTCTCTTTTGCACCATCGAAGAGAACTTTCCAGGAATCGTGCACCTCGTTAGAAACAATCCGTGCGTATGAAGTAACACCTCCGGCCACTCTTTCCTTAGTGAAAGAAATGATACTTTGTCCCGGCAAATTTGATGTTCTACTCTCAAGCGCCTCGCATCCTCTTCAAGAAACTCGCAAATCTCCAAACGGAAAGATACTCAAACTCTAAATTCTCAACCGATCCGTCCTAAGACAATTTGTTCTCGCAACCAACACATCTCTCAGCACTTGTTGATCTCGCCAAAATACTCAGTTACTCTCTCAGAATCGTATTCATTCCTTCTATGCTTTCTATCAGCTTGCTTTAGTTGATTTTCTGCATCGTTCATAACCTTTAGGCGGTCGGGCACTTCCCTTTTTAAGCTTTGACGAATAATCGATCCTTCCATTCGCTCGATAGCCTTTACTTGATTGCTTTGCAGATCTTCCATTTCCTGCATAAGATGATCACTCACCGCTATTTGAAATGGGTGAACGAAGATTTAGCAACCTTGGCTATGATCTCACATAATTGAGATATTTGCTTCTGCAGCTCTTCTTTCTCCGCCTTTTCACTGTCAAGCCTAAGGAACAAAGCATCCAGCAACGTCTGCGTGTCCTGCTTCAATCCTTCAGTGGTAGCTTGACCGAGTGGTATTTTGGTCACCGTCACATCTTCTGCCGTGAGTTCCTCTTCTACCTTTCCTTCCGCCGGGATTAATATCTCAGCAAACTTCTCTCCCGAATCCTCGATGATCAACCTAGAAGTTGCTTTAGCAACTTTAGGCCTTCTGTCTCTTCTGCTCAGATCCTGAAGTAGCTGCAAGTCATGTTCCTCTAAGTTCATCTCTATTCTTGCTTCCGGAACCAACTGCAAAGCTAACCATTCCGAGAAATTACTTCTGAGAATGAGAAGTCATTGAGTGCGCTACTATTTCCCGCTCCGCATCCTCTCCATCGTAAAGTGCCACAGATCATGGCTGCCATCCTCTCAAACATCCAAGGACAAAGCTCTTTTCAACTCCGTCATCTGCAGCTTTCAACATCTCCTCTAACGGGCGCTGAACGGAGCACTCATGGGCGGAGAGAAGATGAACGTTGGTTTTTTTGATGAAGGCATGGAAACATCCCGCCGCCGTGGTGCAATAGTTGGTGATCCACTAGTAATCGGAGAAGTCGGAGTCAAAGCTATGGTCGTAGAAGTGGTCTTCTTTCTCTTGAGATCTTCTGCGTACTTTCAACTTCTCGGACCTTCGCTGCTCTCTCCTTCATGCTTTCGCTTGAGGGAATCTCCTGCGCCGGTTGCTGTGATTTGATTCATCAATACTTCATCAAGGCAAGATCCCCTCGTTAGCAACCAGCTCAAGTACTCACCAACACAAACTCAGATCTTTCTTCTATCAGGTGCCGCCTCGCCATCGCTATCCTCAGAAGAGAGCTTTATCTCCTCCCATTTGATGGTAAGTGTCAAGTACCACGTTCCCATCATCTTTAAGATCCGCAGTATCCGCGCTAGTCCAAAGTCAAATACTTGCTTTTAAACGACACTGCTGAAATCTTTCTTTCCGACCTCGTACTCACTTCTGCACTTCATCCAAATCTTCTAAATAAGGTACATGTGCGTATTCCCGGGAGATTGTCTTCTTGCTATTCCAAATGGATCGAAATTAAGCCGCATGGAAGAACTCTCTGCTCATACTCGGACAACATTTGTGCTTCCATTCCTCGAGCTCTGTGAATGCTTTGATGCAATCCTGTAATATCCCACAAAGGAGTGGGAAGTAGCCCGTAGACTTGTGCCGCTTTCGATCAAGGTCGTGTAACTCCACAAGTTGCCTGCTTTCACTCACGTAGCGATCAATCTGTCACTTTCGGATACCTAGGCATCTTCATTGTTCACCAAAGAAAGCTCGTAACCCCGATGTATGTGAAATCTCGCAAACCGGATGAACACATTGCCAATCTTGACACTCGCTTCCCATGCTTCCTCGCTTACCCCGTGAGTCTTCAAGTCTTTGTCTAACCTCGCAGATGAAATCGTAGAAGAAACCATCGTTGATCACTTTGAAGTCCTTCTCGCACGCAGTGCGGTAAGAAGCTCGTGGGTAGCACTCGAAAATGGGATCCTCGGAAAGAATACCACATCTATCCAAATTGGAAAATACACCCCGTGAAGTCAGCAAGATATACCAAGTAGAAGTCATCTGAAGGCGAAGGTACGCTTCACGCTCCGCGATTGCTCACCGATGTTCACGCCGCTAATAATTTCTAACCATCGATCATAGAATCAACCTTGTTAATTTCAATGGTCCCGATGAAAGCATACATCCATGTCCGGAAAGTGTAGGCATTCGCTTCACCATTCAACCTCGCAAAGCAATTTGACGATGTCATCCGCTTCCCACCAAATTGATCGTGGAAGAGTTCTCGAAACTTGGAAGGGGATCTAGGCTTCTTCATGAACCGGCTATTCATGATGCTCACACAGTCAGCTTTATGTTTCTCCCACCTACAGTCAGCATCCTGAATGCTAATAGAAGTCACCACCTTTCGCACTGGAATCTTCAGACAATAATCGAAGAATTCTGCATCCAAACGAATTATTGTTTTTCCCAAACATCACGTACTGATCCGGATGAAGGATGGTAAGATCTAGCACACTCCATCACAAACTCGCAATTGGGTGTACATGGAAAGCTGCAATCGAATAATTCCGCTACTTTTGACCGTACGCATGAGTGAAGTCTTTCCACTCCCGATCTATCAATCAAATCGAAAGAGGTTCTCGGGCCTAGATCCGTGTCTCCTATGTCTCGTGAGTTTAGAAGCAATGCATGAATCCATCATGCTCTCTTTTCATCTCCTTTCGCCATAGCTTTATCAATCTTTGTCTCTGATAATTCTTTTTCTTCTAATTTGGCCGATTTCTTCAATACTTATGGTGTAGATCTCGACAATTCTTCGATTCGGAGGATATTTGCAATGTATTGGACATTGATAAAAACTCCTTTTCTTTAATAAAGCACCCGTAATGAATTCCTGCAATTTATTCGAGATTGGCCACCGGAGTATGAATAGTGAATTTAATTATAAAAATCTGCACTTTTCAAGCTCAAGCTGCCCCAAAAATTGGTGTTTAATTTGCACATAAAGAGAGCATGAATCCCTTTAATCAACACCCGAGCTCCTTTAACACTTGAAAACAATTGTGCAGACAAGATGAACCTTTTCCAAAGCATGCGCCAACTGGAAGCTTTTAGCCTTTGTTAGCACTTTTGTCGTGCAAAATTCTTCCTCTAAAGGGCGACTTTTTCTCCTTGCTGCAATTCTTTACCTCATGTTGAATAATAAATCCATATGGCTGTCCATGCTTATATAACTTTCATAATTCTATAATTAATAATTGCCCTAACAATTAAAGGCAATTAATTAATTAAAAATCATGTTTTTCTCTTTTAAAATTAGCATGTTTAAGGACAGCCATCCAATAAATTAAATTAATCCAATTTAATCCTCCACACAAAGACTTAACTTTAGCCTCACAAAGTGTGCTTTGACCATAGCCATTAGAAATTAATTCAATGATTTAATGCCTTAAAAATCATTAAATAATGCCCAAATGGGCGCACTTTTCCAAGGAGAGGGGCAGCCACTAAATAAATTAAATTTAATTAATTTAATTGCTCTATTTTAATCCTCCTTTGACTTTTCAACCTCCTCAAGCTTGGGCGCACTTTTTCCAAGGATAGAATTTATTAAAAATAATCAATTTAATTATTTTTATCCATCACCAAAGGGCGCACTTTTTTTGCACAGTAATTCTATTTTTAAGAATTTTTAATTATGGATTCTTTACCACCAGGCACACCAAAATCCCATAATCCACTTAAGTGATTTGACTTTTGCTGATGGGATTCTTTACCCTACAAGCGCAGTGCACTAAAATCCCATGATTTCACTTAAGTCACTTTCCTTTTATTATATCATGGAATTTTTACCCTGCAAGGCGGTAATAAATTCCCACACACCTGCAAATTCTATTTTCCCATCATAGCTTTAAGTGACTTTTATAACACGGAAAAGTACCTGCCGCCAGGTGCATACAATTCCCATCCCGCTCGCGGCTTATATTTTTCCCACTTTGTAGCTTTAATCCTTTGTTTTCCAAAAGGCGCCTACCCCGCAGGGCTTTTCTTGCACGACTTCGCTTTTTCCCAGTGATCCGGACCTCCGATGGTGACTTCTCCGGGCAAAATGTGCGTATATGTTTTCCAGTTTCCAGCCAAAAATCGGGCTTACCCAGTTGTTCCGCAGGAGAAATTTTACGAAAAACGAAACGGACACCACAAAAACACGAAAAATTGCCAAAAGTTACATATAAAGCCCAAAACTTAAAATAAGTTAAAATCCTTCTGGCACATAGGAATAATAACATATTCGCTCATAACCGAGTTAAACGAAGCGCAAATAGCCTCATACGGGCTCAAAATAATTAAATACAAATTTCCCTTGAGACAAATCCCGAAGTCCATCGGGACAATAAAACAATTTTGGGCATCCGGGTATTTGGCAAAAAGGCTAATATGACACTTTAGGATTATCTTGACGCAATACAGAACTTTCAGCAATAAAAACAACAAATGACCCACTATTTTAAAAGTACGAAATTTTTCGAATTGGGTAGTCAGCGCATTTCGGGTGAAATCTGAGTGACACCAACTTGAAAATTGGTGATTAGATACACAAAACAATTGAGCTCATTAGCTAATTTTCTCGTTAATGAAGTTATGGGTACTCCCTGTATCGATCAAAACTGTCACCTTTTTCTTCTTAATATAACCAACCACTTTGAGTGTTTGTGTTTATCCCATTTAATGCATGTAGTGAAATTGTAGGGTTTACTTCCTCATCATAATTTACATGCTTGTGTTCTATTGTTGCTTCCTTAATAGCTATTTTTTCATCATTCAAAACCTCATTCTCAATAACCATTAGGCTTTTCTCTCCACTAGAACACTTATGACCTCTAGACCATTTACTATCACAATGCCACATAGGCCTTTTTTTCTCTTTTTTCTGCCTCCTGTTGAGGAGATAGCTTGGTAATTTGCCTTGGTTTAAAAGGGTTGACCACATTTCTATCAATAGTATTATTCATATTTTGATCTTTTGTACTTTGATTTTGTGAAAATTTCTTACTAGCACAATTTCGTTGCTCAATGTGTAGTGCTTGTTGCATAGCTTTCCTAACTATACATGGTTCCAACAAACAAACATCATGCTTAATTTCATCATTTAGTCCATTAATGTAAAATTGTAGTCTCTGGTAAGGTGTCACTTCTGGAGTTCGGATCGCCAATCTCATATGCTCAACATTATATTCAACTACAGATCCTGTTTGTTTAAGATTCGTTAATTGGGTGAAGTAACTTCCCTTCCATGGCTGCTCATAGTGGGCTGCTAAGTTGATCAATTCATCTCAACAAATAATCTTCCAATTTTTGTCACTCATCATCCATTGGTACCACTGATATGGTTCAAATTCTAAATGTAGTGAAGCTATGTCAACCATTACATCATCTAGTATATTGTGCAACTTAAAGTAATGTTCCATGAGACTTATCCATGAGGTTACATCTGTACCATCAAACTTACGGATTTCCATCTTTGGTAGGTTCAATTTTGACCCTTGGAATGGCTGCCCTATATTTGGTTTGTTGTGCCCTCTTATATGGTTTGGTTGTGTGTGAGTGGTTGTATGAGGTCGATTAATTAAGGTTTTCAACTCAGAAACCATATCCTTTTTAAACCTATCTAAACCCTCATTCAAAGATTGATGCGGGAGCATCAATTGTATAGATGAATAAAGCTTGGTTTTGGGTTCTCTAGGTGTTAGGGAGTCATTTGGGTGTCTTAGTGTGTTTTGAGTCCTTGAGGACCTCTTTGGCAATGTAAATTCAAAACTATGAGTTTTCCCTCCAAATGTTGTATTTGAAAATTTGAATTGCTAAGTTTGATGGAAGGGGTCTAAAGTAAAGAATGAGGATTATTTATGCTTGTAAAAGGTCATTAAGACTTCATAGGGGTATAAAGGTGTATTTACCTTTAACTTGAGTTGTGATGACCATAGTCATCTTAAACCCTAGTTGGGTGGTTTTGAAACTACCTCTTCTTATCTTAAAAGGAGGAAATTTGAATTGTAAAGAGGAGTTAGGTTTGGATGAGATGTTTGAGTTGGTGATATGTGTGGAGGAGCCAAAGTAAGGGCTCAAGAAGCTTGTAACAGTCATGGTTATCATCAAATAGAGCTTCTTTGAAACAAGACTGTGTTTATGGTTATCTATGATATTGTGGCCAAGTATTGAAATTTTGTGCATGAATCTTATCATACATGTTGTGTGAATGTAATTACAGGTGTTGGAAAGTTGTACAGCCTTAAACAGGACAATAAATGAGCATAAGAAGATGATCAAGATGTGAGAACAGTCTCAAGTAGGCCTATTGATCCATGTGAATCATTGTAAGTGTTTAAACCCAGAGTTTGGTCTGATAAACCCTGAGATAGGTGTGAAAGTGTTTGATCTTTGTTCTTATTACCATGTGATTGAGGTTGAAAACATAGCACAGAGTTTGATGGTGTGTTCAAATCCTTATGTGATCTTCTATTAGTCAAACAAGTAAAACAAAACCCTCTCTGTCAGTAAACTCTGTTCTAAGGGTTAGGAATGAAGTATTTTTTTAAAATTTGCATGGAATCTTGCATACTAGAGACAGCTGAGTGATCAAGAAGATTGTAGTGTGATGGAGGTGCTCAACAAAGTGTCAAGATAGTTTGAAAGAAGAATCATAGCAAGAATTTGTATTTACAAGGGTGACTGTTATGACTGAGTGAAAGTGACAGTTGAGAGCTTGAAGGGAGCACTTTAGTGCAAAACCTTGTTTGAATACCTATTAAATACTTGCCAAGTTTATGGGAAGCACTAGCAGGTGAGGAGTTTAGAGATCCACTGTATAAATTGGCACAGAGAGCAATGGAAACTTATCATGGTCCTGACAGGGTTGATCTCCAGACTTGGGAAGTTAGTAAGAAATGTCAGGAGCAAGTTGGTAAACTGAAAAGGTCTGTGATAATTTTGTATGAGGAGTATTGAATGTCAAGAAGACACAGAAATCTCTTAGAGCAAGGTAAGATCACAGAGTGCTCAGGGTTAAGTGAAAATAAAAGGTAAAGAAAGTACAGTCTACCTGTCAATTCTGTGACAGTTGAACCTTGATGAGCATTAGCATTTAGAGAGGCAAGTCTATAGGCAAGTAATGGTTAAAGGGGTTTGGGAAATTTGTGGAATCATTAAAAGTTTAGGAAAGATTGTAAAGATATTGATAAAAACCACGAGTACCAGCGAAGTAACTCGAGGTAAGTAGGAAGAGATTCTCTTGAATAGTCTTCTAACCATTGAAAGAGTCATTCATTCTAGTGTAAGAGGTAAACTATAAAAAAAAATTGTCCCTGAGATAAGAAGGTGGAATAACCAAGGTTGAAGACTTAAGAAGTGAGAAAACCCATAAAGGATCAGAGAGCAAGAAGTTTCCCACTGTCCTGCTACAGTCTATTCGAGAAAGAGAAGAACAAGAGAGTATATGAGGAAGAATCATGAGCAAAGGATAGGAGGGTGGTTGAGAGATGTTAAATAAGATGATGAGGGACCAGAAAAACTCGTAGGAAGCCATCAAATTGGTCAACACATGACTGTCCTAAAACTGTGTGTGGAAGCAACCTTGAGGAATTAGGTGTCTTAAGATAGCTGAAGTTGAGTTGATAAGTTAGATGATTGGAATGAGTGAGTGGTGAGTGGAAAGAATAAGGGGAAGTGAATAAGTGGTGATCAAAAACTTAGAACGCTAAGAAATGAGCAAAATAGGGCAAAGGTCTGTTAAGAAGAGCAAGAAGCCTAAATAGGCCAAAACATGAAAAGTTGAGAAGATGATGCCAAGAGGGTAAGAGGATGGTGTGGATAGCTTGAACTAGTTGAGAAAAGGTGGTGAAAGAAGGTTTAGTGGTTGAAGTTGTTTGGCAAGGAGTGAAACCCTAAAAAGGTCATCAAACCCTAAGAAGGCCTAATTGACTAGTTGAGAAAAGGAGGAAGTTGGAGCTTGGTAAGTTATACAAGGAGCTAAAAATTGAAATCAACCCGAAGCAAGAAGAGCTTAATGGGTATCTGAAACAATAATTACTTTGTCTTGAATGTTTGTGGATTGTCCCAGACACAGCGGTTTGTGTGTTAGGAGGGCTAGTAGGAATAGGGCTAGTTCTGAAGCTTAAAGGAGAATAACTTTTGATGGACAAAGAGATATGTTCTAAAACTTTGTAGGCATCTTAATGGGAAAAAAGGGTATCCAAATAATTTACCAGTGAAGTCTAGTTCTTTGAAACTTGTCTTTTCATCAAAATTTGACCTTTTTGAGGGCTACAAGCAAGATTAGAGGGCCTAAAATGAAAAGTAAAGGAAATGGTGAAATAAAACTTGTTGAGTGGTTCAGTCATGTTAGATTGGAGGTTTTGATCATGTTGAAGTTGAATTTGGCCTTTGGTACACTCATTTAGTACAATTTTGCCTTTTGAGCAAGTTTGGCTTCTAGAGCAAGAGCATAGTTTATTGATTTTGGGTGATTGAAAAAGGGATTTGAAGCTTCTATGCAATTGTTGGTGTTGTATAAGGATTGTGTGTTAGGCTCTGCATCAAAGATGTTGCAAATGGGGCAAACAATTTCTCTTGGATAAAAGTTACCACTGTTTCACATCTTGTAGGAATGTCACCCTCAATTTTAGGTGGTGGACAATAAAGAGCGTCATTGGGATCAATGGTTGATGAAAACGTATCTGTTTCAAAATGCATGGCTACTGATGTGACTTTTTTTCTAGTTCTTGATTTATTATCAATCGAGGGAGGGAAGTATCTGGAGTGATTAGTAACTATAAATTGTCAAAATATGTGTTATATCTTAATTGGATGTTCCACCGCTGATTAAATTTGACCAACTTTGATCCAAGAATTTCTAAATATAGAGTGCCTTAAATATGAAAATACAAAGAAAATTTTTATAGAGTTTCCAAAAATGTAAATAACTCAGATTTTTTTGATTTAGCTTATATAGTGGATTTGTCAAAAACAATGAAATTGCAAAAATGCACACATACAATGGAGGTAACTACAAATTAAATCTACTTGCTGGGTGCACCCAATTGACTCCCTGACATATCTGAAATCTGTCAGCATGCTAGCAGATCACCAACAACTCTTCACGTCCTGCTCTCTCTACTGTTGCTATGTAACAATATTGGTTGATGGAGGTTTTTCGTCGCCAGAACCTGCTGTAGGCTGCACCTGAGGGTTTTCGCATAGGCACCAACTGCTGAAGCTGTGTCACTCTCAGAATAAAGTTCACTGGTTTTTCAATTTCAAAAGATACTTCTCTCTCCAGCGCCGCCTATATTCTCCATCTCACGAGATCCTGAAGGTGAGGGTTTTCGCGTCATAGGCACCAACTGCTGAAGCTGCGTCACTCTCAGAATAAAGTTCTTTGGTTTTTTTATTTCAAAAGATATCTTCTCTCTCCAGCGCGGCCTATATTTTCCATCTCATGAGATCCTGAAGTTATGGCAATCAATCCCATAAATGGTGGTTACTAACTACCCCCAAATGACTGGCAGCTAAGTGCCCCATCATTACCTCCAGTGCTGAGGATAACTACATGTAAGTCTTGTCATGAGCTCTCTGTCAAAAGCAGTGGCCTTATTTTATGGAGCAACTACCTCCTAACTGGCAGACAAAGTCGCTTACATAGGAAGACTGAGCCTCTTCACACTAACTGAAATATCCTCTCCTAACTGCCGACTAGGACTTAGTCAAGACTCAGTCCCGTCTGACTGTTGACTAACTCGGAGCTGTGGACCTAGTTTAAAAGGGAACATTACAATGTATGACATACATCCATCGGCACATGGTTCACTCACCAAGATTTGATTTCCTCTTTACAACCAAAACACCTTGTATGGATTTGGGTGTGTGATCCTCTTCAACCCAAGCTTCTCCACTATCTCATTTGACGCCAGCTTATCTGTGCTACTTCTATCAACAATAAAATTGTAGCACTTACTTTCAAATTCACAAATAGTTCCAAAAAGATTATTTCTTTTTACCGGTTCATTCTCCTCCTTGGTTGTTTTTAGAAACACTCTCTTCATCATGAGAGCTTCCCAGGTTCTGGTTCTTCCATGTGATTGGGTGATGTAACACTCACTTCATCCGCTTGCGCCATGTGTGTTAGCCTCATTTCTTCTATTGCTGTTTTGTTGTGCTTGTGGGCACTCAAAAGCTCTATGCCCAACATTTCCACACCTAAAGCATGTACCCATGAATCCCCTATCGCTTCTTCTACGATAGATTTCTCTTCCTCTTGGTGCATAACAGTTATCTACCGTAGTATTTTCTTCCTCTTGAAGGATATCCTCTTCCTCTTGGTGCATAATTGTTATTGTGAGAAGTGCTTGCTTCTCCTTCATGAGTATGTTGTCATTTTCGGTGTTTTCTTGATTTCTTCCTCTCATGAACCTTCCTCTACCTCTTGCTATGTTTTGTTGTCTCCTTGACAACTTCTCTTCAGCCTAGAGCACATTAATATGCTGCTTCTACTGAACACATCCTTATCATTCCAAATGAATTTTATATGGAAATATAAAGACCATTCACATACCTTGAGATCTTCTCTTCATCATCTTCAACATGACCAACCAGAATTGCAAGCTTGTAAAACTCCTCCATGGAGTCTTTTACACACTTAGTTGATAATCAAAAGGTAAAAACTAACCCTTCAACTTTGCAACCATCATATCCAAACCCTTGATTTTTTCTGTTTCTTCTGACCTTTTCCAACTTCACATGATCCCACCATAAGGATGTATGTCCCTTCAACTGTGCAAGGAAACATTGCTCTCTTGAGGCCTTCCATTTTCTGATAATCAAAACACTTTCCTGCTCCGTGATCCAATCAATAAGATTCTGGGCATAAACTTCCTGAGTCACTAGGGGTGTCCAACCTTGGCTTGCCTTCCATCTTGGCAATGACCTTCAAGAATCTATCCTTTGGTTCATCAATCAAGTCTTCAAGTTGAACCTTTGGTGCTCCTCTGTCATGTGCCCTTTTTCAAATAGAGAAAAGAATAATTTAATAATAATGTTTTTAATAAAGTAATTTAATAATAATGTTTTTAAGTTGTCCTAAAGTAATTTAATTTAATAACATGGAAAAAGGACACTTAATCATTATTATTATAGTGGGCCATAAAGTAATGATTATTAATTGGGCCAAGAAGCAATGATAAAAGGACTCTATTAAATTAAAAGTACATCAATGTCAAAATAGGTGGTGGAGCGTTCCTTTTAGGGTTGGTGGAAAAAGGTGAAAAGAAATTATTAAAGGGGGTGTTGGTTTTTTTCCGGAAAGCATTCTATTCGATCGTTCGCCTTTTGCCATTTATCAAATTATTTTATAGGGATCAGAGCAACAATAGCAATTTTACCTTGGTTTTGAGGATGAAAACCCTCGGAATCATAAGGGTTTGGGGACCAAAACCTCCGTGATCTTCAGAGGTAGCTTCACACCGGATTGTAACTCTAACCCCGGGTTAGTGTTAGGGATCGCAACTCTTGTACACACCCAATAACACGCGTATCATGTATCATGCCATGCATGGCGTTTCTTCGGAGATCCCTTCGGACGACCGAATTGGCTTCTTAAGGTATATCATTGTGAGCTTGTATGCATTATAGATGATAATTTGCATTAACGGTAAAATGGGGGCCGCCCTATGAAGTAGTGCACATTGGTCGGGCACCGCATGGACTTTGAAAAATGTGGGAGCCTCGACATGTAGCCTACTTGAAGGGGCCCCTTAGAGACGTGTTTGGAGGAGCACAAGAGGTGATCAGATTGTGGCAGGTTATGACATCGAAAGAATGGTGGGTGGTGGCACTAAAACAAATCGAAATGAACATGCAAGCTCATTGTTGTCAAGGCTTGATGGGGCGGTTTCTTTCCGTAAATCGGGTGATCCAAACCTACAAGCACGGGGCAATAAGACCAATCCAAGTTTGGATTCAAGATTATTATAATGAGAGAACAGCTCAATTACTCTAAAGAAATGGACAAATCAAAAGTTGCTTTTGAATATAACCATAAAAAATATCTAGAAAGTCCAAAACACAAGGGAGCGACTAGAACCAAAGTGTAGCCACGATGGAGGGACTCCCCTTACCCCAAGGCCCGTGAGATATACGGAGGATACTAGATCCGTCGCTTGATCCCCTAAACAAGGGGAGCTCCGGAGGCCAAGTCCCACTAGGAAGGATAAACCTACTTCACCCCGAGAATGGTGCCGACTGGCGTCTGGGGGCATCTTTGGCCAGGCAACTAGATGACCTCATGCGGGCTTTACGCCTCCATAAGGGTGAGTGGGAGGGTAGTAAGCATTCGGGGGCCGACATGCAGGGGTGAATCCTTGCCCCCTCCCAACCTTAATCCATCGAATACCCCAATTGGTAAGGAAGGCCCCTGCCCTACGACCGTGGTGGGACTCTCAAAGTGAACCAGGGTGTGGGGAGTACAATTGTTGCTCGAGACGCGTCTAAGATGCAAGCCCACTCAGAACATCCAATGGAAACCCAATGTGGGTGGGTGTGAAGAGTGGGTAACAAGAATAATGGTCGGCCGGGGCTCTTAGACCACCATTGGGCTCCAAGGAGAGACAAAATTCTGCTCCCCGCATTGTCGCGATATGGTCCCTCTTCGATTAACTCTCAAGGTCATAAGGACAAGAATGCAATATGGCGTTGATTACCTCCACGATTGTCGTGTGGGATGCTTTGAGCACTTGTCTAGGTCCGCGTTTGGTTTCGAGCTCAAAGTGTGCTTAGGGCCCCTTTGGTCTTTTGTTGTCAAGTGGTCTCGGGTTAAGGATGGGTGGTGTGGTGGGCCTGTTTGATTTGATATTTTGGTTTCTTTGAGTTCAGCTTTTTGTATTGTCTCTCGGCTTAAGAGATGGTACCCGTCCCGGGTCACTAGGTTGCATAAGTCCCTCGGCTTAAGAGAATAGGAGTCATGCGCTCCCCCGAGCAAGCCCCGGCCTTCAGGACGGTAGTAAAGGGATTGTGCTTTGCGACTTGGAACGTGAATGGGTTCACATCTAAGAAACATGAGATGTTTCAATGCATCGAGTCGAAGGGTGGGGTATTCTTGGGGTTCAGGAGTCTAGGGTCCGGCAGATAGGTGGCCAATTTGATTCTTGGTATGGTGGTCTTTCAAATTAGTGGGTAGCTAGAGAGATTGGCCAGCGGGGGTGGCTTTGGCGGTCAATAGGTAGTTTCGGTCCTTTCAGTTTGGTGTCGTGGATTTGTATTAGGTGTGGGCTCAGTCTCGCATAAAAAGTTAGGGAAATGCCGGCCGAGTCTTCCGTAGTGTTATGCCCCTCAATGCGGACATAAAGGGTGCAAGAGGTAGGTGTTTGGAAAGATTAAAGAAGCGGTGTGCAATTTTTAGAGGTCCTACAATCGGTGCCCCATGGTCATTCAAGGGGATTGGATACCCCCCTGATAAATTAGATAAAGGCGCCCATAAAATTGGACTGCAAGTTTTCATAGTAGGGTCGATGATCGGTGACCGACGGACCTTCCACTCATGCCTAGGTCGTGGAATCAGTGCATCGGATCACACCATTATGAACCAAAGGGCCTGTGAACTTGTGACCCATGGTAAGGTGCGTTGTGTAAACGGTTATGACCATTGACCCATGCAGGTGAAGTTTAGGGACCTTAAGTTTGTAGGGGGGAGGTCACCCTGGTGGTGGAGAAGGTAGTAGAATATCGCTCAAGGATAGAATCTCCATCAAGAGGGACGATATAAGGTTGTCTAATATGTGGGCGGCCCGGGATGATGATTCGTAAGTAGATGCAATGAAGTTGGTGGAGGATAAAGTTAGTAGCTTCAGAAGATCTCACGGCAGTGGCAAAGGACGTGGGCATGGTTGGGCTTCTCCAGCTGCGGTGTGGCTTTTGGATAAAGCCCAAAATCAAGGAGCTTATTGGGAAGCGGAGAAGGTGCTATAAGATGTTAGAGAGGAGAAGAGGCTCACAACTTCACCAGAAACTATGAGAGCTTGGATGAAAGTTGGAGAGGCAGTTAAAAGGGCTTGCAATAGGGAGAATTGGGTGGCCTTCCAAAAGAATTTGGAGAAGGGGAAAAAGCTTATGGTGGAGAATAGGCAAAAAGAGCTTTGGAATTGGTTGAAGGTGCTCATGGGAAAAGGGGATAATGGTAAGTGTAATGCCCAACCATGAGGAATAAAGATGGTGATCTCATCACAAATGTTATGATCCTCATGTGCGGATTTCACTAACGCCTCGAGGTTTTGGTGTAACGGTTCGTTACATTTGGTATCAGAGTGACCACCCGTGTTCGAATCCCACTCGGTTGGTTACGCCGTGTAGCCGGGGCCCATGGGGCGCCTAAATGTCGGTGAAGCGGGGCTCGTACGTATGGGAGTGCGGGCGCAAACCCAACCCGAGTCGGGCTCTACGGAAGCGTGGTGGGATGTTATGATCCTCATGTGCAGATTTCACTAACGCCTCGAGGTTTTGGTGTGATAGTTCATTACAACAAACCCCTTAGAGGTATTGGAAAGCTGGAAGGCTCATTACACTAAGCTTCTTAACGACCCCTCGGCTAACGATGGGCGCCATTGGGACGACATTCCTCTAGAGGAACACCCCTCTTTGGCGTCTATCAATGGCCCCATTGAGTGGAAGGAACTCATAGTTGTTGTGAGGAGCTTGGAGTATCATAAGGTGGCGGGCAAGGATGGTCTGCCCCGGAGTGGTTCAAACTGGTGCTTGGGAGGAGGAAGCGTGATCAGTAGGGGAGGAGGCGGAGGAGTAGGGTGGATTAGAGCCCTCGAAGTTGCTTAAAGGTAATGAATTGCATTTGGGAGAATGGGGTGATTCCCAAAGATTTTAATGCGTCTGTCTGGTCTCCATCCCTAAAAAGGGGGACTTGACGCTTCATGACAATTATAGGGTATTTCCCTTATAAATGTGATGCTTAAAATCCTCACAAATGTGGTCATCAAGAGAATCGAGAAGGAACTAGAGGAGAGTTCTTCTCAAAAGCTAGGCGGATTTAGGAAAGATGATGAATGCATCATGTAGGTTGCAGAACACTCCATGAAATCGCCATGAGACATATGGCCAAGCTCAAGAAACCTACATATGTGGCGTTCATAGACTTTAAGAAAGCCTATGACATGGTCCCACATGAGGCATTATTTAGGAAGCTTCGGGTGGTGGGAGTGGGGGAAGGCCCTCCACTTCTTTCAAAGAACCGTATAACGACTCCTCGGCTCGGGTCGGGTATGGAGGTTTGCTATCATCTCCCATCCCGATGAAAAGAGGTGTAAGGCAGGGGATGCCCGACCTCGCCCACCCTCTTTAATATCTTCATAAACAACATAATGAAAGATCTTGAGGGGATGGGCATAACTGTCCTTGACCTTATTGAAGCTATCGCTGGGTTGATGTTTGTGGATGACTTGGTGGCTATGACAGATCAGTGGGGGACCTCAAGGAAATGTTACAAAAGATTCGGATACTATGGAGCAATAAGTGGGGGATGGAATGTGGCATCGCAAGTGCAAGGTAATGAATTTTTTTGGCGATCAAGAAGAACTCGAGCGACATGAGTTTCTTATTGGGAGCTAGAAGATTGGGCTATGTGATAGCTACATGTACTTGAGGATAGAGACCGATTTGTAGTTATCTTGATCAAAGAATTATCAAGGAATGAACAACGTCAAGAAGTAGAACCCTTTATGGGATTTGCCACTTCCTGGCCCTCGAAGAATCCCCACGTGGTCTAAAATCCTTACCTTCAAGGTGCTGGTGTATCCAGTGCTCACGTTTGGTGCAAAGGTGATCGGGATGTTTGATGTGGCCAATCAAAATTTTCTACAGAGAGTGGTAGTGGAAGGGATGAAGTGGATTTTTGGGAAATCCTCCATTTCCAATCTTATAGGGCAAACAGTCATGCACTTGGAACTCAATATTTGCCATGTTCCTGTTTTCAATGCTCGCTCGGGGCCTGGGCCCTGAGAAGTATGGTGGACTCAAGACTGTCATTTCCGATCTTGTTAATTACAACCCATCGTGTAGGGTGGGTGAAATCTAAACTTGGATTCATAGAAACAACCAAGTGGCTCAAGAAGAATGTGCCTAGGGCTAGCAATAGCCTTCTGGTGCATGAAGAGGCTTGGGTGGCTTGGGAGAATAAATTCAGGCTTCAGGATTCTCTAAGATTCTTTAAGTAGGCCAAGTTGGAAGAAACTCAAAGCTACATCAAGCGGGCTCAACGTTATGAGAATGTGTCGACAAAAGTTGTCTGTTGGCTCCTCAATGCCAGGGTGGGAGGGTTTGTCCTTAGTAGTCGTGCTGTTAGGATTGGGTTGTGGATCTTGCCTTAGGGGTAAGTGCCCATTATGTGAGGATGTTGGAGGGGACTCTCTCTTGCACCTCATCCTTAAGTGCCAACACATCAAGCTACGAGATGCAAGGTCATAGGCTGGTTTTCAAAATGTATTACAAGAGCTATGGTGTGTTGCCCCAGTGGATGCCGGTGAGAAGGGTTTGCTCTCGATACTCCTTGGTGGGGAGTGGGGTGAACATCATCTATCGTATTGGTTAGGCGATCGCTCGCATTAGAAGGGAACTACAGGCTTTGCGCTTGTGGCAAACTTCCTAGTCTGTGGCACTACCCCTCTATTAGAAAGCCTTGCAGGTTGGACGGTGGAGGGGGCGCGCATAGCTGACCCCTCTAGGGCCTCGGGATATCTAACGCTACCACTATCGAGCCAACGCATAGTCGTGCAGGGAAAAGCTATCGGGCGCGCTGCTGGAAGAGTTTCTCCTCCACTTGGCCCTTGTTCTCAGCAACAGGGGAGTTCACCGTAAGGCCTTCGTATGGCTGAGTGGAGATCAACGGTTTCCACCAAGAGTGTTCCCTGGAGATTCTAACCTTAAGTGGCGGGATCGGTATCGCTTGAGCTATCACTATCTGGTTTATGTCACTCGGTCCCTTGAGTGGGGGGGAGCTATAGAGGCCAAGTCCCACTAGTGGTTGTTCTACCAGGTTTGAACTTGGAGTCGAGGGGTGATTCCCGAAGACGGCGCTTGCCCTGAGCTGGCTTGAATTACAGGACTCTTCTAGTTCAGGAAAATCAGGAAAAAAGTTACATTACACTTCAATGGGTGTAAATTCTGAAGTTTAACGTTTGTGGGAGTATACAGGTTGTCTAGGTGCCATACATCCATCAGTTGGGCGGAATCCATACTAAAACAACATATTTCTCAGGAACAGCAGGTCAGATTTAGGTCTTCAACTTCAGCAGGGGATTATTAATATAGGGTTATATACCTCTGCATATAGTTCTGTACGGATTTGTACTGCCCGTACGGACATGAAGATTTGAAGTGCCCAGATTTTGATGAAAGTTTACCAGCAAGGGCGTTTTGATCCGCTCTTCAACTCTCTCTACCAAGTCAAGCTCTGGATCAGCCGTTTTCATGCTGAAAATCCCAATTTTCAGTTCCAGCTGCTGAATTTCGCAATCAGACACTGCCAACAGCCTTCAATACAGGCTCTAAATTGCTTTCCTTGGTTCAACTTGGTCTATTTGTTAAGAAAATTGTATGTGGATCACCCCAAGTATTTTGTGAATTTCTTCAGATTTGCAACAAGGGTTTGCTGCAAATTCCAGATTGTTTCAATTTAATTCCATAAAGGATATTTCCATAGTATAAGAGCATGTATATTAACTGTTTGACAAAATGTCTATGAGTAGAAATCAGTAAAATACATAGGATATTTGAGTTATTTCGAAAGGTTTATTCAGTGATATCAGAGCATGTATGTTAACTGTTTGGGGAAATGTCTATGAGTAGAAATCAATAAATTTTACAGGATTTTGGGTTATTTTGAAAAAGGGGACATTACATCCTCCTTATGCTCCTTATCTTTACTGACATCTTCTATAACTCATCTACATTCTGCAGTCTCCATGGTATCCAATCTAGCTTGGACTACTCTCAACATATTTGCTAAGCCTCCAACTCTTGATGCCTTCCTCCCCTTCCGAGGGGAACTCCTTTGTGTGCCATTTCTATTCCTCACGAGTCTCACTTATGCAAGACTCTTTTCACAACCTCCAACAAACCTACTAGATCCTTACACACTCAACCAAACATGACACAACCTGCTCTAATACCAAATGATGCAGTATGGGTAAGAGGGTTCCAAGTGAATGACAAGCTTTCTTGGTAGCCTAGACTCTATACACTCCATTGGATACACATTGAACACAACACTCTTAAACCTGGAACCAAAATTCAGCCTTTATTGCATATATGATTGCATTACAGAGATTACACTCAAACACTTATTTTGCTTTTTTAAATGACAAGGTACATGAAAATGAAAGACTCAGTACTACAGTCCCTCAATGGACTTTGATACGATTCTCAGTTCAGTTTCTGAATGCAGCTCCCCAACAAGTTCTAACCAGCTTCTTGCAAGCTCTCCCTCTCTCTTACTTGCTTCCTCTAACTAATGTTTCCTCCACCTAATCGATTCAGATCTTTTTGACCACCTCTAAAAACCTTGAGAGTGCCTCTTCAAAATACAGGGCATCTTGCAAATGCTCAGCAACCGACATTTCATTATGCTGGGTAGTTACTTGAGTTTTACCTTTTATGCGGACGAAACTGCCGCATTTTGTAGACTGGCAGAATGGTGGTTTTGTCATCTTCTAAAAAAGGTTCAATTTGATCCTTGTTAGATGACTGGAACCTCCTGCAAATGATGTTCTTGGAGTGTTAGAGTCTCGGGATGCTTCTTGGCTTGTTTGATCATCTTTGACACACACAATGATGTTGACAAGTTGCAAACACATACACACAAACTCCGGCTCATGTTTTTGGTTGATGTGATATTGCTTGTGGATCCGGATGCTCCTCCATCAATCTGAGAGGTCAAAATTTGTTTGGATTCAGAAGAGGAATACTGTAAATGGTATTGGTCAAAGACCAAAAATGGTCTCAAATAATGATATATATATATATATATATATATATATATATATATATATATATATATATATATATATCTCTAAAACCTGCAGACTGAGCCATAACTTAGATATCCCATAGATATTAAGGTCTCAATATATATATTGAGACCTTAATATCTATGGGATATCTAAGTTATGGCTCAGTCTCTGGTGCAGGTTTTAGAGATATAAATATGCAAAACCATGAATTTGCGAACATTATTGAGATATAAAATGTCAATAAGGAGTCCATGGTTTGTCGGAATAGAGGAAATGAAAAGACATGGATAATGGAGCATGTAGTTCTCCACATAAACATGAATTCATGTTTATCTGTGATACTTCTCCACCAAAAACAGTTTGTTCAGATTTAGTCGGATCTCAAACCTTTATTGCTGCAGATGCAAGGCAAATAGTCAATTTTTGGTATAGATAATTGCGTATTACATGGAGCACTCAGAAAGTGTGGGCAATAATGAGAAGTTGAAGGTGTTAGAATTGAGTTGTATTCTAATGGTTTAGGATGGTTTTCTAATGGTTGAATTCAGAAGTGAAGACATGGAAAATGCACTTGTATTTTTTTGATGAACCTTGATAAAATCGAAAGAATAAATCTTTGTCAAAGGGTTGTCATCATAATTACCAGGAGATGGATATGGGTACCGATATTGGTACGAGGATAAGGGGTAAGAAATGCCACTTTTCAGAAAATAGGAGATGCATACTTGAAGACGGCAATAATATTGTTCTCTCTAAAATTTACTTATATATATATATATATATATATATATATATATATATATATATATATATATATATATATATATATATATATATATATATATATATATATATATATATATAAGTAAATTTTAGAGAAAACAATATTATACAGCCTAATATAGCCTAAAAAAACATTAATAACTTTTTAAAATAAAGATATTAGATGCTGACAAAAGATAAGAGTAATTATATTGATATTTATCTTTGATATCTCATCATATCTAGGGTCAAGAGTACAGAATATATATCTAAAAAAATGAAATGCAAGTCTCTGAGACAGTACCCACAATTACAAGACTCCGAGACGAGTACCAACAAACACAAGTTTTAGAGACGAGTACCAGCCTTTGAGATGCATTTTTATGGTAGGAGACAAGTCTCCGTGCAATACTAGAACTTGTGATCTAGCAAAATGGAACTGTTTTCAATAGGCAAAGTAGTGAAATAATGTGATAACAATGAATTTTAGGATGTGCCTATGGATTACCACTAGATAGAGGCAAAGAAATTGTTTAGTTATTGTTGATTTCTATTAGGAAGTGAATTCAATTATGTGGGTCATATGATAATGACATTCATGCGGCATGACAATGTTTTTGCCAAAGGGGTTATCATGAATGAGTTGCAAGGATTCTTGTTATATGAGTTACAAGGGGTAATGAGATAATAACAAAGCATCTTAGATGTGATTAGGAATTTTGAAAAAATAATGAGGTAGTTACAAAGTGTCTTAGGTGTCATATGGAGTATAGAGAACGCCCGGCATTTACTATTCAACATGGAAAAAACAAATTATAAAAAAGCTCATGAAAAGGACTGTCTTGAAGGTCTTGGAATGGTTGTGTGTGGATGATGGGAGAAGAGTAGTTCCTGGCCAAGAAGAGCTTCCATACTGCTCTTGGAGGTATTATATTTGTTGGCCAAGAGAAGTGCCCATCCCTTCTCAAGATTTTTTTGTTTTTTCTCTATTCTGTTTAATTTAAATAAAACTATCTATAACCTTGTTTTAGTGTTTTCTGAAGTACTTCAATTTGGTTTGAATAAGAGCATAAATTTCTTGAATCTTTTAGGAAAAAAAACAGGTTTTAGATTTCTGTTTCAGAGTTTTCAATTTGTCATAGATTTTTCATTTATTTTGTGTCTCCAGATTTTGTTTCATAACACCAAATATTTTATTTAATCTTTTTTACAACAGGACAACAAGAAATCCTCACTCGACTCAATGCTATACAGGGGGCTCATCCTCAGGTCCTGCTGCTATTGTAGCATCTGGTTTATGTCCAGTTTCTTTGGGAACTGATGGTGGAGGTAATGGTCTCAAGAATACTTAATATATTTTCTTTCTGAGGGCTTATGTAGGTTTCTCATTTTCTCTCAAATTTGAGGCTTGGATGACCAAAAACAGGCTCAGTTCGAATACCATCTGCACTATGTGGTGTAGTGGGTTTTAAGACAACATATGGACGGACAGATATTACAGGGTAAGAACTAACCCTTTTACTTCAATTGTACCGAGCTAATATCCAATTTGCATTTGCACAGATGTTGAAAATTCATAGCAGAAAATAGTTTTTTAATAATAAACTGATCACTGTTACTTTCATTTTGTAGTTTGATATTCAAATAATTGTATACATAGCCTAAAACAATGAGCTAGACCTTAAACCTTTTCTGAAAGCTAAAAGGAGGCTTTTGGCTATTATATTAGTGGCACATATTTTGTCACTTGGAGGGATTATCATTATGTTGAGTCCTAGACTCTTGCCTCTCTCTCTATCTTTCTCTTTCTATATATATACACACATGGAGGGATTATCATAGTATTGAGACCTGGAATCTTGCCTAGATATATGCTGGTGTCTTACTTGGAGGGATGGTCAGTATAACGAGTTCTGGACTCTTGCCTATATAAATGTATAGTTACAGTTTTTGTTAGCGAGTCTCATATGAAACATGGAATATGTTTTCTAATATTGAATAGCTAAATCACCATTATGACTCGGAAAGAAAAGAATGGAAGAAATTACATCAATGCCCGTTAACCACCTAAGTCAGTCTGTAATGTCCCTTTTCCCAATCGAAGACCTTTGGCCTATTTTGTCAACCCGATGGCCAAAGGAAAAATATAAGGGTGACTTAAGTTTTATTAATTTTATTGTATTGTGCAAAAAATTACAATATAATAGCACATATAATAAATTAATAAACTTAACATTAAAATAGAACCTAGAAAAGTACATCAAAAGAAAAGCACTTATTTAATTTGTATTTTCTAGGGAAAATGGCGACTTGCCTTAAGGGGAAAATGGGAACTTAGAAATGATAAAACATTTCTATTGTGTATCCTCTAGGGAAAACCAGCCTTGGGAAAGAAGAAAATAATTATTAAATACCTTTTGTATTCTCCCTAAGAGAAATGGAGGGTGGAAAATGCATCGAAAGAATCATACAAGCTGATTGGTGGTCTTGAAGGTTGTTTTGGGTCTCTTCTTCCTTTAAAAGGAAAGGACTTGTTGAAGGTATTCCATATTCATTTGATATATTCTGAATTGTGTTGAAGCTTGAAGCTTTCACCAAAAATATTCTAAGGACGAAAACCCTTAGTATATTGCCTCTAGAGGACGAAAACCCTCTTAGAGATTAGGAGGAATTTCTACACTGGATCTTCCATAGAGCTTATAAGAGTTTCAGTATTTTCCAGCAGCAGTTAAGGAGTTTTTGGCAATAAAGGATTGAAGAATTCATCGCAGCAGAGTCACTGTATTTTCTGTGTATGAAGAGACCCAGTATGTGGCTGGTTTTCAATGTCTTGGACGCATCTCAGGTCTGAATTTCTTTATTATTAATTGTACTAAATTCTGGGAGTCCAAATAATAGTTTTCCCGTGATTTTGGAAGGTTTTTAAGTGCTGTTCGCAGTCATTCAAATCTGCAGATTTCTGCGTACAGTCCCAGCCTGTTTATATGTTCAGAAAGGTCAATTTTTGCTTTATAATAAACTGTTACAGTTCTGAACTTGTTATGGCAATAATGGATAATGTTGGTAGTAGTTTTGTGTGGACTTTCATCATCTATACTAGTCGCCTTTGCTAGGATACAGCTGAAACTGCTGTATTGATTGCTGTACAGTCTTCAAAACAGCTCTGGTTCAGTTTAGGCTAAGTTTCTATGCAAAACCCTAGCTGCACTTCTCTCATAAATTCAGATCTGTATTAGTGTGAATGCTATAAAAAGTCTTAAATCTGCTTTTAGTGTCTTAATTGATCTAAATTGCATTGGAGAACAAGATAGATCCATTTGGGGATCTTTCACAGATCACTTGGGATTGTAAAGTACAAGCACGGCCGATCTTGTGCTGAAAAGAGCCCCTCCTAAAAGAGAAGAAACGATCATGGTATAGAAATATAAGGTGCATTTAGGATGAAAGGGTTAATCCAATAACCTTAAGAACAAAGAAATTATAATAATACATGCTCCAAACTGCGAAAATTACTGCTGAGTGTACAAAAGAGATGCTAGTCATGAATGTCTGCAGCAGCGTGGGAGTCTGTAGAATTTTCAACCACAGAATATTCTTCAATGTAGAGTTTGATAATGTCATAGAGGAATGGCCTGGACTGAGTGGGGTATGTTGAACTATCCTCAGAGGTCACATGTTATCTTGTACACTATTAACATCTAGGGCTCAAGATATCCTTGAAGAGGTCAAAACACTAGTGATGCTAGCTTTTCCAGGATATCCAAACTGAATGAAATTATCTTTCCTTGTCTACCGTTCACGAGACTTGTTTCGTTGGATTGGTCTTGAAAGAATATCAATAGTTTGCTGCCTGACTGTGGTCTCCCCTATGTTCATTGATGATGGCTTACTAAAAGGCACATAGGGTCAAATTCTGTGGAAGGGTATTTTGCATATTGATTCTTTATCATTTGCCAGTAACAACTGCTGGAAATGTTTGTATATTTTCCATGATTCACTCCCTTTACAGATTGTATAGCCAGATACGACGGAAAATACGGCATGTTGTGTGGAGTGTTGAGCATTACCCCGGTGGGGGTTTTGGAGTGGCATCTCCTGAAAAATATTTTCGGGGTCCCTATATGTATTTCTGAGTCCAGATGGGCAGTTTTAACCCACAATATTATATGGGTGGTTTCATGACCCTTAGTTTTATGCTGAATTTTAGAGTTGTAGAAGCAATTCCAAGATGCACTAAAGAGGCATATCCGACTTGGGTAGTAAGGCATGTATTTAGAGGCAATTGTACATGGTTGGGTTGGCTTCTTGGGCAATGCTTTTGATACCCATTGTATTGTAGTACCGCTTAGGCAATTACCTATTGAGGATAGATATATTCGTACATGCATCAAGGTAAGGTAGAACTTAGAAGTACATTATTCTATTATAAACGGTTGAGTTAATGCAATAAGGAAAACAATCTTGTGCTGTTTTTTTTTGGTCAATTCTCCTGAAAGGGTTTTCCTAGGTGAAATCTTGTGTATTGTGTATATGCCATTTTTCCTTTTCTGTTATAGCTTAAAGACTTTGTTAGTATTGCTTCTCTTGTATAAGTTTATTAGTTCATTTCTCCTCAACAACTAGATGAATTCTTGCTTCGTCTTTGAAGATGGCGGTAAAAAATTAATTCATGTCAAACTCAAAAATATCATAGATATAAATTGAATTAAAATTTCCCTTTTGAAGAATGTCTCTCATAATGAGGAGTAAAATTGTGCTTGTCTAATTATCAGACTTCTTGCTTTGGGTAGGTCTTTGAAAAGTATGAAAAATCGATCGCCCAACTATGATCACCCACTATTTCCATTGATGGTGGCTTCTACTGTGGGCTTGTAGGGTCAAACTCCTAAGTAGCGGTATAGAATGCGGGTATGGGGATCCGTGCGCTGATACGACAATTTTTTTGGGCCTGGTGCAGCTTACTCCACAAGATAGATGGGTATGGCCGTCATATATATATATATATATATATAATATTAAAAATATTTAAAAAAATAACCAAATAAGCAAAATTCCAGCCTTACACATGCATAGAGTAAACAAATTATTAAATAAGTGAAATATCCACAAAACATAAGTGAAATAGCCACAAAACGTATTGATAATTCAATGCATTTTGTCATGATATTCATTGTTCGAACTTACAAGTAGTACATTGTTCAAATGTTACAATGTAAACACAAAAATGAAGATACATCAACATTCTAATAGTCTAATTATAATCATAATCAAATGGCTCTACCTCTTCTCCAATGTCTTCAACGAGAGCATCATCACCATCACGTGGTTCATTAGAACCACAAGCATCAGGAGTAGAACCACAACCATCAGCAATGCCACTCTCGCTAGCCCCACTATGTGGGCCACACAAAGTACTCTCTAGGTCCGGGTCTAGCAATGAAAGTTGGGCAATGGAAGCATCCAAGTTTGGAGTCTCTGGGTCTATATCCCAACACTTTGTTGGCCCTTGCTTGTACTCATCCTTCTTATGTGATAGAAGGTGCAAGTTAGAATGCACGAAGACCAAATCCTCCGCCTTTTTGCTCCCAACTTGTTGCGGTTAACCGAGTGGATAAATGAGTATGTACCCCAATTCCTCTCAGCTTGAAGAAGAACTCGCAACCTATTGAGGCAAGCCGCAAAGTCAATGCAAAATTAAAATTTTAAATTTATAAAAGTAAAAAAGAAAGAGTTAAGAAATTAAAAAAACTAAAATCTTACTTGTGATAAAACTTTTATTGCAAGTGGCATGAGATAGGTGTATGCTTGTCCATGGAGGTACCACCACGAATAAGCATCCATCTTGTATTTGTCACGAAGAGTGCTAATGGAGTGATCCCTAGAGGATATGAAATTCACAAACTCTACTCTAACCATGTCTTCTACTTTTGGATTTGGGAAGAGTATGAAATATTCCTTAATTAGGATACCACTCAAAAATGCACAAAATATATATAAATTGCAGCAAAATTAATTTTTGATTTTTGAGAATGATGACTAGCTAGGGCAGCGAATAACAACTGCATTTAATGGATATCTCACAAAATACTTGTTCAAATCACTTGAAAATTTACGGAGAAGAGCTTGCTAATATGATAACTAACACAAGAAAATTATTTTTGGAAATTTTGGAATAATATCTTCTCAAGTAGAAATGATAAAATTATGAAAATTTGGAAATAACATCTAATAATAGTGAGAGTGAAAACCCAACCTCCGAGATCTGAAAATGGACACTTGGAAGCCCTAAAAACCACTTATGCTACAAATCTGGAATTAAGTAGATAAAACCTAAGAAATAGATAAAAATCTGAATTTCTGAAATACATCTACAAATGATATAGAAGAGATCCCAATCTCCAGATCATAGCAAAATGACACACTTTGGAACCCTTCAAAAAATTGCTGCAAAATCCCAAAGTGGGTCGCTCCCCTTGGGAAGAGGCCAAAAACCCTCAAAAGTGTCTCAAAGTATGATGCCAAAATCTGCTTTAATCGTTGCCACAAATCAGATCTGAAAACCCTTTATTTTATTCTCCACAAAAGCCCAAAATCTTCCAACCTCTTCCCTTCTCTGAAAATTCTGAAATTAATCTCTGAAAAATCAGCCTTGAATCAACTCCAAAATGACAAGCTAGGGTGAATCTTTCATCACCGAAGAATGCCCTACTAGTTAGGAATGGATCTCTCACCACCAAAGCTAGGGATCTTGTGAGATTTGACTCCACAAGCTAGATGATAGCAATCAACTGATTGCTCAATGGAACTAATAAGTGTGCATGCAAAAATGAACTCTAACACTTCCCATATCCGAAAAAAATTCTTGATTTTTCTCCACAAAAGCCCCAATTTTTTTCCAAAACTCTTATATATGAAAATTCTGAAATTAATCTCTAAAAATCAGCCACACGAATCAGCGCTTGAAATGACAAGCTAGGGTATATCTTTCACCATGGAAGAATGCCCTACTAGCTAGGAATGAATCTCTTACCACCAAAGCTAGGGATCTTGTCTGGGATCTTACTCCACAAGATACTAAAAAAATTTCGCTTATAATGATGATGATATCAATAGTTTGTAGTCAATGGAAATCATAAGTGTGCATGCAAGAATGACCTCTAACACTCCCCAAATCTCCTTATATAATTTTTCCATGCAACAAGAGACCCAAAAATCCCCAATCGATATTTAAAATAATAATAAAAATCATATACTTTCACCCTTCAATCGCATAGGGACATACATGATCCCAATAATTGAAAAGAATTATAACATTAAAGTGTTATGAGGCCCCCCTAACAACAAAACATAACATCTAACCCCCACCAAGTTCACGTAAAATTCATGTCAATGTAAATTATAACAAATAAGAAAGGTGGTAGCAAATATCCATACCCTCCAAGGTGTCGTTAGCCCTAAATCAATGTATTCCAAGCTAAGACGAAATGAAAAAACCTCCTAGGCCATTGTTCGGAAATGGGGACATTATAGAGTAGCAAATGCCGCCTTATACCCCTCACTAACTTCAACATCCCTATATGGTGGGACCCTTTTGGGCAAAGCAAGAAGGTGCAATGGAGTGGTCATTTTGTTCCACCTTTCAATGAGATGCGAATGCACTTCCTCGAAGAAAGTCTCTGTAGGATCTTTCTCTTTGGCATTTATGATGGCCTTAATTGACTCAATCATTGAGTCGATTCTATCATAAATCTCACCCATACATGGATGATCCATATCAACAAATCTTAGCATACTCACGATGGGCTCAGTGGGTATATTGCAAGTACTCCACATGATCCCACCATGCGCCATCAAGGATCAACAATTTCAGATTTCGGCCCTCTCACTATTTGCTTGCCTTGTTCCAAAGGTCAGTTGATAACCATGCCACTCAATGCCTCACTCACCTTCACAAGTTGTCTCAAGACGAGCGTGTGTGAGACAAATTGAGTCTCAACAACCTAATAAGAAATTAAAACAAATAAAATTAAGACAAGTAAATTTAAAACATTCAAAAATCAAAATTCTACAAATTACTTAACTTATAAAATATTTAATAAATTTATAAAATAAATTTAAAGATTAATAATTATTAAAAAAAAGAATGTTACGATGAGTTACCTTTAATAGTGACAATGTCGAGAATCTCCGAATATGGCTTGGAACATGTGGTGGTTCTTTCGAACATTTGAATTTCACTTAAATCACCCATACATGGATGATCCATATCAACAAATCTCAACATACTCACGATGGGCTTGGTAAAACTGAGCAAGTACTCCACATGATCCCACCATGCGTCATCAAGGATCAACAATTTCACATTTCTGGCCCTCTCACTATTTGCTTGCCTCCATACACTCCAAAGGTCGCTGATAACCATGCCACTCAATGCCGCTCGCACCTTCACAAGTCATCTCAAGATGAGCGTGTGTGAGGCAAATTGAGTCTCAACAACCTAATAAGAAATTAAAACAAATAAAATTAAGACAAGTAAATTTAAAACATTCAAAAATCAAAATTCTACAAATTACAAACTTATAAAATTAATTTAATGAATTTATAAAATAAAATTTAAAAATTAATAATTATTTAAAAAAGAATGTTACGGGTTACCTTTAATAGTTGCAATGTCGAGAATCTCCGGAAGATGGCTTGGGACATGTGGTGGTTGCTGACAAACATTTGAATCTCACTTGCCTCCTCATAGACTTGTTTGATCCAAACAATTTTGTGCCCAATTTTTGTAACATTAAGTTGAGGGAATGAACATTTTTAATAAGGTGTCAAAATATGTGTTTGTACTGTTGCCTCAATCAACAACCATGTAGCTCTACAATTTTTGCATTGTTTGTTACAACTTGGACAATGTTTTGAGGCCCCACCGCCTCAATAGATTCTATGAGGATGTCGGCAATGAATTGAGCATCCTTCACTGCCCCTCACAATCAATAGCCCTAAAAAACATTGCCCCTTTAGGACACACTACAACCACATTGATCAATGGCCTATTTGTTGTATCTTTCCATCCGTCAGAAATGATGGACACCCCTATTTTGAGCCATTGATTCTTGATGGGCAGCAATGCCTCTTCAACTTTTTTCTTTCTTTTGACAATAAGGTGGTGCACACCTTTTCATACCCTAGGCTAATGTACCCTCTAGGGGCTTCATTAATACATCTCACCATATCTTGCTAGTATGGTGATCTAACAACATTAAATGGGACACCACATGCGTAAATAAAACACCCAATACCTTGGTTGGCTATGTCCTTGCTTTCATTCTAGAATGCCCTTTCCAATGGGCCTGTATCTTTTGTTCTTTTGTGAGAAAGAGGTGAATCCTCTTCCCCTCCAATTGATAATAGGTGTAGACAAAAACGGGTGATTTGGGGCCACAACATCAACAAAAGGAGAAACAGGTGGTTTCTTTATTTGATCTTCCTTTTTTGCCATAGGATGCTTGGATTTTAGGGCAATTGCTACATCTGCTTCCTCTTGCTCTTTGATGTATGCAAGGGTCTTTGCACATGGCAACCCCTTTCCATCCAACCCTCCACATGTTCTAATTCCGTGGCCAATAGCCCCACACAAATGGGCTTTCACCCGATTGTAGGAGCTCTTAAATTGCATATTACATTGTGAGCAAATCCAAATAACGCCCCCTCCACTTGGTATTTGTTCTATCTTGTGTGACATGCCTCCAAAGGGGAAGTATGGATCGAATTTGTAAGGGAGACCTTTAATACCTTGACCCACAGAACTAGAACTCGCAGCCATTTTAATTGCATAATGCATTTAAAAAAATTGAAAACAATTTAGTGTTGAGAGAATGTTTAAAATCAAAAGTTGAAAAATGAAGCTTAAAACAATATTACAATAACAAAAAAAATCAATTACAAAATATTAAATACAAACTAAAATACTTTAAAAAAACCACAAAATACTTACCTCAAATCACCAAACACCTTTGTTGCAAGCTCCTTGAACTCCTTGGCACTTATTGCAAGCTCCTTGAACTATATGGCACTTGTAATCAGCCCTAAGCAATTGAAATTAGAGAAAATATGAAGGTGAGAGTCAAGTATGCAAATGTGAGGCAAGTATGCAAATGTGAGGTTAATGTGTTGTTATTGTTATAGAGTTTGGGAGCACATTTTAGGGTTTAGGATACTTTTCTAATATTTAAAAAGTCGGTTTGACCTTTTTTGACTAAAAAAAAAGAAACTCATGCTTTTTGATGGGTGGAGTAACGGCAGATGCCATCATCTTTGGAGTGCCGGCATGCGTCCCAAGACAAACTCCGGCACCTTTGAAGGCATCTTGGCCGTACCCCTTGTGTACCGTACCCATATTTCATACCAGGTATGGTACATACCGGAACCCATACCTGCACTGCACGGTGAATACACGGCTAGTGTGAGGGGTCAAAGTATGTGGAAGGATATTTTGCATATTTATTCTTTCACATTCACCAAGAATAACTAAATCAATCCTTGCTTCATCTTTGAAGAGAGAAACAAACCAATTACGTGTCAAAATCATAAAATCTCATTGATAAATTTCCTTATGAGGAAAATCTTTCATAATAATTTTCAAAACTAGTGTATTCTTTCAAGTTGGGCTCATTAAAGATTGACATTTTGAGTTTTCAATAATGACATCAAATTGAAACTAATAATAATCAAGTTGGGATCAGTGGTTAACTTATTTAAATGTGTAATATGAAAGATCAAATTGAAGATAAGAATATCCATCAGGAGGATGGTGTTATGGCACTAAATCATTGACTTCATGACAACATAAGCCTAAAAGTGAACATAAACACAAACAAAATTGAAATTCAAGACAAATTCATTAAAAAAGACTTGTATTGCCAGCAGGTATGTCTTTAAGGCTATCGATAAGTCTATAACACGACCATTTATGGGTAGATATAAGAAAATAAAATTAATATGCGTGTAGGTTGAACCTTTGGGCATGTCTTGGCCAAATTGGTTATATCATGAGTAATAACATGGTTTCATTTTTGAAATTCTATTCACATGTTCTATTTTCAATGCATCTATCTCGAAAGAAATGCGTTGTATCCACTCTTCTTTACTATGTGGCTATCATTGAGTATTGTCATGTATTTATGCCGTTTGTGTATCATGGTTTTCACGAGCATTGTGCCTTGACATGCTCAAATTTCAATTAATTAAATATTCCCTAATTATATCTTAATTGTGTGTGCCTTCTTTTATTGTGGAGATGCAAATATATTTTTGTGATAAGAAGTTGATGGGTATCCAGTACTGCAGGTTTTAGCATCCAAGATTTTTATTGGGTTTAAGGACGTTCTTGCATGGAAGAAGATTATCCATGGAGCAGTCTAAATTTGGACATTGTCTTGTGCAAACCTTGTTACTAGATCGAGCTTAAAGATTTGAAAAGAGTTCAATAACACTATTAATAATTTGTTATCCTTATAGTTCACGTGGTCTACTTAATACGTAATCAGAAGTTTGATGATGACCACAAGGTATACTTGCTACTTTGTGGGTTTGGAGAGAACACCAAGATATTTTAGCATAATGTCAAGGAATTGAAGGAATGAAATTATAGAATATCGTGGAATCCAAAATCAGTGGTGGAAGCCTAGAAGTTCATGTAAACCCTTGAAATCACCAAACTTTAAGTCATTAGATCAAATTCGATAGAGTTTGAAACTGAAACCTACTAGTTGAATTTTTAAGATAAGTTGAAATTTGTGAAGTCTAAACACCTTGGATATCCGACTGACCAACAAGTTGCTAGAGGGTTGTTTGAGGAAGAAGCTAGGTTCTTGGAGACATAAATCAAATTGTGTAATGGAGTGATTACGTTATTTCAGGGTAAACTTTGTAGATTTTTGAAGCTCTAAAATGATTTTTTTTTATCATTTCTGCCCTGAGAATTGTTAGTTGAATCCTTCAAATTCAATTTTTAAAGTTTGATTCTTCTAAGCAAACTGTCATGCAGCTTGAATAATCTTCCGACACTGCTTTCAGCTAGGACCAGCCATATTCTAAAGCCACAACCTAGACATCTGAATTACCTTGTAATTCCACCAGGTTTGAATCCAAAATTTGGTTGTCTAAGTTGTCCTAAGGTGTCAGCTAGCCATTAAAACCCCTGTTTTAGCTTTGACATGCTACATAGTGACATCAACATGTTGTCACAAGCTAAGATTATGCGGTCCTTTTACTTAACCCACCTGCTATATCAGCAAGTAAAATGGGCCTCTTGTGACATTAGCAATTTGGTTGAGGTCCCTTCCGATATCAATGGATCCCCTCATTTACCGGTGATGCAGATCCTATGTAATGAAGCAAGCTTTGTAGCCGAGGCCCTCTATGGGGTCAATAGGCTCTTACAACCTGCAATTGGGCCATTCATGCTAACATTAATGACATCACTAGGCTGTCTAAATGGTCAATCAGGTCGTCCCAAAAATCACAAAAATTGTGATATGTGACCTAACCTATTTGTTGGTTAGATTTTCTGCATAGCACAAAACCTAGCAAGCTATGTCATGAGATAAATCTCCCTCATTTACCGGTGAGGCTCTCCGTCAGAATGGAAGGCGTATGAAGTAACATGTGTGTCGATTTGTCAATTTAAGTATGCTAATATCTAAATGGGGTTTTACTTTAACTACTCGGCCTCATGAACCATAACGCCATACAACAGCTTCAATGCAAAGTAAACAATGTTTAAAAGAAATGAAATATTTATAGAAGAGAGGAAAGAGAATTATATCAACACAAAGAAGAAAATAGGGAAGATGTGCATCCCAATCACTAGATAACGAGATGCGATTGCACGCACATAGAAGAATCAATAGATATAAACACGAATTATAAACAAAGGCAACTCTAGATTTAGATCTGAAATAACACAAAGTTTATTTAAAGATCTAAGATAAAAAAACAAGAAACACAATACATCGTGACACAAAGTTCTCCGGAAATTTGCTCCTGTATATCCCTTTGCTTTAAGTGGCTCTCAAGGGTTTTAGCACAAAGTCTGGAACAACAAGGTTGCTGCTTATAAATTCTGATCATTAACCCGAAGGTTCTTCTCCTACTTATAGAATGTAGGAGGGAAAGTACAAATGGGAAATCTAACTGAACTGAAACACAAACAAGTAAAGATGACATTTGGCAATCATCCTCAACTAACTTCTCCTTAAGTGACACATGTATCACTTAACTAATAGAATTGTTCCACATGACTTTAAGTAATGGTTGCAAAACTAATAACTTTAAAGTCTTATAATTTCATCATCAGGGAACATAGAAAATAGAAGAAGTCATGCCAAGTTGCGCACTGCACACTGTAATATTTATGTCTTCTTTTTTGTCGGTTTTCCAGCGAAGATATCGGATATACTTATCGAACATGTGATTGAACATCTTCCCATCTGTTTTAGCCATTTGCTTCCTTCTCTCTTCCTAAATTGCAATCCTAATCCTTTATTCAACACTTTGATGCACTTCCACATCTTCCAAGCTCGGCCCAAACCTCGCATGGAAAATCGATTGTTTTAGAGGTAATGCTCGAAGTGCAGCCATCACCACCGAGTACTAATAGAGTTCATTGTGAAAAGGATTAGTAGCTTTATCAATTCTCTTTTGTACCATCGAAGAGACCCTTCCAGAAATTAGGCACCTTGCTAGGAAACGATCCATCCGCACGTATGAAGTAACATTCCCCACCACTTTCTCTCGAGTGAAAGAAATTTGAAATGATCTTTCCTTATGGCACCGTTTTTATAATTAATAATTGGTAAGGATGATGTCCTACTCTCAAGTGCTTTTCCGTGATCCTCTTCAACAAAACTCTGCTTTAAAAAGCATCTCCAAACTAGAAAGATCTTAAAATAATAAATTAATTTAATTTCCGCAAACTCTAATGTTTCTTCTGCTGCTTCCCCTTCTCAATCTCAAAGATCCATCCAGTGCAAATCTGCTCTGCAACCATACATCTCCCGAAATGGATGCTTGATCTCGCCAAAGTACTTAGGTTACTCTCAAAATAATCTGTGTTCATGTCCACTATGCTCGTCCACCGATTGTCACCAACGCTGATTCTGCATCATTCATAACCTTTAGGAGGATACACCTTTCCAAGTTATAAGGGAACCAAAATAATCAAATCCTTCCATTCATCAATACTGAAAGCCTTTACTTGCCTTGCCGGATATCCTCCATTTCTTTTCCATAAGATGATCACTCATAGGCTTTAACTGGAAATGAAAGAATGGAAGGTTTGCGCCTCTTGATTATGATCTCATAATTGAGATACTTGCTTTTGTTTGGATGAATAAGAGATAAAGAATAAATTCTTTTTTTCCTTGTTACTAAGTCGGGTGAAACCAAGACTGGAGCTTTATAGATAGGGCCTCTTTAATTTTCTCAAAGCTTCCTTCCCTTCGCTGCTCCATTTAAAATCTTGTCTTCTTCATCATATTCGAGATATGAGAATGGGTTAGCTCAAATCTCTGAAAGTCGTGAATGAATCTCCTGAGAAAATTAACTTTCCCAAAGAAAGAGTGAACTCCTTTTTGGACGTGGGCAGTGGCAATGTCTGGATGGATCTGACACGCTCTGGATCTATCTTGGTTCCTTCTTTTGAAACAATGTGCCCTAGCAGCTTTCCTTCGGTTACGACAAAGATAGATTTCTTGGGATTCAAAGAAATGCCATGTTTGCGGCACTGTATGAAAACCTCTTCCAAGTTTGAAATGTGTGCGCTTCTATCCTTGGAAAAGACTGTCAGATCATCAAGGTACACCACTATGCTTATATCCTTGAGATGAGCAAAAGCTAGATCCATAGCTCTTTGAAATGTAGCACCAACATTGATCAAGCCAAACGACATTTTCTGGTAAGCAAAGGTTCCCCAAGGTGTAATGAATGCCGTTTTGTATTGATCTTCTTCAGCCACCTTGACTTGATTATAGCCTGAGAAGCCATCAAGCATGGAAAGCATCTCAGATCCAGTGACCACCTGCAGAGTGTGATCCATGATGGGGATGGGGTAGTTATCTTTTAAAGAAGCTTGATTAAGGTTGCGAAAATCCACGCACAACCTAATTTCGCCACTCTTCTTCCTCACAGGAACTATGTTGGCCAACCATTCGAATGATGTATGGGATAGATAATCTTTGCATCTAACAACTTTTGGATTTCTGCAAAGATGGTTCCCGAAATGGTAGGGTTGTGCCGCCGCAACTTCTGCTTGAAAGGCTTTTGTTCTGGTTTTAGTGGGATGTAGTGTTGAACCTCCATGCAGGCTGATATGTTTTTAGATCCTGGTAAGACCAGGCAAAAACATCCATATATTTCTTAAGAAGCTTAGTGAAAGCTTCTCTTTCGGCCTCTGAACAACACTTACCCAGATTTACTAATTTGGGATCATTCATGGCTCCCAAATTTAGTAATTGTGTGTCGGAGGAAGAACCTTCCCCACTTTCTTCATTTTTCTTAAGCATCTGATCATGCTTATCAAACATTTCCTCAAGAGATACCAAGCCTTTGGGAATTTTATTTCCCTTTAGCTGGATAATCTCCTGACTTCCCGAGACGTCCGCATCCATTTCTCCCATAGTAGTTTGCCTAGGAGGAGAATTGCTTCCCTCATAGTAGATTTCTTCAAAGTTGTCCTTCTGTTGGAGAAACGCAGCAATTTGCTTGTCATCGTTGAAAACTTGCCATTGCTTAACGTTGTCGAACTTTTGGGCGGAAGACCATCTCAACTTTGTAGTCCCCTTGTCTGAAAAATGTGGGAGGCTGATCTGGATTTAACAAAGCTGCAGTCACTGCAAGTGAATCAGCTCTTGAATTTTGTTCTCGAAATGTAAGATACTGGAAAAGCTGAAAAATCTAGAATGGCAGAGTAGACTCGATCTCTATAATGCCGCAGCTTGTCTTTTTTCACTTGATAGAGACCTCTTATCTGCTTGACGATCAACTCAACATCTCCCTTTGCGTGTAAGAGCTTGATTCCCATTGTTCTTGCCTGCTCCATGCCTAACAACAACACTTCATATTCTGCTGTGTTGTTAGTATTTTTGAACATCAATTTGAAGGAGTGTGCATGCACCTTCCCTTCAGGAGAGATAAGAACAACGCCTGCGCCGGATCCAAATGAACAGCAGCTGCCATCAAATTCCAGAGTCCAAATCTTGTTGTCAAGTTGATGTGGTTCTTGAATCACCGGTTGAACATCTTCTTTATCCATTTCTAGATAATAGACTCCGTGATCCGATTCCTGAAACAAGATCTGAGATCTAGGATCCTCAGACTTTGATACTGTGTACTTGGATTTCTTCTCAGGTTCTAGCTTTTGATTTACTCCTTTGATTGGTATGTGCGCACAAGACCAATCCATCTTGACTTCTCCACCCAGCTCTTTGCAGAAATTTCTACTCAACAGCATGCCATAAGAGACTGGGATGTCTGCTACAAGGATAGTCATTTTCAGTCTTTTATCTGGAAAAGAAGCAAGTACTGCCTGCGCATCTTTGATTTGCCCCACAAGAGGGACTTGCCTTTCCATTGAATAGCATCTTCCGATGGTTTTTGTCAATGTGAGACCCAAGGCATCAACAACTTTGGTAGGCATGACATTGTCAGAAGCTCCAGAGTCCAAGATGCAATTGCTTAGTTTGTATCCGTTGATGAGCAAAGATACATAGAATGGCTCGATCCTTTCTGATGTAGCAGGAGAAGAAGTAGAAGGAGAAGAACTTGCAGCCGCATTATTTGAAGGAGTATTCTTTGGACTTGACAAGATACCCCGTGAAGTATTATTTGTTGGGTTGGGACCGTTACTTTGCACATATTTGACCAATCTATTCAGCTGATCAGGAAATGCTCTCAAATATTCAGCTTCTGACATTTGGACCTTATTCCTCTTGATGTGATCAATGATGTCGAAAGCTTGACTTGCTTCAGCAGGATGTGCGTTGGCCCTATGCTGCGAATTGAAAGAATTTGAATATTTATCCTTGGGTGCTAATGAAGAAGGAAGAGTGCTACCTCTTTTCAAGATAGTAACATCCGGGCCAGGATCTTCTCTTTCTCTTCGGCCGCTTGTGGATGCTTCAAAGATTTTGGTGCGTCTCGAGACCTTTTGAACACCGAAAAAGTGACCATCGAATCTTCAAAAGATTCATAATAGCCATCGTCCGATTCGTAGTCCGTAACCAATATTGAGTCATTGCAATGGGATCTATAAAGTCTTCATCATCGAATGATTCGCCAGTGCCGAGATCCTCTTCATTAGTTTCCCAAGTTATTCCTTGGAGCAAATCTTCAATCGCAACTGGGCGTGGTGCAAGCAACAAGTCTGCTTTCGGTTTGATTTTGGTTTTGACCATTAAAGGTTTGGGTAGGAGCCATTCTTGAGGGGGTTGCATTCCCTGCTTGAGAGATCTGCTTCTTGATCTGCAGCATGTCATTAGCCAATCTCTGCAACAAAGGATCTGAAGTACTTGAAGAAGCGCCATCACCTTTGTGAGATGGTTGTTTGAGTTTTCCAGCCATGATCAAGTCATCTTCAACTTCCACGGCAACATTTTGTGCTTCAAGTAGATTTACAGGTCTTGCCCTTCTCAGCTGATATCCAACTTCGGGCAATAGAGCGTTTATAAAAACATCTTTTGATTTTCGTCGCTCAATGCGGCAGAAGTGGGGATTTTATATAAAATCCTCTGGAACCTTGCAATAAAGTCCCGCATGTTCTCGCTTGGCTCTTTCTTCAACTGCGTCAGTTGGGTGATCAACGTGCTAGCGTCCTCTGCAGGCTTGAATCTTTTCAGAAATTGCTCACGCATAGTCGCCCAGTTGGTTATGGTGCCAGGAGCTAGCCGATAGAACCATTCTCCAGCCAAGTCATGTAGAGTTTCAATGAAGAGTCTGATTGAGACATCTTCATGCTCTACTGCAAGCACACCACAAGATATGAAGAAGGCCGCCAAATGGTCATCCGGGTTTTGCTTTCCATCTCCAAAGAATTTTGGAAAATTCTTTCTGGATCCCTTTGGCAGATCGTGCATAGGTGGAGTCAGGTTCAAAGGCCCAAAAGCTACTCCCCATGGGACAGGGACAATTTGGTTTGATTTGCCATGACGAACGGAACACGCCTTCTCCTTGTGTAGACTATAATCACGTGAATTAATGAAAGGATTGATCATATAATGTGTAATGCACATGGACCCTCCTTATTTTTGTGTAGTTGTATTTGTGGTGTGATTCCATATGGATCAGTTTTGCCAATTGACATACTTATAACGGCTTCATCCTATATATGTTCTTTTTACTAACATTCATGCTAGGTCACAAGGTTCGAGAAAAAAAAGTCTTTAAATTCGAACAATATTTTTTCTATCATTTTTATTTTTTGAAAAAATGCATAAATATGTCAAGGGATGAAGTGGGAACTTTTTGTCTGCTACTTTCAGTTGGCATATGTATATATGCACACATTTGTAAAATAATGCAAAATCGTGTCAAAAACTTCCCATGCAAAAATAATGGATAAAATTCGATTTCATGTTCAACGAGAATAAAGTTTCGCAAAATTCAAACTTTTTGTTAAAATTGGAGAACCTTGCTACATAGCGTTCATGGGAGCATGGAGAAACATGGCTCTCCATCTATACAAAGGCCTGATGATATTCAGGGACCATGTACATTACATCCAAGTATCATGAAAGCATTCATAGTTCTCAAGTCCGTGCAAGGTTCACCCCTGTATATAAGTGTTTTATATTGTAAATATCAAATAATCTGTGTATTTCATGTATTTTTGATAATATTGATTTAAAAAAATGTAAATTTAGCCATCTGTAGGTCATATCTTATGGAGGCATGCATTCCACGAGTTTTGCATGGTCCAACCAAGGTGCTTTTGGCTTTCCCCATTTGTAATTATATTGGGGAGCATTTTTTTCAAATATGATGTTTCTATAGGCGATCTTAATTTGATTGAAAGTGAAGGTGAACATAACACATAGTTTATGGGGTATTGTACACAATGCTTGATCTTTGATTTGGAGTTGACGAATTATGAGTGTGTTTGTACGGTCAAATGGGACTTAAACAAATTTGGTTTTTTTTGAATTGAAGATGCTGCATTTATTTAAAAATTTAAAAATCGAAGTACAAGACTTAGACAGTCTGGAGGCCCCGTATGGGAAACAAACCATCTGGAACGAGACAGTAACAATTATAGTTTGAACGGTACAAGCGAATTTGGGTTTATTTCAAGATTGTAGTGTTTGTTTCTTTTCTTGTAAATACTTGAGTGATCAAGGTTTCCTTGTGAAGTGTTGCGATTTCAAGATAAGGAGAATTTCAGGTATATTCTTTTTTCTATGTTATCTGCTAGAGGTTCAAACAAGTTCTATGTCTATAATCTTTTCAGGGAACCTAAGAGGGTAATACTATGCTGATGGGGCGTTTCCGTAAGTTTTAACAGCTCCACTTTTGGATGATCTGCAACTCTCAAATTAATGCATTTAAGGCAGCCTTTATTTGGTATCAATGCTGGAAGAAAAAGTAGTACTTCAAACTGTGCAGCTATATTGTCAAAGTAAAACAATAGACACAAAGGAAGGCAGCAGCAATAAACAACATTGTGGTCCAATGTTGTTGCACTTGAGGAATGATCAAAACATTACTGAATGGTGTATTGGTTACCCAAAGTGGAAACTGCTCGAAAACTATTGACAATAGATGTGGATCTGAGTATCCAAAGGGGAAAAAGCACAAAATAAGACACTAGAGATGCACAGAAAAATGGGAAGCAATCGATGTGTGAGATAATGAGAAATAATGCAAGTTTATACAGAGTGGGTTCCTGCAAGATACTGTGGTTGCCAGTAGAATCTAAACTGTCTGCAAGAGAGAACCACCTCTGCTGATGAACAAATTATAAAATAATCACGAAGGAATCAGGATAGCCCTTTACAAACGACACTGTAAAATTTCCTTAATTCTTTTATAATACACTGGATAATTTTTTATCACGAATCATCTTAAATCCAGATAGTTTGAAATAAATTGCAAAAGGGAAAATATAAGGGGTGCTACAATATGCTGTTGTCTAAGGGGATGGCGACAACAATGAGGTGCTGACCATTGGAGGCATGTTTCCTTTGAGGTTTGCTTGATCCCATTGCTTTCTGTAGCGGCACCTTTGGCCCATCCTCTGCACCGGCAATTTGATGACTTGATGACCTCACACTCCATTCACTGATTTAGTAGGAATTCATTCCCACCTAACATATAACTGTAGTTCATCTTCATGTGTTGGAGATTCAGGAGGAGACTCATGACACAATTAATGTCTTGCATCCTTCAAGAAACAAATCTCCACAATATTCTATATTTCTTCTTAGATATGCTACACTGCTTCTTAGATATGCTAGGAATACGAATTTAATAGTTAAAAATTAGAAAATGCTTATAATTATCATGACACCTTGACCCTATATCTGGAATTGAAATGGATTTTCCTTTTCTCTCATCCATTGGTCCAGGAAATACATTTTAAATTGTGCCGGTTTCCCTTCAACTGTGACATGATGCAGTTAATAGTTATCCTAGTCCTGTTCAATTAACTTTGCACTTCCCTTTTAGTCTCTTGAAGTTCTGTTTAGCTATTTCACTTCACCATAATGATCATTTCCTTTTTCCCTTTCTTTTTGTTGTAAATGAAAATTATTTCACTTCACCATAATGATCATTTCCTTTTTTTTTTATTGCAAATGAAAATCATCTATAATGAAAAAAATTATTTTATAGTTTCTTTCTGACAAAAATTCTTCTTCGTAAAACCTGTAACTTCTGAAACCCTTTCTTCCTACCATCCTGCATCTGGGAAGGCCTTGTGCATGGCTTTGATAACGGAGTGTGAATATCTATAGGTATGATGGGATCAGTACATCAACTAAGATGGACAAGTAAAATTATGCATATACTGAATAAATCTCGAAGGAGAGTTGAGTTACATACCATAAACAGGCAAGCAAAAGAAGACCAAAATAGCAGCAGATTTGTCAACTGAAGCAATAACTCATTAATGAGAAAATTCCATGACAGCGCAGCTATAAGGATGTCACAATATATCATAAAAAGTATGCCGTGATAGAAACTAGAACTCTCTATCCATTCATGTTAACGAAAACAGATCTGCAATGATATATATATATGGGCCCTCGGCCTCTTCGACCCCCTCTATTTGGGGTGGGAGCGAGAGCTCCCCCTATGGGTCGAACGCATGTGCCATATCTAGATTGTCCTGTTTAGTGCCGACTGGGAAAGGAGGAGGTATATATAGATAGTGGGGGAGTAGATAGAAGTTGAGGACAGGACATTCGATTTGTTGATGGACCGGGGCCAACTCCCATATATAGATAGATAGGCTCTCTTTGTAGCCAAGTGTGATACCTCTAATAAATGTAGCAACACTAGCATGTGTCTGACACATCATGATAAAAGTGTTATGTTGGAGCTTAATGCTAAAATTCCTATCCTAGTATGTCAACCCAACGTTGTACATTTTTCTGTAAAGCTTTCTATACTTTTATAGCTCAAGGCTTCTAAGTTAATTTTGTATTATATTGCAGTTCTCTATGTGAAGGTGGAACTGTGGAGGTTATAGGACCAATGGCAGCAACAGTTGAAGATGTGATGTTGGTGTATGTATGTTTCCCCTTTCAAATAGATAATTCCACCGCTTTCAAATATGTCTGATTTAGTTAAAGTTAATTAGTTTTCTTGAAAAATAGTTTAAATTACTATTATGTGTGGCTTATTCAGTTTATGTAGGATCGACATTTACTCATTAATACATAGAGGATATAAAAAGGATAAATTATTAAATATCAAGGTGAAATTGATCTTTTATATTCATATATTCACACACCCACATATAGTGTGTAAGGAAGAAATATTTCCAGTGAAGTATAGTGTTGAAAACCTAAAAAAGGTTTTTACATTTGTAAAAGATGTTTCGTAAGCTTTAGATTGAGGGGGAAAAATCCCAGGAGGTATTGTTTCCTTCCTTTTTATAATGATTAGGCTTCCTAATCGTACACATGAAGATCCATTTGCCATTTTTGTCTAAGAAATTCTATAACGACCCAGTGCAGGGTGTAGACCATCATGTTAGTATCGCCATCACCGTATAATTAATTTACATGTTTTGGCAGCTGGCTTTGTTATGTTGTTAATGAGTGTGTTGTCCGCTTTCTGTAATTTGGTAATAACTCTCTTTTATTATGTTCAGTTGTTGACAATTGTGTTTAACTGCTAACCATTGAGTCTTGTAATATAAATAAAATGATTTATGCTGGGGAAGGGCCCTGTGTAATAGGTCTTTGTAATGTCCCCCTTTTCAAATTAATGGATATTAATAATATTTCTAAGTTGGACACGATCAATTCATCATCTAGGGGCAACTTATTGATATTATTATAAGAATAAAATGTATTTTTAAATATTGGCAGGTAAGAAGACCCTTTTTAGCCTATTTTCCATTGTATTCAGTCGGCTAAAGGGAGAATAAAGGAGGAATTAATAATTTAATTTTAGTACTAAAGTAATTCTTATTACTGGTACTTTAATTAATTATTAAAGGTGGGTGGAAAAAGTAAAGTAATATTAAAATAGAAAATAAAGTTACTTTATTAATCCCACATGGAACGCCCCACTTGAAAAATAGAGATAAAAGTATAAAAGGAGGTGAAGAGGGGTTCATTTGGCATCTTTGGTCATTTATCTAATTTCACTTTGGAGAGTTGAATGCATTTGCTTTCACTTTCAGCCATAGAGGACGAAAACCCTCCTTGGTATCCTATTGGGGACAAAACCCTCAATAGAATTCAGATTTGAGGACGAAAACCCTCATCTATTGGGTGACTTCATTCGGAGGTCACATTTGGGTGCAAAGACAGAGTTTTGAAGCTAGGGCATCATCTTCAATATTCTAGGGCATCATCCAAGGCTGTTTTGCTGATTGCTACAGTGTCACTACAATGATTTATTGAAGGTTGCACCCTTGGGGAGGTGTTGCACATTTCCATTCGTCTGGGTTTGCATTCTAGGGTTTGTTTATCATCAAATCTGCCCTAGGGAATTTATTGCAGCTTCTATTTCATCTCCAATTACTCCTAATGGTCAGCTGTCATTTACCCTATTTCCCACCACAAAATTGATGAAATAAATTCAGCTATTGGTCAGAAAAATTATTTCTTTGTTTCTAAGTATTCTAAAAATATTTCTAAGTTTTTTGAGCCATTTGGGTATTGTTGTAATTGAGTATTTGAAGAGGAATTGAATAAATCAGATTTCTACATGTTGTAGTAAGGGTTTGCAGACCAAAAACAGGTCGCTGCCCTAATTTTTGGATAAAAATCTGATTGCTGTCATTTAAATTCAGAATTCTATACTTTGCTGTCATAGATTTCAGTTTGCTCTTAAAAGGGGTTTGCTAGAAAACCGTGTTTCTTTAATTTGTGCCCTAAGGGAACATGACACGGGTATCGAGCAGTGATCCTTGCCAGCGTGTTAAAAAAATCAGATCTTGATGCACAAAGAGAAACAAGCTCAGGTTTATGAAAGAAGAAATCAGACTCCAATGAAAGAAACCATGGATGATCTAGAACAAAGAGCTCCTCCTACGGATGACATGAGTTTTCTGCAAGAAGTAATCACACGGAGTCAGAGAGATTTGCAACAATCTTTTCAGCAAGGAATCTCAAAGGGAAATGTGTGATGCATTGACGGGATCTATCATGGATTTGGCTAAGGCTCTACATGGACACAATGCAAGCAAATCAGCCAACCAAGGAGCAACAAATAATGGTGAAGGAAGCTCTTCCGGTCAAGCAAGGACCTCCATTAAACCTCCTCAAATATTCAGAGCCAAATTCCTTCAAAGAGAAGAACCTCCAGTTGAGTTAGATCCACCAAGTGACACGGAGGACCTAGAGGCATGGGGTGAAGAATATGCAGCCCTCAGCTACAGGGTGCGAGATATGTTGCCCTTCAGAGATTTCTGCCAGTTGAAGAATAGTAAGGGCACCAGAAAGAATAGGAGATTTCAACGGAAGAAACCATGAAGAGACATACAACATGGATTAGGAAAGGTAACTCTTCCTTCTTATGATGGATCCGATAAGTGTTCAGCAAGATCATGGTTGCAGAAGTTAGACACATACCTACATGGAGATAGAAAGGAGAAAAAATCAAAAACTGAGGCTCCAAAGCCTACAGAGAGAGAACATGCTTTGCATATTGGAGGCCAAGTGTCCAAGGTTGAAGAAGTTCCAGCTTTAGAAGCACATGGCAATCCTCCAAGCTTTGTAGGATGTGAATTATCACCGGATGAGACTGATTTGCAGAATGGTTGCCAGGATGAACAAGCAAGCAAGGAGAAGGCGTTAGTTGATGCCACTAACTCTGAAATTCAGAAATATAAAAAGTGTTGTGATAAGGCTAGATTCTCCCAAGTTCCTACTTCAACCCTAGAGGGTAAGCACCCTTATGATGACACTCCAAGGTATGAAAGGATTGGTAACATGTCAGATTTATTGCTGCATACTAAACCATTTCAGATTTGTTGTCCTCATGAGAAGCATGTTAAAAGGAGTGATAAAATAAAGGATACAGTTTGCAATATGGGGCATGTGGACTCCTTGATCCAAGTTCATAATTATGGGCACCAAAGGGTATGGGATCCCGGTAATATTCTGAGTTCTACAAAGGGTAACAATTCTGATTTCAATATCTTTGATGTTGTTAATGTCATTGGGAAAAGGAAAAAATCAGAATTGATTTTGGATAAATGTAAGAAAAGCTTGGTACAAGTTTTAGAAAGTAGTACTCAGAGAAATTTTGGTTTGAATACAAAGGGCATTCAGGTGGACCGATTTGATGATGGCCAATGGGCAGCCCTTTGTCTGTTGAGTTGCAGGTCTGAAGTTTTACAACAACAGTCAAGTAATGTGGGTATTCAACCCATAATAGATAGACAAGACAAGATTTCTAACAAGGAGTTTGGTGCCAAGCATTTGGGCCAAATTGCTAGTATTCAAGGCACACAAAAGAGTGTCAAACAAGGAGCATATGAGACTAAGTTTCAGGACAACCTTATTGGAGAGTTTGCACATGAGAAAAGCACCTTACCGGGTAACAATGCTAATGTTCAGTCTGCTGTACTTTTCGAACAAGCAATAAAAGGCAAGTTGATGGTTTTTACAACCTCGTTAAGGCCCATGAAGGTGTCCCGTGCATGTATCAACAAGTTATGGGTGTAGTCAAGGAAAAAGGGACTTCATCAGGTGTATACAAGACCATGTCCAGCCATTACAATTCCCAAATTGTAGCTGTACAAGTGAGTTCAGTCATAGAGTTGCTGATTAGTAAGAGATTTTTGAGTAAGCTTTTGATTGTTGAAGAAGTTTCAGTCATTCTTGGATCATTTCCAACCTCCAAATTGTTGATAGGGATAGTTTTCAAAGAGAAACTTCAGTATTACAGCTGTTATATCTTTTTAATGCTTAAGGGAATTGAGTTGGGACTGCTGCAAACAACCACTTACAGCCTCACATTGATGGATTTGGAACATTCTGGGGCTGCATACAACTGTTGCACTCACCTATCAGCATTTTTAGGGCTCGTTTCAAATCAAATGTTGAAGAGGAAAGCTCGGGACAGCATGGAGAGATCACTTGGAGACCAAGGTAATCATGATGTCAACAATCTAAAGAAAGGTGAACAAGTTGAGGACAGCCAAAGGTATGAAAGTATTGTGGAATTGATTCTTCTTACTATGTCATTTCAAAGGTGTTATCATGGGTAGCTTGTTGAAAAGAATGATCATATGTCAAGTTCAATGCTTCATAGTATATCACAACAAATGTATGGTCAACATGAACACCAAAATGTAAATAAGGGTAGAATGAAGAACATGTTGAAGGGAAAAGAGCACATAGATCTTCTCATACAAAGTCCAAATTGTTTGTACATGAAGATTTGGAATCCGAATGGTCTTTGGAGATGCAAGACGGATCACTTTTTGGAACCAAGCTTCACACTTGAAAACAAAGCTATAAGGATAGTCACCATTACCGGGGCAACGAGATGTTTGATATGGAAAGTGGGTAAGCCATATGGTCTTTTTATATTTGTTGTCATACAAGTAGTTTCAATCATTGGAGTTAGTAAATGGTTGTTCTTGGACATTGTTGGGGCATATTCCATCAATGTTGGGTTGTTTCCAACCCCCATGTCATTGATAGTGTGGAAATTTTTGGAGAGATGTCATGCTTACAACTGCTGTACTTTCCTTTCATTTGTTGTTCACAACTTTTCCAGCTACTTTTCTACTTATAAGACACCTGAAAAAGAGCTTCCAGTCATATGGTTGAAGAAATTCCAAGCTACTACTAACATTGGCATATTTGTAGCTGTTTTAAGGTGGTTTCCAGCCACTAACATTCTGATTTTTGAGAGAAAAATGCAAGGTTACAGCTGTGTTTGGGACAACATTACTGAAGTTTTGGGAATCCATCATTTGAATGGAAATTATGAGATGGTGGCAAGCAAAGGAAGGGAGCTAGCTATCATGTCCATAAGGCATGATGAAGAGATTGTAAAAGTGTTGTTAAACACTCTTGTTTTCTTTGATACGTTTGTTCCATGTGCAGGTCCAGGAATGACGGAGAAGAAGGCTACTTGCAACTTTGCATACATTGGTGAAAAGATCCAATTGTCAGACCTAAATTCATGTTGGTACAAATTCTCTGATTTTTCTAACACATACTAGAAAATTGTGGAAGATTCAAAGACTTTCCAAGTTGGGCATCATGAGGGCTACATACAAACCAAGGCTCAAAACTCAGAACTCAGATTTTGGCAAGAGCTCTCTCATTTGATAGGCATGAGATCTAGGCTTTTGGAGCACTACAACATGTTTTACCTCTTGGCACATTGGCACTTGGGCATGAGAGTTGGCATTTGCTTGAGGGCAAGCAAATTTGGGGAGGGAGGACTGTAATGTCCCCTTTTCAAATTAATGGACATTAATAATATTTCTAAGTTGGGCCCGGTCAATTCATCATCTAGGGGCAACTTATTAATATTATTATAAGAATAAAATGTATTTTTAAATATTGGCAGGTAAAAGACCCCTTTTTAGCCTATTTTCCATTGTATTCAATTGACTAAGGGAGAATAAAGGAGGAATTAATAATTTAATTTTAGTACTAAAGTAATTCTTATTGTACTTTAATTAATTATTAAAGGTGGGTGGAAAAAGTAAAGTAATATTAAAATAAAAAATAAAGTTACTTTATTAATCCAAAAAAATAGAGACATAAAAGTATAAAAGGAGGTGAAGAGGGGTTCATTTGGCATCTTTGGTCATTTATCTAATTTCACTTTGGAGAGTTGAATGCATTTGCTTTCACTTTAACCATAGAGGACGAAAACCCTCCTTGGTATCCTATTGGGGACGAAACCCCTCAATTAGAATTCAGATTTGAGGATGAAAACCCTCAACATCTATTGGGTGACTTCATTCGGAGGTCACATTTGGGCGCAAGCCAGAGTTTTGAATCTAGGGCATCATCCAAGGCTATTTTGCTGATTGCTACAGTGTCAATATAGTGATTTATTGAAGGTTACACCCTTGGGGAGGTGTTGCACATTTCCATTCATCTGGGTTTACATTCTAGGGTTTGTTTATCATCAAATCTGCCCTAGGGAATTTATTGCAGCTTCTATTTCATCTCCAATTACTCCTAATGGTCAGCTGTTATTTACCCTATTTCCTGCCACAAAATTGATGAAATAAATTCAGCTATCGGTCAATTTTTTTTGTTTGTTTCTAAGTATTCTAAAAATATTTCTAAGTTTTTGAGCCATCCGGGTATATTGTTGTAATGGAGTATTCAAAGAGTATTGCCCAGGATGTGAGACGTTGTTGGTTTCGAGACTTCGCCTTGTTTGAGACTTCCCTCTTTGCGATTAGTTAGTTCAAGACCTTTTGGCTCAGTTTTGTCTACCCCCCAAAGGGGTGTTTTCAAGGTGACTTCGGTTTATTATTTTATTATATGATGCTCAAATTAAAGTAAAATATTATTAAAGCACATATAATGGATTAATAGATCAAGTTGAGTGATTTTGACTTAGGAAAGTGCATTTAAATAAATTAATAAATTATTTAAATTGCCTTCCTAGGAAGATATCGACTTGTTTCATTGCCAAATACACCCAAAAGGTGACTTGATTAATGAAGTGAAAATAATTAATTAAATAAATTATTTGTCCTTTTAAAAAAGTGCGACTTGCTTTTGGAGGGTTTTTGGCTATATGAGATCGAGAGATGGACTCATCATCACAGAGCATTTAGCTGAGCTTTTGCACATAATAAACCCTTTCGGATTATTCCTCTTGACTGGGGAGAGCATGCCTTCATTGTTTATACCTTCAAGATTTCAGCATGTTAGGAAAGAAATAAATTGCAGCTGTGGGCTTTGCACATCTATCTGAGTGGGGGCGGCTTCTCCTACAGCTATTCATTACTGTGTCAGAGGTATTTTTCATGTTAGATATCTATTGTAATTCCCATGAAAGAGACTTTCAGTAGGCTTTTGATTCATTCATGAGGATGGAGATCGAGATTAAATCTTTCATTTTATCTTCTATTTAGCTTCGAGCCTTCAATATTAAATATTCAGCTGAATTATTTACAAAGGAATCTGCCAGATTTGCCCTAGGCGCCTAATTTATATTCACCCGGATTTCAGATTTATTTACTTATGGAGGGATGTTTTATGAATTCTAATATTATCTCCCGAGCTTTATTTAAAAAAAAAAAAAATGTCTTCGAGTTTGGGATCTTTCATTGTTGGATTTAGTTGGTATCCGGTGGATGTTTTTCCAGCCCTCTACATCTCTTACCCACCAAGTGAGTCTCATTTGGGAAGATATCCACAGGAGTTTCATTCAGATTCTTCATCCTCCTCAGAGTCATCCCCACTTTCTTGAGATGAATTATCCGCCTCAGACTTCTTTCCTTTGAGGTTCTACCCTCCGTGGAGGAACTAAACGGTCGGCAAAGCCTCTTTGACCCGTGAGATTGATCATCATCGGATGAAAGACTTTGTAGGCTTTGTCCTCCTGGTTGGACCTTCACATTTCTTCTGCTGATCACCATTTCATCTTGAGATCGGATTCGACTCTCACGGATTTCTTCGAGAGGTGGTGTCAGCCCTCTACATCCAGTCTCTCGCTCCCGGTCGATTCTTCATCCTCCTCGAGAGTCATCCGGGGAGGAGGAATTTTTCTTCCCCCCTTTGGGTAAGCGACAAAGCCTCTTTGACCCATCCATCGATCGATTCGAGCTTCTTTTCTCGTTGGCCCCTCTCCAAATCTTCGGGAGGGGTGTTTTCATCCCCCTTTTCGGAGTTGCAGTCCATCGGGAGTTTTCGTTGGCCTCACCATTCTTGAGAGTAGACCACTGGTCCTCGTTTGCCCCCTCCTCCATTCCCTTCTTTGCTTCTCCCGTCTTTCTCCCCGCTTGCTCCATTGCCCCCACCTGTGGGAGTATTTGGCTTCGGGCTTCCTCTCTACTTCATCTCTTTTTCTTTCTTCTGTTTTTGGGAACTCGTTTGAGTTGTCCCCGCTCGCACTTTGTATATTTTTGGACTGCAGTCCCATTGACCTACTTTTGTGGTCATTCGTTGGACATTAATATATTTATCTTATCTTATCTACATGTTGTAGTAAGGGCTTGCAGAACCGAAAACAGGTCGCTGCCCTAATTTTTGGATAAAAATATGATTGCTGTCATTTAAATTCATAATTCTATACCTTGCTGTCATCGATTTCAGTTTTCTCTTAAAAGGGGTTTACTAGAAAACCGTGTTTCTTTAATTTGTGCCCTTAGGGCACATTGATCTTCCCATACCGAACACTTGTATCACCTTATGATCTAAAGTTTAATATATTACCCAAATACTTGTATTACCTTACGAATACCATGTTCTTCTATTTACATTTACATTTATGAGTTAGAGGAGTTTCTTTGGCAACATACCCCTTTGGATGATGGCTGTATTTTGCATGAGGTATCCTCTTTCTTGGCGATAATGTTGTCCTCCTTTCACACTCTACGGAGGATTTCAGCAACAATGGATGCTCTTGCTCATTTATGTGAACTTCGACAACTTGTGTTGAACCTTTGTAAAACTAAGGTCATGATTTTCAATACCTCAAGGTGCATTCTCTCCAGATTCTAGTTTTTCTACAAAGGGGAACTTCTAGATATCACAATAGGGCCTACACATGTCATCTTTTAGGTGGAATTTTTTCGTCCATTGAAACCTTTACACGTGAAGTTTTCTTGTCACTTTGCGCCTAACATGAGCTCCGTGTAAAGGCGTATGCCTTTTTGTAGAATTTTGTCTCTAAATGCCAATGTTTTAGATCCACTTCGAGGACATTCCTCCCAAATTACACCTTTTGATACAATAATAATTTCCAAAATCATGGATGACTAAACTACCTTAGGAAATCAAGCCTATAGTTTTATACTTGATTTGAAGGTTTGGGGACCTAACTCTGAGGGTCGTTGACTAGCTCCGTGTTGAGAGGGTCCGTTTAAATCTCATGCTTTCAATGTAAGATTTGTTTAAAAGATAGTTTCCTCAGTAGTGCATTGTCTAGGCTTGAATTTAATGAATTGCACCTAAGATGCTTCACCTGTAAGACTATCTTTAGGCTTGCTTTCTACATCAAAGTAAATTCCCAACTCAGTATTAGTTCGAAGGCCATGGGAGATATCAATAAAAATCACAAAACTGAAATATTATAATCATAGGGTTTTTATTCTAAACAATTAAACTCTTCAAAGAGGATTGTTTCACTTGTCCCCATTTGCTCCATTGGTCTCCAATTAACACCGACCTCAAATGTTGGTACTTTGAGAGTAAGTTACTTCTTTCGATTGGCATCTCTATTGAGAGCTACCAACCTTTTCATGTACTCCCCTGGATGCAAGATCTATTTTTCTTGAAAAATACTCTATGGGAAATGTATAGGGATGAGGAGGCCACGTTGGGTAATATAAGCACTAAAGAAGCAATGGGCAACTTTGCCTTAGTCAGGAACAACGAAGGTTCGAGTAAGAAGGATAATGACAATTTCAGACCCAAGGCTAAGAGTTTCAACCTGTAGGAGGAAGCAAATCACTTCCCCAGAATCCCTCCTAACATCCAAGGCCAAAACATAAGCTCTCAAGCCTAAATTTAAGTGAAAACGCGTTAAAGAAACTTATAATGCGTGCTTTCCTCTCAGTAGCCGAGGAGGTGGTCGCCAAGAAACAAAAACCTTGATGCTAGGAAGTAGATTAATGAATATGAGTGAATCTCTTTGCCCAAAGCTAGCGTCTTTCGTCTGTCATAACGTGCAAATTTGTTGTGGATGATAAAATCGACACGCGACCATCAACCCGCACTTGACCGCTTTTGAGGTCGTGCCGAGGCAGCTGATGTGGAAATGTGGATGGCTAACTATAGGAGAATCGGAGTGTTTGATAAGACCTCGGTAGTGTGAATTCCTAGTAAAAATTTCTAAATTTTGTCGGAAAGGGGAGATTTAGTGGCTATGAGCGGGTAGCGTAAATTCCCATTGAAATTATGGCTCAATTACCTAGTTGATTCTAAATGCTAAACTAGTTCAAGTGTCCATTTAAACAAAGATGAAATTAACAATCTAAACTACTACTGAAAGGGAAACTAATCTAAACAAATCACAAAACTGAAATATTATAATCATAGACAACAAATTACTTTTATTCTAAACAATTAAACTACTTCTACACTAAAACTAAACAAGAAAAATAACTTTCAACCGAAGAATGCCTGCTATTTAAATATGGTCATTCATCTAAAAGTTGCAAACAGCGGTTCACCATGAAAAGTGTATGTGTTAATTAATGCTAACATAAAGCAAGAACTTTTCCAATTAATCTATGATATGTAGACAACTTCCTACAAATGTTCTTCTCTTCAAATCCACAGGGATAGGGAGAAGAAAATCCTAAGTCACCGGGGCTCGTTGCTATGAAAGATGTAACCCTCTTAAAGTCTAATTGTTAATGTTACTTAACTATTTGAATTTTGATTCTTGAAGTTGAAATGAAAGAGCATTGATTTTTACTCCATTTGATATGATGTAACCATTCTAAAATAGAATAAATTGTAGAAATGAAAGAAATCAAACAACTCCAACTTGAAATTCACAGAACAAAGGTAAATCCAGAACTTCCTGTTTCCAGTACTAGCATCCTGTGTGATAATTTGTCCTGCCCTCGCTTATCTTTTCAGTTCCTCGTGTCCACGTGAGTCCGCAGAGGTTGGGAATGCGTAAATCGTGACAAACAATATAAGGAAATCACTAGAGCAATGGGCAACTTGAATTGGTGTTTTGTGGGTGAACATCCATTCAAGTGGAAGAAAGATAAGGCCCTTCTTCAGCACAATAGAACTTTGATCCTGGCATTTGTAGTTTCCAACAAGAAAGAAGCCAACTTAGCAATCTAATGTTTTGCACAAAACTAATTCCATTTGACCATTTGCTTGAAAACACCAGCGATCATATTTATAGAAAGTTAGATATGATGTAGAGTGCCAAACACACTTGGGAGCAATGGGATGCCAAATCATCACATGAAGAGGCAATTAATTATGCAATCAACAATCATAAGTGAAAGAGAAGTTAAGCATGAACAAATCAAGCCTAAATTTAAGAAATTTGACTTCCAGAAATGCATCAAGGAAAATTTTTTCTTTCTTTCAGAATATTAGATGTAATGTCCCCTTTTGAAGCCATCGGAGTTGAGTTACACGTGTACAAATCACAAGTGAACATTCTAATGCGCACTGATAATGGACCCCATGCTTCCATGTGTAGAATAGTTTCTATCGGCGATTATAGGTCCACACATTAGCCTCCTTGCCTGCAGGCGGCGGTCAATAATAATTTACTCTCTTCCCTCCAATGTGAACTTGGTAGTTGCGGTTTATTAGCCGTGACCACTAAAGGTCAAAACTAGCCTAAAAGAATTTTGCAGCTAGGAAAAAACATGCTAGAGGCTAAGTAAGGCAATCTAGGCTACAAATATAAGGTCTGGCAAATTTGTGAGTTTAGGAGCTCGAACACCTTCTGAAAAGATATGAATCATCATCGGGACTTTATAACCGTCTTTCGTTAATGTAGCAAATGCAAATTTGGGTTATTTTACATGTTAATTTAAAAAAAACGTAGCCTTTAAATTCCAAATCCTGAAACTATATGCAGATTATTATGAATGTAATGCAAAATGATGCATAATTTTTTAAATAGAAATAAAATGTAATTAAAAAAAAAAAACTAACCATTTCATATGATTTGTATAACCAGCATTACATTTTAAGGACAGATATATGGCATATGCATTTGCATTATTAAATGCTGAAATGCTAAAAAACAACCCCTTAATATAAATTTTAAACTAGATTGTAATTAAAAAAAAAAAACGTAACCATTTACATTGTAATTATTATAACCAAACCCTGTGTGATGAGCATTTACATCAATGAGCTAGCCCCACTTTAATCTGTGTAACATCCAAATAAATACCTCTCTTGCATTTAATGCCACCAAACTTTTCTTGAGGGCTCAAAGAATGAATATGTGATCCCATATTGTAAATTTATAACATAAAATAGCACTTTTAGGGTTAGGGCCTAAAGAATGAAGTGATCAGCCTAGGGACTCTAGGGGGAACTAGGGGCTTCTTGTATGTAATGTCCCCAAATGGACATTTTTCAACCCAAATGGATTTGAGGCAAATCCCACTCCCAAAGATAGATTATAGAAGATATACCAAATATTTTAAATGCAGATCTGATGTTTATCCCTGATTTCTGAAACTGAAAATAGACTGAAATAACACAACAAATCTGAACTTCTCCTTACAATAAAATACCCAAAAATAGTCAGAATGAACAACCAACTGAAAATTAATTTTTATTCCTCAAATATTCACTTTTCCACATACCCACAAGGCCAAAAATGGCGATTTGGGTGATTAGAATCAATTACAAGTGAAATCAGATTTTTCTAACCCTTGACTGATTTTATAAAAATAAAATAGGGCTGAAAACACTCAAAAAATACAGCAATGAATATTAATTTATGTGTACCACAAATGAGGCTGGAAATGATGAAAATGTTGTCTTTGAGGATGCCCAAACAACTCCAAAAGTTGCAGATCCAACTGCAACCAAAAACTCCCAAAATGAAGCCCTCTCGATTCCCAAACTGGGTCACTTGGGGTGTAGAAATGCCTAGAAATGCGCAGATGTGATTCCTTTATAATTTCTCTCGTTTGGTTGGTCCAAACACACATCAAACACCAACAACTCAGATCTGATTTATGCCCAGCTGATCCTTGGAGTGCAATCAGCCCAAATATGCCCAGATCTAAAAATACTTCTCCCAATCAGTGACAACAAAATTGTAGCCCAATGATGAACCCTGGATGGATCCACCTTTCAAAACTGAGGAGTTTTCGTTCCTCAATCTCTAAAACTTTGGAGGTTTTCGTCCCCAACGTTTCCTCTCCTTGAGGGTTTTCGTCCTTAGGAGATTTTGGATGCAAGCTCAAAGCTCAACATGCAAATTAGAATTTTATAAAATAAAAAGGGATACCTCTTCAAGCAAATCGACTTGCTTTTATAGAAGAACTTGGCTAATTAGCCACCCACAACTACCAATCAGCTTCCTCCTTCCACATTTAATTCTTTTTTCACTTTGTTTCCTCCACCATATGGGTCACATTTTCTCTAGGAGGAAATAAACATTAGAAAGTGACTTTTCCCTTTTATTGTTTTATTTTATTATTATTTTTACTAAGTCATTAATAAATTAATATAAGTGCTTTTATAAAGTTTCTTTTTATGCACTATATTATAATTTATTAAGACTATAGTTTCCTTTTATCACCCTTTAACCGTTGGGAAACAAAATTGGGCTAAGGGTCTTCGGTGAGAAGGGGTTATTACATTGTAGGGACCTACTTTGAAGGCTGACAACCTATTCAAGAAAAAGCGACCAAGCACCATTGATCTGGGTAATAAATTAATATAAGTGCTTTTTATAAAGTTTGTTTTTATGCACTTTATAATAATTTATTAAGACTATAGTTTCTGTTTTTATCACTCCTTAGCCATCGGGAAACAAAATCGGGCTAAGGGTCATCGATTGAGAAGGGGATATTACATTGTAGGGACCTACTTTGAAGGTGACAACCTATCCAAGAAAAAGGGCCAAGCACCATTGATCTCGGGTATCAAAAAAAGTGGATAGAGAGTTTCCCAAGTTTCTATAAAACAACGGTATATATCCCGAATATCATAATTAATAGGGCATCTGAAAATGAAATGATCCTTAGTCTCCACCTCTTGGAGGGAGCAAAGATGAAAAAAACATGCCTCACATGGAATATGATAATTAGTCTCAATTGGCTAAGGGGAAACCTCAAGTTGCAAGACCAATGGCACTAGAGATAGTCAAGTCGACCAATAACACCATCCACCACCGGAAAAAGTGCTTAACATAAAAAGCAAGCTTGGGACCGAATGATTGAGAGAGAGAGGTTCAAGTGACATGGATATACTTCCTCTAAATATCCTCTTTGAAAGCTCTAATGATGACGTCTTTTAAGGGAACAAGATAAGGAGGGGCACCTATATAGTACCTGAAAAGAGGTGACCTATCGATAGAGATAGTAATAAATTGGAGGAGCAAACCAATCTCATAATACTAGCAATGTCTACGTCTTGTGATATCCCTTTTTATAAAATTTTCAATGTTCTTTTTTTTGAATTTTTTCAAAGTATCAATGCTGATATAAAATCCCTAAATATAATAAATCGCTGAAATATGCAAAACTGAAAATACCCAACTGCAATATTTATTAAAATTTGCTTAATATGAATTTATTACATCAAACCCTAACTTGAAATTGCATAGAAAGCATGAAAACTGAATTTTCTCTAAAACCCTAGTTGAAAGAGGAATTTTGGAAGTACGACACCCTGTTGGAAGGTATGACAGACCCTTGGCAGCAATAATAAATTCTTGTCAGGTGCGATGTCAAAATTTTTTTCATGAAAAGAATGATGCTAAGGCTAGAAGTAGTACATGTGGTTCAAAAGACTATAATTGTTGGTAAGATAGTGAATAGTGACATCAATAGTGACATCAAGTTGAAATGTCACTTCTAGAGAATATTTTATTAATTTTCTGAACTATTGCAGCCCCATACACAGCCATAAATCAGCTGTCTATACTTGTGTGATGGATTTCCTTTGAATTTGAAAGCTTTGGTGTAATCCTGAATGGAATTACCAAATGGGTGTGAGGGTTTTCATCCCTAGGCACATGAGGGTTTTCGTCCTCTGTGTTAAAAATGGAAGTTGCTGCCCCAAACTTGCAAAACAAGCGTTTGTGAAATTGTTTGAATGATTCAATTTTTCCAATCAATTCTTTTAATAAGCTCTTTTTCATCCAAAACCCTAAAAGTAATTAAAATTACTTTTAATTAGATATTCACTTTTTCCATCCTCATAATTATTAATTACTTTTGGCCATGTAATTAATATTTTCTTTTTGCCCCTTTTAATAATAATACACTAAGTGTCCTTTTTCCAAGTTATAACTTAAAGTACCTTTTTGGACAACTTAATGAATTATTATTATATTATTTCCCTTTTTAATCCCCCCCTTAGCCTACGGGGAATAAAAATAGGCTTCAGGTCCTCCAATTTAATTAATTTGAGAAAGGGGACATTACAGGTTTGTTGGGGCCCAATGATGTAATCCTCTCTGAAGAACATAGGGCTAAGTATGGATATTTTGTATGCGAATAGAAGCTGAATCTCCCATGGTTTTGAGTCTATGAATGTAGAAAGTAAGCTTGAAGATAGTCTCAAGGCACAAAGATTGGGCGACAAACTCATCTTGGATGATGCACTAAGGAACAATCCGTTTGATACAAATTATCCATTGAATCTTGAGAGTTTGGACCCTTTCAATATGAGCTTAGAGTAGGTCCCCAAACCGTAGACACATCGAAGAGGCACATCTTCAAAGGGATATCTTGGAAGTGGATCTGAAAGCATTGGTGCTCCAAGACAAAAAGAGAGGCATATCCCTTGCAAAGGCATGTTTGAGAGGTAGGCTTCATGCTAAAATACGACATGGAAAAATGGACCCCTATGTAAGTGTAGGCCAACGTGATCTTCAAAGGTTTCCTTTGTAAAGGAACTAGAATCAAGGAAGAGAATGTTTGGAGGTTTTGAGAGGTAGGCTTCATGCTAAAATATGGTCCGAAAAATTGGATCCCAAGTAAGTGTAGGCTGATGTGATCTCCAAAGGTTCCCCTTTGTAAAGGAATGGAACCGGGAAAGAGAACGTTTGGAGGTGTTGAATATCATGACCTTAGTTTTGCTAAGGTTGACCACCAAGTAATGCAACTTGCAGAATCGAGTAAGGACATCAAGTTCTCTCTATAAACCATCATGTAAGAGAGGAGAATGATGTCATCGACAAAAAGGAATATGGCTATCACTATTATATGTAAAATGCAACCATCATGGGTGTGTTGTCGAATAAAATCCTCGAGCACATTGATTGAGATGTTGAAGAGGGTTAGAGAGAGATGACATCCCTGCTTGACCCCAATGATACTCCTCACAAAGCGAGAAAGATCGTGAGAAGTATGAAACTATTTGACAACTCTCTCATAGAGCCTCCAAGCGATGAGAATGATAGAGTCTAGAATGCTGACATCACGTAGTTTCCAGAAGAGTAGATGTTGCAAAAACGAGTCTAAAGCTCTCCAGAAGTCAACAAAACAACAAGATTTTGGAATACCGATGATGAGCCTCCTCAATGATATCCCAAGGCATAAACATGTGGACAAATGTTTGGTGTTCCCTCCTCAAGTCGTCCTGCCCTTACTCTGAGTTTCCCTCTCTTTAAGTGCTCTGAGAGCTACATGTTAAACATTGTGCCATAAACTTGGGCAAATGTATGTGCAACCATAATGGTCTAGTAGTTGGTTTGGTTAGAGCTATCCCTAGACTCAAGAATGGGTTGGATTATGTGTTTGCCTCAAGAATGAGGGAAACTAGAGAAAATAAACTCATTAAAAAACTTTGCCAATAGGAAGGCAAGGAGATCCACACCATATTTGAGGAACTCACCTTAAAGGCCTTCATAATTTGCTGCTTTGCTGGTATATAAATTTTGAATATCCCTCCCGACTAATGGCCAGAGAAAACTATAGTTGATGATGGTGGGGTGGAGACAATGGACAACGGTCTGCTCTAGGATGCCATAGAAAGAACTAGCATAGGAAACTTCTAGAAGTGGGGATCTTAAGAAAACAATAGAGGATGATGGTGGGGTGGAGACAATGACAACAGATTGCTTTGGGATGTCGTAGAGAGAGGTAGCATTAGAAACTCATGCCTGGGGATCAATGTTAGAAGTGGGGGATCTTCCTCGGGGGAGTGTGTTAAAAGGTCTTAGGAAATGTTGGAGGGCAGCAAGGAAAGCAAGTCGTCTAGATGTAAGAAACTCATGTAAGAGTGCCTTGAATCTCACAGAGGTAGAAATAACAAGTATCTACCTTTTGATTCATTAACGCAATAGTCATATTTCCATTCTCGGGCTTGTGATTTCGGAGCCATTTCTAGTGAAATCACCCTTACATTTTACTTGATATCTAAAAAATGTTGAAATGAAGAACTTATTCGAACCATAAAGAATTGCAAGAAATTTAGCGGTACTCTTCGAAGAAAAGTTAAAACCTATCTTCTACATGAAAACTAGAAATTCCTTTCTTTTTGCCTAGGAAGTTTAGAATTTTCAAAAAATAAATATTGAAGATAAGATAAGATAAGATAATGTTATTAATGTCCAACACATGACCACAAAAGTAGGTCAATGGGACTGTAGAGTACAAAGCAAACAAACCCAGCAAGAGGACCCAAACGGGTCACCCAAAATACAATGAGAGAAGGAGAGGAGGAGAAGGAAACAACAGAGGCCGAGAGACCAAAAACGAAGAAGAGAGATGACAGTGTGGGGAGGGAGCGGAAGGAGCAACATCCCCAACAACATCACCTAACACTCGAGGCCGGATGGGAGTAACTCGCAGTGCGCCGATGACAAGAAGCAGAGACTGTGGCTTGCCTAGGGAGCCGGCGTCCAGGAGGAAGCGGTGCCTCAAAGTAGGCCCGGTGGATCGCTGTCTATGTGGAGGGGCCACTGGGACATGCCTGAGATAGGGAGCCTCGGGTGGAAGGAACGGAGTCACGAGACTGACGGACCTGGACTGGGGGTCCAGACACGTGACCAAATGCCGCTTAGCACCCCTCACCGGAGAGAGCAACGGGAAGAAGGAAGTGATCAGTCTAGTAGCCATCCGTCGGGGGAGGATGGAGGAGCCTGTCCCGAAGCCTGATGGCCTCCTGAAGGTAGAGAGCAAGACATCTCTGATCATAGTATCTGAAGAAAGTCGTGAAGGAAGCTCGCGAAACAGGCAATGGAATCGCCCACGAATCTCATAGTAAACAGGACATCTGAAAATGAAGTGTTCTTCGGTTTCAACCTCCTGGAGAGAGCAAAGCAGGCAAGTCCGCTCCGAGCGGTCTAAGTGATGATCAGTCTCAATACGGAGTCGATGTGAGCCCACTCGAAACTGACCCAGAGAGATACGAAGGGCCTGCAACCAATGTCGGGAAATGTACATGGGTCTGAAAATGACCCCATCACGGATCTCGAGAAAGTGTGCCGCATAGAGTGACATCTTCGGATGCAACCCCGGGGGTTGGTCCATGTGTGCTGGATGAACTGTCTATAGATATCCTCTCTGATTATCCTGTGAAGATCCTGTTGGTTGGGTAGCAGATGGGTAGGGGCATCCAGAGAATAGCTGAAGGGTGGGAGACGGTCCATCTGGATGCCAATGGACTCGAAGAGGCGTGAAACGCAGGCATACCAGCAGCGAGATCGTCTATTGTGATCCGAGGATGCAATAGCTTCAGAGGAGCAGTAGGCAAGCAAGATAAGTGTACCTGTCCTTGTCAACAGAAGAACTAGAATACCCCCGAATATGGTGCAACAACAACACAAGGCTGAAGATGGTCTCCAAACGAAAGGGGCGAGCCCCAAACTCAACAAGGATAATGTTGTGAGGAACAAATTCTTTGCACCTGATAATACGTCTGAGCATGAGGATCTGAACGCGCTCGATAGTGGCCCAATCTGAGTCCAAAAGAGAGGGACCCCAAACTTCCGAACCATACAGAACCGTGGGCCTAACCAGGGAATCGAGAGGGACATCTTGGAAGGAATGTCCTGAAAGTGGTGGCAGAAACATTGTCTCTCAAGAATCGCCAAAGAACCATAGCCCTTATTAACCCGGGGTTGGAGAGCAGGACGAAGGCTAAAACGAGGCCCAGAGAAAAGAATCCCCAGGTAGGTATAAGAGCAAGTGATCTCAATCTCCACACCCTTAAAGAAGAAGTGGAGGTCTGAAGTCTTCAAACAATTGAAAACCATAACTTTGGTTTTCCCAAGATTCACAGTCAGTACATCGATGATCACAAAAAAGGGCTAAGGCATCTAGCTGCCTCTGGAGACCCTCAGCAGAAGAAGCAAGGAGAACTACGTCATCTGCAAAGAGGAGGATGTAAATCAAAACCTGGTGCAGAAGGCACCCATCACCTTCCTGTATGTGATCCTTGAGAAAGTCCTCAAGCTCATCGATATAGATCCCAAATAAGGTAGGAGAGAGGGGGCAGCCCTGTTTGACACCAATGGTACTCCTGATGAAGTCGGACAAGCCAGCAGAAGTGTGAAGGCGGCCAAGGACCTCCTCATAAAGGCGCGTGATGGCTGTAAGAAAAATCTCGAAATGCCTATATCTCTGAGCCTGCGGAAAAGGGCTTCCCGTGGGACAGAATCAAAGGCTTTCCGAAAATCCACGAAACAACAGAAAACTCTGGAAGAGCGGTGGCGAGCCTCTTCGATGATAGCCCGAAGAGTGAGGATGTGGTCGATAGTCTGGTAAGTCGGTCGGAAGCCCGCCTGCCCCTTAGCTCTACAATGGTACTGATCGAGGAACTCAGAAAGCTGCAAGTGAAGAACAGTAGCATAGAGCTTGGAGAATGTGTGACCCACCATGATAGTCCTGTAATTGTTGGGGTCGGAAGTGGGCCCCGACTTGTGTATGGGGTGGATGATGTGGTGGGACCAAGAGACTGGAAAACCTGTACAAACCACCTGATTGAAGAGGTCCACAAGATAACTGAGGAGCGTCTTCCGACCATACTTGAAGAATTCTGCATGGAACCCTTCCTCATCCCCTGCTTTACTGCAACTCATAGCAAGAATGGCATTCCTCACATTGGTGTGGGTGAAAATATGGCAAAGGGAGGGAGGGGAATGAACCTGGATGTGGGGCTGGCCCGGGAAGTCATAAAGAGTGGAGGTGTGGGTGAACATGGAATTGGGATCAAGGTCCAGGGGTAAAGGCGAATGACGGGGAAGAATGGTGCGCCAGAAATGTTTAGGAGAGTGGATAAGTGACAGACGAAGCTCACGACGCCTATGAGAGATAAATGTGTGTTTCTTATGTCGAAGGAGGCGACGATAGGCTGACTTCAGGGAGGGGAAGGAGGGAAGGGCATGCAGGAAAGCAAAGCGGAGTTTCCGATGGAAGGCTTTGCATTCCTCGTCGTACCATTTGTTCATAGGGCATGTACCATGGCGTAGGGTGGAGTGGGTGACGTGGGGAAGGAACTCGTGGCCGCCTCAAGAATAGCGCAGGAGAGGGTATTAAACATCTGATCCGAGGTGAGTGAGGTGAAGTGGGGAATGGGGGGAAGAAGCAGACGAAGGCAGGAGGAAAAGGTGTCGGGATCCCCTGTGTCAAATTTCCAAATAGTACGTGATATGCAAGGGGGGGGGTGGGGTCTGGGGGGATAGCTGGAGGGAAAAGGAGAGGGTCGCATGGTCAACAAGAGGGATGGGGAGACACAAAAGTGGTGTATGTAAGGAATCAAGTCGGGGTAGTCATGACGTAATCAACCACACTGGTCCCACCACAAAATGGTCTGCAGGTGAAGAACCGGGATTCAAGAAAGCGAGGAATGCCATTCAGGATCAGTAGGTCATGAGATTCCCCTAATTGGAGAAAATGTCGGCCATAGGAAGTCAGGGGCCCTGTCGTGTCCTCAGAATCACGCTGGAAACCAACCAACTCTGGATCCACCTCAGAGGTGCAAAGTACATCGTCGGTCCTGTCATGCCTCGGAATCTGCATGTTTTTGGTACGGGCATTGAAGTCCCTAAGATGATGACCTCCCCAGAGCCCGAGAACTGAGATATACCAGCATAAAGGTCAAAGAAGGGGTCTCCATCTGGGCCGTTGTGGATGGCAAATGAAGAGGAAGCTGGAGGGAAGTAGCAGACCGCAATAAAGATGTCTCTCAGGAGGGGAGAATTACGTTTGATCCGTACCCAAAGAAAGCGGGCAGACTCATCCTCAACGACAATAGAAATCCTGCTCCGAAGAGTGTCTCTGACTAAACAAGCAACCCCGCTGGACCCTCTGACGCCGCCAGAACTCCGAGTCTCCTGTCTGCAAACAGAAAGCCAGTAGTAACCACTGATGTTCGGGAGAGGGCGAACCGGGCTCGCATGTGTCTCCGTAACAAAGAGAAGGTCAGAGACCTAAAGCATCATGCAGGAGGCCAGGAGAAGACCAAAAGGACCCATTTCCATTCCAACATGCGATGGAGAGGCCCTGCTTCCGAGCCTTCTCCCGCCGGAACCGTCATCTGGAACTAGAGCTGGATCCGAGGAGCCCAACCAGGGGAAGGAATCCCGAACCACTGGCCTGAGGTTACGAATCACCGCCCATTTCCCTGCTTTTCTGGCTGCCATGACAATTTCCGAGATTTCTTGAGTTCGGCAACTTGTTCTCTAGTAAGATCTTCGTCAAGAAAGACCTTATTGGGTAGAGAGAAAAGTTTCCGCTTGGCTCTGAGAGCCTTAAGGCGGTCATCAACTGACTTGAAATGGATAAAGAGAGTAGATGCCAGACCAATCCAAGCTCTATCTAACTGAACCTCGGGCAGCTCCAAGTTATCTGTGAGGAACTTCGAAGCAATGGCTAGGGGGTCGGAAGAGGGAAGAGTGGGCAATCCTCTGACCTTAAGGTTCAGCTCCCTGGAACGTCGGATTCTCTCTTCCACAAGTTTGGCTTGAACCACTGCTTCAACTGTTGTTAAAGGAGGATTTGTATCTTTACCCCTGACCACTTGGGCCCAGGAATTGGTTTGTTTTTGAAGATTTTCCTGCTGAGTTCTAAATTCCTCTTGCTTGTGTTTTAAATTTGAGATCTCAACCTGTAATTGATCATTATTAGCAGTGGTTGTGTCTGTGAGTTGTCCTCGCAAGGAGATATTATCAGCTTCAACCTTTTCCACCCGAGAGGTTAAATCAAAAATCTCGGTCCGGAGGGATTTGTTGGATGATTCCAGAGTCTCAAGCCTCTGAGAAGTTCTGCAATGATGTTAGGAAGGTTGTCATCCTGCTTGCCCTGTTCGTTTGACCCAAGACTGGAAAACACCTGTGCAGCGGAGGTGGAGGGAGACATCATGAGCTGGGTAGACTGCCTGGAGAGGAGAAACTATTAGAGGGATGTCTGTTGAGCCTCCAATATCCCTGCTTAGATTACTGTGCATAAGGTTAGCAATTGTGGAAGCCCGAAAAACAACCACGAAGTCAGGTTGCAGGGTAGTAGTAGCAAAGGAAAGAGAGGCCAAGTGAAAACAAGTGCACTCCTGTGTAATACGCGAGCCACAAACTGCGAAAACGTGACCACGAGAACCCTGCGAAACTTCACGAATCGAGCTGAGGAGGAGCCACGATTTGGGGGAATGGAGCCACGAATTGAGGGTTTGTGATAAGCCCGGAAGATTGTAGGAACAAACACGAATGGTGGGTGAACTCGAGCCACGAGCTGTAGGAGAGGCCACGAAGCTGCACAAATGTGAGGCCACGAAAACCCTGTGAGAGGCCACGAAGCTTGCAAAACGTGAGGCCATGAAAAACTTGAAGCCACAAAAACCCTGTGAAAAACGTTGAAGAAGAGAGCCTCGACAAAGTTAAATGAGCGCGATTTTGGATCTCGGAGCTATTACCGAGGCACGAGAGCTAAGGAGCATGTACTAAAAACAATATATATCCATTGAGAAAAATGATGTAGCATAAATATGTTTTCAGCTCCAGAGAGAGCACAACTCAAAAATAAGCAACTCGAACAACAAATAAGAATTGCTTAGCATATAGTGTGGCACAAACACTTTTTAATATAGAAAAACCCCAAAACAAGTAAATATGCAATGATTGAGGCCTCCGCTTGAGGCAACCATAAAGCAAGAGTATAAGAAAACAAATATAGATTAATTGGTAGCATCAAAATTTTTTGGTCCATGGATTAAATTTCCAACTTCGATATTATTGTCTCCAAGTCCCGAGCATAGAGTTAACGTCCCTCCTTGCTTATTAACCTTTAACCACCGGCTAGTGTTTCTTGGATATCTAGCTTCCCATCACGCTTCTTATCAATATTATCAACCAACCGTTTTATCACGACCCATCGTAATGTTTTTAAGATCTTTGAATCACCTCCTTATTTTGACCACCATTACCAACAATTTCCTTGGCATACTCACCATGTTGCTCAAATCATAGTTGGCATACTCTTTGAGTACTTGGCAAGTTCTTGAGTACTAGTGAGAAGTTTTGAGAAATGAGTAATTTTTACCGATACTTGCTGCCAAGTCTTTTCCGAGTTTTGGGACAGTGCTACCACGAGTACTCATGCAAGTCCATACTAGTATATTCATAAGATGAGCATTTAAGTATAAGTTGACATTTAGATATGGACATTTACTTTCTTATATTTTAAGCTATATTTTGTGTATACTTTGAGGATGTTTATGAGTGGTTTTAGACATCTAGGAACTATGATGTAGATTCTAGGTTTTGGAGGGTCCTATTAGATTTCAGACTTAGACAAATTTCAAGGTTTTAGGGTTGCAAACTTAGCCATATTTATGAGTTTAAGGATATTAGGATTTTAGAGAGACACCATAGGAGGTATGAAGGTAGTATGAAGGAATAGATAGGCATAATAGAAAATCATATGGACATCTCTCCTAAAAACTACAAGCCGACCCCATCCATTTCCCGGTACACTCCTTAGGAAAAGCACTCGAGAGATTGATGCATCGATGAGTCCTGCAAGAGAGATTGTCACTAACTCGAAAATATAGGTGTAAACCTATATAAACATATTACATGCAATAGCAATCCTAGCAACCTAGGAATCATCCTAAATTTATAATAGTTTTCAACTATCTATTGTATTCACACAATGATGTGATTTTGTACTCTATTTATATTCAAATCTAATAGGAAACACTTTTGATACATTTTGCATTAAATTTATGGGTTTTAAGAAATTTAAGTTTTTTTAAGTTGAGAGTTGCAATTTTTCGGTTTTCTCGAGTTTGAGTATGTGAACTATGGTTCAAACTACCTTTAATAAATTGTTCCATCCATAAGGCATTGCCCCTCCATGTATGGAACTTGGCACAATTTGAGCAGCCAAAGAAGAGTCGGAAGATTCCTCTATGTCTACTAACTTTTTACCCAAATCATCACCATTCCTCATAGTATTGTTGTTGACATATGAGGTAACATGTGCTTGCTCAAATTTCTTTAAAGGCATTTGTATCATGTTTAGGTAAGTCTTCATTATTGCCTCTATATCCTCTTCAATGTTGCCTTTAGAAGATGAAGATCCCACCAATGTTGGGAGTGGATAATCAACCTAACCAAAATAAGATTCCTTAATAATATCCCACTCACACTTGGAATCTGAACCATTACTACCCCCGAGCGCATGATCTGTAAATTAAGACTATATCTTGGGAAACCTCTAGTAATCATATAATTAGAGGACATTTTCATCATTCTAGTCTTCAAAAGTTTTTCCAACTCAAGGAATTCTCACCTGCATAGAAATTTGCACAAAGAATTTAGAGAACGACTTCACTTGTGAAGTTAGTAAGCACCTTGTTCTTGAATTGAAACATTTCATGATTCCTTTGTTTCCACCAAAACCAAAGTACTTTAGTAGAAAATACAAGCCAAAATTTTCTAAAAACAAAAGAAATTTCTTTTCAATGTATACATATCCAAAAACAACTAATCCACAAAATATTGTTATCAAAAGTTTGAACAAAGGATTAAGGCATTGTTTCCATACACCTACAACAAAAGGGAATTGAAAAAGAGATGTTCAATGGTTTCCAAATCCCCACACAATGTGTAGTAAGGTTTGTTAATGCCAATTTTAGCTAAAATAGTTTAAACAACAAGCTTTTGGTGAATCAAGAACCATCTATAACACGACTTGTTAGGTTCTAGACATGAAGACCACATGCCAACAAAACTATACATCCATTTATAGGGGGATCACAAGAAGGCCATTTTCAATATAGACTAAGATAAATCTTTGGGGAGAAAGAAAGTTTCATATAAAGTTGTTTAGATGAGAATTGATCCATTGCAGGGGCCTTTGATCCATTTTAGAGAATCCCAAACTACATCTTCACCTTCAATGATCAAACCTTTTTCAACATTGCGTTGCTTTATTAACTATAGTGTAAGTCGTGAGATGGGAGGGGGAATATTAAAAGATCTTTTGATGTCCTCCCAAGGGAGCCAAGTACCATCGGGATGGAAATGATTAAATGTTCTAATACCTTTTGAAAACTAAAAATAAGTAGAACATCCCCTCAGTCAAGGCTAGAAGTTTATCATTGTGTTTCAAATTATACCTTATTGATGTGTAGCTTTGGCACTTACAACCCATCCCACAAAAGATAAGTTGGGCAATAGCAAGATATTTTGCAATCTTCTATGCCTTCACACGGGATTGGAAAATGGGGGAACCTGCAACTTTAGTGAGAAAAGAACCAAACAATAGATCAGCAATATGGAGACCATTCCACATGGGTTTACATTTGGGAAAACCTCTTAGAATGTTACTTATAACAAGAATGTTTCAAGTTTCATTGCCTTTATGGGCTCTAATGATCCATTTCACAAATAATGTAATGTCTTGAGTTTTGAGATTCTTAATACCTAGCCCACCCATCATTTTCGGTGAATATTAGACTTCCCAAGCAACTGCATGCCTTTTTCTATTCCCTTTACCATCAGACCATAATTAGTCTCAAGCCATTTCATGCAGCTTGTCAAATTGATAATTGCTAAACATCTAACAAGAGGAAAAGTAGATGTTATAGGAGGATAATAGGTGACCATACCACTTGGAAAATTTCTTATTAATCTTATCAAAGAACCAAGACCACATCTCCTTAAAAGAGGGGGACAGAGCAATTGGTATCTTAAGGTATCTAACAATCTCTTTAGGGCCTTTCCATGACCATCCAACCGGTAAATCCACAAAGGAGGAGAGCCATACCATCCCAACACCAGACTTGTGAATAGTAATATTGGAACCAGAGGCTGAAAAATATATATCAAATCTGAAGTCGAATTGTTGGAAGTTTTCTTCATCTAGAATCGGGAAAAGACTGGTTTCATCAACAAAGAGAATATCAAGAAGCAAGCCTTGATTAGGGAGAGGAATACTTCTCACAGGAGGGTCAATGGAAGCATCGCTAAGAAAATAATGAAGGGCTTCGACAACAATGAAAAGAAGATTAGGAGCAAGGGGGCAACCTTGTCTTATAGGTTATTGTTGCTCAAATGGCTCAGTAAGTTCATTGTTCATATCAATCAACGCTGAAGCATCCCAAAAAAGAACATTTAGCATTTTGCAAAATTTGTCCTCAAACTTAGAGGCCTGTAACATCATCTCAATGAATGTCCATTCAATTATGTCATAGGATTCTTGAAAGTCCACAAGTGTGAGACATACATTTTTCTTAGTTGTCTTTGCCTAATACATACCCTTCCAACTAGTTATCAGATTATCAAGGATGTATCAGCCTTCCACAAAACTAGTTTGGGTAACAAAGATGACATTTGGAAGGGTAGGGGCAATCCTCCTAGCTAAAAATTCTGTACAACACATTCAAAAGGGTGATGGGCCTCCACTTCCTGACTTGATGTGTCCCCTTCCTTGGGATTTAACTTGATCACACCTCTATTGATTTCTGGGCCAAAGCATCCATTTTGAATAGCCTCATTATAAACCTCCAAGATTTCCTGAGCTATCCAATCCTTGTTGGTTTTGTAAAATTCTGTTGGGAATCCATCCACCCATAGGGCCTTATAATCTTTTAGAGAATCAATGGCAAAGAAAAATTCATAAGGTGAAATTTCACTATCCATGGAAGGAGCAACACAAATAGACATTGTTTGGGGGATGATTTTGGCACAAAGCTTCCTATTTTGTTCTACTTGTGTGGTGGATCCATCAGTTACAAATAGTTTAGAATAAAAGGAAAAGAAAGCAGATTTAATCTCATTGATGTCTTCAGAAAGAACTCCTCTAGTATCAGTAGGTTTGATCTTTTCTCTAACCTTTTTAGCTTTTAATATCTTGAAGTATTTAGTGCCTTGTCTCCTAATTTGAGCCAAGTGAATCTTGATCTAATTTACGCCCCTTGTGAAGTATATTGTTGCATAACTCTACGGTGATGTTCAATGTGAGTCATATCTTCAAGTAGTTGGGGTTCTAAGGTTTCTTTTGTAGTTTTTCTTTAGTAATAATGAGTTGCTTCTGGATTTCCTTATACTGTTTCCTTCTTCTTTTGGCCTTTGCTTTTGCAAAAAGATCTCATAGCTTTTGGGTAACCTCCATCCAATTATTCCACTCATGGATATGGGAGGAAGAGTTAGAGAGACACTTGGCACATTTAGATCTTATAGATCTTACACTGGTATAACACTCCTTATCTTGAGGTGTGACACATTTAGCTTATAAACACCTTTCCAAACTACCTCTTTTAGTTCATTCAATGCATTTGAGGACTGCATTTCTATGTGGTAGTGATTTGAGATAGTGATGGAAGAACAGCTATAGGATTACCATCATCATTTACTGGTATACTGAAAACGTCAGGATTTAGATAGAATCTGTCAAGTCTGGAATACATTCTTCTCCTACCTTGCTGATTGTAACACCATGTGTACCATCAACCTTTACTATTAGACATACTTTTGTACATGGGTCAAGTGAGTTTGTGTATCTTTTTAAATTTGGACTGAAAGAAGAGTTCATTTTCTTTCCATACTAGTGGACCACCCCTTGCTTATCCTTCTTATCTTCTATCATGTTAAAATCCCCTCCAAATATCCATGGAACACCGCATAAATTGGAGGCCAGCATATTCTATAGTTAAGTTCATTCAGGGCATATATTGAGAAAGAGAAAATTCCGATTTGTTGCTCATTATGTTTCAAGGTGACCCAGACAGCTTCATTACAGGAGAAGTCCCAAAATTGGTAGACATTTCAGTCCGTTTATGCTCTAGAAGAATAAAGATTCTCTCCTTTTCCTTTAAGATGTTTGGTTGAAAATTGTGATGATTTATGCCAGACAAAAATTCAAGAGCAGTTCCAGTCTCTTTAACCTCTTGAAGAAGAAGAAATTCTAACTGTTTTTCTGGTATGGCTAAACTGTCTAACAATAGCCTACTATCAAGGGTCTCCCACCCACGTCCATTCCAACTGATGACTTTCGTGGACACGGATGAATTGCTGTACTCGAGGCGAGGTCTTAGGACCCCTTTCTTCTGATGCAATCTGTTAAAGCATTCAGACATCTTGTTTTCTTTATGTTTTTTAAGAGCAACTGCACAACAAAAATTATGGTTGCATGGAGCAACTGCAAATAAAAATTGCTTGATATCCAAATGTACTTAGAAAATTAGAAAACTGTGGATATTATCAAAATAAAAACTGATTTTAAGATGACATGATAAAAAAATAACCGAGTACATCGGGATCAAAGCATACTCGGAAACTTAAAAATAAGTAAATTTCTTTAAAAATGTAAATTTTATGCAAAATATTGAAAAAACAAACTCTCAAAAATTCGCAGTGTTTGCGAAATCTTGTGAATATTCTTCGTGAGTATTTGCCAAAGACTTGCAAGCATTCGCCAAAGACTCATGAGCATTCGCCAAAAACTCGGCTCTGTAGGTTTTAGCGAGTTTTCTTGGCGAATATGGCCAGGGAAAAATGGTGAGTACTCGCCGAGTATGCATACTATGCTTTAGTCAATTGCACCATAGGACAAACTCGGTGTACATCTCATTGCCAATTGACTATATACTTACCATCTTTTCAAAAGAAAAGTTTCCAACGATTGAAATCTTGTAAACCATTAGCCAATTTTTGCATACAATATGCCTACTTTGATTCTGATGAACATTTCCAAATCTTACAAGGATTGCTAGCAAATCATATGTTTGGTTTTCAAGTTTATTTGATATATTGGATATGGACATTCCTTATTTAATAAACTAAACAAATATTTTTCAATTATGCTATACTTCTGTAGGGCATATAATCTCATGAAATTTATAGAGCCCAAGGTTTATATAAGACAAAGGCCAAGGAAAAAAAAACTTCATCATGAAGTTATGCAATGCGGCAGGCCCAAAATCACTCTACTGCCATGAAGAATACAAAGCAACACCCAATTCAAGTTAAGGATGATGAGGCCACAAGCATGAATGAGGATACACAAGTGCATGTCACACCTTAGGAGTCAACTTCTTCTCAAAGACCCAGATTGGTGGAAAAAGACTTAACTAAGGTGATGGCCTCTCTGTCTGCCTCATCCATTTCCTTAGCTCAAACCTACAATCAAGTTCTATTTAGCCCTCAAGTCTTTTCCCACAAGAATTTGCCCCACATGACCCCCACATTCCGTCATCCTTAAATGCATCCTTTAGGAAGTTGGGTGGGTCTTCATCCTGTCATATTCCCATTGCTGGTCCTACTCATCAACTCCCTTACAATGACTTGCCTCATCTCATCCATGGGGGTTCGGTTTTGAAGCCTGTCCCTGTTACTTCTCCCAGAAGAGTCCAGTATTTTGTTCCCCAACCCTTACTTCCCATCAATTCACCCAAACCATCACTCATGACTGCATTTCTGAAAATATCTGATATGATTCAATATCTGGGGTCCACTATAGAGCATAAAGACATCTATAATTTGGGAGTGGAGGAAGTCATTTTCATCATGAGTGAAATTACGCTCCTACAACATGATTGTTTGGAGTCCTTACAAACTCGTGTGGAAAGCCTCAGTGAACTGGCCAAGTGACAGGATATGATGATGGATGCTATAAATACAATCATGCTGATAGAAAGTGCTAAACGTAGACCAGAAGACACCATGCTGTATTCTTATATTCACACACCCCCTCCAAAACGCCAAGATCCTCGCTCAAAAGCCACCATAAAATACACCTGAAAGGATACTGCTTATTTGCCCTCAAAGCCGCCTCCTCAAGCCAAGCATGTGCCATGAGACCCATCTAAGAAGACACCTTTCTTTTGTCTTTGGCTTGTGAAAACTGAAAATGCGTAACTATCTATTGATGTTCATATCAAGGTTCATAATTTCGAATTTCTCTGTCCCTGGTTTCTTGTAATGCCCCTTTCTAGGGCTGAACTGATAAAGAATGAAATAACACAAACTCAAATCGAAATATATTCTGATTTTTATATCAGCCATCTTAAAAATAGAACAGCAGTGCACGATAGTCTGATTTTAGGACAACAGCAAGGAAAAACAATAATTCATCAAAATATCACCATTCACATCATCTAAAACATGTAGAGGCACTTTAGGAATATTTTAGGACAATTATCACCCAAGAAATCAACCTCTAAACACAGCTGGAAATTAATTAAATGACAACAGAGGTACAACCCACATTAAGGGCTGGAAATGATGTTTCCAAACCCCAACAAATACCAATGAAGTGAGAAATCAGCCTTATAAATTATGAGGAATCTGAATATCAACACCAAATGCCAAGTTGTGCCCTAGAAGGCACTCAAACCCTCCTTCACCCAAGTCACCACCCTAGGAGAGGGTGCAAAGTTGATGTAGAAGACCTTGACAAATCTCTCTCCTCCAAACCCTAGCTACAAACTAGCAAGATCACCTTCTTTGAAGCCCTTGGAACCACCAATTGGAGAGTTTTTCGTTCTCCAACTTTGAACAAGGAAGGGTTTCGTCTTCCTTGTGTGTCACACACCAAAGGATTTTTGCCCTCTAGTGGAATGGAATAGAGCAATCAGCCCCAAAACCAAGTAGTATAAAATTATAATAAGGATGCATGCCCAAAATGAGCCTAAGCGACCCCTTTTATATCCTTTAGGTGGCGCCAAACCCCATGAGGGAGTTTCCCCCATGACCGACCTCATAAAGAAGCTTGCTTTATCTTTTAATTTGCCTTTTAATTCT
>CM031243.1:11834476-11962714 GCA_018340775.1 Taxus wallichiana var. yunnanensis
GAATAAAATTCCTTTCATCATCATCAAACTGGAATTTAATTGATTTTTTATCTATTTACAATATACTGTAAAATCATTCAAATGATTAGATATAGACCACCTTCTTTGACTGAGAATAAATAATTTTCATCAAAATAACCTTATTCTATAATTAGAGTTTCATACAAATTTGCTAAAGATTTCATCAACTCTACTATGGTTTTGCATCTGCAACTTCAGAAATTTGAATCCAATCGATACTTTGCAAGCTCAATTTTATAGATCCCATCATAGCCTTTATGTGAAACCTTCCATTCTTCATCAATCATCGCGTCAGTGACTGCATGCTCATCCAACAGTAAGTATAGATCCTTACGATACAAATAATCCTCCACCGCATCTTCCATAGCTTGATAATTCACGACCATCAAATTTCTCTACTAAATTATTTACTATCTTCCGCCATTTATATTCTCCACTCAATCGAGAAAACCCTACGGTGTAAATCACTGTCCAATACAATAAAACCTCCCAAACAAATCTCACATACTAGTTGTTGGGAGTTAACAATATAAAAAAGTGTTGCACATATCTATAATCGAGATAAAGCACAAGAAATGAGCAACGGAAATAAACGAAGATGATAAAATAAAACAAGAGAAAGATAACACCATATTTAACGTGGTTTACACAGTAGTTGGGATACTTCCACCAAGAAATGAAGAACGATATTATTATTCAATTCTTTATAGAGGAAATACAACAAGATCTTTTGTCTTCCAACACCTCTAAGATGTTCAATGGTTTTCCTCACTCAACTACTATTTCTTGCTCACCAAGAAAACTAAAATGCAAGTAATTACTGTCAGTAAAAAAATGGAGATATTAAACTAAAAGAGTTAGAATATAAATAATTGGAACAAAGCTGACATGGACAGTGTTATGAGAGATGTTGAAGAGAATGGATTTTCTACACATTTTGCTACAAAAAATGGGGTATACCAGCAAGCACTCTTACTTCTTGGTTGATGGGTATCACCACCACTAAAAAGAAGGGATCACCAGATAATTTACGGTCCGAATTTAATAAGAGCTTCGAGAAAGTAGTGGAGTGCTCGTGAAAGGTCGACATGGGTCATGGAATAGAAATTATACAACTTAAGGCATATGTGGCACAAATATGTGAAATTGATTAACTAAAATGTAGAATTATTACTAATTACATAGTAGCAATATAATATTAAGGAAAACAATAAATGAAAAATAAAAGAATAAAGGAATTGAACCAAACAAACTAAGAAAGTAGATACTAAAACCCTAATGTGTAAAGAGGGTTAGAAGGATCTTAGCTGATTTGACAATCTTACTAGATTGTGTCTCAAAGATGGATGGAGATACATGAGGAGGAAACAAATATGCCGAGGTCTAGATAAGTGTAGATCTAGGAAATTTGAGTAGGCAGGGCACTTAGGGAGAGGATTAGGGAATTTTGGGCACCCTAATATGCGTTTTGGGCACCTTTGGTCTATGTAGGAGGTCCGTAAACCATATTTGCGTGGTCGCTTATATGATCTCGAGCTCTTCATTGTTTATCATTTGTATTTCGCATGTCTGTGTCAAATGTCGTTTGGTAATCCTTGATGAAGAAGAGACCTATAAAACCCCAAAACAAAAATCAAATCCTAATTTTTTTTTAAATGAAGAGGTCAAATTATCCTCATCTTCCACAGTGGTGGACTTACTAATGGAGCGTTGCACTACATCTCAGACTCGATGTAGTTCTATGTGTGTGTGTGTGTGTGTGTGTGTGTGTGTGTGTGTGTGTGTGTGTGTGTGTGTGTGTGCAATCATGCCCTAGGTGTTCTTGTGTCAGTCACACTTTGTGCATGTAGTGAGCAATAACTATGTGTAGAAATGTAATAGAATGGTGGATGGAATAAAATAAAATTCCCTCCTATATAGTGTGATACAGATAAACCAACCTTACTGTGCCTTGTGATGGAGCTAGATGGATGCAAATGGAGCCTTTGATGGATGTAACATTAGGTGATAATAGTAGTGCTTAGTGTTTAGTGCTTAGTCCCTCATTATGGTCCCATTAATTTATATTTATATGGTTCTCTTGTTCTAATTTCATAATTAACCACAAAGAGTCCAAACACCAAAAATATAGAATGCTCAGACAACCTAGAAAGTGCCCAAAAGATAGAGATAAAGTGGAAAAAATATTAGGGTGCCTCGATCGGGACTAGGGAGCCTATAGGCACTCCTAGAAATGGCAGTGAGCACCCCGCTTAAGGCTAAAATGACACAAAATGACAAAAATAAACTAGGCATGTATGTGCGAGAGGTCAATACTGAGGAATGGAATACAATTTTGTGTTGTGTAAATGTTTAGGGACAAAGTATTCTAGGATTCTATATTTGTTTAAGGGGAAGAAGCAATTACAAAATTACATTTGTAATATTTGAGTCCAATGGTCTCAAGACATGACATCACAAAATCATGCATGGATGACGAAAAGATTTATTCATGAAATGAATACATCACTTTACAACATCTATGCTTGGTGGTGTGTCTCCAAAAATAGGAATTTTGATGATATTTGATGGACATGGTTCACATGTTGCTTTAGGAGCAATTCAAGAGGTAAGGAGCTTGGGAATAGATTTGTTAACATTTCTTGCACACACCTCTCATAGATTGTAGCCATCAGATGTCATTGTATTTTCTCTATTCAAATATTACTTCAAGGAGGAGAGATGTAAATGGATAATTGAGAAGCATGTGATAGATATCAAAAGGGCATAATTAACAGAGTTGGGAAGTAAGGAATTTAGAAAGGCTCTTACCCCTAAAAACACTATTTCAAGTTTCAAAAGGATGGGCATATGGCCACTTAATCCAAGTGCTTTGGATGAAAACATGGGACAAAGTAAAACATTTGACACATTTGTTCAAGATGAGGTGAGTGTAGCTGAAAACATGCTACGGTTATCTGGAGTTGATTTGCAGGTTAGAGAAGATGTAGATATGGTGCCTAACACACAAGTATGTCAAGAATTAGATGCTCAACCAAATGAGGTAAACATGAACAAATGTCTTGATCAACAATCAACACCTTTACTTGTGAAATCAATCAAATGAGTCTCTATATATGCCCACACAAGCTAGAGCTCCTGAGTGGATGAAAGAAGTTTCTTTCAATCTTGGTGTAAACTTGAATTTCAACAATGAAGAATTTAGTCTCTCTCTACCATCCCAACCAACATTGCTTAGTGAGACAAATATGGTCCACTATTATGTTGATACTCAAGTCCGAAGAAAATGATGGAACAACACAATTGGAGGAAACATATGTTTTAGGGCAAATTCAAACCAAAACCAAGAGGAAAACCAAGGACAACAAACTCTTAGTAAATTCTTAAAACTCCCAAGGGAATCAGTAAAAAGGCTCGAGAAGGCCAAATTATGATGTTGGAATAAGGTTGAGTAGGGAATTTTAAATTATAATTGTTGATAAGTGTTATCCAAAATTCACCCCGGGGTAATTTTGATAACATGCATCGAAAAATTCAAGTCCTAGGTTGAAAAGAGCAAGTTTTGAGATAAGGTGAAACGCTGCAAAAAAAAACAAGTTTGGGCGGAAAAAATCATGAAAAATGGATAAGTCCTAGTCTTCACAGTGGGACATGAGGACGTCGAGGCGCGAATCGCCGAAAGGTCGCCAGTGGTCTGGCAGAGCAAAAGGAACATCCGGCCGTCGGACGCCTGGAAAGCCGTTCGGCCAAAGAAGAAGAAAATCGACTAACTATTGGCAAAGCTTGATTTGGGACATTCGGGCCATGGGAACGCGAATCCCAATCGGGCGAAACTGGAAGAATTTGTCCCGACGATCAGGATAGCTTGGAATAGATGTAACTGCGAACCGCCTAGATCGGGTTGAAACGGAGAACTTTCGCACTAAGCGATTTGGGAAATTTGGGCCTTGAGGCCTTGTGCTTAACCGCCGGGTGGGCGAATCGGAAGTTTTTGTCCCAAGTAGCACTTGGGACAAGTGGGATCGGAGGGACGCGAAGCGCGATAGCTCGAAAAGCCGAGAGCCAATCGATCATGACACGTGTCACCGCGAGAAAGGGACAGGGAAGCTCAAATCGGGAGAATCGGAAGAATTTGTTCCAAACAACAAAGGACATCCGGACAAGAAGACGCGATGGACGCTGGTAAAAATTCGGCAGGCAAGAACCAACCAAATCATGACACGTGTCACAAGGAGAAAAGTCCAAAAGTTAAAGGGCGAGTTTGGAAGGGTCACCCAGGCCAATCGAAGAGGACACGTGTCCTATGGAGTAGGAATGTGGAGCTCGGGGAGGTTAGAGAATTTGGCCAGAACTTCGCCCAAAAGCTAAAAGAAAAGGTCTACCCATGCCCCTATTGACGAATCAATGCATGCCACGTGTCCCAGTGGCGAGGGCGCGGAGGAAAAGTAAAAATGTTCCAAGTCATCAAAAGTCAAAGAAAACCCGCGGGACAGGGAAGGAGAGAGAATAACACATCCAATCGGATCACGACACGTGTCATCCAGGTTAGCGAGCGCGGAAAGAAATTCAAAATGCATTTTCACTGCTTTTGTGCCCTAAATCTTGATTGACATATCTTTCGATCCAGAGCTTAGATCCGCACGTTCTTTATATCAATGGAAAGCTCATGAAATTCTCTACTGAGGATTCCGGGGTCGATCTTGCATTTTGGTTCGGTTTGGAGAGAGAAAATTAAGAAACATTTCTGACGCGTGATAATAGACAAGAGGTGATGTTTCAGTGACCAGCTTTAATACAACGGACCACGCCGTTTCTGCTAGGATCTGTCATTACTGCCATAATGAGATGATTTAAAATATGATCTGGGAGTGGTTGGGTAGATTTGAATTTCTTCTCTCTTCCCTCTCTCATTCTTCCTATATATTGTAAAGGGGGCTTCTTTCAAAGGGTTAGACATGACAAGTTGTTCATCTTTCAGCTTCCGCCTCCCTTCTTTTCTTCTCCAGGGTTGAAAATGGAGTTCGAACCTCCTCCCATGCTCTGTAATGGCATTTTTTTGCCTTTTACTATTGAAATGATGTTCTGTGAAAACTTCTGGAGCAACAAAAAACGTGTTTTGTGATGCATCTGTCCATCCTCGCTCATTCTTTGCTTGTTTTCTTCTTGCCTCTCTTCATTGCAGGTATTTGTGCATGTTCTAATGTTCATTGCAGTGTCCTGGAGCTATGTTTATGGAGTTTTGGGACATTTTCTCGTGTGAAATCTATCCTTGGGCCAGTGATGCATCCTGTCCATCCTTCCCATTGCTCACCTCTCTTTGTTCCATGGCGCTTTGATAGGTGTTTAACATTCTCCTTCTCTCGTGTATCACCATTTTAGTGTAGGCTTCGATGTTTTCCTTTTCTCTCTCTCTTGTCCCTCGCACGGTTAGATTAGGATTAGATTAGCTTGCACACTTTGGAATAGCTTGTGTGTAGTTTAGGAGCAGTGAACCACCTTCTCTCGGAGATTCCTCTCTCATTTCGCAAGTCCCACACTGGAGAGAGGTTTCCTTGTTGTGCAATCACAATGGATGCTAGAGTGATCAACCTAGAAGCCTGATCTGCATCCAGGGGTGCTGTGAGTTTGCAACAATAGTTTTGGCACGCCCGGTGGGACCTTAGAGGTCTTCCACTTCATCTTTTGCAGGTTGGTGTGTTCCTGTGAAGATTTCAGCCTTTGGAGGCACTTCAAACACATCCGCGACTCCATCCGATCAATATCTCATTCTCTCGAGTTGCAGAACTATTTTTTTATCCATTCCCATCCATCCTTCTTTCCATCCCTTTCATTCTTTTCCATTCCATGAAGTTGTGCAATCATGACTTCATTTCCATCATGGAATTCACATCAACAATGAATGATATATTCCACCTCCAATATGTTTTACAAATCCTCCAAATCAGCATTTTGAACAAATTCAAGATCAAGTATGCATACCCATATGAGCAGCAAAGGTGCAAGGTCGGTTGGATACGAAGCACATCAAGAGCAAGGGTATGCTCGTTATGAAGACCACTAGATGCAAGATGCTCAGTCTCATTGAGAAAATACAAAAGATGGAGGTAAAGATGGTGCGCTGATCTAGAGCAACACTCAAATGAGAGCTTTCAATTGGTCATGCAGGACTCCTTGTCCATGGGAGGCCCTTTTTCAAGACACTTTAGCCCTCGGGAGAAGCTAGACTTCATGATAAAGATGCTGCCCCAACTTGCACAATGGACAGCAGAGATAGAGGCCTATACACCTGTTGTTGAACAACCTTGTCAATGGGTAAGTTCTACACCATCATCTGGTCTTTCTCTTCCCATTACTCAAGCAACATCATCTCATTTGGAATTGCAAACCCCATCTGCTGTCCCAAGTGTTGAATCCATTTCTCCACCCCCTAGCCTTCCACCACACCTCAATTCTTCTTTCCTTTTTCCTTCCAAACAGTCATCCCCTCCACAAGAGCTAACAGAAATACCCCCTCCTCCAAAGAAACAAGAGTTTCTACCTCCACCACCACAAAAAATTGCCAAGCCAATTGAGTTACAACCCATCCCTCCTCTTGCATTCCCAATTCCATGTGGGGAAGAAGAAATTACAAAAAATGGCCATGAAGGACAGCAAGAAGAGGAGCCCAACAGAAAAGGAATGACAGACAACTTGAAGGTTTGGGCTGCCAAATTTGGGATGACAAAGATCCCCTTGATGGTTAAACCTACAGAAGAGGCTGAGGTTGGAGAACAAATGGTGGTCAGGACTGATTTTGTTGCAGCAGAAGAAGAAGATCTTGCAGTCCCAACTTGTCCTCTAGAGCAGCAGATTGAAGAGTTTGACTTGACAAACTTCATGTTGGAGGAGGAGTTCAATCAAGAGCAAGATTGTCTTCAAACATTGGAGGAAGGAGAAGCTGCTCCAAATCCAAAAGAAGAGGAGCACATTCTAGTTGTGGAGGAGAAAAGTGCAGATCCAAGAGCTTTGAGCACAAAGCGAGCTGACGAGAACCTTCGAGCTTCTTCTTTCTACTTCACCTCTCTTAAGTTCCAGTCTTTGAAGAGGAGTTTGACCTCTCAAATTCAATGTTGGAGGGAGAAAGAAACCATGGTGATCAAATTCTGAGATCAAGAGGACGCCATGGAGGAAGTTGAACATTTGCGCACAGGACAGCCATGAGGCAGCTTTATCAGTCGATTTGGAGGACTGCTTTTGATGGAGAAGAGCCGGTTGAGTTTCCACCATTCTCTCTTTCATCATCCACATTCCAAACACTAGAGCCTCTTTGTCATGGAGGAAAGCATTCTTTTTGGCAGCACTGCGCATCTTATAAAGCGAGCTCTTTGGGCAACCGAGATTGGAAGGTTTTAATCTTTCATGTTCTTCATTGGAGGAAGAGAAAGGACGAGGAATTTCACCACTTCTTCCACACCATCCATTCAAGAAGGTCTCTGAAGACTCCATTTTTGGAGTTGAAAATTAGAGCTATGGGCATATCAAACGGATCGGACCTTGCCCGAATCGGTATTTGGCTTCATTAGAGCCAAAGGAGAGTCACAACCAATCATGCTTGCTTTCTAAGCATGAGGGCGAGCTACAAAGTACCAAGGATCAGCTGTCATAACTCTTCAATCCAAATGTAGAGCAACTAAAAGAGGTATTGGATTTGTTTTCAGTGATACCTTGATGATTTGGGTGGAATACCACTTCTTATTGATTTTCCACTCATCCTAACAAACGATGATCAACTCCAAATCATTTGCATGGTCATCGATTTTGAAAAGAGGAAGCTATTTCTCACAACCATTCTGCAGGTTTGTTTAGCTTGCCCTTTGCTCCCAGCTTAGAGTAAGTAGGTAGGTTTGCTTTTAGTAGAAGAAGTTCTTGTGCACACTCTACATGTTCCATTTGGAGCATGTATGATTTTCAGTTAATGTACATAGTTTTGGTGTTCTTGGTTCTGCTCTTGCACAGTTCATTTCATGGCATTTTGGTGAGAACAACTCCATGTCCAAAGTGGGTTTCAAGTGGCTCGGAGGGAGGTTTTCAAAGTTTAGATCGGTTCAGAGGTTCTGACTCATGACTCCATGCCCAATGGATGCTTCTGTAACCTGGTAACTTAATCTAGTAGGAAGATGACCCCACTGAGTCGCCAAATTGTTATCCAAAATTCACCCCCCATGGTAATTTTGATAACATGCATCAGAAAATTCAAGTCCCAGGTTGAAAAGAGCAAGTTCTGAGATAAGGTGAAAGGCTGCGAAAAAAAAAACAAGCTTGGGCCAGAAAAAATCATGAAAAATGGCTAAGTCCTAGTCTTCGCAACGGTCGGGACATGAGGGACGTCGAGGCATGAATCGGCCGAAAGGTCGCCAGCGGTTTGCGAGCAAAAGGAACATCCGGCCATCGGGACCCGCGGAAAGCTGGTTGGTGAAGAAGAAGAAAATCGACTAACTGCTGAGCAAAACAGTTTGGGACATTCGGGCCATGGGAATGTGAACCGCCGAATCGGGTGAACCAGAAGAATTTATCCTAGGCAGATGCAGGGCGGTTGGAACAGATGTACGAACGACCGCCTAGATCGGCCGAAGCGAAGAACTTTTGCACTAAGCAGTTCGGGACATTTGGGCCTTGAGGACGCGAACCGGCCGAATCGGGTGAATCGGAAGTTTTTGTCCCAAGTAGCACTGGGACAAGTGGGATGGAGGGACACGGAAGGCGCGGATAGCCAAAAAGTCGAGAGCCAATCAGATCATGACACGTGTCACCAAAGCGTAAAGGGACGGGGAAGCCCAATCGGGCGAATCAAGAATTTGTCCCAAACAACAAAGGGACGTCCGGAAAAGAAGACGCAATGGACGCTGGCAATGCCCAAGAACCAACCAAATCATGACACGTGTCACAAGGAGAAAAGTCCAAAAGTCAAAGGGTGAGTTTTGAAGGGTCAGCCCAGAGCCAATCGAAGAGGACACGTGACCTATGGAGCAGAATGCGGAGCTCGGGAGGATTTAGAGAATTTGGCCGAACTTCGCCCAAAAGCTAAAAGAAAAGGTCTACCACGTGCCCCCTGTCGACCCGTCAATGCATGCCACGTGTCCCAGTGGCGGGCGCAGAGGAAAAGTAAAAATGTTCCAAGTCATCAAAATTCAAAGAAAACCATGGGACAGGAAGGAGAGAGAATAACACATCCAATCAGATCACAACACGTGTCGTCCAGGTGGCAGAGCGCGGGAAGAAATTCAAAATGCATTTTCACCTGTTTTGTGCCCTAAATCTTCAGATCGACATATCTTTCGATCCAGAGCTCGGATCTGCACGTTCTTTATATCAACGGAAAGCTTATGAAATTCTCTATAGGATTCCAGGGTCAATCTTGCATTTTGGTTCAGTTTGGAGAGAGAAAAATGAGAAACATTTCTGACACGTGATAATAGACAGAAGTGACGTTTCAGCGACCAGCTTTAATACAACAGACAGCCCGCCATTTTGCCAGGATCCGCCGCTTCTGCCATAATGAGATGATTTAAAATACGACCTGGGAGTGGTTGGGGTAGATTCGAATTTCTTCTCTCTTCCCTCTCTCATTCTTCCTATATATTGTAAAGAGGGGCTTCTTTCAAAGGGAGACATTACAAGTTGTTCATCTTTCAGCTCTGCCCTCCCTTCTTTTCTTCTCCAAGGTTGAAAATGGAGTTCGAACCTCCTCCCCTGCTCTGTAATGGCGTTTTTTGCCTTTTACTATTGAAATGATGTTCTTTGCAAACTTCTGGAGCAACAAAAATGTGTTTTGTGATGCATCTGTCCATCCTTGCTCGTTCTTTTGCTTGTTTTCTTCTTGCCTCTCTTCATTACAGGTATTTGTGCATGTTCTAATGTTCATTGCAGTCTAGAGAGCTGTGTTCATGAAGTTTTGGGACATTTTCTCGTGTGAAATCTATCCTTGGGCTGTGATGCATCTCATCCATCCTTCCCATTGCTCACCTCTCTTTGTTCCATGGCGATTTTGATAGATGTTTAACATTCTCCTTCTCTCGGTGTATCACCATTTTAGTGTAGGCTTCATTGTTTTTCCCTTTTCTCTCTCTCTCTCCCCTTGCACGTTAGATTAGGATTAGATTAGCTTGCACTGCTTTGGAATAGCTTGTGGCGGGTAGTTTAGGAGCAGAACCAGCCTTCTCTAGAGATTCCTCTCTCATTTCGCAAGTCCCACACTTGGAGAGAGGTTTCCATGTTGTGTAATCACACTTTGGATGCTTCCTACCAGAGTGATCAACCTAGAAGCCTGATCTGTATCCAGGGGTGTCTTTGTGAGTTTACTGCAACAATAAGTACATGAAGCTTCTCATGAATAAAGAAAAGAAGAAGAATGAAATTGATGAATTAAAGCAAAGAAAGAGGGAACATATTCAAGAGAAAAAAGTAGAATGGATTGTTGAAAGAGAAAGAAAGGAACAAGAAAAGATTGAAATAGAATATAAAAGAAAAATAAAGGAGCATCAAAAATTGATGCAGAGGCAAGAAAGAGAGCAGAAGAAAGACCAAGAAAGGATTCAAAAGTAGCAAGATAGAAAGGAAAAAGTGTTTGAGAAGGAAAGAAGAGAGTTGGAAAGGAAAAGGAGACTCAAAAGTCCAACAAATCCATTGCAAAACAACACCCTTTATTGAGGGAGTTGATGGTCATCCATTGCCCCCAATTGGTGTCTGCACATAAAGTATCACTTGGAGTAAATGCTTCAGCAAATTCGAAACATTCCTAGCCACACCTGCAAGGGACATCAACACAGGAAGACAACCGACAAATTCTAACACATCCACTGCAAACATGTCTGCAGATTCACCAGCCCCATTTCCCGGTTTTTGGAAATGATTTAGCAAAATGTTTTTTAGTATTTTTGTCAAGTGTGTGTGTGTGTGTGTGTGTGTGTGTGTGTGTGTGTGTGTGTGTGTGTGTGTGTGTGTGTGTGTGTGTGTGTGTGTGTGTGTGTGTGTGTGTGTGTGTGTGTGTGTGTGTGTTGTAATAGTAATTTTGATTCGATAAAAACTAAAAATTTGGCTTGATTGATTAATATGCCCACAACATGCTATGAATATGACATCCAAGAATATAACAACCCTGTTTTTGTTTGTAAAGGGAAAATGATTCCATTACATAATGAAAATTATGTATTTTTGATTAAATCCATGAAGTGTTGTCAAATGTATGTATTAACTAGACCCATGAAGAACTGCATATTAAATGCGAGATAAAATCTATACCGATTACACAATCATGCAAAAAACTCTACCAAAATCTCACTCATAAAAGAAGGTAAACATACTACAACTGTGAGAATGCATCTAAAGAATCAGAAAATCTTGCACATGTTGCCAAAATATGTAAGAAAATGAGGAGAAAGACTAAACAAGCAATACAGATCATATTGCAAAAAAAGATCTGAAAGGAAATTTAGAAGTGTTTTTCCTATTTGTGTGCTTAAACGGAAAATGTATCAAATTGAAGAAACTCCCTGATAATTCATGTCATCAAAATTTAGAAGTCTTTATTCTGATCTTCTGCTTGTGTTGCTTTCTATTATCCAATGCATAACTAGAACCACCCACAAATCCTCTAACTCAGCCAAAGACCTAAGTGTAATTTGAGAAAAGCAATCCCAAAAGCCTGAGTAGGCTTTATTTCCTCTTCCATGTTGTCCTGGGCCCATATTGGGCCAGGTTCTAGGATTGTGCATAGAAAAGAGGAACATTTTACCCCTCCCCGTGTTACTCCTATTACCTTAAACGGAGTTTTCACGCTGAGTGGATTGTCTTTTGGAGCGTTGGAATTGGGAAGCGGAAGCACTAAAAAGATGATAATGAAAAATGGCTTTGTATTTCTACACCTTCCCTTTAAATAATCACAATAACACCTTCTACATTACTTTGAAAAAAACCCATGAATCAAACTTACAAAAATGGAGAAACTTACACATCCATCTTCAACAAACAGAGGCCATTTATCAAATACCAACACCGTCATACAACAAACTTTAAAAACAAAATCACAGCTTCAAACCCACAATCTAGACAATTCCCTTAAAAATATTTATTTCGAGGTGCAAGATTTTTATCCAAATAACCACAGTTGTATAGTTTTTTCACACTTTTACCAAGACACGATGATCTCAAATATCCCCAACAAAATAAAAGTATCAAAATATAATGGAAGCAATTAAAAATAGTTCAGTTGAGTTTCTTCATTGCCTAGTGAGAAACCTCACCGAAGTCCAGACGTTGTGAGAAACGTCCATGGATGGGAGCTCGGGAGATGCACAAACATGTTGCAGAGGCGGTTCTCAGGTGAGGCTACAAAGGCGCCCAAGTATTGGCGGTGTGAGTTGAAATGACTAGTGCTGGGGTGATTAAGTTTGGTCCTGGTTTGCTATTAACTAACATTGATAGCCCACATGCATTGGAGTAAATGCATTTGCCACCTGTGTTCGCGCCAAAACTCACGCCCTTTCCTTTCTGTTTCCACGTCGCCATGCACGCTTAAAACAATATTACATATCGGTTATTGGTCCATACATTAACTATTATATAGGTAACTTTGTTTTAATATTAATCCACCCATATAATTTCCACTTTATGAGGCACATGTGCTTAAAATGAATTTATATGATCTATATATAAGTGTTTTTTATTTAAATTGGATATTTTTACTAAGTTAAGAGGGAGACAAATTTTATGTCATTATTTTCGTGTTAATATGTGGTTTAACGCTCATTATATGACCCCTGTAAGTTTGGGTGCACGACGAGTGGCTCATCTCCCTTAGTGTGATGTTTTCCAAATTGTTCCAAATCTTAGGACCGTGATAGTAATGAAAAGATTACGCGTGCCTCCATTAACTCGTTCCAATTTTAATATTTTTTGCAAGGTATTGCAATCACATTGGGGTTGCAAGGAAGAAAGGTAATTTCTCAATGATCCACAATGAATTTTAGAAAAGTGAGCAAGGTTTTCAAAGCCTCAAAGCACACATACATGTTCGCATGATTATATTCACCCTAATTGAAATTTGTTTAAACTGTACTACTACTATTTTATTCATACTGAGAGTGTTATAATTTTGATCAAGATTTTATGTTTGTACAAATTTTGAGTCTAACTTTACCTTGTTTTCTAGACCTGTATTGAAACATTTATTTTTGACAAATACATCTTGAATTGTTACACCAAAACTAATACATCTATCTAGTGCATTGTTTTAAATGTAAAAACACTTACCGCGTCATTTGCATAAAGGTTGCATTTAAGTTAATCTTCTCAATCAAAATGATCATTGCGACATTCATATGACCGTTGGCCTCGACATTCATATGCCTAGCAGAGCTACCGCCAAATATCAAAAACAATTGGATTTCAAGGTTTAGCAGAGCTGTCTGCGGAGTTTTTTGGTTTTTCAGTGCAATGGATACGAAGGTGAGTGCGAATTTCTTGCAATGGGGCAACGCTCGCAAGAAATTCTTGTTCGTCATGACAGCAGCCATTGCAAGAGGGTCTTCCTTAATTCCTATTGAAAGCATCCCTGTTTCAGATGTGTCACATAAGGGCGAGGCCAATTGCAGCTTATCCCCCATATCAGTAATCCCAACTCATGTTTCCCACTCATCTGAAGTGGGTACTAGTAATTCAGGTACCATTCATGGAAATCTTTGTCAGAAGAAAGAGACATCAAGGCTTAGGGCGTGGAGACAGGCCATGAAAGCAGGTTTTGCCAAAGAAACCCATATCATATATGCAGGCAGAAACAGAGAAACCTCAATGGAGGACACAATTACTGACACAGAGGCACTGGACATGCCATTGCAGTCAAGGGGTATTGATGCCGATATGATGGGTATCTCAGAACCCACTTCAAGTTTCAGGGATCGGTCCTGCAAGAGACCAAGAGGCACAATTACTGACACAGAGGCACAGGACATTGATGCAGATATGATGGGTTTCAGATATATGGGTAGCTCAGAACCCACTTCAAGTTTCAGGGATTGGTCCTGCAAGAGACCCAGAACAGACAGAATCAAGATTGGCAATTACTCTTCTGAAATTCAGATGGAGAATCTTGAAAGTCAGAAGGAGTCGTTTGCTGCACTTAATGTGTTGGCTGATGTTGCTGTTTGCATTTTGGAGCATAGTCTGCCTTATTCATCAAGGCGGTGGGAAATGCTCTGTCCCACTGAAGCAGAATTATTCATATCTCTCCGTCCTGAATTCCATTCCCAAGCACACGAACTCTTGCCTTGCAATTCAGAGGATCTCTTCACATGCCAATTGGGTAGCCCTGTACGGAGCTTGAAGCACCAATTGAATGAAGTTGTTGATGGTGCATTTGTTGAAAGGGACCAAAGCTTATTCAAGAACGTTTACAGATCAAGAAAGCACAGAGCTACAAGAAGACAGTGAAGTTATAGATGGTGCCTTTGTTGAAAGGGATCAAAGATACAAGAAGATAGTCCAGACATTCATTTTCATTGATTATTTTAGGTCAATGGGTGAAATCAGTTAAAATATCAGATTTCATTTAGAGAGAAAACAGTGTAATGTCTCCATCAAGTGAAATATTAATAAAGCACAGAGCTACAAAAAGACAGTGAAGTTATAGATGGTGCCTTTGTTGAAAGGGATCAAAAATACAAGAAGATAGTCCAGACATTCATTTTCATTGATTATTTTAGGTCAATGGGTGAAATCAGTTAAAATATCAGATTTCATTTAGAGAGAAAACAGTGTAATGTCTCCATCAAGTGAAATATTAATAAGAAACAGGAGTTTCATCAAGTTAAATCTAGTTCGTGTTTTCCATTTTAGGAATCTTTTTCTGCTTTACAGTCGGAGTTCTCATTTTTTTCACTATTTAATAATTTTATGGTTTGTGTGATTTAGTGTATATGAGCTTGGTGATCGTCCTAGAATCCAACATTCTGACTTCTCTCTTATTTACTCTTAACAAATTTTGGTAACATCTTATTTCCATCTAAAATCACATGTGGGTTTTTGGTAGAGTTTCCGTATTGATAGATGCTTCAAATATGGGCAGGCCTTGATTTTGAAGTTAAAGATGCCTGTCAAATAAAAATTTGCTGACATTTTGCTCTTTTATGTGGTTGTAAATTGCAATTTCTTACATACAGATTTCTGCTGTTTATTCCCCCAAATACTTGTCAAGGAATATTGAAAACAAATATATGGCCTACTAATTTGTTAGGTTCAAAATCACAACCCAAAAAATGGCCCGGACACTGGTATGTACATCTATTTTTAAAATGAATCATACCGCCATGCAAAAGTCTTGATTTTCGGTATTATTAGTAATACGGTTAGAGTATTGAATTTTTATCAATAATGCTCTATGGTTGTCCATACCCTGTTCCGAACCTTCCATTTTGGCCTTGCAATACTCCTTTCATTCATTGTGACATAAAATCAAACAATATCTTGTTGGATGAGCAACTTCATGCTTGTGTGGCTGATTTTCACGTGGCTAAGATCTTTGGAAAATGCAATCAAGGATATGAGACCATATCTGGAGTCACAGGGTCTTATGGATGCATTTCTCCGGATAAGCAGAACTACATCTATAGTACTACTGGTGAGAAATCTGAAATATCCTGTATTTCAAGAGAACTGAGGCCACCTGAAGACTCGCCATAGGATTAAGATTGCAATTACCAGAACTAAAAAACTGAGCATGCATGTACAAAGCACTGTAATATCAGAATGCAGAAATAGGGAAGCTTATTTGTGTAACAACAGGAATGTTATGGCCTTAGGCTGGTACCTTGTGTCATGTAACATACACATTTTAGTTCTTTCTGTGGTTTACAATTGGTGAACAAAGTTTGAAACCTTTGATATTAGAATGATTGTTTTTGCTTAAGAAAGTTAGAATGAAAATTATAGAAATAACCAGTACAGATAAACCCCCTTGTAGAAAAGTAATTATTGGATGAGAAATTTGAAATATTGCTTGTTTCAAGAGAACTGAGGCCACCTAAAGACTTGGCATTACTAGGACTAAAAAACTGAGCACACATGTACAAAACAGTGCAATATCACAATGCAGATGCTTGAAATTGTAATCCATGCTTTTAGACTGGACCTAATAGTCCCATGGCATCAAATCTGAGAGGGGAGCTGAAAGTTTCACAGTATTAGAGTGGATATGCTCGAAATTGTAGTGTACACTTTGAGAGAGATCCTGAAAATCCAAAAGGCCATGGGAATCTAGACAAGAAGATTTATTGAGACGTTTGAAAGACCCTGTTTTAGTTTTGTTTCACAATTATATACTTTGATGTTTGAGATCTCAGATACTTATTACATTTCACTCAGGTTGCACATTTCCTGAGTTTTCTTAGAGATTAGAGGTTACGACCAAAAAAGTGGTGTCTATAATTTTGAAGTGGTGCTCCTCAGCCTGGTTAACTGGATGCTTGAAAACGAAAATGGTTCATAATATGTTCTGGATCTTGAAATTTCTGAGTTACATAAGGAATCGATGCTTGCAGTCCTTAGAATTGCTCTTCATTGCACCAATTAATTGCCTGTCAAGAGGCCTACCATGAGAAATGTTAGATACGTGACAGCAAAGATAAATGTTGGATCCCTTTGCGGTGCTGTTTGTAGCTCACTTCCCATAGGGAGGGTTTGGGGAGGATTGCCCACCACTTTTGTTGCTGCCCCACTTGGTGGGGGTTTGGGGGCAGAGCCCGAAAGAAAAAATTAAAGAGTCAATCCCTTGTTTCTAAAAAGACGAATTCCACCGAATTCTAATTTTAGGAAGGAAAATCCTAATGGCATTTTTCCACTCTATTTTTTAGGAGAAATCCTAACTACACTTTGCCAATTAGGTGTATTTATCTTTGTGAAGAGCCAAAGTAGCTCATATAACAAGTTCGCATGTAATCTATTCTTCTTGAGTTAACAAAAGCTTGATGTCTTGCACCGCGGATGTTTCCCTACGCACTCAACTGGGGTTTAACCATGTAAATATGGTGTTTGTCTCTTACATGTTTGGTTTTCTGCATATATCTTTTATCTCTATCTCTGTATATTGTTGTTTTTGTTATTCAACTTTCTGTTTATTCATTGTTGCAAAGTTTGTGGTTTCCTAGCAAGAAATGTAATTGAGATGTTGCGATCTGGAAATCCACATCACAAATCAAGAGCATCACCAAGAGAATTGGTAGACAATGAAAGGTGACATGACAGGAGAATGATAACCTTGATTTGCAGTATCTTTAATAACTTAGTTAACTGGTCACTTGAAGGAAGAAATGTGGGTTTGTATTACAAGCTGAAGCAGGGCCATAAAATTTGAGCTTGCTCATGAAAGAAATAAAGATGTGAAATGATTCTCGTGCTTGGGCATGTGGCACAAACCCAATATTCGACATTGATCTGTTCTACCAGTTTGAGGATCTTGCTCATGTTGCCACAACATGGAAATTTACACTCTACCAAAATTTGATGTTTCCTTGGACAATTCAAGTGCTTTGCTTTACTAGCATGCTACAACCTGCGATTCAGAGTCCAGGTTCAACAGGTAACTAAGTTATTTTAGAAGATATATTGATGTATATTTGGTGTTTTGTGAGGCATCTTTATGTAATATTGCATTTTGGAAAATTATTTATATTGATTGGAATCGAGCTTTATGACCGATCTTTAATAAGTAGCAATTCACAAGAACTTATTTCTCCCTAGCTAATGCAGAAGAATAGAAACTTCCCAAGATCACCCATCTCTGTTTTATTTTGGCTCTGACACATTTAATTATAGAGTTTTCCCAGAACTAGGTCAGCTTTGCTTGCCATCCCAATTTCTTAGAAATTACCAAAAAATCTTAGGAATTTGATTGCCTCCAATGCCATCTTCCCAGGACTCACAATTGGACTTTCATGTACAGAATTATTATCTAATACAGTTTTTCGTTGTTTGTCTACAAATATGGGCTTTTAGTAGAGTTTCTGTCTTCACAGATGCTACAAATGTGGGCAGGCCTAGAAAACTGGGCACGCACTGCAATATCAGAACGCGGAAATAGGGAAACTTGGTTGTGTAACAATAGAAAAGGCCATTAACCAACACAGATTTATCTCGTATTTCGATGATCTAATTTGTAAGCAAAATGATCAATTATAGGGTCATACATGACAATAAGTCTGGCAACTTCAGCATTGGAAATTGCCTATGACATGAAAGTGAAGCTTGCATATGTGGTCCTAGACTATGAGCAAAAGCTTAAAACAGCACTGTGAAACATATGTTGACCATGAAATAACTGAAGAATCAAAGCTCGTGGAGATTTCACTACAGTCATTCCTTGGTGGACGTTGTTTAAATGGATTCAAATGCAAAATATAAATATGTAATATGATCCCAAATTAACTGGCCCCTGTTTTATAGTTCAATGCATTCAACAGGCAGAATTAGGACCAAACTATTAAAGAGCATGCCTATACAGCCCTCCCGGATGTAGAGATGTCGGAAGATAAAAAGAAACAAAACATCATAAGAAATGCTACCTTTGGAGCTGTGTTTCCCAATTCCTGTCTTTCTCTTATCCATTGTTTTCCCAATGGTACAGTCCTCAGATGGGTTTTGTGTACTCCAAAACAGTTCACAATAAGTAACAGATTTTATGTTGCACGCTTTCCACAGAGGATTAGCAAATATGGATGTACTGGTTGCATTGAGCACAAATGCTGTTTTACTTCTATTTGGTATACACTCTTTGGAAATCGCTCACTTCTGATTATAGGGTTAGGATTTCCTTGAAACCAGCGCACTGCTAATCTCCTTGAATCCAGGCATATTGCAAAGAGGTCTGGAGATAAGCTCATAGGTGGAACCATGAATGAGAGTAGGTTCAGAAACTGCATTGTCTCAGATTGTTGAGCTTGTAGAGGCTACCCAGATAGCCAGAGCCATAGTTACCAAATACTGTAAAATCATAAAGATTTTCTGTATTTTTCCCATATTTTTTATTGAACTGTATAAAATTTCGTATTTTTCTGTTGCAAAATCTTAAAATACAGGATCTAGAAAATATATATTATTTATTATTATTTTATAAAATAAATATTTAAATTGTGAACACCTCCAAGATTTTATAGTCAAGAGCAAAAAGGTTTTTTATTTTTTCAGTATTGTTTAGAAGGCTTTCAGCAGTCTTAGGAAGATTAATGAGAGCGTATTTTTTTCCAGATTTATCGTATTTTTTTATGATCCATGATCTTTTTTCCACGATCGTCTTTTTTCCATAGTTGAATACCATCCCTTAATACTCTCTGAAGCCCCTCAGGAGAAGATTGACCGTCAAATGCCGAAGATCACAGAATAAAGCAAGTGCATCAAGCTGTCTCTGAAGCCCCTCAGGAGAAGAGGCGAGTAAAACAATATCGTCGGCAAATAGGAGAATGGAAATCAAGACATGGTGAAGAAGGCAACCATCCCCTTCTTGAATGTGATCCCGAAGGAAAGATTCCAACTCATCAATGTAAATGCCAAAGAGGGTAGGAGACAAGGGGCACCCCTGTTTAACCCCAATGGTGCTCCTGATGAGATCAGACAATCCGTGTGCAGTACGAAGATGACCAAGGATGGACTCATAGAGGTGCATGATGGCAATAACAAGAGTCTCAGAAATACCGATGTCTCGAGTTCGTTGGAAGAGGGCCATGCGAGGTACGGAGTCAAAAGCTTTTCGAAAGTCTACAAAACAACAATAGACTTTCGAAGAGCGGTGACGAGCCTCCTCAATAATAGCCCGAAGGGTGAAGATGTGGTTGATGGTGTGGTAACCAGGCAAAAACCAGCCCGATCTCCGGCTCGAGCCGTGCTCTCGCTCCAAAATCTCGGACAACAACCTGTGGAGGACTGTAGCATAGAGTTTGGAGAAAGAATGGCCCACCATGATAGTCCTGTAGTTGTTCGGATCAGAAATGGACCCAACTTTGTGGATCGGGTGAATGATATGATGAGACCAGGTAGGAGGGAAGCCCACGCTAACCACCTGATTGAAAAGATCTACCAAATAGGTACCAAAACCTCAAAACCCTGCTTGAAGAACTCAGCCTGGAAACCGTCCACATCAGCTGCCTTGCTACAGTTCAAAATCCTTATTGCCTCTTTGATATTACGGTGAGTGAAGGGATTACCAGGCGGCGGGATGCCAATCTGGGTAGACTGCTGCCCCGGAACATCGTAAAGGGTAGAGGTGTGGGAAAAAATGGAGATAGGATCGATCATTGTGGAGGAGGGGGAGTGGCGGGGAAAGATAGTACGCCAGAAGGACCGAGGGTTAGTCCTAAGGGAGGTGGAAAGCATATATCTGTGGTGGGAAATGAAGGATCACTTCTTACGATGGAGAAGGCACCTGTAGGCAACCTTAAGAGTGGGGAAGGAGGGGAGGGCATGGGTAAAAGCCTGGCGAAGGCGACTGTGAAGGGATTTGCACTCTACATCGTACCATTGGTTCATGGGGCAAGATTTAGTAGTACTAGTGGCCGAGGGATGGGTGGTGGAGCTGGGAAAGGATCTCAGGGCAGCCTCCCACATGGCAGAGGAAAGGCATGAGTACTTGGCCTCCACACTAGGCATGTTAGAGAATAGGAGCTCAGAGGGGAGAAGGTCGCGGATGTGGGATGAGTAAGAACCGGAATCCCCTTTATCAAAATGAAAGGAGATGCGAGGTGGGTAGTGGGGAGGGGGAGGAGGGGCGATGGTGGTAGGAGAGCTGGCGACCAGAGAGAAAGTTAGGACAGCATGATCGGCAAGGGGAATGGGGGAAACAAAGAAGGAGTAGAAGAGGGGTGAGATGTCCGGGCTAGCAAGGATATAGTCCACCACACTAGTGCCCCCGCCATGGGGATGACATGTGAAGAAGTGTGAATCCGGGAAGCGCTCGATCCCGTTGAAGATTACCAATGCCTGTGACTCCCCGAGCTAGAGGAGGAACCGACCATAAGCTATAAAAGGGCCATTTGTATTCTCAAAAGTCCTATGCAGACCAACTGACACAGGGTTAGTCCTCTGTGTGCAGAGCATATCCTTTGACTTTGTCGTGGAGGGGGACCTGAAAGTGTCTGGTACTGGGCATTAAAGTCACCTAAAATGATAACCTCCCCTACGACAGAGTATTGACCAATATTGTCGTATAAGTCAAAGAAAGGATCACCATTTGGGCCATTGTGGATGGCGTAAGGGGAAGCGTGGAGGAAAGTAACAAACTGCTATATATAAATCCCTAGAGAATCGAGTGGCCCTACTAATGCGAATCCACATGTACCTGGTAAACTCATCAAAACCGACCATCGAGATCCTGTTCTGGAGGGAGTCTCTATAGAGACAGGCAACCCCACCAGAGCCTCTGATACCACCCGAAGCCCGAGTCTCCGGTCTGGCGATAACCAAAGAAATCCAGTAATGCCTTGGAGAGGATGAACCGGGATCTCGTGTGTCTCTGTGATGAAGAGAATGTTAGCATCCCGAGAGCATCAAACATAAGGCCCGGGGAGGACCAAAGGGAACCATTCCTATTCCAACAACTGATAGATAAGCCTCTGGTCTAACTCCTCTTCCACTTGGAGAGAAACAATAAGAGAGGAAGGGTGGTGAAGAAGAAAGGGTTAGCGGGTGGAGAAGTGAGAGGGTGGAAAAAATTGAAAGGGGAAACAATTTGAAACTTTACCGTCGAAGAACGACACGACAAATATGTCAAAGCGCAATTAGAGTTATTATGTTGCGAGAAGAATTTGGTTTTATTTGAACATTAGGTGGTCATACCCAGATTATTTGGGCCTGCAATTTTGAAGCCTCAAAGCTCAAGCTTTTGTTCCTAGGAATGCACATTCAACATAAATATGAATGAATGCGAAACTATATAAATTTTTTATAAAAATGTTAAAATAATGTCAAAACACCTTATCTTAAATTTGTAACATACTTGAAGTCAGCTTTAATTTTATAATTTTAATTATGGATAGTTATATTGGGAAAAAAATACAAAATATATACCAGGGAAAATTTTGGTGGCAATTATTCGCTAATTCACGAATATTTACATTTTGAAATTTGCATTTGGCGAATTTGAGGAGTCGTATGGAGTAGCATTTCGCCTAAAATTTCCGGGAGCAAGTTACTTTTTCGGGTCGACTCGCCTAGTGTTTAAAATAAAACATATATATGTAAATCGCCGATACCTCGAAACATAAATCAGGTACATTCGCCAACATATACTAGTTAAAACTCTAAGCATATGCAAAATTCAAATGCCATAAGGCTCTTTTGACAACAATCCAGATGCCCATGTATATAGTCCAGACACACGACCACAAATTGTAGATGCGTGGTCTTATTCAAACGCCCTCCTACATATGCAACTGGGTGGCTGCATGCAGAGACGCTTGACATGTGGGTTTGATTCCGTTTGCGTATGCAGCCGGGTATACGCCCGGCTGCATGCACAGACGCCCGATTGCGTATGCAGTCGGGTGTCCGTACATGCAGTCGCCCGATTGCATATGCAGGCAGGCCGCTGCGTATGCAGTTGGGCATCTACATATACAACCGGGCGGCTGCATACACGGACACCCGGTTGCATACACAGACGGGCGTCTGTCATGAATTTTACCTAATAAATTATTTGCATCCATCACAATATACATTTTTCTCATATTCATCATCAACATGAATTCCATTTTGCAGATTCACCAAAAAATATCCAAGTTGGATTTTGGTAGGGGGTCTTAAAGTGAACCCTGATACATACAGAACTATATAGTTGGGTGTGATAGTGCATCAATAGCTATCCTTGAATCTTCAATGATTCGGCGATCTTCCAATTGTGAATACGGAGCGCGAAAAGATTACTACCCTACAAGCAACATAGATTCCTTGAAATTAAAGATAGTAATAGCTTTGAGAATTGAATTCGGTAAAAGGAGTAAAACAAAATTTGGATGCAAAGCCATGCAGAACATCATCTCTGAGCAATAAAGGGGCCTTCTTTCCCGAGGAACTGGCCTCTATGGATTGTAAACAATAAGAAAGGTAGTCACTCAACCGAGAAACCATTGAAAGGTAGCCTCTTCTAAGCTGGACAATCACCAGTATATGCCATCAAAATTGCCATTTTCCTCATGACGGCATCCAAATTGGATCCCTTTAGCACCCAATTGTGGATTGGGTCCATATTTATACTCAAACTCACAGACTCCACCACCTTCGTTTCCTTGGTAGGAGATGTCTTTACAAGTGAAGGAGGTTGGGATCGTAGATGGTGTCCTCTTGTTGCTTGTACCTGATCGACACAGTGGAGATGTCATTGCCAATGTTGGAGGGGTTCCTAGTAAGAACATAGAGCACCACAGACTTCCCCATTGAAATGGAAGGCATTTTGAAGATGACCCTCGATGGCCTTGAGTCACCCTTTCACGACATGTTAAAAAATAGGAATAAAAAAGATCTGGATATAGGAAATCTGGTGGAAACCACACACTGAATTGGAAATCTGGTGCATACCATACTAAATTTAAGCAAAGAAATGACCATAGTAAACATATATAATAGTGGCAATGTAAATGAAGTTTATTGAAACCAAGAGTAATCTACAAAATGTTATAAGTGCTAGTTTCTTAAAAGAGATGTGAACCTGCAACACAAGTTTTTTATATTTGCTTGACATTTTTCTAAAACATTGAAAATATAAAGTGAATTAATTGTGATCCATAAAGATCCAGAAAATCATTCATTCTGTCAAACAACCGAGAATTCCCTTTAAAAACATAACATAATCAAAGGGTGCATTGTACAATGACAAAATCGCCAAGTAGAATGTGGTGTCAGTTGTGTCATGGACATGGCAGTTATGTATGTGGCATGGAAATTTCATCTTAAATAGACAACTAAAACAACAACAAAAACAATCTCTTCAAAATTCCTTGGCATTTGGAGGTCCTTTGGTGTACAAAGACACAACCACAATAATCCCATTTGTAAGTGGACAAGAGAAGAGAATAGAAATTGAGGCGAAGAGATTAGCAAAGTGAGCATAAAAGTAGGGAGACTATATAATATGCTCTGTTAGAGCTATTTGTATGTGCAGAGTAGCAAAATGCGCATACTAGTAGGGAGATTGTTGTAATATGCTCTAACCAAGTTCTTTGTAATTTCCTTGGCCAAAGAAAGGAAAGGAAGCTGAGCATTTTCTATTTCCAGCTAGTTTTCCTCTCATTAGGCTTTTCAAGTTGTCTTGCTGTAGCAGTTGGTTCTATGTAGTTTCAGATTTTTTTTGGAGGATTGAGGGGTATCTATTTCTCCAAACTTGCCTCCAACTTGAGCTTAACTTGATTCTTTTTTGGTGTCGTTTTTGGGTATGTGGCACAAACCCAATATTTGACATTGATCTGTTCTACTGGATTGAGGATCTTGCACATGTCGCCGCAACATGGGATTTTATACCCTGTCAACATTTTCTATTTCCTGGGACAATGCAAGTGTTTTGCATTACTAGCATGCTACGACTTGCAATTCAGGTCTAGGTTCAATAGGTAACATAGTCTTTTTAGAAGATATATTTATGTATATTTGGTGTTTTATAATGCATGTTTTTGCAATATAGCATTTTGGGGAATTCGCTATATTGATTGGAATCGATCTTTGTGACCGATCTTTATTAAATAATAGTTCACAAGAACTTATTTCTCCCATGCTAATGCAGAAGCATAGAAACTTCCCAGAGATCACCCATATCTGTATTATTTTGGCTCAAATACATCAAGTCATAGAGTTTTCCCACAACTAAGTCAGCTTTGTTTGTTATCTCAGTTTCTTAGAAAATATGGAAAAGTCGGAAATTGGCATTTTTTCTACCTTAGAACCTGCTGCAGGTTGCCCCCAATGCCATCTTACCAGGACTTATGATTGGAATTTCATGTACTATAATTATTATCTAATACACTTTTTGATTGTTTATTCACAAACATGGTTTTTGGTAGAGCTTCCGTGTTGATAGATGTTTCAAATATGGGCAGGCCTTGAATTTGACCTTAAAGGTGCCTGTCAAATCAAAATTTGTTGACAGTTTGCTCTTTTATGTGGTTGTAAATTGCAATTTCTTACATACAGATTTCTGCAGTTTATTCCCTAAATACTTGTCAAGGAATTGTTGTTGCGAGACTCGCAGCACCCCCGAATGCAGATCAGGCTTAGGTTGATCACTCAAAGATCCAGGTGTGATTGCACAACATGGAAACCTCTCTCCAAGTGTGGGGACTTGTGAAACCGAGAGAGGAATCTCCAGATTAGAGGCTGGTTCCTCAAACCCCTATGATTTAGATCTATATTTTGCAAAACTACAGAGATTCAGATCCTAATCCTACTCTAAACTGCAAGGAGACAGGGATAGAAAGTGCAAAAATAAAACTAAACTAACAGGTGATACACCAAAGGAGGAGTGGTGAACACTTCTTGTTCTGTAGATAGACACAGATCATAAAATGCAACATAAAACATCATGCACAAGCTGATAAGATGTAATCAGAGATCTGAAATGAAACAAGCAACACAAACAGAGGACTGAAAACTGATCACAGAGCCTGTATTGTCATTTCCACTGTCAAAATCCTTGTATTACAACATCAAAAGGCAGAAAACCTGTTACAATTTTAGAAGAGGTCTGATACTTGCAAAAATCACTTGTTACAGGTGAAAGAAGAAGCCTGCTATCCAAAGAAATGTTCCCCTTAGAAATGAGCCAAATCGGCTTTTACAAAGTGCATGGGTCGAGCCTGGGACGAAAACGTCTGAACCCGGGAGCCCATCCTTCCTTGACTGCAGATGCATTAAAATGGCATGGGGGACCTTACAAACCCATACCCTGTCATTTTGACCAGATATACAGGAGAAGGCGACCCATTCTGCATTAAATCTGGTCGCTGGAATGTCACTTCTGGCCATGAACATGCGTCAGAGCCGTTTCTCAATTTTCTCCCTCTAGACTGCACCAAAACTCAAGATTAACCCCAGAATCATGTAGAGAATTTCACAAGCTTTCCGTTGATATAAAGAACGTGCCAATCCGAGCTCTGGATCAAAAGATATGGAGATCTGAAGATCTAGGGCACAAAACAGGCGAAAACGGATTTTTAAATTTCTTCCCGCGCTCTGCCACCTGGATGACACGTGGCACGTGCTGATTGGATATGTTATTCTCTCATCTGACCTGTCCCGCGGGTTTTCCTTGAAAACTTTGACTTTTTGATGATTCGGAACATTTTTTACTTTTCCTCCGCGCCCCCGCCACTTGGGACACGTGGCATGCATTGATTGGTCGACACGGGGCGCGGAGTAGACTTTCGCTTTTAGCTCTTTGGCTGAACTTGGCCAAATTTCCCAAATCTTTCCCTGGCTCCGCACTTCTCTGCTCCATTGGACACGTGTCCTGTACTAATTGGCTCGGGCCAGCGCTTCAAACCTTGCCCCTTTGACTTTTTGGACCTTTTTCCTTGGCGACACGTGTCATGCTGTGATTCGTCCACGGGCCTGCCGGATTTTCGCGTCCACCGCGTCTTTTTGTCCCGGATGTCCTGGTCTTTATCAGGACAAATTCTTCCTTCCGCCCCGAAATGGGCTTCCTCGTCCCTTTTCTGCCGGTGACACATGGCGTGATCTGATTGGCTTTCGGCTCCTTCGGCTATCCGCGTCCCGCGCGTCCCTTTGTCCCACTTGTCCTTGTGCTGAAGTTTCTGTTTGGCGAATCTTGGCGGTTCGCGTCTTCGCATCCATCTCTGTCCCAAATGTCCCAAAGGTCTTTGTCTGGACAAATTCTTCCGGTTCGTCCGATTCGGCCGGTTCGCGTTCCTTTGTCCCAGATGTCCCTTTGTTGTTTGGGCCACCTGTAGGCTTTTCGGCCGATCCGCGCCTTTTCGTCCCAAATGTCCCGACTGTCCCGGGGACTAGGACTTAGCCGATTTTCACAATTTTTTTCTGCCCAAGCTTATTTTCTGCAACTTTCTCGCATTTTCTCAGAGCTTGTTCTTTTCAACCTGGACAGGAGAGTTAGAAAAATTTCTGAAGGGACCCTAGAAACATGATTTTTGCCCTGGATCAATCAATTTGCCTGGGACTTGAGAATCCTGATGTATGTTATCAATTCAACCCTGGGGGGTGAAATTGGATAACAATTTGGCGACTCAGCGGGGTCATCTGCCTGCTAGATGAAAAGACCAACTGTGCCAAAGCAGTCCATTGGGCATGGAGTCATCGAATATTCTGTTTAGGACCACTGATCGACTCGGAATGTGCAAGGAGGAAGATGGAATGTTACCTGATGAAAGCAAGGACTGCAAAACATCTCCATGGACAACAAGCTGTGCCAAAGCACTTAGGGAAAACAAAACTAACCTATAGCAAAACAATGTGCACAAGCACTTGGAGGAAAGAAAATCTAATCTAATATTTACAGAGGTAGTGAACTTCCCTCTAGAAGCAACACTTGAGATAGATTCCATTGACTAGAATCTGCAGTTCTTCACCATCCAATGAGGCCAATTGGAAAGCATTGTTGTTCTTGCACTTTGTGACCATGTATGGGCCACTCCAAATGGCATCAAATTTTGAATGCCTTCCCGGTTTTGCTCTATCCACATCCCATTTCAACACTAGATCTCCAACTTGAAAAGATCTATCTTTGGCCTTCCTATCAAAGGTCTTCTTGATCAAAGCTTGATCCTTTTCCATTGCTTGGGATGCCTGATTTCTGATCTCTTGCAGCTCCATCAACTCTGCATACCTCACCTCCATGGGCTCAAATTCAAGTAACTCCAGCTGCTTCATGAGTTCCAATGTTGGCAACTCAAGTGACATGGGCAAGATTGCCCCTCTTTCATAGACAAGCCTGAATGGAGAGTTACCCGTGTGGACCTTTTGGGAGTTATCCTATCAGCCCATAGGGCTGATTTCAGCTTGTATGCCAAGACCTCTGATTCTCATCAAGAGTCCTCCTAATGATCCTCAACAAGTTCTTGTTTGTAGACTCGGCCTGGCCATTACCCTGAGGGTAATAGTTCGATGAAGTGCTTAGGTAAATACTGTTCTTGACAGCCCACTCAGTCACCTTAGATCCAATGAATGCCAATGCATTATCAGAGATTATTGTGGCAGGTACACCAAATCTGGTTGTTATTCCCTCATAAAAGTCTAAGATGCTAGACTCATTTGCCTCTTTGAGTGCTACTGCTTCTGTCCATTTGGTGAAGTAGTCGGTGGCTGTCAAAATCCATTTATGCCCTTGGCTTGAATTGGGGTTAATGACTCCAATGAAGTCCAAACCCCATTGCATGAATGGCTGGTCAACTGAGATTGGATGCAATGGAAGGGCAGCAAACTTCTCTTTTCCTGTGAAGAATGCACAATTCTTACACCTCTTGATCCATGCATAGCAATCACTGAAGATTTTAGGCCAATAATAACCAGCCTTCATGATTTTTAGAGCTGTCACTCTTGGTGCAAAATGACCACCAGCTGGTCCATCATGAAACTCTTCCAACACCCTTTGAATCTGACCTGTGCTAATGCATCTCAGCAGCACTCCATTCACATCTTTCTTGAACAAAACTCCATCAACAATGGCATACGGAACAACTCGCAACTTTGAAGTGTCTCCTTTGGGTTTTGTTGTATATTTTCCCTCTCCGGCCCGATGCCAGGGCAAGTCGCGGAAGGAGTCGGGCGCGGAACAGCAAAGGGGGACATGACGGAAGGGCTGAGAAACCCGACACCACAGACACGCGGGTTTTAGAGGCGAAAAACATGCCGGAGGAGCAGGGCGAAAGGATATGTCGGGGAGGCAGAAAAACCCGACGCACCAGGGCAAAACGCGGAACAGCAAAGCGGGAAATCATGACGCCGGAACATGTCGCGAAGGCCGAAAAACCCGACGCGAATGCAATCGGGAAAACGAGTCGGGCGAACAGCAAAGGAAAACATGTCGGGGTTTCTTCCAAACCCGACAAAGGAGAAATGTGTCGGGAGCCCACCAAAACCCGACACCAAAGGACATGCCGGAGGGGTTAAAAAATCCGACGCACAATGCAATTCGGGTTTCGGGGGCGGGAAAACACGCCGAGGAAGCATGGCAGAGAAACAACAAAGAAAATATGTTTTCGGGTCGCCAAAACCCGACGCACAAAGGAAATCGGGTTTCATAGTCGGGTTAACAAGTCGGAAAAACACGGATCAGGGGCATGTCGAGCAGTCCTCTATACCCGATGCAAATGCACAAGGGAGTTCCGAACCCGACAGGCGTTGGGGATCTCACCTACCACCATGGTTGTTGAAGAATTAAGTGCAGTCTTGGAGGTGGTTGGGGCAGTTCGAATTCCTCTCTTCTCCCTCTCTTTTCTCCATATAAAATGTAAGGAAGGGGCTTTTTTAAAAGGTTGGACATTTCTACTTTGCACCCTCCCTTCTCTCCTGTTCACAAGAAGATTTGTGGAGTTCCAAAACCTCCCATATGGACTGTAACGCTGTTTTTTGCCTCTTGGCCATTGCAATATATTGAATCGATCCTTGAGCAATATATGTGTGTACTGTGGTTTGCTTCTAAACCCTCTTACATATTTATTACTGTCATTTTGATCTTTTATTGCATTTTGGCTATCTCATGTGCATAGTGTGGCATTACATCCATGTGGTCCAGTGTTTAATCTTGCAAAACGGGTGTTCTTCATTCCTCGGTGCATCACCTCCGTAGCTTAGGTTTATTTTTATGCATTTCTCTTTCCCTGTCTCCTTGGTAGTTAGATTAGGTTTTTTTGGGTAAACCTCTGCGTTTCATTGGTGCATCTGAACAGAGGAATAGGAGCCGGCCTTCATCCGGAGAGCTTTTCCGATTTCGCGAGGTCCCACACTTGGGAAAAGCTCCATGTTGTGCAATCGCACTGGGAGTCTCAAACGATCGCGTTGCGGAGTCCCAGGGGTGCTGCGTTTCGTCACCAACAGTTTTGGCACGCCCGGTGGGACCAAGAGGTCATTCCATCAAAATTTGAAGGAGTTTTCATGAAATTTGCACAAAAATTGCAGTTTTTTACAAATTTCAGATTTTGCATCTCCTAGCTGAACCCCGAAATCAATTTTTAAGGGCTTAACTTGCTCAAAACGAGTCAAAATTTCACCAGTTGGTAGATCTGACTGTAATCTTCAAAAGGGTATTCTTAGATTTTTGAGATTTTGATTTTTTAAATTTCGGGTTTTTAGTGATTTCGGGATTTCGGGATCAAGAGGCATCAAAGCGTGAGTGTTTCGGGTTTAGGGGATCATTGCATGGTCCTAGTCCCGACAAAGAGAAAATCGGGTTTTGAGGGGTGTCGGACATGTTCCAAGTTCCGACACATAGCAATTCGGGTTTTGTGAGTTGCATCGCATGACCTGAGTTCCGACTGTGCTTTTCGGGAATCCGCAGCTGCACAACATGACATGAGTTCCGAACTGAAGATTGCATTCCTCCGGGTCTTTCAAATTTTAAATCTCGATTTCGATATTGTCAAGTTTGGTGTGTAACTTGGCAACATCCAGCCTTTTAGAGGCATTTTCAAAAAACACATCTGGCGACTCCACCTGATCAGCAACCCATTTCTCTGAGTTACAGACCCGTTCCCATCCATTTCCACCCATCTTTCTTTCCATCTCTTTCATTCTTTTCCATTCCATGAAGTTGTGCAACCATGACTTCATTTCCATCATGGAATCCACATCAACAAAGAGTATATATCACACCTCCAACATGTTTTACAAATCCTCCAAATCAGCATTTTGGTCAAGTTCAGGATCAACATGCATACCCATATGAGCAGCAATGCCAAAACCCGTCTGGCTATGAAGCATGTCAAGAGCAAGGGTACGCATGCAATGAAGACAATGAAGAAGAAAATGCAGATCTGCTTTGGAGAAAATCCAAAAGATGGAGGTGAACATGATGCAATCTAGGGCTCAGGCACAAATGAAAGCATTTGGAATTGGTTGCAGAGCACCTTGTCCATGGGTGGGACCTTTTCCAAGGCATTACAGCTCTCAAGAGAAGTTAGACTTCATGATTGCAACACTGCCATTACTTACAAGGTGGATTGAAGGAATAGAGGTGTATGAGAGAAGTATTCTGCAACCTTGTCAATGGGTAAGCACACCACCTCATACTCTTTCTTTTCCTCCTTCTCAATCTATATCATTTCAGCAGTGTCAAGTTTTAAACTCACCATCTGCTGCCCTAAATGTTGAATCCATCCCTCTACCCCCTAGTCTTCCATCCCATCTCAGTTTTTCTGCCCTCTTCTCTTCCAAATCCAAACCCCCTCCACAAGAGCTAAATGAAGTACCTTCCACTCCAAAGAAACAAGAGGTTTCACCGCCTCCACCACCACACAAAATTGTCAAATCAGTTGAGTTTCAACCTATCCCTCCTATTGCATTCCCTAATCCATGTTGGGAGGATGAAAATCAGAATGCCAGCCAAGGAAAACCACAGCAAAAAGAGAGTGCCAACAAAGAGGAAGAAATTCAAAGTCTGAAGAGTTGGGCTCTTAGATTTGGGATGACAAAGATCCCCTTGATGGTTAGGCCTACAGAAGAGGTTGGGGTTGGAGAACAAATGGTGGTCAGGACTGATTCTGTTGCAGCAGAAGAAGGAGATCTTGCAGTCCCAACTTGTCCTCTAGAGCAGCAAATCGAAGAGTTTGACTTGACAAACTTTATGCTGGAGGAGGAGCTCATCCAAGAGCAAGATTGTCTTTGAAAATTGGAGGAAGGAGAAGCTGCTCCAAATCCAAAAGAAGAGGAGCACATCCTAGTTGTGGAGGAGAAAAGTGCAGGTCCAAGGGCTTTGAGCACAAAGCAGGCTACGGGGGAACCTTCAGTTCTTCTTTCTACCTCACCTCTCCCGAGTCCTAGTGCCGAAAGGGAGTTTGATCTCTCAAACTCAATGTTGGAGAGTGAAAGAAACCATGGTGGTCAAGTTACAGATCAAGAAGACACCATGGAGGAAGTTGAGCATTTGCAGCAGGACAGCCATGAGGCAGTTTATCTGTCAGATTTGGAAGATTGTTTTGATGGAGAGGAGCCGGTTGAGTTTCCACCACTCTCTCTTTCATCATCCCCATTCCAAACACTCGAGTCTGCTGTCATGAAGGAGAGCATTCATTTACAGCAGCCTGCATCTTATAGCAGCTCTTTGGAACCAAGATTGGAAGATTTTAATCTTTCACAATCAGCCATGGAGGAAGAGAAAGGGAAGAGGAATTTCACCATTTCTTCCACGCCATCCATTCAAGGAGGTCTACAAGAGAACTCCATTCCTGGAGTTGAAAATCAGAGCAATGGGCATACTCAAAGGATCATGCCGTGCCCAATCAGATACTTGGCTTCATTGGAGCCAAGGGAGAAGCCAAAACCAGTCATGCTCACTTCTGAGCATGAGGGTGAATACAAAGTACCAGGATCAGCTGCCATACCTCTTGAATCCAAATGCAGAGCAACTAAAAGAGGTATTGGATTTTTCAGTTGATACCTTGATGATTTGGGTGGAATATCAGCTTCTTGTTGATTTTCCACTCATCCAAACAGCCATGATCAGTGCCAAATCAATTGCATGGCTGCCAATTTTGAAGAAAGGGAGCTATTTCTCACAACCAGTTGCAGGGTTTGTTTAGCTTGCCTTTGCTTCCAGTTAGAGTAGAGTAGGTAGGTTTGCTTTCAGCAGAAGAAGTGCTTGTGCATGTATGATTTCCAGATTTGTACATAGTTTTTGTGGTGTTGGTTTTGCTCTGGCATGGTTCATTGCAGCGGTTTTTGGTGAGAACAACTCTTAAGTTCGGTGTGCTCTCAGAGAAGGAGTTGCGGTATCGGAGTTCGAGATCAAATATCGGGTTGGTTCGAGGTTATCGCTTATGACTCCATGCCCAATGGATTCTAAAAGGCCACGATCTTCTACCTAGCGGCCGGTACCCCGTGAGTCGCCAAATTGTTGTATATATTTTCCCTCTCCCGGCCCGATGCCGGGCAAGTCGAAAGTCGGAAGGAGTCGGGCGCGAACAAAGGGGACATGACGGAAGGGTTGCTGAGAAACCCGACACCACAGCACGCGGGTTTAGAGGCGAAAAACATGCGGAGGAGCACGGCGAAAGGATATGTCGGGAGGCGGAAAACCCGATGCACCGGGGCAAAACGCGAACAGCAAAGCGGGAAATCATGGCCGGAACATGTCGCGAAGGCCCAAAACCCGGCCTTGAATGCAATCGGAAAGCGAGTCGGAAAACAAAGAAAGGAAAACATGTCGGGGTTTCTTCCAAACCCGAAGGAGAAAATGTGTCGGGAGCCCACCAAAACCCGACACCAAAGGACATCTTAGGAGGGTCAAAAAAAATCCGGCGCGCAATGCAATTCGGGTTTTCAAGGCGGGAAAACACGCCGAGGAAGCATGGCAGAGAAACAACAAAGAAAATATGTTTTCGGGTCGCCAAAACCCGACGCACAAAGGAAATCGGGTTTCATAGTCGGGTTAACAAGTCGGAAAAACACGGATCAGGGGCATGTCGAGCAGTCCTCTATACCCGATGCAAATGCACAAGGGAGTTCCGAACCCGACAGGCGTTGGGGATCTCACCTACCACCATGGTTGTTGAAGAATTAAGTGCAGTCTTGGAGGTGGTTGGGGCAGTTCGAATTCCTCTCTTCTCCCTCTCTTTTCTCCATATAAAATGTAAGGAAGGGGCTGTTTTTAAAAGGTTGGACATTTCTACTTTGCACCCTCCCTTCTCTCCTGTTCACAAGAAGATTTGTGGAGTTCCAAAACCTCCCATATGGACTGTAACGCTGTTTTTTGCCTCTTGGCCATTGCAATATATTGAATCGATCCTTGAGCAATATATGTGTGTCTGTGGTTGCTTCTAAACCCTCTTACATATTTATTACTGTCATTTTTGATCTTTTATTGCATTTTGGCTATCTGTGCATAGTGTGGCATTACATCTATGTGGTCTGTGTTTAATCTTGCAAAACGGGTGTTCTTCATTCCTCGGTGCATCACCTCCTTAGCTTAGGTTTATTTTTATGCATTTCTCTTTCCCTGTCTCCTTGGTAGTTAGATTAGGTTTTTGGTAAACCTCTGCGTTTCATTGGTGCATCGAGCAGGAGGAGTAGGAGCCGCCTTCATCCGGAGAGCTTTTCCGATTTCGCGAGGTCCCACACTTGGAAAAAGCTCCATGTTGTGCAATCGCACTTTGGGAGTCTCAAAGCGATCGCGTTGCGGAGTCCTGAGGTGCTTCATGCGTTTCGTCACCAACAGTTTTGTTCATCTCTCGGAGGGCATAGGCTTTGTGTTTAGGAAGTGCATAATACCTTGGGTCCAGCAAGGAGTGGGGGAAGCATTGTCTTCTTCTTGATTGCCACTTGGCTCATAAATGTTTGTCTGGGATTGCCAAAAACAATTTCTTCTTTGTTCCATACTTCCTTTTGCTTCCCCAAAACCAGCTGCTCACACAATCCTTTCCCTCTTACCAGCTTGGTGATCTTGATATCAATGTCATATTCCATGACACGGGTGATCCAACCTGCCCTTTTCTCATTCAAATCCTTGTTGAGGAGGAAATCCTTAACTCCAGCATTTGAGACCAGCAACTGGACCTTGTTGTTTGAGACTAAATGCTTGAATTTCTTCAAGCTTCTGATTACTGCAAGTACATGCTTTTCAATAAAAGAGTACCTCACCTCACAGTCATCTAGGCTCTGGCTGAAAAAGGCGATCGGTGCTCATCATTATCTTTGTTCTGCTGTACTAGAATGGCAGAAATAGTGTCATCACCTCCAAATGCATAGAGGATGAAATCCTTGGAGAAGTCTGGGTTGATGAGAGTTGGTGCCTGAGAGATAGCTTCTTTGATTGCTTGAAGCTCCCTTGCCTTCTTTGTCCATTTAAAAGCCATGCTTTTCTTTAACATTTTGGTGATGGGCTTGACAGGGGGCTGCAAAATGCAGGATAAACTGTGGACAAAATTGATCCTTCCCAAGAAGCTTTGAAGAGCCTTCTTGTGACTTGGCAATGGTAGTGCTCTTATGGCTTCACTCTCTCTGGATCAATTGCTAGTCCCTCTTTCGAGAAAATATGGCCTAGAAGTTTTCCTTCATGTGCGAGGAAGATGCACTTCTTGGGGTTCAAAGACACTCAACTTTCTACACCTCGAAACACTTGCACTGAGGTGAAAGAGATGGTTTGCTGCATTCTTGGAGAAGATAGTGATATCATCTAGATATATCAGCACTATCTTGTTGATCGAAACCTTTGAATGCCATGTCCATTGCCCTTTGAAAGGTAGCACCAGCGTTGGACAGCCCAAATGGCATTTTCTTGTAAGCATATGTGCCCCATTTAGTTGTGAAGGCTGTCTTGAATTGGTCTTCTTCTTTCACCATCACCTGATTATACCACCCCGAGTAGCCATCTAGGAGAGAGAATCTCTCTCGAACCGGATACTACTTGCAATATTTGTTCCATTGAAGGAAGTGGGTAATGATCTTTAAGAGATGCCCTATTGAGGTCTCGGATGTCCACACACAACCTGATTTCTCCGCTCTTCTTCCTGACCGGAACCAAGTTAGCAACCCAACTTGAGTGCTTGATCGGGAATATAATGCTTGCCTCTATTAGCTTATTTAGCTCTTTCTTCATTAGAGGCTCAATGTGAGGGTTAACGAGTCTCTCTTACGCACACTGATGGGCTTAGCATCTGGATCCAATTCTATGGTATGTTGTGCCAAATCGGATTGAATCCTCTCAAGTCTTCATAGCTCAAGCAAAGACATCTGGAAATTCTTGGCAAAGGCTGTATGAAATCTGATTTCTCTTGCTCGGTGGCCACTTTACCAATTTGAAGTGTTTTGCCTTCCCAACCGGAATTGGCTCACGAATCTTCTCTCTTGACTTGTATGTTAGCCTTTTCCTTACGGAACTAGTCGTTAGGGTTGAAGATAGACTCCAACGTTACTAAACCTTTGGGAAGCTTGTTCGTTCGCAGCTGCACTACTTGATCCCCATCTTCTGCTCTAATCATCACTGATTCCTAGGCGAGAATTCAGCCTCTTCTTGTAAAAATTGACGATACGTTGATCGTTCTCTAACACCGCCACTCATATTATTATGGGAATTGCTGGCCTCACAATCACATGGATATGTGGCTGTTTTTTTTCCCTTTTGATGTTGTCAACCACATCAAACGTTGCTCCAACTGCTGCGAGCCTATCCATGGCTTCATTTTTCTTCCTGGGTATGGACACAATGTTGAAAGCTTCGAAATCCTCAATGAGGTCCCATACCCTATTCTTGTAGCTCCTCAGCAAGTCGTTCTTTGTAGCATGTTGTCCCCTAACTTGGTTGACGATTAGCTCGCTATCCCCGAACACTTGTAAATTCCTGATGCCTTTCTTCATTGCCCAGTGCAGTCCATGAATTAAGGCTTCATACTCAGCTGTGTTGTTTGAGCAAGAAAACTGAAAACGGAAGGCTGAGTAATACTTTATACCTTGCGGTGAAATGAGCATAGCTCCTCCTCCTGCACCTTGTCTACTCCTTGACCCATCAAAGAATAATTGCCATACTTCATTCTTGTCTTTATGACTTGGCTTAGTGACGCTAGGAATAGGTTGATTTTCTTCGTGTATACAATAGACTCCCAGCTCAGATTCTTCTACTTCTTGATAGGGATCAAAAGCATGTATCTTGTTTGCCCATTCATCAAGAGTTAGGTCAGGATGCTTCCAACCTTAGTGTCAGCCTCATCTGTGTTTGGATAATCTTCTTGATCAAATGCTGAACAGTTGGCATTGATTTGGCTTGGAGTATGAGGCTCAATATGAAAGTTTGCAATTGGCTCGGATCTGATTGTGACCTTAGTACCATATCTAGTTCTGAACAACATGTGTGACCAATCAGCAGATAAGTAGCCTCCAATTTTGGCTGAAATCCCTTGATAAACAAAGGGCAAAGAGTGGTGGCAAATCTATGACTGATACATCTTGTAAAACAACATTTGGACATGCATGCAAGGTAAGACTCAAATTTCTAATCACTCCAACTGTTGCTATTGCTGTCCCATCTAGCTGCACTACCCCTTTGGATGTTGTTTCATACTGGAGCCCTAGTTGATCAGCTATTTGCTTGGGCATCACTGAGCTACTTGCCCCGAATCAATCATGCAATTGTGTACTAGTTTATCCCCAATGATTAATGAAACATAGAAAGGAGGGGGCTTCAACATTTTACCTTGTTGTGCTCCATGACTTCCTTCAGGCTGGGCAACATTTGTAAGCACTTTGTCTTACATCTAACCTCTTTGTTTGAAGTTGACCAGTCCTTCATGGCAGCTTGCAGCAGATCTCTTTGTCCTGGGATGGATAGGGATTCCCACATTGATATATTGACGTTAGTCTTCTTCATCTGTTCAATGATACTAAACGGGGATGAAGTATCCTTTTGTTGTCCCTTGGTTTGCACATTCACCCCTTGCACGTGGGCAGCAACAGCTGGCATTTGAGTTGGCCTAGGGGCTGTTCTTGGCTGTCCTTGTGCACTTGAAACTGGACTTTGCTTGCCAATCATTTGTGGAGCCGTGGAAGGTTGTGGATTGGCTGGGGCTAATGGCTGTTCTTCACCCAAATTCCTCCTCTTTGACCTTGTGTTGGCTGCAACACCTTGAGAAACTGCCTGATTCATGCCACAGAAATCTTCCGCTTGCCAGTTCACCAATGTGGTGTCATTTGGGGCTGATTGCTATTGGAATGTTTCTGGTTGTTGGCTGTTTCCTTGACTGCCCTCACCCTCCACACCAGTAGTTGTCACCATCAATGCTTGATTGAGAGCACCATTGAAACACATGGATTGGTTATGAGGCTCGTTGCATGGAAAGCACCAATCATATTCTTGGGCCATGTTATTTTGTGTTGGCACTAATGCCTTAGAGGCAGATATGGCATTTGGATTATAGGGCTGGAATGGTCTATTGGCAGGAGGCCTTGTTTGATTCACATTTGCAGCTGGATTAGGTGGTCTTTGTGGTTGGTATGGCTGCCTATTAGGCTGAGCTTGGGGTTGATAGGAAGGTCTGAAACCTTGGGCTTGCTGCCTCTTGAGAGTAACCAGCTCATTGCCTAGGTTTTGCAACTGTTTCATGACCTCTTGAAGCTCATTTGAAGCACTTGGAGATGAAGTGGAAGCTTCATTTGAACTCTGATTTCTAGGGGTGGGAACAAGAGCCAAAGTGGGTGCTTGACTAGTGCTTGGATTTTCTAAGTTTGGATACAAGGGCATGGGAGGCCTAGGAGCCAGTTTACAGCTTGAATAAGGCAGGTTTTCGGCTCTAATGGAAATGCTATAAGCCATAGGGATTGTTGTGCCTCCCATGGACTGAATTAACATAGAAATATCAGAATTCAAAGCTTTAAGGTAATATAGAAAAGCACCTTCTTCCTGCTTTGTGACCCCACTTTGGAATCCTATCCCAAGACCTTTGAAATCTGAAGTTGAAATCGCCACCGCTTCATTGGGAGCTCTCTTGATAGTCGTCAGCTGCTCCAAAAGAGACAAGTTGTCTCCCTTCTCTCCAAATTGCTCATGAAGTGCAATACACAGCTGATTCCAGTTTGTGATAGAACCAGCTCCAAGGCTCCTAAACCATTGCAATGCTTTACCCTTGAATGAAGATGCCGTAACTTGATAGCCACTTGCATTTCATTGATTTCATGGATTGCACAAAAAGTTAGCAATATCTTTAACATGATCACAGGTGGTCTGATTTTCTCCGATGAAGTAGGGAATGTTCTTGAGGCTGCAATAAGGAACCGGTTGTTGTGCATTGAGAGCAAGTGGGTTCTGCACTGTGAAGTTGGCGTAGGGATTGTTCTCGAGCCATTCTAATCGGTCTTAAAGCCCTCAGATATCTTGAATGAAAGGCACATCTGTGGAGGAGTTGAGAGAGTTCTACATTTGGTGGAGATGGAGACCTTTGAATCCTTCTTCCTCTTTGCCTTCTTCTTGGAGATAATTGTAGGTATTCAAACAACACTTCTTCTTCTCCACTCTTGACCTTGTGGTGATTCTTCTCATGAGTTTTTAGGCTGAGCTTGGAATCTGTTGGTTCTTCCCTTGGAGTCGCGGATATGCAAATAATAGCTCTTATAAGCAAGAAAACTGCAGCGGATGCATATCAACTCTGCTGCAATAAAAATGAGACCTCTAGTGTCCCACCGTGGTGCCAAAAGCTTGTGCGAGACTCACGGCACCCCGAATGCGAGATCGGGGTTCTAGGTTGATCACTCAAAGCATCCGAGTGTGATTGCACAACACATGGAAACCTCTCTCCAGTGTGGGACTTGTGAAACCGAGAGAGGAATCTCCAGTTAGAGGCTGGTTCCTCAAAACCCCTCCGATTTAGATCTATATTTTGCAAAACTACAGAGGTTCGATCCTAATCCTACTCTAAACTGCAAGGAGACAGGATAGAAAGTGCAAAAATAAAACTAAACTAACGGTGATACACCAAAGGAGGAGTGGTGAACACTTCTTGTTACTGCGAATAGACACGAGATCATAAAATGCAACATAAAATATCATGCACATGCAAGTGATAAGATGTAATCGGGATACGAAATGAAACAAGCAACACAAACAGAGGGTACCGAAAACTGATCAGAGCCCGTGTATTGTCATTTCCACTCATCAAAATCCTTGTATTACAACATCAAAAGGCGAAAACTCATGTTACTGATTTTAGAAGAGGTCTTATTATCCGAATTTCACCCCCGAGTTAATTTGATAACATGCATCGAGTTTTCGGTTCAAGCAAGTAGATTGATTCAGGAAAAAATTGTGAAAATCGGCTAAGTCCTTGTTCTAGGAACAGTTGGGACATTCGGGACACCAAGGCGCGGATCGGCGAAAAGCCTCCAGGCGGCCCAAACAGAAAAGGGACATCTGGGACAAATGGACGCGAAATGCCCGAATCGGCTGAAAGAAAGAAAAAATTGTCCAAGTCCTTTACCGGGAGCAAGCGGGACAAGAGTACGCGGAGGGCGCGAACCGCTGGCCGGTTCGGCCGAAATAGGAAATTTCAGCACAAGGACAAATGGGACAAAGGGACGCGCGGGACGCGGATAGCCGAAGGAGCCGAAAGCCAATCACAGCCATGACACGTGTCACCGGCAGAAAGGGACATGGAAGCCCATTTCGGGCGGATCGGAAGTTTTTGTCCCGCGAAGTAAAGGGACATCTGGGACAAAAGGATGCGAAGGGCGCGCAAAGCCGGGCAGGCCGTAGGCGAATCGCATTTACGTGACACGTGTCGCCAAGGAAAAAGGTCCAAAAGGTCAAAGGGGCGATTTTGAGCAGCGATCCAACCAATGAAATAGTGCCATGTGTCCAAGTTTAAGGGGACCAAGAAAACCCGCGAAAAGGTGGAGAGAGGGAATTGCTCAGTGAACCATAGCCTGCCACGTGTCATCTAGATGGTAGAGCGCAGGAAAAGAAATTTAAAAATCTGTTTTCGCCTGTTTTGTGCCCTAAATCTTCAGATCATCATATCTTTCGATCCAGAGCTCGGATTTGCACGTTCTTTATATCAACGGAAAGCTGTTGAAATTCTCTACATGATTCTAGGGTCAATCTTGCATTTTGGTGCAGTTTGGAGGGAGAAAATTAAGAAAACGTCTCTGATGCGTGTAATGCTTCAACAACCAACTTTAATACAGCAGACAGCTCGCCGCTCCTGATAGACAGCCCGCCGTTTTGCCAGGATCCGCCGCTTGGATCATAATGAGATGATTTAAATGCTACCAAGAAGTGGTTGGAGCAGATTCTGAATTTCCCCTCTCTCCTCTCTCATTTCTTGATATATATTGTAAAGAGGAACTCTCTCGAAGGGTCGGACATTTTGTGTTTTGCATCCTCCCTTCTTCCCTCTGCTAGTAGGAGAATTTGTGGAGCTTTTTTTCAAACCTCCCATATGGATTGTAATGCCGCTTTTGCCTCTTGGCCACTGCAATGTATTGTATCGACTCTTGAGCAATAGATATATATATATATATATATATATATATATATGTTGTGATTGATTCTCAACCCTCTCATGTATTCATTGTTGTTATTTCGATCTCTTATTGCAGTTTGGTTACTCATGCATAGTGTTTGTATTGCATCTACGTGGTCTATGTTAGATTTGCAAAACGAGTGTCCAACATTCCTTGGTGCATCACCTCTCGTAGTTTAGGTTTTATTCTGCATTTTCTCACCTGTCTCCTTGACAAGTTAGATTAGGTTTTAGTAAATCCTCTGCATTTTTGTGTGCATACGAAACCTTGAGGAATAGGAACCAGCCTTCTTCTCCTGGAGAATCCTTTCTCATCTTTACTGAGTCCCACACTTGGAGAAAGGATTCCATGTTGTGCAATCACACTTTGGATGCCTAAACATCAACCTAAAGCACGATCCGCATCCAAGGTGCTTTGTGAGTCTGCAACAACAGGTTTGATACTTGCAAAAATCACTTGTTACGGTGAAAGAAGAAGCCCTGCTATCGAAAGAAATGTTCCCCCTTAGAAATGAGCCAAATCTGGCTTTACAAAGGTACGTGGGTCGAGCCCAGGGACGTAAAACGTCTGAACACAGGAGCCCATCCTTCCTTGATGAGATGCATTAAAATGGCATGGGGGACCTTACAAACCCATACCACCGTCATTTTGACCAGATATACGGAGAAGGCGACCCATTCGTGCATTAAACTGTGGAAAGTCACTTACGCCATGAACATGCGTCGAGCCGTTTCTCAATTTTCTCCCTCTAGACTGCACCAAAACTCGAGATTAACCCCAGAATCATGTAGAGAATTTCACAAGCTTTCCGTTGATATAAAGAACGTGCCAATCCGAGCTCTGGATCGAAAGATATGGAGATCTCAAGATCTAGGGCACCAAACAAAGTAAACGGATTTTTAAATTTCTTCCCGCGCTCTGCCACCTGGATGACACATGGCACGCGCTGATTGGATATGTTATTCTCTCTCCTGACCTGTCCCGCGGGTTTTCCTTGAAAACTTTGACTTTTTGATGATTCGGAACATTTTTACTTTTCCTCCGCGCCCCCGCCACTTGGGACACGTGGCATGCATTGATTGGTCGACACGGGGCGCGGAGTAGACTTTCGCTTTTAGCTCTTTGGCTGAACTTGGCCAAATTTCCCAAATCTTTTCCCTGGCTCTGCACTTTCTGCTCCATTGGACACGTGTCCTGTACTAATTGCTCGGGCCAGCGCTTCAAACCTTGCCCCTTTGACTTTTGGACCTTTTTCCTTGGCGACACGTGTCATGCTTTGTGATTCGTCCACGGGCCTGCGGATTTTCGCGTCCACCGTCTTTTTCCTGATGTCCCAAAGGTCTTTATGCAGGACAAATTCTTCGGTTCGCCCGAAATGGGCTTCCTCGTCCCTTTTCGCCGGTGACACGTGGCATGATCTGGTTGGCTTTCGGCTTCCTTCGCCATCCGCGGACTCGCGCGCATCCCTTTGTCCCACTTGTCCTTGTGCTGAAGTTTCTGTTTGAGACAAACCAGCCGGTTCGCGTCCTTCAGCGTCCATCCTGTCCCAAATGTCCAAAGGCTTTATGCAGACAAATTATCTCCGGTTCGTCCAGATTCGGCCGTTCGCGTTCCTTTGTCCCAGATGTCCCTTTGTTGTTTGGGCCGCCTGTAGGCTTTTCGGCCGATCCGCGCCTTTTCGTCCCAAATGTCCCGACTGTCCTGGGGACTAGGACTTAGCCGATTTTCACAATTTTTTTTGGCCCAAGCTTATTTTCTGCTAACTTTCTCGCATTTTCTCAGAGCTTGTTCTTTTCAACTGGGAGAGGAGAGTTAGAAAAATTTCTGAAGGGACCCTAGAAACATGATTTTTGCCCTGGATTAATCAATTTGCCTGGGACTTGAGAATTTTGATGTATGTTATCAATTCAACCCAGGGTGGAATTGGATAACAAGAATATTAAAAACAAAGTTATGGCCTACTAATTTGTTAGGGTCAAAATCACAAAAAAACGCCCGGACACCGGTATGTACATGTATTTTAAAACGAATCATACCACCATGCAAAAGTCTTGATTTTCGGTATTATTTGTAATATGGTTAGACTATTGAATTTTTATCAATAATGCTTTGATGGGTGTCCGTACTGCCACGATTACGAACCTTCCATTTGGCCTCTCTTATCTTCATCATAATTGCAATCCTCCTATCATTCATTTTGACATAAAATCAAACAATATCTTGTTGGATGAGCAACTTCATGCTCGTTAAGCTGATTTTGGCGTGGCTAAGATCTTGGGAAAATGCAATCAAGGATATGAGACCATGTCTTGAGTCGCAAGGTCTTATGGATGCATTGTTCCGGATAAGAAGAACTATATACATACTACTACTGGTGAGAAATCTGAAATATTCCATATTTCAAGAGAATTGAGGCCACCTAAAGAATCGCCATAGGATTAAGATTGCAATTACCAGGACTAAAAAAGCGTAGCATGCATGTACAAAGCAATTCGTAATATCGAATGCAAAAATAGGAAGCTTGGTTGTGTAACAACGGGAATGTTATGACCTAAGGCTGATACCTTGTTTCATTTAACATACGCATTTTAATTCTTTCGCGTGGTTTACTGATTGGTGAACAAAGTTTGAAACCTCGATATTAGAATGGTTGTTTTTGCTTAAGAAAAATACAACGAAAATTATAGAAATAATCAGAGAGAGAAACCCCCTTGTAGAAAGTAATTATTGGATGAGAAATCTGAAATATTGCTTGTTTCAAGAGAAGCGAGGCCACCTAAAGACTTGGCATTACCGGGACTAAATGGCCGAGCACACATGTACAAAACAAGGCAATATCACAATGTAGATGCTTGAAATTGTAATCCATGATTTTAGAGTGGACCTAATAGTCCCATTGCATCAAATCTGAGAGGGGACCTGAAAGTTTCATAGTATTAGAGTGGAAATGCTCAAAATTGTAGTGCACACTTTGAGAGAGATCCTGAAAGTCCAAAAGGCCATGGGAATCTAGACTAGAAGATTTATTGAGACTTTTGAAAGACCCTGTTCTAGTTTTGTCTCACAATTATATACTTTGATTTTGAGATCTTACATACTTATTAGTTATTACAATCAGGTTGCACATTTTCTGAGTTTTCTTACACATTAGAGGTTACGACCAAAAAAGTGGTGTCTATAATTTTGGAGTGGTGATCCTCAAACTGGTTAACTAGATTCTTGAAAACGAGAAATGGTTCATAATATGTTTTGGATCTTGAAATTTCTGAGTTACATAAGGAATCGATGCTTGCAGTCCTTATAATTGCTCTTCATTGCACCAATTCATTGCCTGTCAAGAGGCCTACCATGAGAAATGTTGATATGTGACATCAAAGTTAAATGTTGGATTCCTTTATGGTACAGTTTGTAGCTCACTTCCCAAAGGCAAGGTGTGGGGAGGGGATTGCCCCCCACTTTTTCCGATGCCATAGTTGGCGGCGGTTTGGGGGGGGAGCCCCAGAAGAAAAAATTAAAGAGTCGATCCCTTTGTTTCTAGAAAGACGAATTCCATCGAATTTTATTTTTAGGAAGGAAAATCCTAATGGTGTTTTTCCACTCTATTTTTTAGGAGGAATCCTAACTAGACTTTTCCAATTAGGTGTATTTATCTTTGTGAAGAACGAAAGTAGCTCATATAACAAGTTCGTATGTAATCTATTCTTCTTGATTTAACAAAAGCTTGATGTCTTGCACCCTGGATGTTACCCTAAGCAATCAGCTGGGGTTTTACCATGTAAATCTGGTGTTCATCTCTTACATGTTTGGTATTCTGTATATTCCTTTTATCTCTTTCTCTGTGAATTGTTGTTTTTGTTATTCAACTTTTTGTTTATTCATTGTTGCAAAGTTTGTGGTTTCCTAGATAGAAATGTGATTGAGATGTTACGACACGGAAAACCACATCATAAATCAAGAGCATCACCAATCAAATTGGTAGACAATGAAAGGTGACATGATAGGAGAATGATAACCTTGATTTGTAGTATCTTTAACAACTCAATTAACTTGTCACTTGAATGAAGAAATGTGGGTTTGTATTACAAGTGAAGCAGGGCCATAAAATTTGAGCTTGTTGATGAAAGAAGAAGAGAAGGAAGAAGAGAAGAAAGAAGATCTTCCAGCTGTAACACTTATACTTTCTTTTTGTTCTGATATTGAATATACTTGTCAAACATGTAATTCAACATCTTCTCATCTGTTTTAACAATAGCATCTCTCTCGGTTCTAAACTGCAACAACCCTTTGGACAAAGCAGCAACATTAGCCTTTACTCTCTCTAAACCAGGACCATATCCCTCAACATCTGCTTGAAGCTTTATGAGTCTGCCAATTGAATCAACTTCTTCTACATAACCGAATAAATTCCTCATGGGAAGCAGGTAATTCATCTGGAATGCTCTCTGGCACTTCTCCCATCTTACTTTCCAGCAACTGCATCCTTTTCAGCATGAGCTTGAGGATCTCTACACGGAAGGAAACTGAAATTTCTAACTGCTTCCCCTTTTCCACCAATCCACCAAGCACAATCTGCTCTGCAATCAACACATCCTTTGGCAATGAGTGTATCTTAGCTAAAGTATCTAGATGACTTTCAACAACTATGTTCTCATCTTCTATCTATGTCATCAATTCCTTTAGTTGAGATACTGCCATGTGCATGTTCTCCAATTCAGCCGGTATTCGTTTGAATTGCTCTGAAGCTTGGTGAATGATTTGTTCTTTCCACTAGGCAATAGCTTTGACCTGGTCCCCTGCATCTTCTACCTCCTGCATCAGATGATCACTCACCTGCTCATGTGCTAGAATGGGCTGAGAGGAAGGTTTGGAAACCTTAGCAATGATCTCACACAGCTGGAACACCTGCTTTTGAAGCTTGGATCTCTCAGCCTTCTCTTTGTCAAGCTTAAGGAATAAAGCGTTCATTAGTGTCTGCGTATCCTGCTTTAATCCTTTTGTGGTAGTTTGACCTATTGGCACTTTGGTCACTGCTATATCAGCTGCCGTGAGCTCTCCCTTGTGCTTTCCTTCTGCTGGAACAGATAACTCAGCGAACTTCTGTCCCGATTCCTCAATAATCAACCTAGAAGTCATTTTGGCAACTTTAGGTCTTCTATCTCTTCCGTCCAAACTCAGGAGCAGCTAAAATTCGTGTTCTTCCAGGTTGATCTCCTCTCTGGCTTATGGGATTGTCTGCAAAGCTAACTATCAATCTATTCCAACCCTAGGCGCCAAACCTTGAAGCTTCCCGGCAATGAAAAACACCTTCAGATGCACAAATCCTCTTTTCCTTGGCGCCAAAACTGTCTAGGCTGAAATCTTTAGCAAAAAGAATTAATTGCTTCTTCATTATGGCAGCCCATACTTATATAACCATCAACATTCTATTTTTAAGAATCGTCCTTCCTATTCCTAGCAATTTATTTAATAATCAAACATGTTTTTTCACTCAAATTGGGTGCCCAATTACGCATGTTGTTGGCTGCCTTTAAATAAATTTATTTTATTTATTTTTAGCATGCATCCTTCAGTTGTCTTTGGCTTGACTTCTTGCTTTGAATTTTCATCCATCCACGGTGCCAAAATTAGATGAAAAATCCATAAATAAATATCATTAAATTCATTGTTTAATGCCAAGGTGGGTCGCACTTTTTGGCAAGGGTGATTTCTAAAAATAAGAAGTCAATTTTGATGGGATTTTCTACCCTGCATTGCAGCTCCAAAAATCTCTTCTTTCACTTAAGTTATTTGACTTCCATAATGGGAATTTTTACCCTACAAGGCAAATAAGAAATTCCCGCTTCCTGCCACTGCCAAAATTCCCATTATTAAATTAAAACATCTCCCAAAAAGTGCGACTTGCATTAAAATTAGCCTCCTTTGATAAAGTGTGACTTGCATGGGTGAATAAATCTCTTTGGTGGGAAAAGTTAGCTGCCAAGCAGGCAGAAAATTCTCACCGGTGCTTTAAGTGATTTTTCTTTATTTTATAATGGGAATTTTCACCCTGCAACTTAAGTGACTTTGACTTCATGGGAAAAAATACCCTGCAAAGCAGGTAAGAAATTTCCACCTGCCACTGTTACTACCAAAAATCCCATTGCAGCTTAAACTCACTCATTTCAAAAAGTGCGAGTTGCCCCGGAGAGGCTTTTTATGTGCATGACTTCATCTTTTTGGGTTAGAAATTTGCATTCGAGGCTGATTCCTTACAGTGCTTTGCGCATCGGTAGATGATCTCTAGATATTTCAGGAAATTAAACAGACTATATTGGACAAGGAATAGACCTAGGGGAATTTCACAGAGAAATTGCGGAGAAAACCAGAGAAAAACGCAAAATAAATAAATAAAAGCGAAAAACATTGCGAGTTGCGAAAAGACTCAATTCATTCCCTGAAAACCCTATCGAGATGTGTGAATACTGGCATGCAAAACATCAACAGGATTCAACCGGAGCATAATTTACTTCAAATGGGGCATTATTTATTTAATAAATAATTAAATTAAAATTTCCCACAGACAAAACTTGGCAGAGGGATAAAATGAGTTTGGTCATCAAGGTATTTGTCAAAATTATCTCATATGATTCACTGGGAATATCTTAACATAATACAAACATCTTCTGGCAATAAAAACACAAAAAGACCCACTATTTTAAAAGAACGAATTTTTTTCTAATGGGTAGTCCCAGATTTCAGGGTGAAATTTGGGGATACCAGTCGGCTCTGTCTTTGGACATCTTTGCCTTTGTCAAAATGACAGGAGTAAAGATGAGATCTTAGCACCTCTGGTTTTGTAGCTTGTCCATTAGGCTCAGGGTCAGGCAAACAAAAACAACACAACACCGAAAAATAAAGAAAAACAAACAAAGTTTTATTTATATACATACAGGTTTTACCCTGCTCTTTTATGTCCAGAAAAGATTTAAGTGTTGCCCATTGAAAGGAAATGGCAGTTCAATCCCATCCTGATGAGCAAGGATGAAGCTATTTGTCCCAACAATCCTCTTGATCACAAAAGGCCCTTTCCAAAGTGAATCAAACTTCCCGTGCATGCCTTTTGTTTCTCGTCTTTTGTCCCATAAAAGGACCCAATCACCAATCTCAAGCTTTCTTTCTCTGGCCTTTTTTTCGAAGATCACCTTCACCTTCCTTTGATGTTCTGATAATCTGTCGGCTACTTTAACTTTTGTACTTCTCGTAATTCCGTCGGATAAATTATTCTTTTGTCACATGACATCGGTGAATGTGGCATCTTTCATAGCTTTAGAAAGGCTTGCAAAGCGGAAATTCGAGGGTAAGAGGCGATTCTACGTCTCTTCCATATAGCACTGAAAGGGGACATGCCTATAGCTTTCTTTGGTGTAATCTTATCTACCTACGATGCATCAAACAACTTTTGTGCCAAGTCCTTTGATTTTTCAATCACTAATTTTCGCATGATAGTCACCGATTCTTATTGCTTGATTCACTTGGCCATTCCTTGTGGGTAATGTTGATGTAGAATCACAAAGCACCCTGAGATGCGAGATCAGGCTTCTAGGTTGATCACTCTTGCATCCGGTGTGATTGCATAACATTGAAACCTCTCTACAAGTGTGGGACTTATAAAGCGAGAGAGGAATCTCCAGAGAAGGCAGGTTCCTGCTCCTAAACTACACGCCACAAGCTATTCCAGTCACAGAGCAAGCTAATCTAATCCTAATTTAACCATGCCAAAGAGACAGAGAGAGAGAGAGAAAAGGAGAAAGAACAAAAGCCTACACTAAAACGGTGATACACCGGAGAAGAAGAATGTTGAACATCTATCAAAACTGCAATGGAACAAAGAGAGGTGAGCAATGGGAAGGATGGACAGACGCATCACAAACCCAAGGATAGATTTCACACGTAAAATGTCCCAAAACTCCATGAACACGGCTCAAACCCGCTGCAATGAACATTCAAACATGCACAAATACCGCAATGAAGAGAGGCAAGAGGAAAACAAGCGAAAAAAAAGCGAGCAAGGATGGACAGGATGCATCACAAAACACGTTTTTGCAGCTTGAAGTTTGCATGAACATCATTTCATTAGTAAAAGGCAAAAACGCCATTACAGAGCAAGGGGGAGGAGGTTCGAACTCCATTTTTCAACCCTGGAGAAGAAAAAGGAGGGAGGGCAGAGTAAAAAGATGAACCACTTGTAATGTCTGTTTGAAAGAAGCCCCCTTTACAATATATAAGAAGAATGAGAGAGGGAAGAGAGAGGAAATTCGAAATCTACCCCAACCACCTCCGAGGTTGCATTTAATTATCTCATTATGGCGGTAGGTGAGAACCCCAAAAACCCAAAAGTGGCAAACTGTATTTTGCATTTTTAAGAATTTGTTCTCACCCAATTAAAGATATCCAGTCGTAGTTGGACAGAGGACCTTGTAAGCTTTCCGAAAAGTCCAACCTTGCATGAATCCGAATCCGAGGTCAAAAGTTATGGCCATCCGAATATCTCTACGTTAAAGACCGGTTCTTCTTCTGTCGGCGCTTGAAATGTTGCGCCTCTGGAGTTGCGCCATAGGCGCATCCGTGTGTGTGTCGACATCCTCTTACGTGCGCCAGGGCACATACTTTTCTCTCTGTCGACATTCATTGTCGTGCGCCACTTCTGTGCGCCAAGGGCGCATCATTTGCCCTGTCGACATCCATTGTCGTGCGCCACTTCCGTGCGCCAAGGGCGCATCCTTTACCCTGTTGACACTTTCTGTGTCATGCGCCATTTTCCTACGCCTTTTGAATGCCAAGGATTTGAGCTTCTTTGATTCCTATATTCTCCTGTTTGTCTATATCGACCCGGGAGGAGATATTTACAACAATTTGGCGACTCAATGCGGTCACCGCCTGTTAGTAGAAGATCGGTGGCCTTTTAGTGATCCATTGGGCATGGAGTCATAAGAAAAGCCTCGAAAACTGATATGAACTTTGAAAACTTCCTCTGAGCCACCTGAAACCCATTGAACTTGGAGTTGACCTTTCACCAAAATGCCGCTTAAAATGAACTGTGCAAGAGCAAAACCAGCAACACCAAAAACTATGTACAGTAACTGAAAATCATACATGCTCCAAATGGAACATGCAGAGTGTGCACAAGCACTTCTTCTACCAAAGCAAATCTACCTACTCTTACTCTAATCGGAAGCAAAGGGCAAGCTAAACAAACCCTGCAATTGGTTGTGAGAAATAGCTTCCCTTTCTCAAAAGTGGCAGCCATGCAATTGATTTGGAGCTGAACATGGCTGGTTGGATGAATGGAAAATCAACAAGAAGCTGGTCTTCCACCCAAATCATCAAGGTATCAACTGAAGGCAAATTCAATACCTCTTTTAGTTGCTCTGCATTTGGATTGAAGAGGTATGACAGCTGATCCTTGGTACTTTGTAGCTCACCCTCATGCTCAGAAGCAAGCATGACTGGTTGTGACTTCTCCTTTGGCTCCAATGAAGCCAAATACCTGATTGGGCAAGGTCTGATCCGTTTGATATGCCCATAGCTCTGATTCTCAACTCCAAAAGTGGAGTCTTCTTGTAGACCCTCAATGGATGGTGTGGAAGCAATGGTGAAATTCCTTTGTCCTTTCTCTTCCTCCAATGAAGAACATGAAAGATTAAAACCTTCCAATCTCGGTTCCAAAGAGCTGCTATAAGATGCAGGCTGCTGCAAATGAATGCTCTCCTCCATGACAGCAGGCTCTAGTGTTTGGAATGTGGATGATGAAAGAGAGAATGGTGGAAACTCAACCGGTTCTTCTCCATCAAAACAGTCCTCCAAATCTGACAGATAAACTGCCTCATGACTGTCCTGCTGCAAATGTTCAATCTCTCCCATGGTGTTCTCTTGATCTGCAACTTGATCACCATGGTTTCCTTCACCCTCCAGCATTGAGTTTGAGAGATCAAACTCCTCTTCAGTACTAGAACTTGAGAGAGGTGAAGTAGAAAGAAGAACTGAAGGTTCTCCTCCAACCTGCTTTGTGCTCAAAGCTCTTGGATCTGCAATTTTCTCCTCCACAACTAGAACGTGCTCCTCTTCTTTTGGATCTCGGAGCAGCTTCTCCTTCCTCCAATGTTTGAAGACAACCTCGCTCTTGGTTGAACTCTTCCTCCAAAGCATGAAGTTTGTCAAGTCAAACTCTTCCATCTGCTTTGCTCTAGAGGACAAGTTGGGACTGCAAGATCTCGAGCTTTCCTCCTTTATGGCTGATTGTGCAACTTGAATTGAATCAACATTCCTTCAAATAGAGTGCCAATACACGGACACTACTTTCTCGAGAAAAAGCCGATCGCTGATCTGCTTCTTCTTTTGCTCTTCTTAACGCATGCCACAAAATCAGTCTTAACCACCATTTGTTCAACCTTAGCCTCTTCTCGTAGGTTTGACCATCAAGGGATCTTTGTCATACCAAACTTGGCAGCCAAACTTACTAAGCTCTTAATCATTTCTTCTTTTCTTGGCTCTTCCTCTTGCTGTCCTTGATGACTGATTTTTGCAATTTCTTCTTCCCCGCATGGAATTGGGAATGCAAGAGGAGGGATGGGTTGTAACTCAATTGATTTGGCAATTTTTTGTGGTGGTAGGGGAGGTGAAACCTCTTGTTTCTTTGGAGGAGGGGGTATTTCTTTTAGCTCTTGTGGAGGGGATGACTGTTTGGAAGGAAAAAGGAAAGAAGAATTGAGATGTGGTGGAAGACTGAGAGGTGGAGACATGGGATCAACACTTGGGACAGCAGATGGAGAGTTTAAAACTTGACACTGCTGAAATGATATAGATTGAGAAGGAGGAAAAGAAAAAGTATGAGATTGTGTGCTTACCCGTTGACAAGGTCGCTGAAAACTCCTCTCATATACCTCTATTCCTTCAATCCACCTTGTAAGCGATGGCAGTGTTGCAATCATGAAGTCCAGCTTCTCTTGAGGGCTGTAATGCCTTGGAAAAGGTCCCACCCATGGACAGGGTGCTCCACAACCGATTCCAAATGCTTTCATTTGTGCTTGAGCCCTAGATTGCACCATGTTTACCTCCATCTTTTGGATTTTCTCCAACAGACCAGCATCTTGCATCTGATTGTCTTCATAACCAGCATACCCTTGCTCTTGATGTGCTTCATATCCAAACTGACTTTGGCACTGCTGCTCATATGGGTATGCATACTGATCTTGAATTTGTTCAAAATGCTGATTTGGAGGATTTGTAAAACATGTTGGAGGTGGGAAACATTGTTGCTGTTGTAAATGTGAGTTCCATGATGGAAATGAAGTCATGATTGCATAACTTCATGGAATGGAAAAGGATGAAAGAGATGGAAAGAAAGATGGATGAAAATGGATGAGAATGGGTCTCGCAACTCGAGAGAATGAGTTATTTACCGATGGAGTCGCCGGATGTGTTTGCAAGTGCCTCCAAAGGCTGAAATCTTCACAGAACACACCAACCTGCAAAAGATGAAGTGGAAGACCTCTAAGCTCCCACCGAGCGTGCGAAAGCTGTTGATGTCGAATCACGGCACCCCACGGATGCGAGATCGGCTTCTAGGTTGATCACTCTTGCATCCAGTGTGATTGCATAACATTGAAACCTCTCTACAAGTGTGGGACTTGTAAAACGAGAGAGGAATCTCCAGAGAAGGCTGGTTCCTGCTCCTAAACTACCTGCCACAAGCTATTCCAGTGCAGGCAAGCTAATCTAATCCTAATTTAACCATGCCAAAGAGACAGAGAGAGAGAGAGAAAGGAGAAAAACAAAAGCCTACACTAAAACGGTGATACACCAGAGAAGGAGAATGTTGAACATCTATCAAAACTGCCATGGAACAAAGAGAGGTGAGCAATGGGAAGGATGGACAGATGCATCACAAACCCAAGGATAGATTTCACACAAAAAATGTCCCAAAACTCCATGAACACAGCTCCAAACCTGCAATGAACATTCAAACATGCACAAATACCTGCAATGAAGAGAGGCAAGAGGAAAACAAGCAAAAAAAAACGAGCAAGGATGGACAGATGCATCACAAAACACGTTTTTGCAACTTGAAGTTTGCACGAGAACATCATTTCATTAGTAAAAGGCAAAAAAGCCATTACAGAGTAGGGGAGGTTCGAACTCCATTTTCAACCTGGAGAAGAAAAAGGAGGGAGGCGCAGAGTGAAAAGATGAACCACTTGTAATGTCTGTTTTGAAAGAAGCCCCCTTTACAATATATAAGAAGAATGAGAGAGGGAAGAGAGAGGAAATTCGAAATCTACCCCAACCACCTCCGAGGTGCATTTAATTATCTCATTATGGCGGTAGGTGAGAACCCCAAAAACCCAAAAGTGGCAAACTATATTTTGCATTTTTAAGAATTTGTTCTCACCCAAGCTTTCCGAAAAGTCCAACCTTGCATGAATCCGAGCTCCCAGTCAAAAGTTATGGCCATCTGAATATCTGCGCCGGGGGCTGCTTCCTGTCAGCGCTCGAAATGTTGCGCCTCCTGGAGGTGCGCCATAGGCGCATCCGTGTGTGTGTCGACATCCTCTTCCGTGCGCCAAGGGCGCATACTTTTCTCTGTCGACATTCATTGTCGTGCGCCACTTCTGTGCGCCTTGGGCGCACCGTTTGCCCTGTCGACATCCATTGTCGTGCGCCACTTCCATGCGCGGTGGCGCATCCTTTACCCTGTTGACACTCGTGTCATGCGCCATTTTCCTCGCGCCTTTTGAATGCATGGATTGAGCTTCTTTGATTCCTATATTCTCCTGTTTGTCTATATCGACCCAGGAGGAGATATTTACAACAAGTAATAATTGGAGGAATGTACCAACCAATTCCATGAGTGTAGCAAAACTCGACCAGCTCCTCAGAAGACAAATTGGGAGTGCTATCTCTGCTACTATTTTACTGGGCACGCCAAACCTAATAACAATATTTTCTTTTATAAAACTACACACCTCCGCGAAGTGGTGTTCTTAACAAGAATGGCTTCTACCCACTTACTTGAAATAAGCGATGCATTGTTAGGATATAATGATGATCGCACCTGGAAGCCGGGTTGAGCATGCCAATAAAATCCATGCCCCATTGTTGGAAGGGCTCCTCAATTACAACTGGTTTTAATGGTAATGCAGGCAATTTTATGCGTCCGACAAAGTGTTGGCATGCTTGACATTTGGATACCCACTTTGCAGTATCCTGGAAAAGTGTGGGCCAGTAATACCTTGCTCGAAGGATCTTGTGAGCTGTGACTCGGGCTGAGAAATGACTACCGCAAGCCAAATTATGAAACTGTTTTAAAAGCTGATCATGTTGAGTTTTATCCACACATCTAAGAAATACCCCATCAATTCCTCTCTTATATAAACCATTATCCCAAAGAACAAAATCCCTAGACTTTAGTTTAATAGTACATTTCTCCTTGCGAGAAAGGTGATATGGGCATTCCGCATAAGTTAAGAAAAAGGCAATGTTACTGTACCATTAATTTACCAGATCTATGAAAAGAACCATGGGAAAACTTTCACCCTCTTCTGAATCCATTGTCTTCATCTCAGTCATTAATTCACACAAACCCCTCCCTCGAACTAACTTTGTGGGCTTTATATCCAAGTCATATTCCTGCACCTTTGTCACCCACATGCCTCTTAATAACCCTAGCTCTTGTTAGGTGAGGATAGATTTTACTGTAGTATCTGGAACCAGGACCACAGTATGTGAGGCAAGAATATAGTACCTGAATGCCTTACATGCTTTTACCACTGAATAAACATGTTTTTTCATGGGAGTATATTTCAACTCGTAAGCTTTTAAAGGCATGCTCATGAAAGCAATCGAAGCCTCTACATCTTCTTGATTTTTCTGCATCAAGATTGTTGACATGGTGTGTTCGAAGGAATAACAGTAAAGAATGAATTCTTTATTAAAATTTGGTGAAACCAAGACTGGATCTTTTGACAAGGCCTCTTTAATTTTCTCAAATGCTTCCTTCTCTTCACTGCTCCATTTGAAATCCTGTGTCTTCTTCATCATATTTGAGATATGACAGGTTAATTCAGCAAAGTCAGGAATGAATCTTCTGAGAAAATTTACTTTACCAAAGAAAGAGTGAACTCCCTTTTTGGATGTTGGCAATGGTAAAGTTTGAATAGATTTGACACACTCGGGATCTATCTTGGTTCTTTCCTTTGACACAATATGCCCTAGTAGCTTCCCTTCTGTTCAAGCAAAAATAGATTTCTTAGGATTGAGGGAAATACCATGTTTGCGGCATTGGATGAAGACCTCTTCAAGATCTGAGATGTGTTTGCTTCTCTCTTTGGAAAAGACTGTCAGATCATCAAGGTATACTACTATGCTTTTATCCTTGAGATGAGCAAATGCCAAATCCATAGCTCTTTGAAACGTAGCTCCAACATTGATCAAACCAAAAGGCATTTTCTTATAAGAAAAAGTTCCCTAAGGTGTAATGAATGTTGTTTTATATTGATCTTCCTCAACCACCTTGACCTGATTGTAGCCTGAGAAACCATCAAGCATGGATAATATTTTAGATCTAGTAACGACCTGCAGAGTGTGGTCCATGATGGGGATGGGGTAATTGTCTTTCAATGAGGCTTGATTGAGGTTGCGAAAATCAATGCACAACCTAATCTCACCGCTCTTCTTTCTCACAAGAACTATATTGGCTAACCATTCAAAGTGATGTATGGGATAAATTATCTTTGCATCTAACAACTTCTAGATTTCTACAAAGATAGTCCCTGAAATAGTAGGGTTATGTTGCCACAACTTCTGCTTGAAAGGCTTCTGTTCTTTCTTTAATGAGATATAGTGTTGTACTTCTGCAAGCTGATAGTTCTTTAGATCCTGGTAAGACCAAGCAAAAACATCCATATATTTCTTAAGAAGCTTTGTAAAATCTTCTCTTTCTACCTCTAAACAACACTTACCCAGATTTACTAATTTGGGATCATTACTAGCTCCCAAATTTAATAATTGTGTCTCGGAAGAAGAACCTTCCTCACTTTCTTCATTCTTTTTAAGCATCTGATCATGCTCGTCGAACATTTTCTCAAGAGATACTAAGCCTTTAGGAATTTTATTTCCCTTCAGCTGGATAATCTCTTGACTTCCTGAAACCTTTGCATCCATTTATCCCACAGTAGTTTGTCATGGAGGTGAGTTGTTTCCCTCGTAGTAGATCTCTTTGAAGTTGTCCTTTTGTTGGAGAAATGCAGCGATTTGCTTGTCATCATTAAAAACCTGCCATTGTTGGACGTTATTAGGAACCTTCGGACGGAAGACCATCTCAACTTTGTAATCCCCCTGTGAATCAGTAACCACAAGTGAATCAGCTCTAAAATTTCTCTCTCGGAATATAGGATACTGAGAAAGCCACAAAACCTAGGATAACAGAATAGACCCGGTCTCTATAATGCCAAAGTTTGTCCTTTTTGACTTGGTAGAGACCTCATATCTGCTTAACAATCAACTTAGCGTCCCCCTTTGCATGTAAGAGCTTGATTCCCATTGTTCTTGCCTGCTCCATACCTAACAACAGTGCTTCATATTCTGCATTGTGTTGTTAGTGTTTTCAAACATTAACTTGAGGGAATGTGCATGCACTTTTCCCTCAGGAGAAATAAGAACAACACCTGCACCGAATCCAAATGAACAACAACTGCCATCAAACTCCAGAGACCAAATCTTATTATCCAGTTGATGTGGCTCTTGGATCACAGGTTGGGCTTCTTCTTTATCTAGTTCTAGATAATGGACTCTATGATCAGATTCCTGGAACAAGATCTGAGATCTAGGATCTTCAGATTTTGATACTGTGTACTTAGATTTCTTCTCAGGTTCTAACTTTTGATTCACTCCCTTGATTGGTATGTGCACACAAGACCAATCCATCTTGACTTCTCCACCCAATTCTTTACAGAAGTTCCTGCTCAACAACATGCCACAAGACACTGGGATATCCGCTACAAGGATAGTCAACTTTAATCTTTTGTCTGGGAATGAAGCAAGTATTGCTTGTGCATCTTTGATTTTCCCAACTAGAGGTACTTGTCTTTCCATTTAATAACATCTTCCAATGGTTTTTGTCAATGTGAGACCTAGAGCATCAACAAATTTGATAGGCATCACATTGTCGGAAGCTCCAGAATCTAAAATGCAATTACTTAATTTATAACCGTTAATAAGTAATGACACATAAAATGGCTCGATCCTTTCAGATGTGGCGGGAGAAGAAGTAGAAAGAGAAGAGCTTGCAGTGGCATTATTCGAAGGAGGAGTGATCTTCGGACTAGACAAGATACCGCGTGAAACACTATTTGTTGGAGTATTGGGACCATTACTTTGCACATATTTTACCAACCTATTTAACTGATAAAGAAATGCCCTCAAATACTCATCTTCTGACATCTGAATTTTGGTCTTTTTAATATGACCAATAATGTCGAAAGCTTGACTTACTTCAGCCGGTTGTCCGTTGGTCCTTTGCTGCTGATTGAAAGAACCTACTTGCTTATCTCTGGGAGCTAATAAAGAGGGTAGGGACTGCCTCTTTTTAGGATGGTAACATCTGGCCCAGGATCTTCTCTTTCTCTTATTTGGCCACTTGAGGAAGCTTCAACACTTTGGCGTGTTTGGGACCTTATGAATACCGCGAATGTGTGACCATCAGAATCTTCAAAAGATTCATAATAGCCCTCGTCAGATTCATAGTCCAGGTAACCAATGTTGGAGTCACTAGCAGGATCTAAAATGTCTTCTTCATCAAATGATTCATCAACGCCAAGATCTTCTTCATTAGTTTTTAAGTTGTTGCTAATTGGGACTGTCACAAAGTCAAATTCTAGGACTGAGTATTAGGAATCTTTCTTTCTTCAACACTTTTTGCACTTGAATAATACTTCCTATTCCTTCACAATTCCACACCACCTTTACTCTCTCTACAAGAACATGTATGCTCTAACTGGGATGAACTCAGGTCATCTTTCAAGAAAATTTGCTTCTAAACTCCACAAACTGGATACAACACAATTAAACCTGAGTTCCCCAGTTTAAGCAAAAATTCTAATTTCTTATGGACTTAAGGAGTCTCAGTCACATTTCATTCACCAATACCAGCTTGACAATAACTTGACATGAAGTTTTCACCGTGCATTAGCTTCTCACACTAATTTTTCTTAGTCCTAGACCCCAGAACAGGGTACAGTCTGCCAAGGGATGCTTTCTAAGTTTTTTTCATCTTTTTCTATCTTTATGGAGTTCCAAAGGATTCAATGAAATGCAACAGACTATATAAACCATTACACCACAGGTCTCTCCTCTTGACAAGGGTTACCACTTCTCAAAACCCTCAACTCCGTTACACAAGGACTGTCATACACAAGATCACAGTTTTGGACATTTACACATTCAATTACTAGAACAAAGAACATGTCTCCTCTCTCAACATTCCTCAGTCCTACTCTTATAGATCTTTTTATCAAAAGATATCATGCAATAGTTACCTATGAAACCCTTTCTATCATCCTCTTACTCTTCCACCAACTCACCTCAAGTCTCCACGCAATCCCATGCTAGTCTTCACTGTCACTGCCTTCCTGCAGACTACTACTTGCATTCATGGAACTGTCAATCCCTCTAGACCAGTAATGAAAATTTACACAACATTTATACAAGAGATTAATTCATCTAATCCTTAAACATTCCATCATAATATCATGACAAGTCTTCGTACAAATTTTTTGAATCAATGAAGAAGCTTTATTGAATAAATCATGAAATGTGCAGAGCTTCAAGAGCCATTATGTCTCAGTTACAGAGTTCCTCTCTCTCTCTTCAACCTTCAACAACCATTTCACTCGAATTCCTTAGCATAGATATGAAAAGTGGAAGGGAGTTAGGTTTCCACCACCTAACTCATACAAGGTTAAGCCAGCTGTATTGAGTTTACACCTTAGTAGGGGTCAAGTAGGTGAGTTCATTACATGTTCACCCTATAACATTTATATAAAGCCCATACTAACACTTAATGACTAACATACTAACTCCTAGGCCTACCAACACACTACCATGAGTCAAAGACAACTGACATATCTAAATGAACCATTTTGGAGGGAAACTCCATATGAGCTCTTATTACATTTTAATGAGTCCACATGGACTAAAACACCTTTTAAACATCCTAAGACACCCTATCAAGCTTATTCAAGCCAAAATTGGATATATACAAGATACTCCTGCATCAAGATTGTTGTGATATGCGCTACCCAAGTTCTTTGTAATTTCCTTGGCCAAAGAAAGGAAAGGAAGCTGAACATTTTATATTTCCAACGAGTTTTCCTCTCATTAGGCTTTTCAAGTTAAAGTCTTCTCATGTCTTTCTGTAGCAGTTATTTCTATGTAGTTTCAGAATTTTTAGGAGGATTGAGGGGTATCTATTTCTCTAAAGTTACCTCCAACTTGAACCTAACTTCATTTTTTTTTGGTGTCTTTTTTGGGTATGTGGCACAAACCCAATATTTGACATTCATCTGTTCTACTGGATTGAGGATCTTGCACATGCTGCCGAAACATGGGATTCTATACTCTGTCAAAATTTCCTGTTTCCTCTGGCAATGCAAGTGCTTTGCATTACTAGCATGCTAGGGCTTGCAATTCAAGTCTAGGTTCAACAGGTAACTTAGTTATTTTAAAGATATATTTATGTATATTTGGTGTTCTATAATGCATTTTTATGCAATATAGCATTTTGGGGAATTAGCTATATTGATTGGAATCGATCTTTGTGACCGATCTTCAATAAATAGCAGTTCACAAGAACTTATTTCTCCCGTGCTAATGCAGAAGCATAAAAACTTCCCAAAGATCACCCATATTTGTATTATTTTAGCTCAAATACATTTAGTCATAGAGTTTTCCCACAACTAAGCCAGCTTTGTTTGTTATCTCAATTTCTTAGAAAATTGAGAAAAACTTTTAGGAAATTGGCATTTTTTCTACCTTAGAACCTGCTGCAGATTGCCCCCAATGCCATCTTCCCAGGACTTATGATTGGACTTTCATGTACTATAATTATTATCTATTACACTTTTTGATTGTTTATTCACAAACATGGGTTTTTGGTAGAGTTTCGGTCTTCATAGATGCTTCAAATATGGGAAGGCCCGTAATTTGAGCTTAAAGGTTCCTGTCAAATCAAAATTTGTTGACAGTTTGTTCTTTTATGTGGTTGTAAATTGCAATTTCTTACATACAGATTTCTGCTGTTTATTCCCCTAAATACTTGTCAAGGAATATTAAAAACAAAGTTATGGCCTACTAATTTGTTAGGGTCAAAATCACAGCCAAAAAACGGCCTGGACACTGGTATGTACATGTATTTTAAAACGAATCATACAACCATGAAAAAGTCTTGATTTTCGGTATTATTTGTAATACGGTTAGACTATTGATTTTTTTATCAATAATGCTTTGATGGGTGTCCATTCCCTGTTCCCAACCTTCCATTTTGGCCTTGCTTATCTTCATCATAATTGCAATCCTCCTATCATTCATTGTGACATAAAATCAAACAATATCTTCTTGGATGAGAAACTTCTTGCTCGTGTGACTGATTTTGGCGTGGCTAAGATCTTGGGAAAATGCAATCAAGGATACGAGACCATGTCTGGAGTCGCAGGGTCTTATGGATGCATTGCTCCGGATAAGCAAAACTATATACATACTAGTACTGGTGAAAAATATGAAATATTCCATATTTAAGAGAACTGAGGCCACCTAAAGACTCACCATAGGATTAAGATTGCAATTACTAGGATTTAAAAACTGAGCACGCATGTACAAAGCACTGTAATATCAGAATGCGGAAATAGGGAATCTTTTTTGTGTATCAACATGAATGTTATGGCCTCAGGCTAGAACCTTGTGTCATGTAAAATACACATTTTAATTCTTTCCGTGGTTTACAATTGGTGAGAAAAGTTTGAAACCTCTAATATTAGAATGGTTGTTTTCGGCTTAAGGAAATTACAATGCAAATTATAGAAATAATCAGTGCAGAGAAACCCCCTTGTAGAAAAGTAATTATGTGATGAGAAATCTGAAATATTGCTTGTTTCAAGAGAACTGAGGCCACCTAAAGACTTGGCATTACTAGGACTAAAAAACTAAGCACACATGTACAAAACAGTGCAATATCACAATGCAGATGCTTAAAATTTCAATCCATGCTTTTAGAGTGGACCTAATAGTCCCATTGCATCAAATCTGAGAGGGGACCTGAAAATTTGACAGTATTGGAGTGGAGATGCTCGAAATTGTAGTGTACACTTTGAGAGAGATCCTGAAAGTCCAAAATGCCATGGAAATCTAGACTAGAAGATTTATCGAGACTTTTGAAAGACCCTGTTCTAATTTTGTCTCACAATTATATACTTTGATTTTGAGATCTTACATACTTATTAGTTATTACAATTCACTCAGGTTCCCCATTTCTTGAGTTTTCTTACACATTAAAGGTTACGACCTAAAAAGTGGTGTCTACAATTTTGGAGTAGTGCTCCTCAAACTGGTTAACTGGATGCTTGAAAATGCAAATGGTTCATAATATGTTTTGGATCTTGAAATTTCTGAGTTACATAAGGAATTGATGCTTACAGTCCTTATAATTGTTCTTCATTGCAGCAATTCATTGCCCGTCAAGAGGCCTACTATGAGAAATGTTAGATACATGACATCAAAGTTAAATGTTGGATCCTTTTGCGGTGCAGTTTGTAGCTCACTTCCCGAAGGGAGGGTTTGGGGGGGAATTGCCCCCCACTTTTTTCAATGCCCCCCTTAGCAGTGGTTTGGGGGGGGAGCCCCAGAAGAAAAAATTAAAGAGTCGATCCCTTTGTTTCTAGAAAGACGAATTCCATCGAATTCTATTTTTAGGAAGGAAAATCCTAATGGCGTTTTTCCACTCTTTCTTAGGAGGAATCCTAACTACACTTTGCCAATAATGTGTATTCATCTTTGTGAAGAGAAAAAGTAGCTCATATAACAAGTTCGTATGTAATGTATTCTTCTTGAGTTAACAAAAGCTTGATGTCTTGCACCGTGGATGTTTCCCTAAGCACTCAGCTGGGGTTTTACAATGTAAATCTTGTGTTTGTCTCTTACATGTTTGGTATTCTGTATCTTTCTTTTATCTCTATCTCTCTGAGCTGTTGTTTTTGTTATTCAACTTTTTGTTTATTCATTATTGCAAAGTCTGTGGTTTCCTAACTAGAAATGTGATTGAGATGTTGCGGCCTGGAAATCCACATCATAAATCAAGAGCATCACCAAGAGAATTGGTAGACAATGAAAGGTGAGATGATAGGAGAATGATAACCTTGATTTGCAGTATCTTTAATAACTCAATTAACTGGTCACTTGAAGGAAGAAATGTGGGTTTGTATTACAAGCTGAAGCAAGGCCATAAAATTTGAGCTTGTTGATGAAAGAAATAAAGATGTGAAATGATTCTCATGCTTGGGCATGTGGCACAAACCCAATATTTGACATTGATCTGTTCTATCAGTTTGAGGATCTTGCACATGCTGCTGCAATATGGGAATTTACACTCTGCCTAAATTTGATGTTTCCTTGGACAATTCAAGTGCTTCGCCTTACTATCATGCCACAACCTGCAATTCAGAGTCCAGGTTCAACAGATAACTTAGTTATTTTAGAATATATATATTTATGTGTATTTGATGTTTTGTTAGGCATCTTTATGTATATTTTAGAAGATAAATTTTGGTATATTTTATGTTTTGTCCTCCAACTCCTCTACTTCTCCCAACACCAAACCCTCCTTTTTCTCTAGGTCTCTCAAGTTTCTTGCTTTCAATGCAAAAACTTGGTTTTGCACTTTAATAACTTGTCTCACTCTTCTAAACTTCTTAACCCACTTACTTCCAACTTGTTCAAGCTTCATTCAAGGTTCATTAACCTTCTTGGTTTCATTCAGCCTATGTTTCAAGTTTTAACCTCCTTTTCTTCTTAGTGTTTCTTGACTCCCACAGTCCTCTATACTCTGTTTTAACTCCTTTCCTTGGAAATATTTTCTCAATTGCCTTCATCTTATCCTATTACACTCTTCCAACTTGTTTTCTTGTCACTCCTTAATAGCCTCTCACCCAGAGTTACTGGTTTTCTCTCTTTACTCTGCCTATCTTGGTTTACTCCTCTAAGACTGTACAGTACAGTCAAGTGTTTCTTCTTACTCCTTGGTTCCCAAATGGAATTGCACTCTTCCTCAATCCTATCAATCATGCTAACAACCATGCTTAACCCTCTTGACACTTATTCCTTTAGAATCCTCCATGAGGTCTCTGTTTTCATATTATTTCTCAAAACTGTCACAGTTTACCACCAAGAACTGAGCACTTCTTCTTTTGCTTTCTAATTCAAAATATCCTGATTCCTCAATAATCACCAAACTTTCTTGTCTGTTTCACCTTCCTCCTACCTCTGCAGGGTCCTTTCAAGACTTAAAATTCATGTCAATTCATCAACTGGTACTCTCAAGCCCTCTAATTATGGGCATACACAGTCTAGGAATGAGTTTGACAACTTTTAGATAATGGAACTCACTTTTCCCTGTTTTGACCCTTCTTACACATTTGGAACTCACCTATAATTCCTTTTCTTCACCCAACCTATCAACAATACCTAAAAACTTGGCACACCTTCTTCACCAACTTATCTTATAAGAGTTCTTGTTTCATGGCAAATTGGCACTGTCACAAAATCAAATTCTAGGACTGAATATTAGGAATCTTTCTTTCTTCAACACTTTTTGTAATTGAATAATACTTCCTATTCCTTCACAATTCCACACCACCTTTACTCACTCTACAAGAACATGTATGCTCTAACTGGGATGAACTAAGGTCATCTTTCAAGAAAATTTGCTTCTAAACTCCACAAACTGGATACAACACAATTAAACCTGAGTTCCACAGTTTAGGGAAAAATACTACTTTCTTATGGACTTAAGGAGTCTCAGTCACATTTCATTCACCAATACCAGCTTGACAATAACTTTACATGAAGTTTTCACCGTGCATTTGCTTCTCACACTAGTTTTTCTTAGTTTCCTAGACCCCAGAACAGGGTACAGTCTGCCAAGGGATGCTTTCTAAGTTTTTTTCATCTTTTTCTATCTTTATGGAGTTCCTAAGGACTCAATGAAATGCCACAGAATATATAAACCATTACACCACAACACTCTCCTCTTGACAAGGGTTACCACTTCTCAAAACCCTCAACTCCGTTACACAAGGACTGTCATAATCCAAATTCACCCCCCAGGGTTAATTCGATAACATACATCAGAATTCTCAAGTCCCAGGCAAATTGATTGATCCAGGGCAAAAATCATGTTTCTAGGGTCCCCTCAGATTTTTCTAACTTTCTGTCCAGGAGGAAAAGAGCAAGTTCTGAGGAAAGGTGAAAAAAGCGGCAAAAACAAGCTTGGGACAGAAAAAATCGTGAAAATTGGCTAAGTCCTAGTCCTCGCAATAGTAGGGACGTGAGGGACATCGAGACGCGGATCGGCCGAAAAGCCTCCAGGCGGCCCGCGAAGCAAAGGGACATCTGGGACAGAAGGACGCGCAGGGCGCGAGAAGCCGATCCGGCCGAAGGAGGAAGCAAAATTGACTAACTGCTGAGCAAAATAGTTTGGGACATTCGGGCCGTGAGGACGCGAACCGCCGGATCGGCCGAAACAGAGAACTTTAGCACCGGGACAGTCGAGGCGAGTCGGCACGCGGCGGCGACGCGAATGGTCGAGGCGAGTCGGAAGAATTTGTCCCAGACAGTCCGGAGCAAGTGGGACAATGGTACGCGAAGGACGCGAACCGGCCGGTTCGGCCGGAACAGGGAACTTTCGCACTGGGACATCTGGGCCGTGAGTGCGCGGAGGACGCGAACCGGCCGGTTCGCCCGAAACAGAGAAATTTCGTATTGGGACAGTTGGGACAAAGGGACGCGTGGGACGCGGATAGCCGAAAAAGCCGAGAGCCAATCAGATTGTGCCACGTGTCATCGGCAGATAAGGGACAAGGAAGCCCATTTCGGGTGGATCGGAGGATTACATCCCCCAAGCAAGACCTTTGGGACATCCGGGACAAAATGACGCGAAGGGCGCGAAAAGCCAGCAGACCCGCGGACCAATCAAATCGCGACACGTGTCACAAGGGAGAAAGTCCAAAAGTCAAAGGGCGAGGTTTCAAGCACTGACCCGAGCCAATCAAAAGAGGACACGTGTCCAATGAAGTAGGAAAACCCATGGGACAGAGAGGAGAGAGAATTACATATCCAATCAGCGCGTGCCACGTGTCATCCAGGTGGCGAGCGGGAAAATTTCAAAACGCATTTTCACCTGTTTTGTGCCCTAAATCTTCAGATTGACATATCTTTCGATCCAGAGCTCGGATTTGCACGTTCTTTATATCAATGGAAAGCTTGTGAAATTCTCTACATGATTTCGAGGTTAATCTTGAGTTTTGGTGTAGTTTAGAGAGAAAATTGAGAAACGGCTCTGACGCGTGTTCATGGCCAGAAGTGACATTCCAGTGACCAGATTTAATGCAGAATGGGTCGCATTCTCCTGTAATCTGGTCAAAATGATAGGGTATGGGTTTGTAAGGTCCCCCATGCCGTTTTAATGCATCTGCAGTCAAGGAGGGATGGGCTCCCATGTTTTGTATTTTTATCCCCTGGGCTCGACCCTTGCACTAAAAAAGCCAAATTTGGCTCATTTCCAAAGGGGGAACATTTTTGGGCATTGCAGAGTTCTTCTTTCACCTCCAGTAAGTGATTGATACAAGAATCAGACCTCTCCAAAGGATTGTAATAGTTTTTACCTCTCTGAGGTTGTAATGCAGTGATTTTGACACTGGAAATGATAATGCAAGCTTTGTGAATGGTTTTCAGTCCTTTGTTTGTATTATTTGCTTCATTTCAAATCCTAAATTATATCTTATCAGTCTGTGTATGTTTTATGTTGTAAACTTTGGTCTGTGTCTATTTGCTTGACAGAAATGTTTCACCACTCCTTTTGGTGCATCACCACCTTTAGTTAGTTTCATATTTTTGCATTTCTATCCCTGTCTCCTTGCAGTTTAGAGTAGGATTAGGATCTAAACCTCTGTAGTTTTGCAAAATATAGATCTAAATCAGAGGAGTTTGAGGAACCAGCCTCTAATCTGGAGATTCCTCTCTCAGTTTCACAAGTCCCCACACTTGGAGAGAGGTTTCCATGTTGTGCAATCACACTGGATGCTAGAGTGATCAACCTAGAAGCCTGATCTACATCCAGGGGTGTTGTGAGCTTGCAACAACAGTTTTGGCACGCCGGTGGGAGACTAGAGGTCTCATTTTTATTGCAGCAAAGTTGATATGCATCTGCTGCAGTTTTCTTGCTTATAAGAGCTATTATTTGCATATCTGGCGACTCCAAGGGGAAGAATCAATTGGTTTCAGCAGTGCAGGCCTGAAAACTCATGAGAAGAATCACCACAAGGTCAAGAGTTGGAGAAGAAGAAGTGTTGTTTGAATACCTGCAGTTATCTCCAAGAAGAAGGCAAAGAGGAAGAAGGATTCAAAGGTCTCCATCTCCACCAAACAGAACTCTCTCAACTCCTCCACCTGACAGGCCTTTCATTCAATATATAAGGGTTTTAAGACCAATTAGAATGGCTCAGAACAATCCCTACGTCAACTTCACAGGCAGTAGCCCACTTGCTCTCAATGCACAACATCCAGTTCCTATTGCAGCCTTGAAGAACATTCCCTACTTCACTGGAGAAAATCAGACTACTCCAGGTGATCATGTTAAAGATATTGCTAACCTTTGTGCAATTCATGAAATCAATGAAATGCAAGTGGCTGTCAAGTTACTGGCATCTTCATTCAAGGGTAAAGCATTACAATGGTTTAGGAGCCTTGGAGCTGGTTCTATCACAAACTGGAATCAGTTGTGTATTGCACTTCACGAGCAATTTGGAGAGAAGGGAGACAACTTGTCTCTTTTGGAGCAGCTGACAACTATCAAGAGAGCCCCCAACGAGCAGCTGACTGACTTCAACTTCAGATTTCAAAGGTCTTGGGATAGGATTCCAGTGGCAGTCAGGCCAACAGCAGAAGGTGCTTTTCTATATTACCTTAAAGCTTTGAATTCTGATATTTCTATGTTAATTCAATCTATGGGAGGCACAACCTTACCTGCTGCTTATAGCATTGCCATTAGAGCAAAATGTCTTATTCAAGCTGGTAAACTGGCTCCTAGGCCTCCCATGCCCTTGTATCCAAACTTAGAAAATCCAAGCACTAGTCAAGCACCCACTTTGGCTCCTGTTCCCACCCCTAGAAACCAAAGTTCAAGTGAAACTTCTACTTCATCCTCTAGTGCTTCAAATGAACTCCAAGAGGTCATGAAACAGTTGCAAAACCTAGGCAATGAGCTGGTTACTCTCAAGAGGCAGCAAGCCCAAGGTTTCAGACCTTCTTATCAACCCCAAGCTCAGCCTAATAGGCAGCCATACCAACCACAAAGACCACCTAATCCAGCTGCAAATATGAATCAAAATCAAAGCCAAGTAAGGCCTCCCGCTAATAGACCATTTCAGCCTTATAACCCCAATGTCGTATCTGCTTCTAAAGCATTAGTGCCAGTCCAAAATAACATGGCCCAAGAATATGATTGGTGCTTTCCATGCAACGAGCCTCATAACCAATCCATGTGTTTCAATGGTGCTCTCAATCAAGCACTGATGGTGACAACTACTGGTGTGGAGGGTGAGGGCAGTCAAGGAAACAGTCAACAACAAGAAACATTCCAACAACAATCAGCCCCAAATGACACCACATTGGTGAACTGGCAAGCAGAAGATTTCTGTGGCATGAATCAAGCAGTTTCTCAAGGTGTTGCAGCCAACACAAGGTCAAAGAGGAGAAATTTGGGTGAAGAACAACCATTAGCCCCAGCCAATCCACAACCTTCCACGGCTCCACAAATGATTGGCAAGCAAAGTCCAGTTTCAAATGCACAAGGGCAGCCAAGAACAACCCCTAGGCCAACTCAAATGCCAGTTGTTGCTGCCCACGTGCAAGGAGTAAATGTGCAAACCAAGGGACAACAAAAGGATACTTCATCCCCATTCAGTATCATTGAACAGATGAAGAAGACTAACGTCAATATATCAATGTGGGAATCCCTATCCATCCCAGGCCAAAGAGATCTGCTGCAAGCTGCCATGAAGGATTGGCCAACTTGAATCAACGAGTCGAATGCAAGAGAAGTACTCACAAATGCTGCCCAGCCTGAAGGAAATCATGGAAGACAACAAGGTAAAATGTTGAAGCCCCCTCCTTTCTATGTTTCATTAATCATTGGGGATAAACTAGTACACAATTGCATGATTGATTCTGGGGCAAGTAGCTCAGTGATGCCCAAGCAAATAGCTGATCAGCTGGGTCTCCAATATGAAGTAATATCTAAAGGGGTAGTGCAATTGGATGGGACAGCAGTAGAAACCGTGGGAGTAATTAAAGGTTTGAATCTTACCTTGCATACATGCCCCAACGTTACCGTTTTACAAGATGTGTCAGTGATAGATTTGCCACCACTCTTTGCCCTATGTTTATCAAGGGATTTCACAGCCAAAATTGGAGGCTACTTATCTGCTGATTGGTCACACATGTTGTTCAGAACAAGATATGGTACTAAGGTCACAATCAGATCCGAACCAATTGCAAACTTTCATATTGAGCCTCATACTCCAAGCCAAATCAATGCCAACTGTTCAACATTTGATCAAGAAGATTATCCAAACACAGATGAAGCCGACACCAAAGTTGGAAGCATTCCAGATTTGACTCTTGATGAATGGGCAAGCAAGGTACATGCTTTTGATCCCTACCAAGAAGTAGAAGAATCTGAACTAGGAGTCTATTGCATACATGAAGAAAACCAGCCTATTCCTAGCATCACCAAACCAAACCATAAGGATGACAATGAGGTATGGAAATTATTTTTCGATGGATCAAGGAGTAGGCAAGGTGTGGGGAGGAGCTATGCTTGTTTCACCTCAAGGCATCAAATATTATTCAGCTTTTCGCTTCCAGTTTTCTTGTTCAAACAACACAGCTGAATATGAGGCCTTGATTCATGGACTTCATTGGGCTAGGAAAAAGGGCATAAATAACTTGCAGGTGTTCGGGGATAGTGAGCTGATCGTCAATCAAGTCAGGGGACAACATGCTACAAAGAATGACCTGCTGAAGAACTACAAGAATAGGGTATGGGACCTCATTGAGGATTTCGAAGCTTTCAACATCGTGTCCATACCCAGGAAGAAAAATGAAGCCGCGGATAGGCTCGCAGCAATTGGAGCAACGTTTGATGTGGTTGACAACATCAAAAGGGAAAAAACACAGCCACATATCCATGTGATTGTGAGGCCAGCAGTTCCAGATAATAATATAAGCTGGCAGGTGTTTGAGAACGATCAACAGATCGTCAATTTTTTACAAGAAGAGGCTGAATTCTCAGCTAGGAATCAGGACAGACTAGAGCAGCAGTATGGGGATCAAGTAGTGCAGCTGCGGACAAACAAGCTTCCCAAGGGTTTAGTAACGTTGGAGTCTATCTTCAACCCTAATGACCAGTTCCGTAAGGAAAAGGCTAACATACGAGTCAAGAGAGAAGATTCGAGCCCAATTCCGGTTGGGAAGGCAAAACACTTCAAATTGGTAAAGTGGCCCTTTGAGCGGGAGAAATCAGATTTCATACGGCTTTGCCAGAATTTCCAGATGTCTTGACTTGGAGCTATGAAGACTTGAGAGGATTGAATCTGAATTTGGCACAACATACCATAGAATTGGATCCGATGCTAAGCCCATCGGGCGAAGCGAGAGACTGTTAACCCTCACATTGAGCCTCTAATGAAGAAAGAGCTAAACAAGCTAATAGAGGCAAGCATTATATTCCCGATCAAGCACTCAAGCTGGGTTGCTAACTTGGTTCGGTCGGGAAGAAGAACGGAGAAATCAGGTTGTGTGTGGACTTAGAGACCTCAATAGGGCATCTCTCAAAGATCATTACCCGCTTCCTTGATGGAACAAATATTGCAAGTAGTATCTGGTTTAGAAAGATTTCTCTCTAGATGGCTACTCGGGCTACAATCGGGTGATGGTGAAGGAGAATGACCGAGTTCAAGACGGCTTTCACCACCAAATGGGGGACCTATGCCTACTGAAGATGCCATTTGGGCTATCAAATCTTTGGGGCCACTTTCGAAAGGGCAATGGATATGGCATTCAGGGTTGATCAACAAAATAGTTTTGATATATCTTGATGACATCACTTGTATTCTCCAAAAATGCGGTGGATCACCTTTTTCATCCATCGGCGGGTATTTGAGAGGTGTAGAAAATTTGGGGTATCATTGAATCCCAAAAATGCATATTCTTGGCTCACGAGGGAAACTTCTAGGCCATATTGTCTCGAAAGAGGGGTGACATTGATCCGAGAGAGAGTTGAAGCCATAAGAGCACTACCATTGCCAAGTCACAAGAAGGCTCTTGAAAGCTTCTTGGGAAGGATCAATTTTGTCCGTAGGTTTGTCCCAGATTTTACAGCCCTTGTCAAGCCCATCACCAAAATGTTAAAGAAGAGCATGGCTTTTAAGTGGACAGCAAAAGGCAAGGAGAGTTTTGAAGCAATCAAAGCTATCTCTCGAAGCACCAACTCTCATCAACCCAGGACTTCTCCAAGGATTTCATCCTCTATGCATTTGGAGGTGATGACACTATTTCTGCCATTCTAGTACAGCAGAACAAAGATAATGATGAGCAGCCGGTTGCCTTCTTCAGCCAGAGCCTAGATGACTATGAGGTGAGGTACTCTTTTATTGAAAAGCATGTACTTGCGAGTAATCGAAGCTTGAAGAAATTCAAGCATTTAGTCTCAAACAACAAGGTCCGATTGCTGGTCTCACATCTTTGGAGTTAAGGACTTCCTCCTCAACAAGGATTTGAATGAGAAAAGGGCAGGTTGGATCACCCGTGTCATGGAGTATGACATTGAGATCAAGATCACCAAGTGGTAAGAGGAAAGGATTGTGTGAGCAGGCTGGTTTTGGGAAATAAAAGGAAGTATGCAACGAAGAAGAGGCTGTTTTGACAGATCCAGGACAGCCATGAGCCAAGTGGCAATCAAGAAGAAGACAATGCTTCCCCACTCCTTGCTGGACCCAAGATATTATGCACTTCCTAGGCACGAGCCTATGCCCTCCGAGAGATGAACAAGACCCAAAGGAGACACTTGGGTTGCGAGGCTGTTCCATATGCCATTGTTGATGGAGTTTTGTTCAAAAAGATGTGAATGGAGTCTTTCTTTGAGATGCATTAGCATAGATCAGATTCAAAGGGTGTTGGAAGAGTTTCATGGTGGACCAGTTGGGTGGCCATTTTGCACCAAGAGTGACAGCTCTAAAAATCATGAAGGCTGGTTATTATTGGCCTAAAATCTTCAGTGATTGCTATGCATGGATCAAGAGGTGTAAGAATTGTGCATTCTTCACAGGAAAAGAGAGACTTGCTGCCCTTCCATTGCATCCGATCTCATTTGACCAGCCATTCATGCAATGGGGTTTGGACTTCATTGGAGTCATTAATCCCAATTCAAGCCAAGGGCACAAATGGATTTTGACAGCCACAGACTACTTCACCAAATGGACAAAAGCAGTAGCACTCAAAGAGGCGAATGAGTCTAACATCTTAGACTTTTATGAGGGGATAACAACCAGATTTGGTGTACCTGCCACAATAATCTCTGATAATGCATTGGCATTCATTGGATCCAAGGTAACTGAGTGGGCTGTCAAGAATGGTATTTACCTAAGCACTTCATCGAACTATTACCCTCAGGGTAATGGCTAGGCCGAGTCTACAAACAAGAACTTGTTGAGGATCATTAGGAGGACTCTTGATGAGAATCAGAGGTCTTGGCATACCAAACTGAAATCAGCCTTATGGGCTGATAGGATAACTCCCAAAAGATCCACAGGTAACTCTCCATTCAGGCTTGTCTATGGAAGAGAGGCAATCTTGCCCATGTCACTTGAGTTGCCAACATTGGAACTCATGAAGCAGCTGGAGTTACTTGAATTTGAGCCCATGGAGGTGAGGTATGCAGAGTTGATGGAGCTGCAAGAGATCAGAAATCAGGCATCCCAAGCAATGGAAAAGGATCAAGCTTTGATCAAGAAGACCTTTGATAGAAAGGCCAAGGATAGATCTTTTCAAGTTGGAGATCTAGTGTTGAAATGGGATGTGGATAGAGCAAAACCGGAAGGCATTCAAAATTTGATGCCATTTGGAGTGGCCCATACATGGTCACAAAGTGCAAGAACAACAATGCTTTCCAATTAGCCTCACTGGAGGGTGAAGAACTGCAGATTCCAGTCAATGGAATCTATCTCAAGCGTTGCTTCTAGAGGGAAGTTCACTACCTCTGTAAATATTAGATTAGATTTTCTTTCCTCCAAGTGCTTGTGCACATTGTTTTGCTGTAGGTTAGTTTTGTTTTCCCTAAGTGCTTTGGCACAACTTGCTGTCCATGGAGATGTTTTGCAGTCCTTGCTTTCATCAGGTGACATTCCATCTTCCTCCTTGCACATTCTGAGTCAGTTAGGGTTCTAAATAGAATATTTGATGACTCCATGCCCAATGGACTGCTTCAGGCAACTGGTCTTTTCATCTAGCAGGCAGATGACCCCGCTGAGTCGCCAAATTGTTATCCAAATTCACCCCCCAGGGTTAATTCGATAACATACATCAGAATTCTCAAGTCCCAGGCAAATTGATTGATCCAGGGCAAAAAATCATGTTTCCAGGGTCCCCTCAGATTTTTTCTAACTTTCCTGTCCAGGAGGAAAAGAGCAAGTTCTGAGGAAAGGTGAAAAAGTGGCAAAAACAAGCTTGGGACAGGAAAAATCGTGAAAATTGGCTAAGTCCTAGTCCTCGCAACAGTAGGGACGTGAGGGACATCGAGACGTGGATCGGCCGAAAAGCCTCCAGGCGGCCCGCGAAGCAAAGGGACATCTGGGACAGAAGGACGCGCAGGGCGCGAAGCCGATCCGGCCGAAGGAGGAAGCAAAATTGACTAACTACTTTGAGCAAAACAGTTTGGGACATTCGGGCGTGAGGACGCGAACACGATCGGCGAAAAGAGAAATTTAGCTTAAGGACAAGTCGGGGCAGTGGGAAGTACGCGGCGGACGCGAACCAAGCGAATCGAAAAGAATTTGTCCCAGACAGTCCGGGAGCAAGTGGGACAAAGGTACGCGAAGGACGCGAACCGGCCGGTTCGGCCGGAATGGGGAACTTTCGCACTGGGACATCTGGGCCGTGAGTGCGCGGAGGACGCGAACCGGCCGGTTCGCCAAAGCAGAGAAATTTCGTATTGGGACAGTTGGGACAAAGGGACGCGTGGGACGCGGATAGCCAAAAAAGCCGAGAGCCAATCAGATTGCGCCACGTGTCATCGGCAGATAAGGGACAAGGAAGCCCATTTCGGGTGGATCGGAGGATTCTGTCCCAAACAACACTGGGACATCTAGGACAAAATGACGCGAAGGGCGCGAAAAGCCAGCAGACCCGCGGACCAATCAAATCGCGACACGTGTCACAAGGGAGAAAGTCCAAAAGTCAAAGGGCGAGGTTTCAAGCACTGACCCGAGCCAATCAAAAGAGGACACGTGTCCAATGAAGTAGGAAAACCTACGGGACAGAGAGGAGAGAGAATTACATATCCAATCAGCGCGTGCCACGTGTCATCCAGGTGGCAGAGCGCGGGAAAATTTTCAAAACGCATTTTCGCCTGTTTTGTGCCCTAAATCTTCAGATCGACATATCTTTCGATCCAGAGCTCGGATTTGCACGTTCTTTATATCAACGGAAAGCTTGTGAAATTATCTACATGATTTCGAGGTTAATCTTGAGTTTTGGTGTAGTATGGAGAGAGAAAATTGAGAAACGGCTCTGACACGTGTTCATGGCCAGAAGTGACATTCCAGCGACCAGATTTAATGCAGAATGGGTCGCATTCTCCTGTAATCCGGTCAAAATGACAGGGTATGGGTTTGTAAGGTCCCCCATGCCGTTTTAATGCATCTGTAGTCAAGGAGGATGGGCTCCCATGTTTTGTACGTTTTCTGTCCCCAGGCTCGACCCTTGCACTAAAAAAGCCAGATTTGGCTCATTTCCAAAGGGGGAACATTTTTGGCATAGCAGAGTTCTTCTTTCACCTCCAGCAAGTGATTGATACAAGAATCAGACCTCTCCAAAGGATTGTAATAGTTTTTACCTCTCTGAGGTTGTAATGCAGTGATTTTGACACTGGAAATGATAATGCAAGCTTTGTGAATGGTTTTCAGTCCTTTGTTTGTATTATTTGCTTCATTTCAAATCCTAAATTATATCTTATCAGTCTGTGTATGTTTTATGTTGTAAACTTTGGTCTGTGTCTATTTGCTTGACAGAAATGTTTCACCACTCCTTTTGGTGCATCACCACCTTTAGTTAGTTTCATATTTTTTGCATTTCTATCCTTGGCTCCTTGCGAGTTTAGAGTAGGATTAGGATCGAACCTCTATAGTTTTGCAAAATATAGATTCTGGAGATTCCTCTCTCGGTTTCATAGGTCCCCACACTTGGAGAGAGGTTTCCATGTTGTGCAATCACACTTTGGATGCTAGAGTGATCAACCTAGAAGCCTCGATCTCGCATCCGGGGGTCTTTGTGAGCTGCAACAACAGTCACCTATGAAACCCTTTCTATCATCCTCTTACTCTTCCACCAACTCACCTCAAGTCTCCACACAATCCCATGCTAGTCTTCACTGTCACTACCTTCCTGCAGACTTCTTCTTGCATTCTTGGAACTGTCAATCCCTCTAGACCAGTAATGAACATTTACACAACATTTATACAAGAGATTAATTCATCTAATCCTTAAACATTCCATCATAATATCATGACAAGTCTTCCTACATAGTTTTTGAATAAATCATGAAATGTGCAGAGCTTCAAGAGCCATTATGGCTCAGTTACAAAGTTCCTCTCTCTCTCTTCAACCTTCAACAACCCTTTCACTCGAATTCCTTAGCATAGATATGAAAAGTGGAAGGTAGTTAGTTAGGTTTCCACCACCTAACTCATACAAGGTTAAGCCGGCTATATTAAGTTTACACCTTAGTAGGGGTCAAGTAGGTGAGTTCATTACATGTTCACCCTATAACATTTATGTAAATCCCATACTAACACTTGAATGACTAACATACTAACTCCTATGCCTACCAACACACTAGCATGACTCAAAGACAATTCACATATTTAAATGAGCCATTTTGGAGGGAAACTCCATATGAGCTCTTATTACAATTTCATGAGTCCACATGGACTAAAACACCTTCTAAACATCCTAAGACACCCTATCAAGCTTATACAAGCCAAAATTGGATATATACAAGATGTTCCTACATCAAGATTGTTGTAATATGCTCTACCCAAGTTCTTTGTAATTTCCTTGGCCAAAGAAAGGAACGGAACTGAACATTTTCTATTTCCAACTAGTTTTCCTCTCATTAGGCTTTTCAAGTTAAAGTCTTCTTCGTGTATTTCTGTAGCAGTTGTTTCTATGTAGTTTCAGAATTTTATAGAGGATTGAGGGGTATCTATTTCTCCAAATTTTCCTCCAAATGAGCCTAACTTCATTCTTTTTTGGTGTCTTTTTTGGGTATGTGGCACAAACCCAATATTTGGCATTGATCTGTTCTACTGGATTGAGGATCTTGTGCATGTTCCCGCAACTTGGGATTCTATAGCCTGTCAAAATTTCCTATTTCCTCGGGCAATGCAAGTGCTTTGCACTACTAGCATGCTAGGGCTTGCAATTCAGGTCTAGGTTCAATAGGTAACTTAGTCTTTTTAGAAGATATATTTATGTATATTTGGCATTCTATAATGCATTTTTATGTAATATATCATTTTGGGGAATTAGCTATATTGATTGGAATCGATCTTTGTGACCGATCTTTAATAAATAGCAGTTCACAAGAACTTATTTCTGCCATGCTAATGCAGAAGCATAGAAACTTCCCAGAGATCACCCATATCTGTATTATTTTGGCTCAAATACATTTAGTCATAGAGTTTTCCCACAACTAAGTCAGCTTTGTTTGTTATCTCAATTTCTTAGAAATTGAGGTAAACTCTTAGGAAATTGGTGTTTTTTCTACCTTAGAACCTGCTGCAGATTGCCTCCAAAGCCATCTTCCCAGGACTTATGATTGGACTTTCATGTACTATAATTATTATCATATACAGTTTTTCATTGTTTATTCACAAACATGGGTTTTTGGTAGAGTTTCGGTCTTGATAGATGCTTCAAATATGGGCAGGCCTTGAATTTGAACTTAATGGTGCCTGTCAAATCAAAATTTGCTGACAGTTTGCTCATTTATGTGGTTGTAAATTGCAATTTCTTACATACAGATTTCTGCTGTTTATTCCCTTAAATACTTGTCAAGGAATATTGAAAACAAATATATGGCCTACTAATTTGTTAGGGTCAAAATCACAACCAAAAATGGCCCGGACACTGGTATGTATGTCTATTTTAAAACGAACCATATCACCATGCAAAAGTCTGATTTTCAGTATTATTTGTAATACAGTTAGACTATTGAGTTTTTATCAATAATGCTCTAATGGGTGTCCATACCCTCTTCTGAACCTTCCATTTTGGCCTTGCTTATCTTCATCGTAATTGCAATCCTCCTATCATTCATTGTGACCATAGTTACCACATACGGTAACATTTCTATGAATTTCCGTTTTTTTCGTTTTTACTTAGAGACCGTATAAAAATACAAAATTTCCGTAGTTAAAAAAGTATTTAATAGGTTTTTTCTTAACAATTCAGAAATAATAAGAGATTTTAAATAATATATGTTATAACTTATTTATTATTAATCTTCACAATAACATGTTTAAATGGAAAATTTTCAAGATTTTAAATTCAGCAGATTAAGGAATAGTTTTTGGAAGGTTTTTCTCCTCATTTTTCAGAAGTATTTACACGGTTCTCAACAATTTAACAGTCTTTGGAAGATTGTTGGCTAGATTTTCTGCACAGCTGATAACCTAGGCAGTCATGAGATAAATCTCCCTCATTTACCGGTGAGGCTCCCGTGTAAGATTTTGTCGATTATACTATCTCCCTCATTTACCGGTGAGGCTGGTATTTTGTCTTTAAATTCTCTAGTATCTATTTGTTGGTATTACTTTAACCGTGTAGCTCATGAACAATAGCTATACGGTTCTGCAGCAAGTAAGCAATTGTAAAAGAAAGGAAAAAATCTGCAGAAGAAGAAAATAATAGGAAACGGAAGAAAGTAGAGAGGATGTGCAACCCAAGCAATAGTTTACAAAGTTGATTGCATGCACATAGATTAAAACAAATAGATCATTAAACACAAAATTCAAAGCAAAGGAAACTTTTAGATCTAGATCTATAATAACACAAAGTTTATGAATAGATCTAGAAAGAAATAAGAAGCAAAATATATCGTTGACACAAAGTTCTCTAGAAATCTCTTCTCTATTCCTTTGCTTGCAGAAATCATGGGTTTCAGCTCAAAGTCTAAAACACAAGAATGTTGATTACAAATTCTGATCTTTTAACCCGTAGGTTCTTCCTCTATTTATAGTGTATAAAGGGCAATTACAAATAGGAAGCTTTAAATGAATTCCAGCATGCAGAAATTGTGAAAAGGGGAACAACTGACAATCTTCCTCCTGGAATTCCTCTTTACATGACATGCATGATTTATAACTACAAAATAGAACCTTCTATTTTGCATGTCTGCCACCTATTTCCAAGTAATTGACTTCTTCAAGTAACGGTTTTTAAACAAATCACTTAAGTTTTATAATTTAATTGATTGTTCAATTACTTTGTCGAGAAAAATAAGAGAAAGAATAAGAAAAAGGAAAAGAAATTGGAAGAAAGCTGCAACACTTCCAATCTCGTTCTTTTTCCATATTCTGCATGTAGTTGACTCTTTTACATTTGATTCTCACCAAACTGGATTTGGAAGCAGGTGACTGTGATTTGCTTGCGGGTATTGTCTTTGCCTTGTCTTCCCTCTTATCCTTGAAGGTTTTGCAATTCTTCTTTAGTACATGCAAAGTAAATTCGATGAAGGCTTCAACTGGAAGATTGGGAGCACATGCACAAGATCCTGGAAGGAATTTTCCATGCATTGACTTCTACACGGGCTATGTTAGAAACAAGAGGATGAATTTTTCCTAAGCCTTTGCAATTATGAGATCTGGATCTGTCAATTAAATCGGTGATAGGTTCAGGCCTATGTCTGTATCATTGACTTCAGCAAATATGGAAGCTATGCATGATTCTGCTGATCTTTCTCTTTCATCATGCTTCAACATGGCTGGAACAATCTTTGTCTGAGCTTTTTTTTTTAATTTTGCCCGAATCCTTTGCAATTGGAACCATTTGTGCAGATTTGGCAACTTCTTCAGATTCAGAAGATATATTCAATGTACCTGACATTAATTTGAATACCTGTGATTTTATTCAGACAAAGATGGAGTCCATGGCACAAATACTTGATTTTTATCACCAAAATCTGCATATAAAGTCAGCTGCCCTAAAATTTGAGGTTTTACATGCATGCAAAGCAAGCAAAAATATTATTTAATTCACCCGGGCACTTATACCAATATGCAGATAATTATCATAGCAAGAATCAAGTCATTCCAACCCTAGGCGCCAAACCTTGAAGCTCCCTGGCAATGAAAAACACTCTTTAATGCAAAAACCTCCTTCCTTTGGCGCCAAAACCTGTCTCGGGCTGCAATCCTTTGCAAAAATAATTAATTGCTTCTTCATTATGGCAGCCCATGCTTATATAATCCTCAACATTCTATTTTTAATAATTGCCCTTCCTATTTCTGGCAATTTAATTAATAAACAATCATGTTTATTCACCCAAATTGGGCGCCCAATTATGCATGTTGCTGGTTGTTTTTAAATAAATTTATTTTATTTATTTTTAGCATGCATCCTTGACTTCTCTTTAGTTCATCCACTTGCATTGACTTTCCTTCCATTTATGGCGCCAAAATTGGGTGAATAAACTTTTAATAAATATTATTAAATGCATTGTTATTCACCCAAGGTGGGTCGCACTTTTTGGCAAGAGGAATTGCTAAAAATAAGAAGTCAACTTGATGGGAATTTCCACCCTGCACTACAGCTCCAAAAATCCCTTTTCCACTTAAGTGATTTGACTTTCATAATGAGAATTTTTACCCTGCAAGGCAGGTAAGAAATTCCTTCGGTGCTTTAAGTGATTTTTCTTTTATAATAAGAATTTTTACCCTGCAAGGCAGATAAGAAATTCCACCTACCTGCCACCTCTAATATTCCCATTGCAGCTTAAGTGACTTTGACTTCATGGGAAAAATTACCCTGCAAGGCAGATAAGAAATTCTCGTCTGCCTGCCACTGCCAAAATTCCCACTAGCAACTTAAAGTCTTCCTTCCAAAAAGCGTGACTTGCATTAAAACTGACCTCTTTTAATAAAGTGCGACTTGCATGGGTGAATAAATCTCTTTGGTGGGAAAAGTTAGCCTGGCAGCAAAAAAAATTCTCATCGGTGCTTTAAGTGATTTTTCTTTATTTTATAATGGGAATTTTCACCCTGCAAGGCAGGTAAGAAATATCCACCTGCTTGCTTGCCGCCTCTAATTTTCCCATCGTAGCTTAAGTGACTTTGACTTCATGGGAAAAAGTACCCTGCAAGGCAAGTAAGAAATTCCCACCTGCCTGCCACTACCAAAAATCCCATTGCAACTTACAATCATTAATTCCAACAAATGTGACTTGCCTTGGAGAGGCTTTTTGTGCATGACTTCATCTTTTTTGGTCAGAAGTTTGTATTTTGAGGCTGATTCCTTCTGGTGCTGTGTCCGTAGATGATCTCCAGATGTTTCAGGAATTAAACAAACTATACTGGCGAAGGAATTGACCTAGGGGAATTTCATAGAGAAACAAACGAGAGAAAAAGAGAAAAACGCAAAAGAAATAAATAAAAGTGAAAAACGTTGCCAGAAGTTGCAGATAATGCCCTGAATTCATTCTTGGTGAAAACCCTATTGAGATGAGTGAATACTGGCATGCAAAACTTCATCAGGATTCAACCGGAGCATAATTTACTTTACACGGGGCATTATTTATTCAATAAATAATTAAATAAAAATTTCCCGTAGATAAAACTTCGCAGAGGGATAAAATGAGTTTGGGTATCTGGGTATTTGTCGAAATTGGCTCATATGATTCACTGGGAATATTCTAGCATAATACAGACATCTTCTGGCAATAAAACATAAAAAGACCCGTTATTTTAAAAAGAACGATTTTTTTCAAATGGGTAGTCCCAGATTTTAGGGTGAAATCTGGGGACACCAAAGATACACAACTTAGCATGTAGAAAGGGGTGACAACAGCCAGAGTTAATGAGGTGTGTTGCTGGTAAATTGTATTAAAAAAATGGAATACAACTATTATGTAGATCTTGCTCGTGTGACTGATTTTGGCATGGCTAAGATCTTGGGAAAATGCAATCAAGGATACGAGACCATGTCTAGAGTTGCGAGGTCTTATGGATGCATTTGTCCTGGATAAGCAAAACTATATACATACTAAGTATCGATGAAAAATATGAAATATTCCGTATTTAAGAGAACTGAGGCCACCTAAAGAATCACCATAGGATTAAGATTGCAATTACTAGGATTTAAAAACTGAGCACGCATGTACAAAGCACTGTAATATCAGAATGCGGAAATAGGGAATCTTATTTGTGTATCAACAGGAATGTTATGGCCTCAGGCTGGAACCTTGTGTCATGTAAAATACACATTTTAATTCTTTCCGTGGTTTACAATTGGTGAGAAAAGTTTGAAACCTCTAATATTAGAATGGTTGTTTCCAGCTTTAAGGAAATTACGATGCAAATTATAGAAATAATTAGTGCAGAGAAACCCCCTTGTAGAAAAGTAATTATGCGATGAGAAATCTGAAATATTGCTTGTTTCAAGAGAACTGAGGCCACCTAAAGACTTGGCATTACTAGGACTAAAAAACTAAGCACACATGTACAAAACAATGCAATATCACAATGCAAATGCTTAAAATTTCAATCCATGCTTTTAGAGTGGACTAATAGTCCCATGGCACAAAATCTGAGAGATGAGATGCTCGAAATCGTAATGGAGATGCTCGAAATCGTAATGCACACTTTGAGAGAGAACTTGAAAGTCCGACAGGCCATGGGAATCTAGACTATGAGATTTATTGAGACTTTTGAAAGACCCTCTTTTAGTTGTGTCTCACAATTATATACTTTCATGTTTGAAATCTCAGATACTTATTACATTTTTGTATGGTTACACATTTCCAGAGGTTTATTACACATTAGAGGTTACAACAAAAAAGTGATGTCTATAATTTTGGACTGGTGCTCCTCAACTTGGCTAACTAGATGCTTGAAAATGAAAACGGTCCAAAAGATGTTTTGGATCTTCAAATTTTTGAGCTACATAAGGAATCGATGCTTGTCGTCCTTAGAATTGCTCTTCATTGCACCAATTCATTGCCTGTCAAGAGGCCTACCATGAGAAATGTTAGATATGTGACAACAAAGTTAAATGTTGGATCCCTTTGTGGTGCAGTTTTTAGCTCACTTCTTGAAGGGGGATGTGGGGGAGCTTGCCCCCCCACTATTGTCATTACCCCCCTTGGTGGGGGTTCAGGGGTGGAACCCCCAAAGTAAAAATTAAATAGTCAATCCCTTGTTTCTAAAAAGACAAATTCCACCGAATTCTATTTTCAGGAAGGAAAATCCTTAAGGCGTTTTTCCACTCTATCTTTTAGGAGGAGGAATCCTAACAACACTTTGCCAATTAGGTGTATTTATCTTTGTGGATAGCCAAAGTAGCTCATATAACAAGTTCGCATGTAATATATTCATCTTGAGTTAGTAAAAACTTGATGTCTTGCAACGTGGATGTTTCCCTATGTGTTGAGCCGCGGTTTTACCTTATAAATTTGGTGTTTGTCTCTTGCATGTTTGGTATTCTGTATATTTCTTTTATCTCTATCTCTAAAATTGTTGTTTTTGTTATTCAACTTTCTGCTTATTCGTTGTTGCAAATTATGTGGTTTCCTCACAAGAAATGTGATTGAGATGTTGCGGTCTGGAAATCCACATCACAAATCAAGAGCATCACCAAGAGAATTGGTAAATAATGAAAGGTGACATGACAAGAGAATGATAACCTTGATTTGCAATATCTTTAATAGCTCAATTAACTGGTCAATTGAAGGAAGAAATGTGGGTTTGTATTGCAAGCTGAAGCAGGGCCATAAAAGTAGAGCTTGTTGATGAAAGAAATAAAGACGTGAAATCATTCTCATGCTTGGGTATATGGCACAAACCCAATATTTGACATTTATCGGTTCTATCAGTTTGAGGATCTTGCACATCTTGTTGCAACATGGGAATTTACAGTCTGCCAAAATTGGTTGTTTTCTTGGGCAATTCAAGTGTTTTGCTTTACTAGCATACTACAACATACAATTAAGAGTCCAGGTTCAACAGGTAATTTAGTCATTTTAGAAGATATATTTGGTGTTTTGTAAGGCATCTTTATGTAATAATGCATTTTAGGGAATTAGTTATATTGATTGGAATCTATCTTTAAGAAGTAGCGGTTCACAAAAACTTATTTCTTTCGAGCTAATGCAGAAGCATAAAAACTTCCCAAGATCACCCATCTCTGTTTTATTTTGGCTCAGACACTTTTAATCATAGAGTTTTCCCACAACTAGCTCAAATTTGTTTACTATCCCAATTTCTTAGAAATTACCAAAAAAATCTTAGGAAATTGGTGTCTTTTCTACCTTAGAACCTGCTGCAGATTGCTCCCAATGCCATCTTCCCAGGACTTTCATGTACATAATTATTATCTAATACATTCTTTTGTTGTTTGTCTACAAATATGGGCTTTTGGTAGAGTTTATTTCTTCACAGATGCTTCCAATGTGGGCAGGACTGGAATTTGAACTTAAAGGTGCCTATCAAATCAAAAATTGTTAACAGTTTGCTCCTTTAAACCAAATTATACCACCATGCAAAATTCTTGATTTTCGGTATTATTTGTAATACGGTTTGACTATTTTTTTTTTCAATAATGCTCTGATTGGTGTCCATACCCTATTTCTAACCTTCCATTTTGGCCTTGCTCATTTTGATCTATATTCATACACTTCCACTATCAATCACACCCCTTATCAACATGTTATCAATAGTACAAAAAAGAATTTTTAAACAAAAACCCAACCAAACAACCGATGCAACCATCGTCTCAAACACACTGCAACACTAACACAATTTCCTCCAAATAATTACAAACCACAACAACTACAAAAGTAATTAACTATCCAAAGCGGTATCAAATGTATTCATGTTTAGTGCCTAAAAAATTGGCCACAAAATGCTACCACTCATGTTATAAAAGCAACAAATGTACGGAAGTCTTCATGTATTCATGTTTAGTTCAAATAAAATAGTCTGCAAAACGCTACCACTCATGATATAAGATTTGCAAATGTATATGTACGAATTTGTAACAAATTTGAAATGTAGACATAGAACCTTTAAATGTAATGTTTCATCTATATTCCTACACTTACAAAATCAATCACACCCCTTATCAACATCAACTACAAAAGTAATAACTATCCCTCTAAGCAAATAACATATACCGTTCGGTGCTCACATTGTATTGTACACATGTGATTGCTACTTTATTAGTTTAATATATGCTAGTAGCAGTGCCCAACCTTACATACCAATTCAACTCACTTCAATCAAAATAAAATTAATATTAAATAACAAGTATTAAAAATATGATATTTAGGAGGCCTCAAATATTTATGCAAGTGTCTTCATTGCACGATTCTTAAATTTAATTCATACTCATGTATTTTTCATAATTTGTATTGTTTTGAAGTTATGAAAGTTTTTGGGAGAGAGATCAAGAAAGGTGAATATTTAAAGAACGTGGGAAAAAATAGTTGGGAAATATATAAGAAAAAGAGGATTATGTATACTATATGTTAGAGAATTAATTGGGGATTTTAGTTAGTAGATTAAGAAGTTTTTCTCGAATGGTAGAGGCATAACATATCAAGTAATACAATATTTGGTCATGGATAATTATTTTTTCTACTATAGATTTTATTTATTTATAGGTGTTAGCTTTAGTATTGCCTAGGGTGCTCATTACCCTTAATTCGGCTCTGCGACATAAAGACTTGCCATAAGGATTAATATTGCAATTACTATGACTAAAAGGTTGAGCACACATGTACAAAACAATGTAATATCACAATGAAAATGCTTGAAATTTCAATCCATGCTTTTAGAGTGGACCTAATAGTCCTATGGCATCAAATCTGAGAGAGGACCTAAAAGTTCCATAGTATAAGAGTGGATATTCTTGAAATTGTAATGCACACTTTGAGAGAGAACCTGACAGTCCCATAGGTTGTGCAAATCCAGACAAGAAGATTTATTAAGAATTTTGAAAGACCATGTTTTAGATTTATTGAGATCTTAGATACTTATTATATTTCACTCATGGTGCACCATTTCTAGAGTTTTCTTACACATTGAAGGTTACAACAAAAAGTGATGTGTATAGTTTTGGAGTGGTGCTCCTAGAACTGGTGCCCTATAAGTATCCAATCAATCCAACCTACATAGAGGTTGCCAACATCATCATATGGGTTAACAATCTATATCCATTGGGGCATCCAAATGCTTTACTAGGGAAAATTAAGTAGTCCAGAACACTTCTTTGTCATCCGTTCACTAATCTACACGTCTACTATCTTTAAAATGTTATTACTTCATGATAATACTTTAAAGAGGGGAAAATGTAAACACCTTAAAAATACCCATTATGCATTATAACCTTCGAAAACACCCATATCATCTTATAATCATTGTACAACCATCCTACGATCATTTTCAATACCATTCAACACATCCCGCTATTTAACAACATTTAATGAAATTCTAAATCATTTATCTATATCATCGTAACCAACATTTTCATCCATTCCGGCCATCAAAAAGACCCCCTTTATTAGTCCTACTGGTGGGTAAGTGCACCTAGTTGGGGGGCCAAAAAGCTGACAAGAAAGAAAAAATGAGCACAAAGCGATCGCGTTTTGAAATAACGCAATTGCGTTCTATTTTATTTGGTTTGGTAATTCACGAACTTGTAACGCATACGCATTATAACACCTACGCTTTATGTTAAAATATAAACAAAAAAGGGCCCGAGCCCTATTCATTTTATTTTCTCCCAAACGTGAATTTGACAGCAAAAATCTACACTCGCATTTTATATTCAGTTGCATCTAGCTCCCACGATTGACTGAGAAGCGCCACGAAGATCATAATCGACAATGGTGCCACGCAGAAGAGGTAGGCAAAATTCTTTTCTCTAAATTGCATTCAAATTTGGTAATTATATAGTAGATTTAGAATTGATTACATTTTTTTATTTTTTACAGTTCCACCTCAACCACAACAAAACCTTGCAATTCTTATGGTCCCTCTTAGCCCTCCTAGAGTTGTTGAACATCCCCTAGGTAGTCAGGAGGATTTAATAGCCCATATAGTGGAAAACAAGATTGAAATTGAGGAATTAATCAAAAAAATGAGGGATTCCCATTCTACAAACCACCACCGTACCTCTCTTGCAAACACATTGGAGGCATTAGTGGCTCAAGTTGATGCGACAACGAGTTAAATTGATCATTGGACATCTTATAGAGAGCATTGTAGGTAATATTACGCCAAAAAATTGTCATATGCGGATGTAAAGAATTTTTTTTACAAAAGACCTCATATGTGCCTTATTCACTGACCCCCAAACCAATTTGCATGTTCCGTTGTCATGTAAACAATTTCCAATCCACTGCTACAATAGTGATTTGATTAAAAATAATTTTTGGGACCGATGGTGGATGGTGTTTGATTTTCCACCTTACAATAACAATGAGGTTCCACTATACTTTTTTATGAAACTCTATTGCGAGTTTATCCTCAATGAGATCTTGAACTATTTATATTTTCAGATTTTCAGGGCCGAGGAAAAGGCTTTGCACAAGATCGACTAGGTTCACAATGTGTACCTATTCAACATTGTAGAGTCCCCAGACAAAATCCCCCTCACCGTGAGATTGTCCCTCCAACAGTGAAGGAGATGATAGAGATCGATACACTCCATGTGCTTCAGGGGTTATCTGATACCCTTGTTCGACATACGAGGGACATTTCTGATCCAGATGTTCGTGGAGGTACATAGAGTATTCCCTCAGGAAGTAATAGCATGAGGCCACATCGTTTCTCGTAATGTGGTAGCATATGATTGGGGCCCGAGGAGGATGATACTTTCATGCATTCTGGTGTTGGTGGAGTCGCCACTGGTGGTACACATGATAATGTCGCTATGTCAGACACCTTTTTGAGTGATACATTTGGATTCCAGCCATCGGTGACACCTTCGCAGGTATTTGTTATTTTTTATTATGTATGTTACAAAAGATATGAGTACTTGATTTACTTATATATGTTAAATTTTTGAAATAATTGTATGTATACATATATGCATTGATATTACAACATGCGGGAGGGACCTCATCATCCCGACCACAAGTTATGAGCACCATGCCTATGTATACATTCACAGAGGTAATTTAGAATGTTAATTGTGTAAAATTTTCACGTATGAAACTAGACTCAACTTTTGAACTCAAATATATATCTATATATATGTATGTTCTTGTATATATATTATATATGTTCAACTAACTTGACGTGATATATGTTTGATAAAGTTGATGGCCTCACTAGACACACCACCATCTCTCGAGAGAGATACGAAAATGTGTTTTCACTGCAATTTCATCTGTGCAACAACTCACCGAGGTATTCAAACTACATGTATTTATGTTAAATAGCTTGTACAATAATTCATATTATGTTAAATTATGTTTAAAATAATGTCCTTCATTGTAGCATTATTAAATTATGTTATTAATGTCCTTAATTGTGTATACGCAGGAGTTACCTATGACAAATGATAGGTGGCATCCCCTGTTCATATGATTCACATGTGTATGTAGGGTTAACATAGTTTTATTTTGGCTAATTTTGATGTTTGATTTTGTGAACTTATGTGTATCTATGGTTTAACCCCTTCCATTTTTACTTCGAGGGCACGAAAATCCTTGAGCTCATTGTTTTGATACCCCATTCATGCTCGAGGAGCTCCCGATGACTCATCTGAGTGTGAGATGCATATTCAGCGTGACCGAGAGATTGCAGTAAGTGCGTGTAAATGTTAAAACTTTCATTAGCATGGTCTTATACATGTTGAAAACTTATATATTAAGTTTTGACAAAAAAATTGTTTGCATTTATAGGTTTGACTACGGGTGAGTTTAGAGCGGAAGAGAACTTGTAGTATGGACCGCTTGGAAGATCTAAAGTCATCTCAGAGATCTCCAACTACGTCTAAGGGAGGGCCTTCTTCAAGCAAGGCCAAGAGAGGGATATATTTTGATGATGATGATATATATATATATATATATATATATATATATATATATATATATATATGACACACACACACACACACACACATATATATATATATATATATATACTATATATATATGTCGTATGACATTTTTTTGTCATTATATGCATGGCATTATATGCACGACATTGTATGTATGCCTATATGGCATTCACTTGATATTATATGACCTATTCATGCATTTTTATATTTATTGTGCACGTTAATACAATTTGGAACTCAATATTTTTGTATGAGACCTTACATTTCTGAGATTATTTTTGTATGAAACTAATATGATGTGCACTTGACAATATAAGACATTATGGATTATTTTTTCATTTATTGGTGTTATATACTAGCGTTTTCAATGTATAATATGCATGAAACTTTGGAAATAAATATTTATATAATGTATGTATATAAAGAGTTATCTAATCTAAGTAATTATTTGTTCAATTTATCAATGTCTTTATGTGTATTTACCTTACTTACGCTTCTTCTTGCTCATGGTCTCTTTGTACTGGTTCCTATCTTATCATGCACCTACTACATTCATCAATGCTTCCTATTCTTCTCCCCTATTAAAACACCTCAGAAAATCATTAGGACAATCACTAACTTGATTCACAAGGCTCCAAACACCACTGTTGTTCATCTTACCAAAACTGTCAACTATGCCCCTTAATACAATGTTTTTTGCAACAAGTATGTATAGAAGGATCTAAGGATACCCAGAAAGTCTTACAAGCTTCATTATTTCACTTTTTCCATCCCTAAGGTTCTCCAAAAATCTTATACTCCAACTCCTTCTACAACTCCTTAGAGCTCACTTTTTCACTTTTCGCTCTTGAAGCACTAACTAGCCTTGTCCCACTGTATTATGTAGCATATATCCACTTGTATGAGGTTCCGTAGGAGAGGTATTTGTGATTATGGTAGGATTCAAGGAGTTGCCTCCACCATGCCACAATAATAATTGTATTCTCATGAATAAACCTGACGGTGATTTGGCAATCTCAAAAAATGTACTTATCATAATAATGGCAAATAAATTCAACTAATAACAATTAGTCATCAATAAGTAAATCGATGGCAGGACAATCAATGTCTACCACGTGCCACCTCTAAATTCCAAATTTTATTTCATTTAAATTCACTTCAATAAAGGTTGGGGGAAATGAACTCGCCATTTTTTTCACGCTTTCAGAGGTCCGGAATGTCAATTTGCCCCAACATTGGTGAATATGGAGAACTTGGAAAGATGAATCACCTTGCTAAAACTAGCCTTCCTATTACATCCTGATAAAAACAAGTTCCCAAGAGCCGAGGGAGGTTTTAAACTTATAACACAAGCATGGAGAGCTCTCTTCGATAATACCAAAAAGGCTACCTATGATGCCATGAGAAAAAACCAACAAGGACATAACCCCACCTTCCACCAACCGAATTCCACAGGCACTGCCACTACCATTGGCATTTCCAACAATCTAAATGGGAATAATTATTCAAGTGTGGATTTATTTCTTGAAACTTCCATATTTGATGACCATGACCAGAACAAAACCAAAAACAGAAACAAGACCAGGAACATGACCTAGACCAGGACCTAGACTAACAATTTGAGAGGATTTTTGAGGTTCAATTTTATTTTCCAAGATGCATTAATCCAATGTTTGAGAATGTTTCTCCAAATGCAACGACATTATGATTTAGAAACTTGATGATTCTTGAATGTCCAATCCTACCACAGACCCCAGTAGCCCTCGATCCTTGGATAGAGGGAGACACCGTACTTGGCTTCCATTTATAATGACAGAGATATTTGTAAATTTGTGTTATGACCTATAAATCTATATGCATTTCAAGATGTTTGGAAATCACATCACACCCTTCACTAGGCTTGATGAATACCCATATCTTTTTTAAGGCACTTTTGAAATCATCCATGGGTTTATCATAGGAGGAATGTAATGGAATTACTTGTCTAAATCTGATTATTAGCAGTAATAGAACACCAAAGAACACAAGATTGCAGATAAATGATCTCAATATGCAAGTAGAACAACTTAGCCACTTCGAGGGGGCAACCTCAAAACTATACAATAAGACTCAAATGATCAATATGATCCTCAAATACTACCTACTAACCCCTATTTATACTATTCATATGTTATGGCCATCACCAAGGCTGACCCACTAATGATAATATAACATATATGAAAGATATACATCATGATAATAAGTTATGATAGCCACAAATCAGCTATAAACATCCAATTTAAGATATATGATTAAGGGCATAGCATGTCCCTCCCCTTCAAAGCAACATTGTCCCCAATGTTGAGAAGATTTGGATGTTGCTGTAGGAAGTTTGCATCCTCCCAAGTTGTGTCTTCATTGTCTAAATTTTTCCACTTGATCAAATACTCAGTGATGACCCTTGTCCTCAATCGCTTAATGTATGTGTTGATGCGTAATCACAAAGACACTCGGATGCAAATCAGGTTTCTAAGTTGATCTTCGGGCATCCAAATTGTGATTGCACAACATCAAACCTTTCTCCAAGTGTGGGACTTGTAGAAATGAGAAAGGAATCTCCGAGAAGGTTGGTTCCTGCTCCTAAACTACTCACCACAAGCTATTCCAAAGGTGAAAGCAAGCTAATCTAATCCTAATCTAACTGTAAAAGCAAGGGGACAGAGAGAGAGAGAGAAAAGGGGAAAACAGCAAAAGCCTACACTAAAACGGTGATACACCAGAGAAGGAGAATGTTGAACATCTATCAAAACTACCATGGGACAAGGAGAGGTGAGTAATGGGAAGGATGGACAGATGCATCACAGCCCAAAGATAGATTTCACATAGAAAATGTCCCAAAACTCCATGAACACAGCTCCAAACCTACAGTGAACATTCAAACATGCACAAATACCTGCAATGAAGAGAGGCAAGAAGAAAACAAGCGAAAAATGAGCAAGGATGGATAGATGCATCACAAAACACGTTTTTGTTGCTTGAAGTTTGCACTGAGAACATCATTTGATTAGTAAAAGGCAAAAATGCCATTACAAAGCAGGGGAGGAGGTTTGAACTCCATTTTCAACCCTAGAGAAGAAAAGAAGGGAGGCGCAGAGCCGAATAGATGAACCACTTGTAATGTCTAACCCCTTATAATATATAGGAAGAATGAGAGAGGGAAGAGAGAGGAAATTCGAATCTACCACAACCACTCCTAGGTCACATTTAATTATCTCATTATGGCGAAGTGGTGGATTCTCGGAAAAAGGTGGGCTGTCTAACAGAGTGGCGAGCCATCATGCCGCATTAAAGTTGGTTGTTGAAGCATTACTTTGCCTATCACCATGCGTCGAGACGTTCTTAATTTTCTCCCTCCAAACTGCACCAAAATGCAAGATTAATCCCAGAATCATGTAGAGAATTTCAACAGCTTTCCGTTGATATAAAGAACGTGCAAATCCGAGCTCTGGATCAAAAGATATGAAGGTCTGAAGATTTAGGGCATAAAACAGCAAAACAGTGTTTCAAAATCTTTTCCCGCGTTTTTCCATCCGGACGACACGTGGCGCCTCTCGATTGGTCATGTGATTCTCTCTCCACCTTTTCACGGATTTTTCTTGTGGGCCCCTTAAAACTTGGACACGTGGCACTATTTCATTGGTTCGGATCGGTGCTCAAAACTCGCCCCTTTGACCTTTTGGACCTTTTCCCTTAGCGACACGTGTCATGCCGTGATTTGTCCATGGGCTGCCGGATTTTCGCATCCACCACATCTTTTGTCATGGATGTCTCCAGGTCTTTGCGCGGGACAAAACTTCCAATCCACCTCGAAATGGGCTTCCTCGTCCCTTTTTGCTCGGTGACACATGGCATGCTCTAATTGGCTTTCGGCTCCTTGACTATATCCGCGTCCCACGCGTCCCTTTGTCCCACTTGTCCTTGTGGCAAGTTTCCCATTCGGCCGAACCGCCGGTTCGGGTCCTTCGCGTACTCTTGTCCCACTTGCTCCCCGATAAAGGACTTGAACAAATTTTCTTTCTTTCGGCCGATTCTCGGCATTTCACGTCCATTTGTCCCGAATGTCCCAAAGGTCTTTATGCCCTGGGACAAATTCTTCTCGTTAAATCGTCCCGATTCGGCCGGTTCGCGTTCCTTTGTCCCGATGTCCCTTTGTTGTTTGGGCTGCCTGTAGGCTTTTCGGCGATCCACGCCTTTTGCATATAATTGTTCCAACCGTCCCCAAAGGTGGTCTTGAGCAGACTTAGCCAATTTTACGATTTTCTCCCGAATTAATCTACTTGCTTGAACCGAAAACTCGATGCATGTTATCAAATTAACTCGGGGAATTTTAGATAACAAAAGTATGTTCAAGGATGCATTCTGTTCCAGGTTGATTTTTCCCTCTTTATCAAGCTTTAGTAACATTGTTTGGCTAATATCGATTTGTCCAATTACCTTCTTCAGAAAAGATACATGGAAGACTTGATGAATTCGAGTGGTCAGAGGAAGTTCCAGTTTGTATGCTACACATGTCAATCTTCTATAACACTTGATAAGGGCCATAATACTTAGGTGAAAGCTTGTTATCCTTACTCTGTTCTTTCAAGGACATTTGCTTATAGGGTTGTAAATGCACAAAAACCCAATCACCGAATTCAAAATGTCTTTCACTACGATGTCGGTCTGCCTGTTGCTTCATGCAGTTTTGTGCCATGACCAAATTCTCCCAGAGACTAGAAAACACCTCTTGTTGGTGTTGAATATGTTCTTCCATTGCTTGAACCCTTGGTTAGACTCTCAAAAATGAGGTGATGGATGGTGGATGGTACCCATATAATGCCAAGAAAGGAGACATTTTAGATGAAGTATGAAAGGATGTGTTATACCACCATTCTACCAGAAGTAACCATTGGACCCATCTCACTTGCTTATCTGAGGTAAAACAACAAAGATATCCCTCCAAGCACTTGTTTACCACCTTTGTTTTCCCATCAGACTGGGGATGATAAGAGGAACTACGAGCTAGTTGTGTGCCCAAGCATGAGAACAATTCAATCCAAAAATTACTAGTAAAGATAAGGTCTCGATCACTTACTATAATCTTCGGTATCCCATGTAGCTTCTAAACTATATCCCTGAAGGTTGTTGCTACTATACTCGCAACAAATGGATGTGACAAGGCACAAAAATGGGCATATTTTATGAGTCTGTCCACTACCACCATGATTACATTTTTACCTTTTGATTTAGGCAATCTTGTGATGAAGTCCATTGACACCTCTTCTCACCTATGGCTAGGAATAGATAGTGGTTGTAAAAGACCTGGGGAATTAATTTTTTTGCCCTTATTTTTTTGACAAACCATGCATTATGCCCAAAAAAAATTGGACATCCCATTTTAGCCCTTCCCAGAAGAAATCTTGCTTGATTCGATGATAAGTCTTCAAGAACCCATAATGCCCCCCTACTGGAGAAGGATGGAGCTCAGATAGAACCCTATTTTTAAGGGTTGAATTCATACATAAGTATAATTTATCTTTATACCATAAAACATCTCCTTTCCATACAATTTTTTCTGACATGCTTGGATCTTGTTAGAGATTCTGAATGAGCTTTTGTGTACCTGGGTCATTTTTCATTCGACCTTGCATCCTCTATCCAATCCTCCTGTAATATAGATATGACACACAACAATGCCTTAGCTGATTCATCCTTCCGAGATAAATCATCAGCAACTACATTTTCTTTCCCTTTCTTGTATATTATCTCAAAATCATACCCCAACATTTTTTAGACCCATTTTTGTTGTTCTTCATATGATAAACGTTTCCTCGAGAAGTATTTAAAACTATCATGATCTATCTTTACTTTGAAATGTTTACCCATTAAATATGGTCTCCATTGCTTCACTGCATGAAGTATGGCTAGCATTTCCTTCTCATAAAATGGTTTAGATATATTCTTACCTTTGAACTGGTGGCTCTCAAAGGTAATGGGTCAACCTTATTGCATGAGTACTACCCCCATACCATACCCTGAAGCATCACATTCAATAATGAATGTTTTGGAAAAATTTGGGGTGGTTAGAACCAGACTAGCGCACATGGCCTCCTTCAACTTCTCAAATGTCGTAGTAGCTTCCTCATCCCAATGGTAAGACTCCTTCTTCAGTAAAGCTATGAGTGGTATTGCAATGCTGCCATAATTCCTTACAAATCTATGATAATAACCTGGAAGCCCCAAAAATCCTTGGAGATTTTTTAGGGTTTTGGAAATCTTCCATTCAAGAATGGCTTTTATCTTGTTAGGATCCAATTTAACACCTTCATAAGAGACAATATGACCCAAATATTCAACTTCCTTGACACCAAAATAACACTTAGAAGGATTTGCATAAAGTTGATGTTGTTCAAGAGTTTCCAACACCTTATTTACATGATGCAGGTGTTCCCTCCCATGGTTTACTATAGATTAATATATCATCATAGAACACCAAAACAAACTTCTGAGAAATGGGTTAAAGATAGAATTCATCAAGCTTTGAAATGTAGAGGGGGCATTTGTTAGTCCAAAAGGCATTACCAAGAACTCATAGTGTCCTTCATGTGTCCTGAAGGTTTTTTTATGAATATCTTCATCCCTTATTCTAATCTGATGATATCCAGAACAAAGATCAAGTTTTGTAAAGTAAACAACACCATGTAAATCATCTAGCAAAGCATCAATTGAAGGAATAGGAAACTTATCTTTAATTGTGTACTTATTGAGTTCCCTATAATCTGAACACATGCGCCAATTGTCATCTTTTTTCTGTACCATCACTCTAGGAGAATATTAAGCACTCTGACTATGACGAATAAGTCATGCTTCTAACATCTCTTGTACTATCTTCTCAATCTCACTCTTTTGCATACAGGGGTACCTATAAGGTCTGATGTTGGGTGGTTGGCACCCTGGTACTAGCTGGATGGCATGATCGTGGTCTCTTTTTGGAGGTAAACCCTTTGGCATTTCTCCAAACACCATTGAGTGCTCATCTATAATTTCTTGCATATCTGAGGGTATAAATGTATTTGAATGATGTGCTTCCAATGAAAATAGTTGTGCCACAAACCCCTCTGCACCTTTTCTAAGCAATTTTTGCATTTTATGAGAACTCAGTAACTATGGGTACTTTGCTCTTAATCCTTTTATTTTAAAAGTCTTCCCTTCTAATTGAAATCACATGAACAACTCTTGGAAATTCATTTCAATGGTTTCCAAGGTGGTAAGCCACTGAACTCCTAACACAATGTCTTCTCCTCCCATGGTAATGGCATACATATTGCTAGTTAGCAAGTAATCTCCCATGGTGAGATTAATGTTATGGAATTTTCTTGAACAACTAACAATTTTCCCATCAGCGATCATTACTTGACATTCTGGAGTTGGATACACAAAGTTCTTCAAACATACCGCCAACTTATGATTGATGAAGTTGTGAGTACTTCCATAATCAATCAACAATGTTACCATCTGATTTTTTAAGAATCCAACTACTTTGAGGGTTTGAGGAGTGTTAATACTTGAAATTGCATGACATGATATCGTTGGCTGGGGATCTCCTAATTCCTCCTCTGGCTCTACCTCTTCGTCTTCTTCATTTTTTTCTTCTTCATTAGGCTCCTCAATATAAAAAAAATCTTTTCAGCACTCTTATGTCCTCGTCCAAATTTGTTGTCGCAATTAAAACATAACCTTTTGGCTCTCTTTTCTTCAATTTGTTGAGGTGTCAGTCTAACTGGCCGAGGGAATGATGATGGAAAGGTGCTATGATCTTTGATATTACTGACAATTTTGTTCCTACTGGAAAGAAATTTTTCCTCTACCCTACATGCCATGATAATGGAATCTAAAACCTTATGAGGATTAAACATACGCACATCAGTCGCAATGTGTTCTTTAAGACCCCCAAGAAATAAGTCATTCAGATTCTCTTCAATAATATTTTCCACCCTTAAGGAAAGGTTTTGGAATTGATGAATGCAACCCTTGACTATTCCTATTTGTCTTAGCTTTGTTAATTAACTGAAATAATTCTCTGGCACACTATAACTATAGTGCAATTGCAACTCTTCGGTAAAGACTGTCCATGTAACATTGAGACCACACTTTTTCCTTTGAGCACATAACCATTGGTACCAAACGAATTGGTCAATTTAGAGATACAAGGATGTCATGGTAACCTTTTTTCCCGATGGAATCTGATGAAGATCGAAGAAATTATCCATCTAGTTAATCCAATTGAGTGGATCCTTTCCATTGAACTTATGCATTTCCACTTTTGGAATCATGTTACGGGTCAGCAGAGTGTTTGTATTTGGATTGGGCATGTTCGAAGATCCACCCTAGTTGATATGAGTATGATTGAGTTGTGGCTGATTAGGAAGGATATGATGACCCATTATATTGGAACTAAATTGGTGAATGAAATCCTCCAATCGTTGTCCAATCTATTCTACATCTGTTTTGCTGGCCACTCTAACCTCGAGGTTTCATAGCTTAAACTCAAGTTGGCTTTCCTTATGATCCGTTGAGGTAAACCCTAATCCTGAGGACTCTGTAGTTACCCCTTTTGACTCTAACTCCTCAACTATTATATCATCATTTTCAAGGGTTTTACCCAGAGTGATGGGATTCTTTTTGTCTCTTGGAAGGCCCCACCATGATGCCCCAAAATGGTAGGATTTAGGGATCAAGGTAAAAATTTAGGGTTTGGGATTTCAATAGGAATTAACCAAATATGAAAAAACTCTAAGAACGAACTCAAAGTAATTTTTAATCCTATTTTTGGAAATGTAAAGAACTTGGAAAAAATTGACAAATTGCACCCTAGGGAGACAAATTATAAAAAAACATAAAACCATTATAGCTTTTGCAAAACAAGCCAAAAATGCTTGAAATTTGGAGAGGCTCTTGCATGCCTTATTTTGCCACACCAATAAAAAAATTCAAAAAAACTTCACTACCAATTTTGAGATATAGCTAAACCTTCACAATTAGGGTTTAACGCAGCGCTAGCTGAGTTCAAGATCTGATACCACTTGTAATGGAAATACTTGTATAAATATGAATATTAATAGTAATAGAACACCAAAGAACACAAGATTGCAGATAAATCATCTCAATATACAAGTGTAAAAACTTAGCCACTTCGACGAGGCAACCTCCAAACCATACAATAAGACTCAAATACTCAATATTATCCTCAAATACTACCCACTAACCCCTATTTATACTATTCCTATGCTATGTGTTAGGTTGTGGAGCCTATTTTCATGTGTGAAAGTGTTGAAAAATGTACACTAAGAGTACTGTGCACTTTCCATAGTTGTCCGCGAAACGTGCTTTTCTTATATGGGAGGGATTTCGACCCATAGGTTTATGGAATGGTTTTTTCCCATGGTTTTAATACCCATGGTTTTGTAAAACTGCTTAAAAAACTTAAATTGTATACTTGTATGGTTTTATGCATATGGTAGAATAATGTAACATTGCATATGTGTTTTGAATTCGGGTGTGAATTTCAGTAGAGTTTGTTAAGCATAGCTCCAAATAGATCCGGTATTGTATTAAGAGAGAGTGGTGGCTTGTAATAAAATATGAGCAAGTGATTCTTGGTGGACGTAGCCCAAATTGGGTGAACCATGTTAAATACTGTCTCTTTCTGTTGTGTTATTTTATTCTACACTTTAATTTGAGATCTGTAATATTTTTTGCATATTAGTTTCTACTATTGCGATTCTTTGAGGGATTATTGTGCATATCTTATCCCTTATTTCCTAACACTATGGCCATCACCGAGGCCAACCCACTAATGATAATATGACATAAATGAAAGAGATACATTATGATGAGAAGTTATGATAGCCACAAGTCAGCTATACACGTCCAATGTAAGATATATGATTAAGGGCGTAGCAAGGAATTATCAATGAATGGAAGGTCACTAAGCCGTAGGCCATATGAATCCCATTCAAAACTAAACAAGAAAGATCTACTAGGTGATTGATAACCCATGTGTGTTTTTAACCATTCCCCAGTTGTTATGGTTATTTTGTACAAGCAGACTCAATGATGGTTCTAGGTATGAGTAGTATGGAAGTTACGAGTTCTTGTTACTAAGTAGCAATGCCAAATTTTTAATTTTCAAGGTACAATGATTACGTTGACAGGAAGTCGGAAGCCATATTAGTCTTGTTGATTTTTAGTACTAATTACCCATGAAATCTAATTCTTTAGCTTTCATTTGATTTGCTCATCTTCCACGTCATACTGAATAACTGATTTGACAAGGGAGCTGACCTATTCGATGGCGATACACCGAATATGAATATGATCCTCGAGATCCGACCCTTATCCAACCATAATACCAAAAGAAATCCTTTGTTGGTAATATTGCACGGTCATTGTCCTTTTTGCATTTGTTAACAAATCTTATTCTATATTTTATGTTGTAAAGACATATCTTATATTTATATTGTGAGTAGTGTGTGTGGACGTAGAGGAAGAATGGCGAAGTTGAGTGCGATGGAGAGAGAAAGGACAAAGTTGAGGGATATAACTTCATCGAGTGATATTCTTTGCAACCGTGCAAAATACTCCAAACAAAATCTCATGGCACCGATTCAACAGTTCCAACACGTCAGGGTGGATAGGTAAATGCTAGGGGAGGTGTCGTTTCGAGGCCAACACTCCCGATGTTTCGGGCTTCTTCGTTAGGGGTAGTCCTTTAAGAGCTCTAAGTCCAAAAAAGGATATAAATTCACTGGGTGAATTCTCGGACTCTGTGGCACTTGGAGAGGTCTTATGAGATCCTACACCTCCACGTGGGTACCCTCTACGAAAGTCTATATCATTTTTCTCCATCTCAATTTTTTTATCTCGTTGTCCTATTGTTTGCAACTCGTGCCAAATAGTGCAGTTTGAGTCAATATAAGGTTGTCCAACAAAATATTTTGCAAACGGAAGCTATTGGAACCAAACCGACTGTGCCAATATATCTGGGTGACCAGGTAAATTCTAGTGGAGGTGTTTTTTTGAGGCCAATGCTCCCAGTGCTTCAGGGCTACTTCGCCTGTCTCAGCGTAGTCCCTTAAGAGCCATGAGTCCAAAAAAGGTTATAACTTCATCAGGTGATTTATCGGGCTCCATGGAACCTAGAAAGGTCTTGTTAGATCCTATACTTCCGCATCAAGACCCTCTACAAAATTATATCTTGGTTTTCTCCGTCTCAATTTGGTTCTCTCGTTGTGCTATTGTTTGCAACTCGTGCGAAATACTACAGTTTGAGTCAGTGTAAGGTTGTCCAATGTATTATTTTATAAATGGAAGCTCATGGCACCGAATTGGCTATGCCAACACATTCGGATGGCTAGGTAAATGCTAAGGGAGGATTCGTTTCAGAGCTAAACGCTCCCGGTGCTTTTGGGCTACTTCGTCCGGGCGTAGTCCCTTAAGAGCTCTTAGACCAAAAATGCTATAAATTTTACATTTGATATCTCAATCTCTGTAGCACTGGAGAGGTCTCATTTGATCTTACACCTCCACATAGGCTCCCTCTACAAAATTGTATCACAGTTTACTCCATCTCGATTTGTTTCTCTCGTTGTGCTATTGTTTGCAACAATACAAAATATTGTACTTTGAGTCAGTGTAAGGTTGTCTGATGCTATATTTTGCAAATGCAATCTCATGGCACTAAACTGACTACGCTAAAATGTCTGGGTAGCTAGGTAAACATTAGGGGAGGCATCATTTTGGATGCCAACGCTCTTGGTGCTTTCAGGCTACTTCGTCCGGGCGTAATCGCTTAAGAGCCCTGAGACCAAAAAAGGCTATAACTTCGACATGTTATATCTCGGTCTCCGTGGCACTTGGAGAGGTCTCGTCTAATCCCACACCTCCATGTTGGGACCCTCTATAAATTTTTGTCTCGGTTTTCTCCATATCCATTCGGTTCTCTCGTTGTGCTATTGTTGGGGTGCCAAAAGCAAAAGTTTTGGAATATATCAAAGAACAGGAAGATGCAGAGGTAAATGTGGCTACAAGAGTGGGTCATCCATTGGCTAAAAGAGGAGGTTCATCTCGTTCAATGAGGCCTCCAATTGCTCCATCACCTAGTGGATCCCCAATTGTGGCCATGCCACATCCATTTGTGGCTCCTATCTCCACGGATGAGGATGTTTCCCTTGCACAAAAGAAAAGCAAGACAAAAGGGCCATTGGAAAAGGCCTTTCAGAATGAGACCAGGGCAATTGTAGATGAACACATTGCAAGGTGTGTATATCCTAATGGGATTTCTTTTAATGTTGTGAGATCACCTTATTGGCATGAGATGGTGAAAGCCATTAATGAGGCACCAAAAAGGTATAAATCACCAGGATATGAGAAGATCCGCACCACCCTTTTGGATAAACAAAAAAATATGTGGAAACCTCCTTGCAACCAATTAGGGACTCATGGACCAAAACATGTGTGTCCATTATTTCTAATGGATGGAAAGATACAAGAAACTGCCCTTTAATCAATGTGATTGCAGTATGCCCTAAGGGGGCAATGTTTTTGAAAGCGGTTGATTGTAAAGAAATGCTTTCTTTCTTTCTTTTTAATTTAAAATTTAAATAAAAAAAATTTAGTATTCTTTTAGCTTTCAATTTTATTTTTAATTTTTGTTCCTCATTCTTATTAGGTTGGGCTTTGAGACTCTTTTGCATCACACACAATCGTCTAAAGACGACTAGTGAAGGTGCGAGAGGAACTCATGAGGATGGTAACGTCCAATCTTTGGTCTATATGGAGGCAATCAAACACTTAACGGGATCAAAAAGTGAAGACCCTGATCTTAGAGGACCCTTGGTGGGATAGAGTGAATTATCTATTGAGTTTTACTTGAGCCCATTATGAGCATGATCTGGTTTACTGACACGGATCAGCCATGTCTAGGAGAGATATATGACGGCATCGAATCAATGATTGAGAAGATAAAAGCCGACATAAATGTAAAAGAACAAGATCCTGAGGAAATATTTTTCAAACAAGTGAAGTCAATCCTCATTGAGAGGTGGAACAAAATGACCACACCATTACATCTATTGGATATTGCATTGACTCCTATATTTTATAAAGCACGAGATCCTTTCCTTTCCAGGAGGGTAGCACCATACATACAGTGTCTGCGAAATCAAGTGAGGGATATATGGCATCATTGGCTAGGCTCTTCCCTGATCCTGAGGCCCAAGACCAGGTTATGGTAGAGTTTGGCAGTTTCATAGCAAAAACGGGTCATAGCCTTCTCGCTCTTCGAAGCAAATACAAGATGGATGCTCATATGTGGTGGTATCTCCATGGTACTTCATCGCTTTACTTGCAAAGTAACCTCTTGCGTAATCAAGGTCTTGCACAGTAACTTTTAAATTTTTTTATTCTCTTTTCTTTTAGTTTTTTAAAATTTAAGTTTGAGTGTTTAAGTTTGAAGTTGAACTTGACATTGACTTTGAAGTTTGGGTTGCCTTAATAGGTTGCAAGTTCATATTCCTCTGAGCGTAACTGGAGTACATATAGTTTCATCCACTCACAGAAATGCAACAGGTTGAGGGCTAAAAGAAATGAAGATTTGGTATACATACATTCCAACTTGTGCCTTTTATCCCACAAGCAACTGAGTACAAGGAAGGGTCAACAAGACATTGAGACATTGATCCAGAGATAGTTGACTTGGATGCTTCCATTTCCCACCATGGAGCATATGATGATGAGGGGAGTTCTGTGGCACTAGCACCATGAGACCTACATGCACAAGGGGGTGTAACTGGTAGTGGCCCTAGTGTGAGTGGTTCGAGCCCATGTGGTTCTAATGAACCACATAATGATGATGATGTAGCTAGTTTTGATCCTCTTGATGAAGAGGAATATGATGAATATTGACAATGAAAGATAGTTTGAACTTTGACTATTGATCTATGATTGAATTTAATATATCATGAGATTCATGACATTCACATTGTGTTCGATTTAAGTATTTTAAATTTTAATTTAACTTTTAAGTTTTTAAGTTTCTAAGTTTTATCGGTATCCTAGCTTGTTTGTTGTGGTTATTCACTTATTTAGCTTATAACTTGTCTTTTATCTTGTCTTTCATATGCATAATATGTGGTTAATAATTAAATTCCTATTTAAAAGGCTGAAATTTATATATATTTTAATTTGTATATAGTTTTTGTACTGTCGTATCCTACGCCGTATCTCGGGGTCAAAAATTTTGCCATTTCCGCGTATCGGATACCTCACTCCCGCTCCCGTATCCAAAATGTTTTAGCCTTCACCATCAATGACTGCGGAATTCAATTTTTTTCCCCTCTACGCAATGAGACAAGAAGTAGTTTGTTCCCTCTTTGTTAAATTTTGTCGCAATAACTACAAAAACGTGCCCTACATCACAAACTAAAACTCAAGTCAAATTTAAAATACATTAAGATTTTATGATTTAATAATTTATAAATCTAAAACATGACATACATATGTACTTTGTTGCACTAAATTAGAGACTTGGTCAAAGTTAGGTGATGTTGTCATATGATGTAAAGACACTACAAGTTGTAATGCTCGTGGAACTTGATGTGTTGAGTGGAATTATAGGTCTGCAAGTCCATTCGTCCACCCACTACTGTGACTCACACTCATTCCATGAAAAATCAATGCATGATATATAAAAACATGTCATGCACCTAGTATAAATAGTCCAATAACTTTCCTCTCGAACTATGAAATGAGTGCATATCACTTGATCATGGAACTGTAATACGGTATTTAGAGGAACTGTATAAGTGGTGAGAAAGGAAACATAATGAGGAGTGATAATGGAGGCAACATGAATAGGGTCATTAGGTGGAACCTCAATAGATTTCAAGACCTCAATGAGGGCCTTACGATGAAAATCAGAGGTTTGGATAAGGTTTTATAGAGATATTTTTAGGGGCGATTGTTGAAGTTGTTTAATCATGGTGCGGTGAGCAAATCCATTAGAAATGGGGTATGTCGGTCCACAGATGGTGATTTTGGGCGCAGGTGTAGATGGAATGTTAGGTAAAGATGTAGTGGATGGTTTATCTATCTTATCTTTTCCTTTTTCCTTTTGTGTCTCAGTGGTAACTTGAATCTTGTTAATCTGAGGAAAAGAGGAAGATGAAGAAGGTTTTTCCTGAAAGGTGTAACAGCAGGATGGGAAAAAGTGGTGAAGCAACATAGTCTTGTGAAAGAAGTAGCACACACTGACATTTTGGAGGAGTTTTGGCTAGTTCTCTAATGCAGACCATGTTGATCTCAAATGTTGGAGGAGGGTAAAAGGGCTGCAGAAGTGGAGATGGAGGTCGCTGAATAGGTATGGGACGAGGTTGTGTAGGGATATGCGAAGGTGGAATGGGGTCCTCATCCAAAATATCATCTTCTTCTAAGAGATCTTCCAGAGAAGACATTTGAAGAAGAATATTCTTAAGGTCTTACAGTTTTCAACATCATGTTTTGGCACACGATGATAGGCGTAAATATTAGAATCATCAAACCATTCTGGTTTAGGTTTGAGTGGGTTATAAGGCTTAAGAGGTGGCAATGTGTTGTGAAGGTTTCTACAAGGTTAACAAGGACGTTAGTGTAAGACCCTGCTAAGGGATCATAGTGTGATGTGAGTGTGGGTCTAGATGGAAGTTTAGGTGACTTCTGTGGAAGAGGCACGACTAGAGGTGTAATTGGTGGTTGGGTAAGTTTTACTACTGTTTGGTAGATAAAATACGGTTTTGGGTTACACTTTCTTGGGTAAAGGTATAGAAGAAGTGCATGATGTAGAAGGAAGGTAGATGATGGAAGGGATGGGTTAAAAAGTTGATAATGGAAGTGTAGTGAAGACAAGTGGTAGGAGGAAATATAGAAAGGAATAGCTAAAGAGAAGGGAATGGTATCGGTAATAATGTGGATACAGGAAGTGGTGTAGGTATGGGAGGTAGAAATGTGGTAGGTATTGGCATAGGCATATGTAGTGTAGGTAACTTAGGCAGAATAGAAGATCATGATGAACATATGGGTTGTTGTGTTGTTTGGTCTACCTTGGGTACAAAACCACTTGGCCAAGGTTGATAGGTGCGGATGTAGGATAGATGGAAATGGTGAAGGTGATAGAGGGGTAGTGGTTGAAGCCGAGTGTATGCAGCCTAAGAGGTTAGGTCTTCGTCTTATGTGGGGGAATAGTTTTAGCGACAACTTGTGAGGATGTGTCTAAATCTAGTTTGACAATAGGATGGACTAGGCTTGATTTCAGCATAACTCCAAGTGTGGTAATGGATTTGGGTGTAGGGGAAGGTATAGTTGCAAGTACGGGTTTAGGCATAGGTGAAATTTTGGTGGATGTTAATGGCTTAGGTGTGGGTGAGGGTGATGAATAAGAGGTGACTACAATAGGCATGGTTGGTTTGGTTGTCTTAAACATCTTTGGATAGATCGTGGAAGTGTCGGTAGACAACATTTGCATTTGAGTTGAGAAGGTGATTCGAAGGCATCCCCAAAGCATGGAATTTTCAACATAATCCAAGCGTCAGCTAAACATGAGAATGACATTGAAGTGGAGGGGTATGATGTTGATTTTGTAGTGATCCCTGTAAAGAATATCTATGAGACAGGGAAATGGTTTGCTTCAAATTACTGTGGGTAAAATAGATGATAACATATCGATAGGGTCTTTAAAATCCAGTGGGGAATTGTCACCAATAGGAAGAGATGCCATGAGAGGGTCCTCTATGAGCAAATTTAGAGGCAAGGTCAATTGTATAGGATCATCCTTCAGTGAAGTGGAAGGTAAGATAGGTTCTTTTGTGGGTAGAAGAGTGAGTAATGCGGGTTGTTCAACATGTTGGGAGGTGAGTGGGGTAGATGCATCTATAGATGAGATCAAATCCTCTATGTGTAGAGGAAAGGATAAGGTGGAATCCTTCATGGGTAGATAAGTGGAAGAAATATGTCCTTCTATGGATGAAGAATATCATGCAAGAATTTCTTGAAATGCTTTGAGATAGAAGAAAACGAAGCGAGAAGGGCTAGTATGATATCAAAAATGACATGAACCTCATGAACATTTTTATCATTGTTTGAGGTTTCACCTACTTGGTTAGATGATGGGGTATGATTCACAAACAGTTTCTTTAAGATGTGAAGGTTTGGGTTAGCTTCGATTCATTGGGGTTATCCAAGACGAGATATTCATTATCTAACCTTTCTTGGACAATGTTTTTGAAAATTTTGTAATTACCATCACTATGACCTCTAACATGGTGAAAATTGCAATAATTGTTCTCCTTGTACCATGCAGGCATGAGATGGGAAGGGTCAAAACTAGTATGTGGTTTGACGGGTGGAAGAGGTATGGCTCTAGAGTTCAAAATATTTTCCAAAATTGAGGTAAGGTTCTCCGATGGGAGTATATTTTAGATTACAACAAGAGAAATATTAGAAGAAGGATTTGATTGGTTGGATGGATGAGATGGGACAGATTTTAAAACCATTGTGTTAGTAGATCCTTTTTCTTTGGGATAATTATTTTATGGTTTGGACGAAGAGGAGGAATCACTGGTTTTGAAAGGAGCGTGTTTGTTACGCAATTGCAACCTCTTCTCCTCAATAGCGCAGATTTCAAGCTTTCGGGCCATTTTGAATCCCTCATCGAATGTGCAGAAATTTAGACTTGGAGAGTTGGTGAGATGTGTCTAGCATAAGCTCGGGTGAACAAATCTATTAAATTGGTTTGAGGCAGTAGGAATGTGAGTTGGTTAATCAATTCGTGCCAACGAATGACAAAATTTGTGATACACTCGTACTCATGTTGGTGTGTCGTGTACATGTCAGTCATTGTGACCTTCTTGACAATGTTGATATAAAAGTGGTCTAGAAAAGCCTGAGCTACCTAATTAAATGAAAAGATGGAGTGCCTAGGTAGAGCACTATACCAATCTAAAGTGAGCCCAGTCAAGGACATTGGGAATGTTCACAAGAGTAAAGCATCATCGTGGGGGATGAGATAACACACATGCTTAAAAGACTACAAATGTTGTTGTGGGTCTTCTTTTCTATCGAATCGGTTGAATTTTGGCATTTCCCAATGTGTAGGGTACAAAAATGAACCAAAAATTAAAAGTGAATAGGCTCATTGCAAATCTCACCATATGTCAGAGAGTTACGTGAGCTAGAGAAATATGCTTCTAATGTTTGCATCTTGTCCATCATCATTTTGATAAGATCACTTGTAGGTTGTGATGACGAAGCACCCGCTACGGTATAAGGGGGTAGATAATATGGGTATGACATTGACGACACTCCAGTATGTGGTGGTGTTGAGTATGTAAATTGTGATGAAGGAATATATGACAGAATAGATGTGGAGGGAAAGTACCCTAGATAAGCGGTAGATGAAATAGGGGCTATTGGTGATAGGTGTAGGTAGGTGAGGTGGACTTAAATAATTTCGTGGTGATCAGGGAAAGTAAGCATGAGATATAAATAACTAGGTTTTAAAAAGAGTGTGGGCTACCTACACCTAGGGTGACTGGGAAGTGATGGGTATATAGGTAGTGGATGATGTAGGTAGACCTACACTAAGGTTAGTAGATGAGGACATGGTGGATGTCGTAGAAGCGATGAATGTTGAGGGAATGGTAGTCATCGTAGGTGTGATAGATACCAATAATGTGGGGTCAATTTGAGAAACCACATGAGATGATATAGGAGAGGGTAATGATGTACTAGTAGTAGCCGATGTAGAGGTGGGTGCCAGAGCAGGGGAAATGGATACAGGCATGTCGTAGGTCAACTGTCCTTTAGAGTCTCAGGTAGATGAGTGAGCTAGGTAATGTTGTAAGGTGATGGGGTTTTGATCAAGGAGTCTTGTGAAATCCTTGTCACCGGTACTGATGGTAATAGGATGGTTGGGGTCCATAGGTGATCAAATGAAAGGTGGTGATGGGATACGTGGAAGCGGTTAGCGGCTAACGTGAAATACTAGAGCGTTAGCTTGTCTACGATTCAAAACCATGTGCTTGATAGTAGAACTGGTGATCTGAGCTCTGTTGATGATACAAAAATATAGAAAGATGGGACATAATGGATTTGGAAAGTGGAATTAGGTCATTACTTCGATAGGAAAATTGAAACACAGAGACCAACACTGGTTAGGTAACCAATGCCGGTGTTGGAGGGTTACCGATGATGGTATTTGGACCGATGTCAGTTACTGTCGAAAGGTGGAAGATCTTAAAAATTGTAGGTCTTCTTTTCTATCGAATCAGTTGAATTTATGCATTTCCCAATGCGTAGGGTACAAACAAACCGAAAAGAAAAGTGAATAGGCTCATTGAAAATCTCGTCATATGTCAGAGATTTACGTGAACCAGAGACAAATGTTTCTAATGTCTACATCTTGTCCATCATCATTTTGATAAGATCACTTATAGGATGTGATGATGGAGCTCCCACTTTGGTATAAGGGGGTAGATAAGATGGGTATGACGTTGATGACACTCCAATATGTGGTGGTGTTGGAGGGCAAGTATCCTAGATAAGTGATAGATGAAATAGGGGACTTTGTTGGTGATAGGTGTAGGTAGGTGAGGTGGACTTAAAGAATTTCATGGTGATAGGGGAAGTGACTGTGGGATAGAAATAAATAGGTTTTAAAAAGGAGTGTGCCAAACTCGATACCGGGGCAAAATTTGACTTGGGAAGCGATGGGTATATAGGTAGTGGATGACATAGGTAGACATACACTAAGGTTAGTAGATGAGGCCATGGTGGATGTCGTAGAAGCGATGAATGTTGAGGGCATGGTAATTGTCGTAGGTGCGACAGATACCAATAATGTGGGGTTAAGTTGAGAAACCACATGAGATGATATAGGAGAGGGTAATGATGTACTAGTAGTAGCTGATGTAGAGGTGTGTGCCAAAGCAGGGGAAATGGATACAGGCATGTCGTAGATCAACTATCTTGTAGAGTCTCTGGTAGATGAGTGAGCTAGGTAATGTTGTAACGCATGATGAGGTTTTGATCAAGGAGTCTTGCAAACTCCTCGTCACTCGATGGTAATAGGATGGTTGGGGTCCATAGGTGATGATATGGAAGGTGGTGATGGGCTGGTGGAAGCGGTTGTGCTAACGTGAAATACTAGAGTGTTAGCTTGTCTACAAGTCAAAACCATGTGGTGATAGTAGAACCGGTGATCCGAGCTCTGTGATGATACAAAAATATAGAAATATGGGACATAATGGATCTAGAAAGTGGAATCGGAGTCAACTTTGTTTTGATAGGAAAATTGAAACACAAAGACCAACACTTGGTTAGGTAACCAATGCTAATGTTGGAGGGTTACCGATGACGGTCTTTGACCAATGTCGGTTACTATCAAAAGGTGGAAGATCTTTAAAATTGGCAATAATAGGTGAAAATTAGGTGGAACCGGACTCTAAAGAATATATCGGAGACTCGGAGAGGTATTGAAGTGACAAAGGAAGTCACAGAAAGTGGTAGATGTGAATGAAACACTGTTTGGGAAAATTACCAAAACAACACTTTGCACGATAGCGATCTCGTAAACCGATGGTGGTAGGATGATATAACCGATGTCAGTCATTGTACTAATACCGGTTAATGTGAATGGTTAACAAATTAAAATCTGGAGATGAAATAGGTATGAATAATATGTGTCTAAACTCTATAGGTGATAAAAAAACACATAAAATATGATAAGGTGACGAACAAGTCTTTGAAAGAAAAGAAATGTAGATTGAATGTTACTTTGTCGAAATGACCAAAAATACATAAAACCGATGGCGGTCAGGTTAATGACAAAGAATACGATGATGTAACCAATGATAGTCATTGGATCGATAACTTGATTATAATGAAATTTGTGCAAAGATGGGAAAAGTGAATTTTGGTGATTTATATCAAATTAAAGGACCAAATCGGAAAGTGAGTATGGGAAGGATTAATCCTAACACACTTAGAAGTAGCCAAAATACACAACCTATGATTGTGGAGTATGTAGGGAGAGAAAAATGGATAAAATGAACTCACACCTCAAAACAAAAATCAAGCAAAATACAACATCTTATGTCTTTTGTAGATTTTATGTTGTGGCTTATGCCATTTAGGATTGACTTGTGAATAGAATAGAGTTTTTGGTTACCAAAGGTGCCCTAGGGAAACTAACAACTATGGCTGGTTTCGGGTAAATTTTGGCATGGTGTCCCAAATATATACTTTTACAATACTCGAGGCCCTACTCTGATATGATGACTGGCCAAAAACTAGTTGGAGCCCATTGTCAATCCTATGATCGTGTGATCATTGACATCTTATTTTGGGAAATATGTTGTTTAAGAAATGTGTAGTTTGTTTTCAGTGGTTTGGTACAGAGAGAGAGTGTGAAAATGTGAGCTACGGTTTAATTTTTCAACCATCAGTTGGTCATGACTTCCAGCATATAGGTTGCCCACAATTTAAACGAGCTACAATGCAACATACAGAAATGAGATGCAAATATTTTAAACCCAAATCCAAAATGAAATTCGATGAGAACAAATTATGAAGAGGTAAAGGGTATGAATTTCACTAAATGCAATGCAAGAAAATAAAGAAGAGTTCTTTTTAATCCCAAAATTAAAATGTCACTGAGACAATTAGAAGAAGAGAATGTTTCCAGAGAAGAATCTTAATGTGAAATGAAATAGACACAATATTTTTCCCTAAAAATGAACAAATGCAACGAAACCCAACAAGGGTCCCACCGCGTGCCAAAATGTTTCACTAATAAGTTACATAAAATAGATAAGGTAAGATGTTAGGAGGAATACCTGTAAGATTGAAGGTTGAAGATAGAATGTGTGCGTTGTTGAATTTTTAACCAAGCTGATCGTGGAGAGCTTCCCTTTGGCTAGGAGGAATGACTTGTAAGAAACACAACAAGACCACAAAATAACATTAAAAATATAGCTTAGTAGACTGCCTAGCGAGTATGAAATCAGAGAAGTGAGGTGCTTCCTAGAAGGCTGTCAATCCACTTTCAAATACAATTTAATGAAGCAAATACCATGAAATAAGAAAATTCTACTGTAGTTGTACGATTTAGGTAGATCGTGTTAATACAATAAGTAAATCTAATCTAACAGGAAAAGTTACGATTAGATTCGTAGGTTTGGTAGATTACTCTGGGTTTGTAGGTTGGACAGAGGTTTGGTAAAGGGTCTAGGACTGATTGGGTGAGGTACGGGTTGGTTTTGGATGAATGGAAGGCTTGTTGGTCAAAGGGTGTAAAATAACACAAATATCGGTATCCTTTGGGTGACCAATGCCGGTATAGGGGTGAAACCAATGGCGGTAAGGTAAACCAACATCGGTAAGGGAAATGGGTAATAAATTATTAAAAATGGCCTTTTGGCCTCTTTATGATTGCACAGAGAGTGACAAAGGTGTGGTTAGGCTCGTAATATGACTGAGAAGACTCAGGAATACAAAGAGAAAGGTTAAGAAAGGTGGAAAGGTTTGAAATGGTTGGGTGGGTGGATTAGTGGGAAAATGGAGATGCTCGGGTAACAATAGAGATGTAAATACTAAAAGAAGTAAAATATCTATAATAAAGTAAGCACATATGATGAAATCCACGTTACTTACTTGTTGTTATAAAGATCTCGTGAATGAAGGTGGCTAGTGATTGATTGGCGTGGTGATGGTTGGTTTAGTTGCACGATAATGCAACCTCTGTATCCCCATGAATATTCCAATGCTCTAGAAGAGAACCTGTTACTTATGCTGCACTCTGGTGGTGTGTCGTCATCGTTTGGATGCAGGAATGGATTTGAGACTCATGCTTGATTGCAATAGAATTCCCAAAACTGAATGACCAACTGTGTAAAGAGTTGTAAAATTCTATATAAAGGAACCGATGGAGGTTAGAAGACCAACGTCAGCGAGGATAAACTAACATCGGTTAGGGTGAAATAGTCCTATTTACCAAAAATAGGAAGATCTTCCTAGATTTGGTGTGCTTTCCTTATTAGGTCTTGTTATCTAAAATTCCCCACGGAGTTAATTTGATAACATGCATAAGATTTTCAGTTCCAAGCAAGTAGATTGATTCGGGAAAAATTGTGAAAATCAGCTAAGTCCTTGTCCTAGAACAATTGGGACATTCGGGACACCAAAGCGCGGTTCGGCAGAAACACCTCCGAGCGGCCACGAAGCAACGGGACAAGTGGAACAAATGTACGTGGAGGGCGCGAACCGGCCGGTTCGGCCGAAAAGGAAAATTTTAGCACGAGGACAATCGGGCCATCGGGGCGCGAGGACGCGAAGCAGGTTCGGCGAAGGAGAAAAAAGCAGCTAATCGCTCATGACATTTGGGCCTTGAGGACGCGAACCGCCCGGATCGGCCAAAATGGAGAAATTTCGTACTAAACATTTGGGACAAATGGACGCGAAGGGTGCGAACCGGCTGGTTTGGCCAAAACAGGAAACTTCAGCACAAGGACAAGTGGGGCAAAGGGGCGCGTGGGGCGTGGATAGCGAAAGAGCCGAAAGCCAATTAGATCACGCCACGTGTCACTTTGGCGAGAAAAGGGCGAGAAGCCCATTTCGGGTGGATGGGAGGATTACGTCCCATGAAGCACTTTGGACATTTGGGACAAAAAGACGCGTAGACGTGAAAATGCAGCGAGGCCGTGGACAAATCACGGCATGACACGTGTCGCCCAGGAAAAAGGTCCAAAAGTCAAAGGGGCAAGATTTTCGAGCCAGTCTAAACCAATGAAATAGTGCCACGTGTCCAAGTTTAAGGGGCCCACAAGAAAAAACCGTGAAAAGGTGGAGAGAGGGATTACTCGTGAACAGGATCCGCCACGTGTCGTCCAGATGGTAGAGCACGGGAAAAGAAATTTAAAAATCCGTTTTCACTTGTTTTGTGCCCTAAATCTTCAGATCATCATATCTTTCGATCCAGAGCTCGGATTTGCACGTTCTTTATATCAACGGAAAGCTGTTGAAATTATCTACATGATTATGGGGTCAATATTGCATTTTGGTGTAGTTTGGAGGGAAAATTAAGAAAATGTCTCTGACGCGTGTAATGCTTCAACTGCCAACTTTAATGTAACAGACAGCTCGCCGTTTTGCCAGAATCCGCCGCTTCTGCCATAATGAGATGATTTTAAATGCTACCAAGAAGTGGTTGGAGTAGATTCTAGATTTCCTCTCTCTCCCCTCTCATTTCTTCATATATATTGTAAAGAGGAGCTCCTTTAACAGGTCGGACATCTTTGTTTTGCATCCTCCCTTCTTCCCTTGCTTGCAAGAGAATTTGTGGAGCTTTCAAACCTCCCATATGGGTTGTAATGCCAGTATTTTTGCCTCTTGGCCACTGCAATGTACTGTATCGACTCTTGAGCAATAATATATATGTTTGTGATTGATTTTCAACCCTTTCATATATTCATTGTTGTCATTTTGATCTCTTGTTAGCGGTTTGGTTACTGTGTATGGTCTTTGTATTACATCTATGTGGTCATGTTAAATTGGAAAAACGAGTGTCTAACATTCCTCGGTGCATCACCTTTGTAGTTTAGGTCTTATTCTATGCATTTTCTTACCCTGTCTCCTTGGCAAGTTAGATTAGATTTTAGTAAACCCTCTACATTTTTGTATGCATCTCGAACAGAGGATTAGGAACCCATCTTCTCTGGAGAATCCTTTCTCATCTTTACAAGTCCCACACTTGGAGAAGGGATTCCATGTTGTGCAATCACACTGGATGCCTGAACATCAACCTAGAAGCCTGATCTGCATCCAGGGGTGCTGTGAGTCTGCAACAACAGTTTTGGCACGCGCGGTGGGACATTAGAGGTCTCATTTTTATTGCAGCAAAGTTGATATGCATCTGCTGCAGTTTTCTTGCTTATAAGAGCTATTATTTGCATATCTCGGTGACTCGAAGGGGAAGAATCAACTAGTTTCAAAGTAGTGCGGGCACGAAACTCATGAGAAGAATCACCACAAGGTCAAGAGTTGGAGAAGAAGAAGTGCCGTTTGAATACCTCGCAACTATCTCCAAGAGAAGGCAAAGAGGAAGAAGGATTCAAAGGTCTCCATCTCCACCAAAAACGAACTCTCTCAACTCCTCCACCGAGACAGGCCTTTCATTCAAGTATACAAGGGCTTTAAGACTAATTAGAATGGCTCGAATAATCCCTACGTCAACTTCACGAGCGGCGACCCACTTGCTCTCAATGCACAACATCTTGTTCATATTGCAGCCTTGAAGAACATTCCCTACTTCAACTGGAGAAAATCGGACTACTCCAGTGATCATGTTAAAGATATTGCTAACCTTTGTGCAATCCATGAAATCAATGAAATGCAAGTGGTCATTGTTAAATTACGGCATCTTCATTCAAGGGTAAAACATTGCAATGGTTTAGGAGCCTTGGGCCGGGTTCTATCACAAACTGGAATTAGCTATGTATTGCACTTCACGAGCAATTTGGAGAGAAGGAGACAACTTGTCTCTTTTGGAGCAGTGACAACTATCAAGAGAGCCCCCAGCGAGCAAATGGCCGACTTCAACTTCAGATTTCAAAGGTCTTGGGATAGGATTCTAGTGGCGATCGAGCCAACAATGAGAGGTGCTTTTCTATATTACCTTAAAGCTTTGAATTCTGATATTTCTATGTTAATTCGAGTCCATGGGAGGCACAACAATCCCTATGGCTTATAGCATTGCCATTAGAGCCAAAACTGTCATTATTCTTGTGTGGTAAACCTGCACATTTGTTGCAGACTCACAAGACCCACGGATGCAAATCGAGGCTTCTAGGTTGATGTTCGGGCATCCAAGGTGTGATTGCACAACATGGAATCCCTTCTCCAAGTGTGGGACTTATAAAGATGAGAAAGGATTCTCCGAGAGAAGGCTGGTTCCTAATCCTCTGTTCGATGCATACAAAATGCGAGAGGGTTTACTAAAACCTAATCTAACTTGCCAAGGAGACAGGGTAAGAAAATGCATAGAATAAGACCTAAACTACAAAGGTGATGCACCGAGGAATGAAGAACACCTATCTTGCCCGATTTAAACAAAGACCATTCAAATGTGATATAAGATCATGCACAAATAACAAAAACTGCGGTGAAAGACCAGGGAGGATGCAAAATGAACACAGAGGGTTGAGAATCATCCACAAACATGTATTACTTGCTCCAAAGATCGATACAATACACTACGAGAATGCCAAGAGGTAGAATTGTATTACAGTTCAAATGAGAGGTTCGAACTCCACAAATTTGCCTGATAGGAGAAGAAGGGAGGAGCAAAACAGAAAATGTTTGACCCGTTAAAGGAGCTCCTCTTTACAATATATATGAAGAAATGAGAGGGGAGAGAGAGGAAATACGAATCTGCTCCAACCACTTCTTGGTAGCATTTAAAATCATCTCATTATGATCCAAGTGGTGGATTACGGCAAAACGCGGGCTATCTAACAGGAGCGGCGAGGTTGTCTGCTACATTAAATTTGTTAGTTGAGCATTACATGCGTCGAGAGACATTTTCTTAAATTTCCTCCCTCAAAACTACACCAAAATGCAAGATTGACCCTTTAATCATGTAGAAAATTTCAACAGCTTTCCGTTGATATAAATAACGTGCAAATCCAAGCTCTGGATCGAAAGATATGATGATTTGAAGATTTAGGGCACAAAACAGGAAAACGGATTTTTAAATTTCTTTTCCCGCGTTCTCCCACCCGGGCGACACATGGCGAGGCTCACGGTTTCTTGAGTAATTCCCTCTCTCCACCTTTTGTGGGTTTTTCTTGTGGGCCCCTTAAACTTGGACACGTGGCACTATTTCATTGGTTCGGATCAGTGCTCGAAAACTTCGCCCCTTTGACTTTTTGGACATTTTTCCTTGGCGACACGTGTCATGTTGTGATTTGTCCACGGGCTTGCCAGATTTTCACGTCCACCGCATCCTTTTTGTCACGGATATCCCAAAGGTCTTTGAAGTTTCTATTTCGGCCGAACCCGGCCCGATTCAAGCGTCCTTCGTGTCCATTTGTCCCAAATGTCCCGATTGGCTTTGCAGGACAAAAACTTCCAACCGCCCTTTGAAATGACTTCCTTTGTTCTCGGCCACTTCGCTTTTTTAATGCGTCCTCGCGGCCCAAATGTCCCAACTGTTTGGTACAAAATTCTCCATTTCGGCCTCTCGGCGGTTCACGTCCTCAAGGCCCAAATATCCCGTCGATTAGTCGTTTTTCTTCTCCTTCGGCTGAACCGGCTTTCCACGTCCCTCACGTCCTGACGGCCCGATTGTCCTTTTGTTTCATTTTCCTTTTCATTTGAACGGCCGGTTCGCGTCCTTCGCGCCAATTTTTTCCAATTTTCCCAGTGCTTCACGGGCCGCCTGGAGGTGTTTCGGCCGATCCGCGCCTTGGTGTCCCGAATGTCCCAACTATTCCTAGGACAAGGACTTAGCCGATTTTCACAAAAAATTTTTGGCCCGGGCTTATTTTACGCAACTTCTCGCATTCTCTCGAGCTCATTCTTTTCAACCTTCGGGACTTGAGAATCTTGATGTATGTTATCAATTCAACCACAGGGGTGAAATTGGATAACAATTTAGCGACTTCAATGGGGTCATCTTCCTCGCTAGATGAAAAGACCAGCTTGCCTTTTTGTGATCCATTGGGCATGGAGTCATAAGCAATGACCTCTGAAATAATCTTGATCGCAACTCCTCCATGAGCATGCATCTTTGAACTATAAAAACTCAAACTAGGAGCGACAAAACTGCGCCAAAGCACTTAGGGAAGCTGAAACCTAACTACAACAAGACAATGTGCATACGCACTTAGAGGAATTGAAATCTAGGCTAATATTTACATGGGTGAACCTTTTTATTTTCGATATTTGAGAATGTTTTGAGATAGATTCCATTTACTTGGCATATGCGCATTGCTTCTTCACCGTCCAATGAGGCCAATTGGAAAGCATTTCACCTAGATCTCCATCTCTGCGATCTCTCCCGATTCTAGCTGAGAATTCAGCTTCTTCTTGTAGGAAATTAACAATTTGCTGGTCATTCTCGAACACTTGCCAATCGACATTGTTATCCGGCCTTTGAAGGCCTCAAAATCATGTGGATGTTCAGCTGTACCTTGTCTTGTTGATGCTTTCCATAATGTCAAAGGCTGCCCTCTACTGCTGCAAGTCTGGCACAAGCCAGCTTGATTCTCTTTCTAGGGAATGGATTCGATGCCAAAACCTTCAAAATATTCCATGAGGTCCCACACCTGTTCTTGTAGCACTTGAGTAGATCATTCTTGAAGCATGCCGTCCCTTGACTTTGATTTACAATCAATTCACCGTCCCCAAAGACTTGCAAGTTCTTTATTTTTTTCTTGATTGCCCAATGCATCCCTTGCACTTTGACCAAGGCTTCATATTCAGCAGTGTTATTGGAGCATGCAAATTGAAATCTAAAAGCTGAATAGTACTTTACTCCTTGAGGTGAAACAAGCACGGCTCCACCTCCTGCACCTTGTCTACTCCTTGATCCATCAAAAAATAGCTGCCATACCTCATTGTCATCCTTGTGGTTTGGCTTGGTGATCTTAGGAATAGGTTGATTTTCTTCGTGTATGCAATAGACCCCTAGCTCAGATTCTTCTATTTATTGATAAGGATCAAAAGCATGTATCTTGTTTTCCCATTCATCAAGAGTTAGATCAGGATGCTCCCAACCTTAGTATCGGCTTCATCGGTGCTTGGGTGATCTTCTTGATCAAAGGTGAGCAATTGGCATTGATCGGCTTGGAATGTAAGGCTCAATATGGAAGTTTGCAATGGGTTCGAATCTGATTGTGGCCTTAGTTCCATACCTTGTTCTAAATAGCATGTGAGACCAATCAACAGACAAATACCCTCCAATCTTGGCTAAGAAGTCCCTTGACAAGGAAAGGGCAAAGAGTGGTGGAAGGTCTATGATTGATACATCTTGGAAGACAACAACATTTGGACATGTATGCAAGAGTAAGACTCAAGTTTTTAATCACTCCAATTGTTGCTATTGATGTCCCATCCAATTGCACTACTCCATTAGATATTACTTCATATTGGAGACCCAGCTGATCAGCTATTTGCTTGGGCATCACGGAGCTACTTGCCCCGGAATCAATCATGTAATTGTGTACTAGTTTATCCCCAATGATTAATGAAACATAGAAAGGAGGGGGCTTCAAAATTTTAGCTTGTTGTCCTCCATGACTTCTTTTAGGCTGGGCATCATTTGTAAGCACTTTGTCTTGCATCTGAACCCACTGATTCGAAGTTGTCCAATCCTTCATGGTAGCTTACAGCAGATCTCTTTGTCCTGGGATGGATAGGGATTCCCACATTGATATATTGACGTTAGTCTTCTTCATCTGTTCAATGATACTGAATGGGGATGAAATATCCTTTTGTTGTCCCTTGGTTTGCACACTTACTCCTTGTACGTGGGCAGCAACAGCTGGCATTTGAGTTGGCCTAGGGGCTGTTCTTGGCTGCCCTTGTGTATTTGAAACTGGACTCTACTTGCCAATCATTTGTGGAGCCATGGAAGGTTGTGGATTGGCTGGGGCTAATGGCTATTCTTCACCCAGATTCCTCCTTTTTGACCTTGTGTTGGCTGCAACACCTTGAGAAACTGCCTGATTCATGCCACAGAAATCTTCTGCTTGCCAGTTCACCAATGTGGTGTCATTTGGGGCTGATTGCTGTTGGAATGTTTCTAGTTGTTGGTTGTTTCCTTGACTGCCCTCGCCCTCCACACCGGTAGTTGTCACCATTAGTGCTTGATTGAGAGCACCATTGAAGCACATGGATTGGTTATGAGGCTCGTTGCATGGAAAGCACCAATCATATTCTTGGGCAATGTTATTCTGTGTTGGCACTAATGCCTTAGAGGCAGATATGGCATTTGGATTATAGGGCTGGAATGGTCTATTGGTAGGAGGCCTTACTTGGCTTTGATTTTGATTCATATTTACAGCTTGGATTAGGTGGTCTTTGTGGTTGGTATGGCTGCCTATTAGGCTGAGCTTGGGGTTGATAAGAAGGTCTAAAACCTTGGGCTTGTTGCCTTTTAATAGTAACCAGCTCATTTCCCAAATTTTGCAACTGTTTCATGACCTCTTGAGTTCATTTGAAGCACTTGGAGATGAAGTGGAAGCTTCATTTGAACTCTGATTTCTAGGAGTGGGAACAGGAGCCAAAGTGGGTGCTTGACTAGTGCTTGGATTTTCTAAGTTTGGATACAAGGGCATAGGAGGCCTAGGAGCCAGTTTACCAGCTTGAATAAGACAATTTTCAGCTCTAATGGCAATGCTATAAGCCATAGGGATTATTGTGCCTCCCATGGACTGAATTAACATAGAAATATCAGAATTCAAAGCTTTAAGGTAATATAGAAAAGCACCTCCTGCTGTTGGCCTGACTGCCACTGGAATCCTATCCCAAGACCTTTGAAATCTGAAGTTGAAGTCAGTCAGCTGCTCGTTGGGGCTCTCTTGATAGTTGTCAGCTGCTCCAAAAGAGACAAGTTGTCTCCCTTCTCTCCAAATTACTCGTGAAGTGCAATACATAGCTGATTCCAGTTTGTGATAGAACCAGCTCCAAGGCTCCTAAACCATTGCAATGCTTTACCCTTGAATGAAGATGCCAGTAATTTGACAGCCACTTGCATTTCATTGATTTCATGGATTGCACAAAGGTTAGCAATATCTTTAACATGATCACCGGTGAGTATCCGATTTTCTCCAGTGAAGTAGGGAATGTTCTTCAAGGCTGCAATATGAACAAGATGTTGTGCATTGAGAGCAAGTGGGCTGCTGCCTGTGAAGTTGACGTAGGGATTGTTACGAGCCATTCTAATTAGTCTTAAAGCCCTTGATACCGAATGAAAGGCCCTGTCGGTGGAGGAGTTGAGAGAGTTCTATTTTGGTGGAGATGGAGACCTTTGAATCCTTCTTCCTCTTTGCCTTCTCCTTGGAGATAGTTGCAGTATTCAAACGACACTTCTTCTTCTCCACTTCTTGACCTTGTGGTGATTCTTCTCATGAGTTTTCGTTAGGCTGCCGCACCGCCGAAACCAGCTGATTCTTCCCCTTTGAGTCACCGATATGCAAATAATAGCTCTTATAAGCAAGAAAACTTACAGCAGAGTGCATATCAACTTTGCTGCAATAAAAATGAGACCTCTAATGTCCCACCGCGCGTGCAAAACTTGTTGCGAGACTCACGACCCCCCTGGATGCGGATCGGGCTTCTAGGTTGATGTTCGGAGCATCCAGTGTGATTGCACAACATGGAATCCCTTCTCCAAGTGTGGGACTTGTAAAGATGAGAAAGGATTCTCCGAGAAGATGGGTTCTAATCCTCTGTTGGATGCATACAAAAATGTAGAGGGTTTACTAAAACCTAATCTAACTTGCCAAGGAGACAGGGTAAGAAAATGCATAGAATAAGACCTAAACTACAAAGGTGATGCACCGAGGAATGAAGAACACCTATCTTGCCAGTAAACACAGACCATTCAAATGTGATATAAGATCATGCATAGATAACAAAAACTCACAGTAAAAAGACCAGGGAGGATGTAAAATGAACACGAGAGAGGGTTGAGAATCATCCACAAACATGTATTAGTTGCTCCAAAGATTGATACAATACACTACAAAATGCCAAGAGGCGAAATCGTATTACAGTTCAAATGAGAATCATGTAGAGAATTTCAACAGTTTCCATTGATATAAAGAACGTGCAAATCCGAGCTCTGGATCGAAAGATATGATGATTTGAAGATTTAGGGCACAAAACAAGCGAAAACGGATTTTTAAATTTCTTTTCCCGCGTTCGCCACCTGGACGACACGTGGCGAGGCTTTGGTTTCGAGCAATTCCTTCTCTCCACCTTTTCACGGGTTTTTCTTGTGGGCCCCTTAAACTTGGACACGTGGCACTATTTCATTGGTTCAGATCGGTGCTTGGCTTCGCCCCTTTGACTTTTTGGACCTTTTTCCTTGGCGACACGTGTCATGCCGTGATTTGTCCACGTGCACGGATTTTCACGTCCACCGCGCCCTTTTTCCCGGATGTCCCAAAGGTTGAAGTTTCTATTTCAGCCGAACCGTCCTCGATTCACGTCCATTTGTCCCAAATGTCCCAGTCTTTGCCGCAAGGACAAAAACTTCCGAACCGCCCAAAATGACTTCCTTTGTTCTTGGTCAGCTTCGCCCTTTTCGCATCCTTCATGTCCTCGCGGCCTAGATGTCCCAACTGCTTTGATACGAAAATTCTCCATTTTGCCGATCCAAAGCGGTTCAAGTCCTCAAGGTCCAAATGTCCCGGCGATTAGTCGCTTTTCTTCTCCTTCGGCCCGAGAACTCGGCTTTCCGCGTCCCTCGTGTCCCAACGGCTTTGATTGTCCTTTTTGTTTCATTTTCCCTTTTCTACGAACCGATCGGTTCGTGTCCTTGCGCCCATTTGTTCCACTTGTCCTAGTGCTTCGAGGGCCGCTTTGGAGGTGTTTCGGCCAATCCGCGCCTTGGTGTCTGAATGTCCCAACTGCTCCTAGGACAAGGACTTAGCCAATTTTCACTATTTTTTTCGCCCAGACTTATTTTCTCGCAACTTCGCATTCTCTCGAGCTCGTGCTCTTTTCAACCCCGGCACTTGAGAATCTTGATGTATGTTATCAATTCAACCTCTGGGGGTGAAATTGGTTAACACTCGGCTCTAGGCCTCCATGCCCTTATATCCAAACTTAGAAAATCCAAGCACTAGTCAAGCACCCACTTTGGCTCATGTTCCCACTCCTAGAAATCGTAGTTCAAATGAAGCTTCCACTTCATCTCCAAGTGCTTCAAATGAACTCCAAGAGGTCATGAAACAGCTTCTGAAATTTGGGAAATGAGCCTGTTACTATTAAAAGGCAACAAGCCCAAGGTTTCAGACCTTCCTATCAACCCCAAGCTCAGCCTAATAGGCAGCCATACCAACCACAAAGACCACCTAATCCAGCTGCAAATATGAATCAAAATCAAAGCCAAGTAAGGCCTCCTGCCAATAGACCATTCCAGCCCTATAATCCAAATGCCATATCTGCCTCTAAGGCATTAGTGCCAACATAGAATAACATGGCCCAAGAATATGATTGGTGCTTTCCATGCAACGAGCCTCATAACCAATCCATGTGTTTCAATGGTGCTCTCAATCAAGCACTAATGGTGACAACTACCGGTATGGAGGGCGAATTAGGGCGATCAGTGAAAATACAACAACCGTAAACATTCAGCACGGCAATCAGCCCCAAATGACACCACATTGGTGGTCGCAAGCGTAAGATTTACGTGGCATGAGTCGAGCAGTTTCTCAAGGTGTTGCAGCCAACACGAGGTCAAAGAGGAGGAATCGGGTGAAGAACAGCCGTTAGTCCTACCAATCCACAACCTTCCATGGCTCCACAAATGATTGGCAAGGTGGTCGAGTTTCAAATACACAAGGGAAGCCAAGAACAGCCCCTAGGCCAACTCAAATGCCAAATTGTTGCTGCCCACGTGCAAGGAGTAAATGTGCAAACCAAGGACAACAAAAAGGATACTTTATCCCGTTCAAGTTCATCAAGCAGATGAAGAATACTAACGTCCAATATATCAATGTGGAATCCCTATCCATCCCAGGACAAAGAGATCTCAAGCGTAAGCTGCCATGAAAGATTGGACAACTTCAAATCAGCGCTTTCGGATGCAAGACAAAGTGCTTACAAATGCTACCCGGCTTTAAAGGAAGTCATGGAGGGCAACAAGGTAAAGTGATGAAGCCCCTCCTTTCTATGTTTCATTAATCATCGGGGATAAACTAGTACACAATTGCATGATTGACTCCGGGGCAAGTAGCTCGGTGATGCCCAAGCAAATAGCTAATCAGCTGGGTCTCCAATATGAAGTAATATCTAAAGGAGTAGTGTAATTGGATGGGACAGCAATAGCAACACTGGAGTGATTAAAAACTTGAGTCTTACCTCGCATGCATGTCCAAATGTTGTTGTCTTACAAGATGTATCAATCATAGACCTTCCACCACTCTTTTCCCTTTGCTTGTCAAGGGACTTCACAGCCAAGATTAGAGGGTATTTGTCTGCTGATTGGTCTCACATGCTGTTTAGAACAAGGTATGGAACTAAGGCTACAATTAGGTCTCGAACCTATGCAAACTTCCATATCGAGCCTTACACTCCAAGTCGATTAATGCCAATTTCTCAACATTTGATCAAGAAGATCACCCTAGTACTCGATGAGGTGACACCAAGGTTGGAAGTATCCTCGACCTAACTCTTGATGAATGGGCAAACAAGATACATGCTTTTTAGATCCCTATCAAGAAGTAGAAGAATCTGAGCTGGGAGTCTATCAGATACACAAAGAAAATCAACCTCTGCTCCGAGCATCACCAAGCCAAGCCATAATGATGACAACGAGGTATGGCAACTATTTTTGACTGGATCAAGGAGTAGGCAAGGTGCGGGAGGTGGAGCCATGCTTGTTTCACCTCAAAGAATAAAGTACTATTCAGCTTTTAGATTTCAATTTACATGCTCCAATAACACTTAACTGAATATGAAGCCTTGGTGCAAGGGATGCATTGGGCAATCAAGAGAAAAATAAAGAATCATAAGTCTTTAGGGACAAGGTGAATTGATTGTAAATCAGGTCAAGGGATGGCATGCTTTGCCAAGAATGATCTACTCAAGTGCTACAAGAACAGGTGTGGGACCTCATGGAAGATTTTGAAGGTTTTGGCATTGAATCCATTCCCCAGTGAAAGAGAATTAAGTCCTGGCTCTCGAGGAGGCTCATAGCTTAAATAGGGCAACCTTTGACATTATGGAAAGCATTCAACAAGACAAGGTATAGCCAAACATCCACATGATTGTGAGGCCTCCAAAGGCCGGATAACAATGTCAGTTGGCAAGTGTTTGAGAATGACCAGCAAATTGTTAATTTCCTACAAGAAGAAGCTGAATTCTCCTAGAATCGGAGGACAGATTAGAGCAGCAAGATGGGGATCAAGTAGTGCAATTTCGCGGACAAACAAGCTTCCCAAGGTTTTAGTAATGTTGAGTCTATCTTCAACCCTAACGACTAGTTCCGTAAGGAAAAGGCTAACATACAGTCAAGAGAGAAGATTCGAGCCAATTCCTAGCTTGGGGAAGGCAAAACACTTCAAATTGGTAAAGTGGCCACCGACAGAGAAATCAGATTTCATACAGCTTTGCCAAGAATTTCCAGATGTCTTCGCTTGGAGCTATGAAGACTTGAGAGGATTCAATCCGAATTTGGCACAACATACCATAGAATTGGATCTAGATGCTTAAGCCCATCGTGTAGAAGCAGAGACCACCAACCCTCACATTGAGCCTCACGATGAAGAAAGAGCTAAATAAGCTAATAGAGGCAAGCATTATATTCCCAGATCAAGCACTCAAGCCGGGTTGCTAACTTGGTTCCTGGTCCAGAAGAAGAGCGGAGAAATCAGGTTGTGTGTGGACTTCGAGACCTCAATAGGCCTCTCTCAAGGATCATTATCCACTCCCTTCCATGGAGAAAATATTGCAGGTGTCAGCGGTTGCTGTAAAGGTTTCATTGCTAGATGGGTATTCAGGCTATAATCAGGTGATGGTGAAAGAAGAAGACCAATTCAAGACAGCCTTCACAACTAAATAGGGCACATATGCTTACAAGAAGATGCCATTTGGGCTGTCCAACGCCAAAGCTACCTTTCAAAGGGCAATGGACATATGCGTTCAAAGGCTTGATCAACAAGATAGTGTTGATATACCTTGATGACATCACTGTATTCTCCAAGAATGCAAGCAGACCATCTCTTTCACCTCAGGCAAGTGTTTCGTAGGTGTAGAAAGTTTGAAGTGTCTTTGAACCCCAAGAAGTGCATCTTTCTTGCACATGAAGGAAAGCTCCTTGGCCTTATTGTCTCGAAAGAGGGACTCGGCATTGATCCAGAGAGTCAGCCACAAGAGCACTACCATTGCTAAGTCACAAGAAGGCTCTTCAAAGTTTCTTGGGAAGGATCAATTTTGTCCTGCAGTTTATCCTGCAGATTTTGCAGCCCTCGCCAAGCCCATCACCAAAATGTTAAAGAAGAGCATGGCTTTTAAGTGGACAGAAAGGCAAGGAGAGTTTTGAGGCAATCAAAAGAAGCTATCTCTCAAGCACCAACTCTCATTAACCTAGACTTCTCCAAGGATTTCATCCTCTCATGCATTCGAGGTGATGACACTATCTCTGCCATTCTCGGTACATCAACAAAGATAATGATGAGCAGCCAATTGCCTTTTTCAGCTAGAGCCTAGATGACCGTGGAGTTGAGGTACTCTTTTATTGAAAAGCATGTACTTGCGAAAGTAATCGAAGCTTGAAGAAATTCAACCATTTAGTCTCAAACAATAAGGTCCGTAGTTGCTGGTCTCACATGTTGAGTTAAGGACTTCCTCCTCAACAAGGATTTGAATGAGAAAAGGACAAAGTTGGATCACCCGTGTCATGGAGTATGACATTGAGATCAAGATCACCAAGCTTCGGTAAGAGGGAAGGGATCGTGTGAGCAGCTGGTTTTGGTGGAAGCAAAAGGAAGTATGCAATGAAGAAGAGGTTGTTTTACACAAATTCAGGGTGACAGCCATGAGCCAAGTGGCAACCATGAAGAAGACAATGCTTGCCCCACTCCTTGCTGGACCCAAGATATTATGCACTTCCTGTGCATGTGCCGCCTCCCAGAGATGAACAAGACCCAAAGGAGACACTTCAGTTGCGAGGTTGTTCCGTGATGCCATTGTTTGATGGAGTTTTGTTCAAGAAAGATGTGAATGGAGTGCCGCGAGATGCATTAGACGATCAGATTCAAAGGGTGTTGGAAGAGTTTCATGGTGGACCACCGGGTGGCCATTTTGCACCAAGAATGATAGCTCTAAAAATCATGAAGGCTGGTTATTATCGGCCTAAAATCTTCAAAGTGATTCTTGCATGGATCAAGAGGTGTAAGAATTGTGCATTCTTCACAGGAAAAGAAAGACTTGCTGCCCTTCCATTACATCCAATCTTAGTTGACCAGCCATTCATGCAATGGGGTTTAGACTTCATTGGAGTCATTAATCCCAATCCAAAGCCAAGGGCACAAATGGATTTCGACATCACTTGGCAGAACTACTTCACCAAATGGACAAATGGGCAAATATGTGAGCACTCAAAGAGGTAAATGAGTCAAGATCTTGTGACTTTTATGAGGGGATAACAAACGCTATTTGGTGTACCCGCTGCAATAATCTCTAATAATGCATTGACATTCATTGGATCTAAGGTGACCGAGTGGGATGTCGTAAGAATACGGTGGTTTACCTAAGCACTTCCTCAACTATTACCCTCGTGAGTAATGGCCAAAGCCGAGTCTACAAACAAGAACTTGTCGAGGATCATTAGGAGAAATCTTGATGAGAATCGAGGTCTTGGCACACCAAGTCAAAATCAGCCCTATGGGCTGATAGGATCACTCCCAAAAGATCCACAACTAACTCTCCATTCAGTGGTCATTGTCTATGGAAGAGAGGCAATCTTGCCCAAGTCACTTGAGGTTGCACAACATCGGGAACTTCGTATGAAGTAGCTGGAGTTACTTGAATTTGAGCCCATGGAGGTGAGGTATGCGAGTTGATGGAGCTGCAAGATGATCGAAATCAGCATCCCAAGCAATGGAAAAGGATCAAGCTTTGATCAAGAAGACCTTTGATAGGAAGGCCAAAGATAGATCTTTTCAAGTAGGAGATCTAGTGTTGAAATGGGATGTGGGCGGGAGAAAACTGTGAAGGCATTCAAAATTTGATGCCATTTGGAGTGGCCCATACATGGTCCGAAGTGAAAGAAGCAAAGTAATGCTTTCCAATTGGCCTCATCGATCGGTGAAGAATTACAGAGTCCAAGAAATGGAATCTATCTCAAACATTGGCACACGAAAATAAAAGGTTCACCCTTGTAAATATTAGTCTAGATTTCAATTCCTCCAAGTGCGTATGCACATTGCCTTGTTGTAGTTAGGTTTTAGTTTCCCCAAGTGCTTTGGCGTAGGTTTTCTTGCACGCTTCCTAGTTTGAGTTTTTTCGGCCTCAAAGCATGCTCATAGAAGGAGTCACAGATCGTCTATTTCAGGTCATTTAGCAGCATGACTCCATGCCCAATGGATTGCTTAAAAGGCCACCGATCTTCTACCTACAGTGTGTGACCCCAGAAAAGTCATCAAATCGTTATATAAAATTCCCTGAGTTAATTTTGATAACATGCATCGAAGTTTTCGGTTCCAAGCAAGTAGATTGATTCAGAAAATTTGTGAAAATCAACTAAGTCCTCATTCTAGGAATAGTTGGGACATTCGGGACACCACAGGTGCGGTTTGGCCGAAAGCGCTCAGCGGCTGCGACACCGGGACAAGTGGAACAAATGTACGTGTGCTGAGGGCGAACTTGAACCGGCCCTGTTCTAAATTAAAAGGAAAATTTTAGCACGTGGACAATCGAAACCGGGCGACACGAGGGACGCGAATCTGCTGGTTCACCAAGGAGAAGAAAAATGGCTAGACCGCTCGACATTTGGGCCTTCAGGACGCGAACCGCCTTGATTAGCCAAAATGGAGAACTTTCATACTAAACATTTGGGACAAATGGACGCGAAGGATGTGAACCGGCCAGCTTACTACTGGGCCAAATGCAAAAACTTCAAAGACAAGGACAAGTGGGGCAAAGGGATTATGCGCTGACGCTGGATACCATAGCGAGCCGAAAGTCAATCGAGATCACGCCACGTGTCATCTTTTGCAAAAAGGGGCGAGGAAGCCCATTTCGGTGGATCGAGGATTCTCGCCCGTGAAGCATCGATATTTTGGGAAAAAAAGACGCAGAGACGTGAAAATCAGCGGCCCACGGACAAATCACAAGACGCACACGTGTCACCGAGGAAAAAGGTCCAAAAAGTCAAAAGGGTGAATTTTCGAGCACCGATCCAAACCAATGAAATAGTGCCACGTGTCCAAGTTTAAGGGGCCCACAAGAAAACCCAGCGAAAAGGTGGAGAGAGGGAATTGCTCTGGGCCGAACCAGCAGCCCGCCACGTGTCGTCGCCTAGGGATGGCAGAGCACGGGAAAAGAAATTTAAAAACTGTCATTGTTTTGATGCCTCTAAATCTTCAGATCATATCTTTCGATCCAGAGCCTTTCGAATTTGTGAACGTTCTTTATATCAACGGAAAGATGTTGAAATTCTCTACATGATTCTGGGTAAATCTTGCATTTTGGTGTAGTTTGGAGGGATAAAATTAAGAAACGGCCTCTCGACGCATGTAATGCTTCAACCGCCAACTTTAATGCAAGAGATGCCACTTCGCCGCTCCTCAAGTTGGGGACAAATTCTGACTGCTTTGCCGAATCCGGCCGCTTCTCGCCATAATGAGATGATTTTAAATGCTACCAAGAAGTGGTTGGAGTAGATTCTAGATTTCCCTCTCTCTCCCTCTCATTTCTTCATATATCATTGTAAAGAGGAGCTCCTTTAATCTGGTTTGACATCTTTGTTTTGCATCCTCCCTTCTTCCTTGCTCGCCGAGAGAATTTGGTGGAGCTTTCAAACCTCCCATATGGTTGTCAATGCCGCCTTTTTGCTCTTTGGCCACCTGTGTATGTGGTCAATGTAATCGTTCGACTCTGAGCAATAATATATATGTTTGTGATTGATTTTCAACCCTTTCATATATTCATTGTTGGCATTTTTGATCTCTTATCAGCTTTTGGTTACCTCCAGTGTATGGTATTTGTATTACATCTATGTGGTCTATGTTAAACGGGCAAAACGAGTGTCTAACATTCCTCGGTGCATCA